>CM055117.1:318518737-319718737 GCA_029206835.1 Rana muscosa | reverse complement strand
ACGGAAGATTTTTTGGCGTACGGCACTGCGCTAATTTACCTGACAATTTTGCGGTCATACAACGCTCTACATGAATTACGTTTTTATAATTTTTTTTTACCCACAAATAGAGCTTTCTTTTGGTGGAATTTGATCGCCTCTTGGTTTTTATTTTGTGTGCTAAAATACTAAAAAATCCCGACCATTCTACTTTCTGCTATAAAACATATCTCCTAAAAAATAAATAATCAAATCTCTTAAATTTTGGCTAAGATGTATTCTGCTTCAAAAAATATCAATACGTGTATATTGATTGCGTGAAAGGGATTGCGTCTACAAACTATGGGATATATACTGGAATTTTTTTTTTTTAAATTTATTTATACTAATAATGGCCGTGATCAGCGACTTATAGGGGAACGGCGCACAATCTGACACTTTGTGGAAACTAACTGCCACTGACATCACCAGTGTCATTATTACAGTGATCCATGCTAATAATATGCACTGTCACTGTACTAATGACACTGGGAAGAAATGAGTTAATATCTAGGGTGATCATGTGGTTAAATATGTGCCTAACAAGTGTTTGTGTGTACTATGTGTTGTTTTTACTGAGGGGTTCTTGTTGTTTTCATTCCCTGTTTAAACTCGCAGAGCTGTGTTCCGTGAGACTCAAAGCTACATAGTTAGTCTGGTTGAAAAAAGACCATCCAGTTCATCCAATAAAAAGGGGAAACAAAACAACATTTTTATTTTTTACAATCCTATATACACACAATTTCATAACCACAGTTGATCGAGAGGAAGGCAAAAAACCCCAGCAAAGCATGATCCAATTTGCTCAAGCAGGGGGAAAAAATTCCTTCCTGACCCCCCCCCCCCCCCCAAGAGTCAATCGGATGATCCCTGGATCAACTTTACCTTTAGGTGTTGGCACCCAGCAAACAATTGGATACTAGCGGTCAATCACTGGCCAGTTGATCGGCATGTGCTGTGACGAATCACAGCACGGGTGGACGCGTGCGCCCCCCTACCCAGAAATGCAGTGGCACGGTATATGTACAGTATATGTTAAGTGGTTAATTTTCATGGGAGGCAGTGTCACTTACCCACCGCCGGCTGTCATATGATGTCCTTGACTTTGTGTGGGTATATCTGAATGATGCCTGCAGCTACAGGCATCATTTAGATATTGTCTTTTTTAGCCAGCAATTCCCTACACCATAAGAACAATCATAGCGGCTGGTCAGCCGCTTGATCGTTCTTACAGGCGGTGAGAGGTGACGTCCCCCCCTCCCGCCGCTCTCCAGTGCTTCTACCGACTCACCGCTGCTATCGGTGAGTCGGAGAATGGATCCACCGGCCCCGGATGTTTACCATAGAGATTTCCGGCGGACCAGATGGTCGTCGGAGTCTCTATGATTGTTCGGAGGCCGGGCACGATGTTATGACGTCACGCCCGGCTTCTGCATTCAAACAAACGGTGCCACCTCGGCTGGAAAGCTGAGATGATTTTTTTTATTATTATTATTATTTCAGATGCCCCAGCCTAGAGGTGAGATGTGGGGTCTTATTGACCATTGACCCCATATCTCACTGTAAAGAGGACCGATCATGCCATATTCCTATTACAAGGGATGTTTACATTCCTTTGTAATAGGAATAAAAGTGATCTAAATTTTTTTAAATATAATTAACAATAAAAAATAAATACATTTAAAGTGCCCCTTTGCCCGTGTGCTCGCACGCAGAAATGAACGCACACGTAAGTCCCGACTACATATGAAAACGGTGTTCAAACCACACGTGAGGTGTCGCCGCGAACGGTAGAGCGAGAGCAATAATTCTAGCCCAAGACTTTCTCTGCAACTCAAAACATGCAAGCGTCGCCTATGAAGATTTTTAAGTACCGAAGTTTGGCGCCTTTCCACAAGCGTGTGCAATTTTGAAGCGTGACATGTTGGGTATCTATTTACTCGACGTAACTTAATCTTTCACATTATGCAAAAAATTTGGCTAACTTTACTGTTTTTTTTTTTTTTTTTTTTTTTTTTAAAAGCATGAAAAAATTGCTGCGCGAGGTAAAAAGTTGCAATGACCGCCATTGTATTCTCTAGGGTCTCTGCTAAAAAAAAACATATATAATGTTTGGGGGTTCTATGTAATTTTCTAGCAAGAAAATTATGATTTTTACATGTAGGAGAGAAATGTCAGAATTGGCCTGGTTGGCAAGTGGTAAAGCCCATCTCCTGAAAAAAAAAAAGTTTTTCCATGCAGTGGGGCTGTGCCCACACTGCATGGGTCTACTGCTCATTTTGTCTAGGGGTAATGAGAATACTCACCCGATCCTTTTATTCCATCGGAAAACGGCGGTCCAGCGGTGGACTGTTCTTGGTCTATGGAGCCTACTTTGGGCAGGATGACTTCAGGAACAGTCCACAACTCTGGAGCGTGGGTTTGCTGAACCGGCCTTGGATAGGAAGGTTCGGAGGATTAGGTAAGTAAATCTCCTTTCTCCAATCCCATAGACAAAAATGAGCAGTTAAACTGTGCTGTGCTTGCACAGCCCCACTGCATGGGGAAAAAAAATAGGATTTTTATAACAGCTTACCTGTAAAATCCTTTTCTTGGAGTACATCACGGGACACAGAGCGACATAGTCATTACTAATGGGTTATATAGTTACCGTCAGGTGCTGGCACTGGCAACTTCCAAAACCGGAAGTACCCTCCCCTATATAAGCCCCTCCCATCCGGGAGCACCTCAGTTTTGTAGCAAAGCAATAAGTGTCCCCAAAGAGGGGCGGGAGCTCTGTGTCCCGTGATGTACTCCAAGAAAAGGATTTTACAGGTAAGCTGTTATAAAAATCCTATTTTCTTTCTCGTACATCACGGGACACAGAGCGACATAGTCATTACTAATGGGATGTCCTAAAGCAATGCCAAATGAGGGGGGGGGATACACCATATATAAGCTGAGCGCTATCAGACATGAGGATCTTTTGCGGCCTGCAACACACTGCGCCCAAAGGCGACATCCTCCTGACTTCTAACGTCCACCTGGTAGAACCTAGTAAACGTGTGTACCGAAGACCATGTTGCGGCCTTACAGATTTGAGCCAGGGAGGCCTGGTGATGCACTGCCCATGAAGTTCCAACTGCTCTCGTGGAGTGCGCCCTAACTTTGAACGGAGGCGGTCTACTTCTCAAGCTATAGGCTTGTATTATGACCTGTCGAATCCACTTGGCTAAAGTAGATTTTGACGCTGCCTGACCCTTTCTGGGGCCTTCCGGCAGAATAAACAAAGTATCCGTTCTGCGAATCTGAGCAGTGGCTTTTAGATAAGCTTTAACTGCTCTTACTACATCCAAAGAATGCAATAACTTTTCCTCTACCGAAGTAGGCTTGGGGAAAAAAGAAGGAAGAACCACATCTTGGTTCAAATGAAAACTCGATACCACCTTAGGAAGAAAGGCTGGATGAGGACGTAACACTACTCTGTCCTTATGGATAACCAGATATGGCTCCTTACAGGACATAGCTGCTAATTCCGATACTCTTTTAGCCGAACAAATGGCTACTAGAAAAATCAATTTCCTGGTGAGAAGCACCAAGGAAATATGCTGTAATGGTTCAAATGGTTGTTTCTGTAGAACCGACAGAACCAAGTTTAGATCCCATGGACATATGGGAATATTAACCGGAGGACTAATACGCATCACTCCTTGTATAAAGGCTTTGACTAGTGAATGCGAAGCCAAGGGCCTTTGAAAAAATATTGACAAGGCCGAAATCTGACCTTTGATAGTACTCAAGGCAAGCTTCCTATCTACAGCCCATTGTAGGAAGTCCAGAATCCTACCTATTACGTATTTACGTGGATGCCATTTCTTGGCCTCACACCAGGCGATGTACGCCTTCCAGATTCTATAGTAGATCTGCCTGGATACCGGCTTCCTGGCATTGATCATGGTAGATACCACAGCATTAGAGAGCCCTCTCTTTTTTAGAATGTGGGCTTCAATAGCCAGGCCGTCAAACCTAGGGCTGGTAAGGAAGGGTGGTATATCGGTCCCTGCGAAAGCAGGTCCGGACGATGTGGGAGGGTCCAAGGACTCCCCACAGACATTTTTACAATCTCCGCGTACCATGCTCTTCGGGGCCACGCTGGAGCCACCAGAATCACTGGTTTCTTTTCTACCCTGATTCTGCGGAGTAATCGAGGTAACAATTGTGGCGGTGGGAATGCATATATCAGCTTGAACTGATCCCAAGGGAACACTAGGGCATCCGAGCCGCACGCTAGGGGATCCCTTGCCCAAGAGACAAACCTGTCCACTTTTGTGTTGAATCTGGATGCTAGCATATCTACATCCGGTGTTCCCCACCGCTGACATATTGTCCGGAAAACCTCGGGATGAAGGGACCATTCCCCTGGGCATAATTGTTGGCGACTTAGAAAGTCCGCCTTCCAATTCTCCACCCCTGGAATGAATACCGCAGATATGGCTGGGACATATCTTTCTGCCCATCTCAGGATGTAATTTACTTCCCTTTGGGCTGCACGACTCCTGGTGCCCCCCTGACGATTGATATATGCCACTGCTGTGGCATTGTCTGACTGAACTCTGACAGGGGACCCTTGGAGTTTGGATGTCCATGCTACTAGGGCATACCGGGCTGCTCGTATCTCTAAGAGATTGATGGGCAGGGCCTTTTCCGCATCCGACCATCTGCCCTGGAGAGACCATTGCTCCAGTACTGCTCCCCAGCCTATAAGGCTGGCATCTGTAGTGACCACCTTCCAGGAAATCGGACTGAAGGATTTCCCTCTTTCCAGATTCTGGGGAACCAACCACCAGCGGAGGCTCCTGCGAACGGAAGGGGACAAGGACATTGGTAAGTCCAGAGCCTGAACTTTTTTGTTCCAGGCTGACAGTATGGCCCTTTGCAACTTCCTTGAATGGAATTGACCGTAGGGTACTGCTTCGAATGATGACACCATTTTTCCCAGCAGCCTCATGCACAGGCGTATGGATGGCTGTCTTTTTGAACCCACTAAGTGGATCAAATCTCTCAAAGACGACCCCTTTTCTTGAGGCAAGAAAATCTTTTTCTGGTCTGAATCCAGCCTTAGCCCCAAGTATTCCAGACTTTTGACTGGTTTTAGGGCTGACTTGTCTCGGTTGATAATCCAACCATGATATTCCAGATACTTGATTGTCTCATGAACAACCACTTCTAGTTTTTCCACTGAGTGGTCTATCAGCAACAAGTCGTCTAGATATGCCATTATCGTTACACCTCGTGTTCTTAGATTGGCCAATAATGGGGCCAGAATTTTTGTGAACACTCTTGGTGCTGTGGCCAGACCGAAGGGTAAGGCTCTGAACTGAAAATGGCGCCCTTCTACCGCAAAGCGTAGAAATTTTTGGTGGGCTGGAAAGATGGGGATGTGCAAATAAGCATCTTTGATGTCGATCGAGGCTAACCATTCCTCCCCTTGTAGGGCAGTGGCTACCGATCGGATCGACTCCATCCGGAAAGTCCTGATATGTAGGAATTTGTTTAGCCCTTTTAGATTTAATATGGGCCTCACGTCCCCGTTTGGCTTCGGAACTGTAAAGAGGTTTGAGTAAAACCCGAACCCCCATTCTTCCAGGGGAACCTCTATAATTACTGCTTGAAGCAATAATTGTTCCAGTGCCAACAGGAGGGATCCTCTCTTCTGGGGATCCCTTGGCACGTTTGACCTTATAAAGCGGGAAGGAGGGGAGTTTTTTAACTCCAATTTGTATCCCAGATTTACTGCGGAGAGCACCCATCTGTCTCGGATCGTGTCCCGCCAGGTTTCTGTGAACAACTGAAGTCTTCCCCCCACCCGATTGGGTGGGGGCAACCCTTCATGCATTTGACTTTGGGGGAGGTTTTGTACCTCTCCTGCTCCAGGGCTTCTTGTTACCCTGTAACTGTCCCTGATTTTTACCTCCGGGATTTGACCGGGGAGGCCGTCGGAACTGTTTCACAGCCGATGTCCTAGGGACTGGAGAAGCCGGCCTCTTAAAGGAGGGACCTCTAACTCTATTTTTAACCGGCAAAAGTGTACTTTTACCGCTGGAAATTCTCTGGATATACTTGTCCAGGTCTTCCCCGAATAAGCGCTCCCCATGAAATGGGAAGCTGACCAGCAATTTTTTACAGGGAGCTTCAGCAGACCAGTTTTTGAGCCATAGAAGCCTGCGCATATGTACTACAGACAGCGTAAGGCGGGAGGCCTGATGGATTGAATCCTTTATAGCGTCCACCGCAAAGCATAAGGCTCTAGGTAGATCAGCTAGGGCAAGAGCCTGCTGATCCGGCAAGTCTCTTAAGACCTGTTTCAACTGATCCTTCACTGCTTGGCATACCCCTATAGCTGCCACTGCTGGTTGTGTCACCAATCCTGCTGTAGAAAAAGCAGATTTCAATAATGACTCCAATTTTTTATCTATTGGGTCCTTGAACATTTGGACATTTTCCACCGGACATGTCAGTGATTTATTCACACAAGAGATGGCTGCGTCCACTGTAGGGACCTTCCATTTTCTGATGAACTTATCCTCCATGGGATAGACCACCGGAAATCTCTTGGGGGGAGTAAATATTTTGTCAGGATGCTCCCAATCCTGGTAAATGAGCCCCTCCAGTAAAGGATGGATCGGAAAGGAACAAACAGTCTGGGGAGCTTTTAGCGACCCCAATGAGGAGACAGAAGTGGAGGATGGCTCCGCAAGTGGCATTTTAAATGCTGATCGGACCATATTAGTCAGGGACTGAACCCATAACCTCTCAGCATGTGATGCTGAGAACGGCTCTTCCACTGTTGATTCCTCTACAACCGAATCAACCTCATCCTGATCCCCCTCAGGTAGGTCGACCTCTGTATGGGACTGTTGCTCTGTTAACAGGCACTCTGAGGGAGGAGACGGAGATCGAGCGCTTTTCTCCTGTGACAGGGAAGCAGCGATTAATGCTGACAATCTCTCTTCCAGTCCTCCCAGAGCTGAGGAAAAAACCTCCTCTGTTACATACACAGGAGCAGGTGAACTGAGGACAGCCACAGTACCAGGTACTCCTGGGGGTGCCCTACGGTCACTAACCTCTGATTCTTCAGGGGAGACTGGTGCAGCCAAAGCATGCCCAAGATCCTCAGAGCCCGATGGAGACCCCCTATTCCTCCTGGAATTTCTAGTCCCGGAGTTTTTAGACGGCATATTCCTAAGCCACAAAGCTGAGGTATTCCAGCCGAAATACACCAGTTACTGATAATAGTCTAGCATAAATGCTGCTATAATAAACAGTTGGTGTCTACTAATGTGCCTTTCTAGGGGATGCCTGTATCAACCGCTTGCTGTATGCCTTTAAATGTTGCCAGCTCTGTCTCTGTACTTCATAGCCAGCTTACTACAATATTGTGGCTTTTAAAAACCTGCTGGGACGCCCGCACATGCGCAGAAGCGCTGCGGCGCGCACAGAGCGTCATCCCCCAGGCTCCGCCCCCTTTTCCGGCTCACCTCTATATATAGAGGCGCGTGCACGCGCACGTGCGCGGCCACGTGCGCCCTCGGCGCTAATTTCAAACATGGAAACCAGGGACAGGAGCCAGGGCCCCTCTTTGCCGCAGGCCGGGGGATGGACGAGCACTGCAACATGGCAGAGGAAGCAGTTTCCTATAGGAGAACTCACCAACTGCCTGGACTTTGCTCTCTGAGAAGAAACTAGTCCACATGACAAGAAAACATTCCACAGCGGCCTCTAGTGGACAAACACAGATACCGCAGTCTAATATACTAAATATATATAAAAAAACATTTTTTTTTTTTTTTTCTTGACCACCATTAAAAATTATTACATTTTTTTAGTAGTTACAGGCATGCACAGAATCTTGCGGGAATACCATTAGGTAACAGACAGAAAGACAAATTAGGCTTGGGGGTCCCCCAATAGAACCAAGTTCCTGGGGGCCCCCACTTACCTGTTCCTCGCCGCAGGACTTTGTTTGGTCCACAAAAGCCCAAACTTCACCTATCACGGCAGGCATTGTAATCAAACCTTCAGGGACCGGGTTCCCAAGGATTCCACTCCCCTGGACCTGTATAGCACCCTGCACAGAAAACATCTTGGTCGTGGGTATGACCAGAGCTCTGGATCCCAGGGTCCAGCTCTCCTAAGAGAAGCATTACAGGCAAAACCTTGCTCTTCTCTTTGCAAGGCCCGGGTACCGACCGTTTAGCTATGAAGCTTTTTTGGTCGGATCCGGAATAGCTTACTGAGGCCCAAAAGAACCTGTACGCAAGCTCAGTGAAAAACACATGTTTCTTCTTGGCCAACACCTTAGACACTGGCAAAAAACTGAGGTGCTCCCGGATGGGAGGGGCTTATATAGGGGAGGGTACTTCCGGTTTTGGAAGTTGCCAGTGCCAGCACCTGACGGTAACTATATAACCCATTAGTAATGACTATGTCGCTCTGTGTCCCGTGATGTACGAGAAAGAAAAGTTCTGCTTCGAGATGGGTTTTAAAGAAGACCTTCACCCATTAAATGAACAACTTCTCCTCTGCTTCCTCCCCCTTATGTCCTACACAATCACAGATAAATTTGTTTTTGTTTTGTGAGTCCTTGCCTAAACAAGGATAGAATGGGGATCCACTATCCATTTCCCCTGAGATGTTCATGTCACACATCTCAGGAGTGTTTCAGTGTGGGGCAAAGGATCCCATCATTTCGATCCTAGCAGTATCCTGCGGCGTGTCTGAAAGTGCATGAATATGAAAATCTGGAAGCAACAGAAATGGTGGTTTCACAATAGTGGCACAAAAGTAGAATGGTACATGGAGAACTTTGGAAGCAAGGAAGACAATCCTGGACTCCATGGGCAAGTAAGCATGTTTTTTTTTGTTAATTGTGCAGGCACAATTATTGGAGAGAAGTAATTTAGTTTTACCCAGGTAGATTATTATATAGTCAGTTTAGATGCATATAATGTTTTAGAGATTTCTGCTGTAAGTATTAATGCACCTTTTTGCAGATTATAGCAATTTACATGGAGTAATCAGTCACTGTAAGTCAAACAGGTCTAAGCCCTGGTTCACACTGGTGTGTTTTGACATGCGTTTTGGCATGTCAAATCGCATGTCAAAACGGCGATATTTGCCGCAAATCGGCGCTGCACCGATTTCAAAAAGTAATTTCTGTACTACTTTTTGCGATTTCGGGCCGCAATTTACATTGACATCTGTGCAGAAACCTGCACAGATGTCTTTGTAATCACGGCTAAAATCGGGACTGCTAGTGAGAGTGAAATCGTGCGAGTTCAGCTGAACTCGCACAGCTTCACTCCCGCAGCCTGGGCTAAAGGTGATTAAAAGGTGAATCCTTGCCTTTTTTCTCGGGTGTACTTGGGGCAGATTAAGAAGAAATTGGGGTGGTAAAACTTGGTATGTGATAATTACATCTATTAAAAAATACTGTTTTAAAGGTTTCCTTAGTTAATTTTATATTAAATGTCACCGTTTTATTATGTTGTAAGTATGAACACTGGCTTATAGCTCTTGTTCGGGTTTTGTTAGGCTGTTGTCGATAACATGTTTAAAAAGCGCTTGCTTTTACCTGATCTGCCATGCTGCGTGTTTAAAGATGCCAAAAGGCTCTTGGCACATTGACGGAGTCAGAGACTTACAGCTGCACCCTGTTGGGTGCCCTAACAAAGCCTACTAATAGCGCCGGAACATTTCTGCAAGTGGTTCCTTGGCAGATTTTTTTCCTATTGCCTCAGAACTGAGGTACTTCAATTTAGCTAAATTGGACTGTCACAGTATGAAACGCCAAGGCTTTTTGCCATCTCTTTTCAGACAATTTAATTATATAAATTATAATCCGCCATGTCCCTACCTTTTGTATAAAAAAAAAAAAAGAAAAATTCTCCACCAGCTAGCCAAGATCCTCGATAATGGTACAAATAGTACTTTACCGAGGGGAAAAAAAAGGAAAACATGTTAAAAAATGCATAGTAAATTCTAATTTGGCTGCCATTTATTTACACTAGTGCTGGTTCTTTGACTATAGGAGTTAACATGAATTGTTTTATTGAGGAAATGAAAACAAAATCTGTTTTTTTTGTATTGCATTTCCAGAATAAGAGTATTATCCTAAAGTAGCTCTGCATTTAATATTAATAGCATGGCTTTTTAGACAGTGAGCACTAGCTTCAATCAATACATTCTGGGACAGTGCAGCGGAAGCAATGTCTAATTGTTTATTGGTATGCTGATTCATCACGGCTTGTTTGGTGCCTTGTAGATAATGCAAAGTAAAGCTGGCCATACACTAGAAGAATTTTGTTTGAAAGTAGTCATTTCAGGAATGTTCATTGGACTTTCAAATCGTTAATATGGTCATATTTTTGGAGGAGCATGATGGAAAATGTTCCCCATCAAACAAACAGTGATTTTCGTTCAGGAAAATCGAATAATTCCAAAACCAAATGGTAAAAGCAAACAAAACGCTGTGCTCAGGTGTAAATGCAAGCTTAGTGTGAGCTTAGCCTTTTGCATGTTTGTACATGTGACTTTCAGTACAGGAGCAGAATTGCACATTTATGGCCCTATAGGCTTTTGATTACTGGGCGCACCTGAGAAACGCAAATGTTCACGTTCACAATTTAAAAAAAAAAAATGGGTGAAAAACTTGTGATTCTGCCCCAAAGACGCTCATGTGTTTTTTGGACCTTTTTCCCAACAAGCAATTTAACTCTCGGGTGCGCACCCTCTCATTGAGAATAATGGGATTTCTCTTCTCTTGAGTATTCTTGAGTGTTGTCTTGCTTTGGGAATCATGTAACAAAACGCTCAGGGGTGGATGGGGACTAAAAATGTTCTGCTTGGGGAGTACACATTGTAGTCATCTTGAGTATGCTGTGCAACTCTGGTCACCAGTCCTCCAGAAGGATATGCTTGAACTGGAGAGTCCAGAGAAGGGCAACAAAGTTGTTAAGGGGGCTGGAGGACCTCAGTTATTAGGAATAAATACAAACATTCGACTTATTCTCTCTGCAGATGCTTAAGAGGGGATATGATCTCGTGATGTCAATATACAAATCCTTAAATGGTAACTAGTATTGGGAGGAAACGATTTAACCAGCAGTCTCTAAAAAAAAACATGTGGTCACATAGTGAAAAACAGAAATTGCCGCTCAGGCAGATGAAATAAGGAAAGTACTTCTCTCAGGGACCAAGGGTGCCGGCAATGCACGTAGCAAATGAAGAAAATTAGTGAGGACAGCCGCACTCCAATCCAACGTATATTTATTCAGGCAAAACAGGCACTACAAAAACCAGCAGATCTCAGGACAGCTGACGCGTTTCACACCAATTTAGTGTTTACTCATAGCTATGAGTAAACACTGAATTGGTGTGAAACGCGTCAGTTGTCCTGAGTTCTGCTGGTTTTTGTAGTGCCTGTTTTGCCTGAATAAATATACGTTGGATTGGAGTGCGGCTGTCCTCACTAATTTTCTTCATTGGCCACATAGTGAGGTTGGATGAGAAGCAGTGCAATCCTAAAGTGATATTAAAGGCAGATAATTTTAAAATAACAAACCTATCATAGTTGCCTGCTCTGTTTAATGGTTTTGCGCACACAGCAGCCATGATCCGCTTCTTCTCAGGTCCCCCGCCGGCGCTCCTGGCCCCTACCTCCTGCCAGGTGCCCCCGTAGCAAGCAGCTCCATTAACACACAGAGCATGGCTCGGCCCCACCCCTGGTCTCTCCTCATTGGCTCACTGGCTGTGATTGACAGTGGCAGGAGCCAATGGCTCCTGCTGGTGTCTCAGCCAATGAGGAGGAAGAGATCCAGGAGAGCCGCTGCTCTCGTGCACATCGCTGGACCAAGATGGGGCTCAGGTAAGTATTAGGGGAGGCTGGGGGGCTGCTGCATAAAAATCCTTTAACCTATACAACCACTTTAATCTGCGTGATGAGTTCTTTACTGTTAGAGTGGTAAGAATGTGGAGCTCCCTTCCACAGTATGTGGTGTCAGCGGGGAGTGTAGATAAAATCTAAAAAAATATTGCGTTTCTTAGCATGCGCAGTGTACAAGGATATGGAATATTGTAATCGTACACACACTCTCTCTCAGGTTGGACTGGTGTCTTTATTCAACCTTACCAACTATGTATAATTCAGCAAATGCAGCACCATACATTGGCTGTTTCACATAGCCCAACTTTTGCTGTGGGGTATGAATCTCAGTAAGGCTAGGGCAATTGTATTTAAAATGAATCTTCTAGTGCAGAAATATCTCTTTAGTTCAGGAGACTGTTGGGCAGTTGTTAGGTGATAAATCACCCAAGAATCTTGTTACCATTTGTTTGTTGACTGATTACTGTTTTGCTGCAATTAAAGCCTGCAGAGGAGAAGAGAGATTATTCAGTAATAGTTTACGCTACATGAATATATTGCGGCATTGTGTGTCCCCAAGTGTTGATCGCTAAATCATATTACTACAAATCTCTTGTGTAGCAGCGCACATTAAAAAATGTGATGGAAAGACATTTATCATTATGAGATTTTATTAGTGACCTGTGTAAGTCTATCAGAAGACTGCTGGGCCACTGCTACCTCTCTGGTTTCGATTCTCAGCTGTTTTTATAATGAATTTGCATGGGCGAGGTAGAGAATAAAGGATCAGTTACTCTGCTGGGGTCAGACACATTCCAGTTAAGATAAAGATAACCGCTTTGTTTTCTGTTCATTTGTCAATATTTTATGCTTTTAAACAGGTTTTTGTGTTGGTTGAGGAATAATTGCCTCTTCTGGCCTACTCATAGATTTTCAGAATGTGACAGTACATGAGTAATGGTGTGCCTGTGGCTGCATCGTGTGGCATTCCTTCATCTTCCTGCACAGACTGTGATCAGATGTCAGTAAACATATTGAATCACTAGACCACATACTTCATTTGTGCCCTGAATTCTTGTCACTAAGACAAAATGTCTGCTTTTATGTGTTTCCAGCGCTGGAAAGTAACACTTTTGGATGAAGTACCTTTAAATTTGGTGATGTTGTCTTGCACAGTTCTTCGACAATAATATTATTCTTTATAAGTTAATACAGGGCTTGACAAATTTGCTTAGAATCTAGGAGCCAGTTTTTTAAATCAGCTGCCCAGCGCTCAGAACTGCATGTCTGGGCCGTTGGGCAATAAGAATTGCTCACGCCTGATCCTAAGCGGAAAAAAAAAAAGAATATTTAAAAAGACAAAACTTGTTTTTTATAAGATTTTGCAAATAAGTTATTTTTGATGGGGCACAGTGGCTGCGTTTTGATGGGGCACAGTGGCTGCGTTTTGATGGGGCACAGTGGCTGCGTTTTTTGATGGGGCACAGTGAGGCTGCAATTGATGTGTTTTTTTTTTTGTTTGTTTGCAACACATAGGCTGACAGAGCATGCTGGGGCTTGTAGTGCACCATACCAGGGAAATCCCAGCAGGCTGCCGTGTTGGTAGGGGGCACTGGAGGTGACAACACTCTCTCTTCATGACTGACCCACCTGTGTGCTTTCTTTTCAATCAGGAAGGAAGGTTGTCCTGGATAGCTGTGGATCCCCTGTGGAGGGTTGCAAACTTGCATCATCCATGGTACAAACACGCTGATGTTTCATCCACTATCTAGCTGCAGGCTGCTGGACTTTCCCTTTGCAAGGCACAGAGCTGCCAGGGATTGGAATGTGGGTGGGGCTGCTGGTACACACAGGAGGAGAAGATCCTGCTCTCTCTATCTCTTTTCTCTCCTGTCTGAGTGTCCGTACGAGGAGGAGGGGGGGCGGGCTGTCAGTGCGGGGTCTGGGCAGTGTGACAGAGAGTAGACGCTCTCTGCTCATAAATGCAGCCAGCAACCCTGGAGTGATATCCCGGGCTTCTGGATGTCGGAGGTGGGCGGGCAGTGAGAGCAAGCCGCGCTCATCACAGCATCGTCCACCAGAGGGCGCTGGTTCGCAGAAAGCGAGTATTTTCTCTCCAGTAGGCCACAAAGCCGGGGCCTCAATTTTGGCCAGCCCAGACGCCAGGACGCGAATTCCAGTCGCAATTGCGACCTGGCGCCTGGGTTTTGTCGAGCCCTGAGTTAATATCTGACTTTTTAAGTTCAGTATCAAAATATATACGTGTACTGCAGTGCTAGATTGAATTTTTTTTCTCTTCCTATTCATATATGCAGTAAATACATAATTCCTTATATCAAAATCTTTGTTGCACCTTATACATCGCTATATGATTTAAAAAAAAACAATTCTCAAAGAAAATTGTACTTCTGAGACTTCTCCTTTTTATATTTGTTCAGAATGTTATACCTTGTGGTAAAAATTGTTTTTCAATGTTTGTACTCGTAATTTTTATACATTTTTAACTTAAATTGTAGTTTAGTATTCTAGAGCTGCAACTAACGATTATTTTTTCTGTCGACTAATCTAGTGATAATTTTTTCGATTAGTCGACTACTCTAACGATTATTTTTTATTAATTTTTTTTACTTAATCTAGTCACGGGGCGCACCCCAAACCAGCCCCTGTAAATGATAGTATAGGGCGGTATAGTGGCAGGTTGGGGTGGTATAGGGCAGGTTAAGGTGGTATAGGGTAGGTTGGGGTGGTATAGGGCAGGTTGGGGTGGTATAGGGCAGGTTGGGGTGGTATCGGGCAGGTTGGGGTGGTACAGGAAAATTAGGGTGGCACAGGGCAGGTTGGGGTGGTATAGTGCAAGTTGGGGTGGCACAGGGCTGTTTGGGGTGGTACAGAGCAGGCTGGGGTTGTATAGGGCAGGCTGGGGTGGCACAGGGCAGGATGGGTAGTACAAGGCAGGCTACGGTATGACAGGGCTGGCTGGGGTGGCATAGGGCTGTTTGGGGTGGCATAGGGCTGTTTGGGGTGGCACAGGGCAGGCTGGGGTGGTATAGGGCAGGCTGGGGTGGTACAAGGCAGGCTGGGGTGGCAATACTACGTACTTGAATAGATTTATTTTTTATGTTTTTGGAACCAAAGTTTATAGTCACTTTAAGGCAGAGGCGTGACTTCAGGGCCTTGGTGCAAGAAATCATAAAGCCCCCCCCCCCCGACCCTTATCCAGGGCCCCTCCACAGAGGCGGAATGCCAAGGCCTGCTCAAAGTGTAACCGCTGTGACCCTGGTAGTTCTGCTACTAGTGTCAGTAGTTTTTCATTTTATTTTATGGATTTGTTTGTTTATTTTTATTTTTTTAGGAGCCCCGTTGGGGGGCTTTGGTGAGATATCAGGGGTCTAAACAGACCTCTGATGGTTTACCCTTAAGACCGAGAAAAGAGATTGAGGACACAGCCCTCAATCTCCAACTCTGCAACCTCAGCTGCACAGAATGATTGGACAGAAATAGCTCTGTACAGAGCCTCCTGTTCATTCACAAACTGAAGCATAATGAACACAGTTTGCTTTGCCTCCGTTATGAATGGACAGAGTCAGTGATCAGTACAGATCACTAACTCTATTCATTAAGACAAGGAAGGGGGCGGTAACTGACACATTTACTGGCCCCTTTCCTGCTCTCCATCCTGAAAACATTCCCTGCAACAGCCGGCGGGATGGGGGAACCCGGCAGTACTGTGGGAGATGAGAGGGAGCCAGGAGAGAGCACAGAAGCCTGATCACAGCAAGAGGTGGACAGGAGGGACGGCATATAGAGAAATCAGTCTCCTCAGTTTTCCTCCTGCCGCCGCTGAATGCCTGCAGGAGAAAATGGAGAGGATTGGTTTCTCTATGTGCCGCATGGGTCCCCCTGGAGCATTGGGCTGGGTTGCACTTGCAACCCCTGTACGTACTCCCCCGCAAATGTTTAGTGAATTACTTGAATTAGATTTTATATATATATATATATATATATATATATATATATCTCACACACACACACTGTCTGTAAATCTCCAATACAAGATATGTATTCTACCTTCATTTATTTGGGTATTAATTTTTCCATTGAAAGTTGTTTCTAAAGTTTATTTTTACCTGGCACCTTTGTCTTTATCCATTCATTTATTTCAGCCTGACTAGCCTTCACATTACCTAATTTGTTCCTTTTTACAGGTTCATTTGCTGGGCCAATACATGTGGATCCACATGAGACTGCAGTGTGGGGAAAGAATGTCACTTTGAAGTGCTTAATTGAGTTCAATGAAGCAATAACCCAGATCTCGTGGGAGAAAAGCATTGGCAAGACCACTCAGACCATAGTTGTCCACCATCCTATCTTTGGAACATCTTTTGAAGAATCCTATCAGAATAGAACCCTATTTAAAAATACATCGCTCCATGATGCAACAATCGTGATAAATAACGTAGGCTTCTCTGATGCCGGGGAGTATATATGCAAAGCAGTTACATTCCCACTTGGAACTATTCAGTCAGCAACCACTGTGACTGTGCTTGGTAAGAATTAAATGTTACCTCAAATGAGTAATAAGATCGCTCCAGTTAGGGTAAAACCTCCTGAAATATTTTACATCATTTCATGTATTTTCAGTAGCAAAAACAATATTCTCAACTTCTCTTATGGCAGATGTGTCCTTGTATGTAGCCTACACAAACTGTATATATGTCTGCAATATAATTGAAGGTTCTTTTCATTTTATTGGACGTTTATGATAATGCCGTTACCAATCCCATATGATCTCATCTAGCATATTTTTTTATTTGAACTTCTCCTTGGTTGTGACAGGTGCCCTTCTGTATCTACTCGGTAACATTTCGAAGTGTTGCCACCCCAGCATATTAGCACTTTCCCTTATTGTGGAAAATCTAACACTCTGGTTTTTATTACTGTAAGTTTGGATTGGCAGGTGCCATAAATAGCTTTGAAAGGGTAGTGTTGCATTCAGCGCTATTGAGCAGGAAATAGTAGAAAGCTTAATGTGTTTATTTTAAACACGGGATGTTGACTAGAGGGAAATCCGGTCGCTGTAGAGCAAGGAGAGAATTTTCCAAATAGCTTCCTATTTTCCCTTGTCCTTAGATACTGAGGGCTGTGCACGGGTGAACTTCCCTATTTTTTGCAAATTTTCTGGCATCTTTTTGCAGATCATCACTGGGTGTGATATATAGTTTTCTGCCATATACTGAAATAAAACTGCTTTAAGCAGTAATAAGCAGAATTAATGAACATCATTAGAGCAGGAATTTTCCACCTGCTCAGTGCTTTTGATGTTTCTGCCAGGTGTTCTCTGAGGCCAGTTTAAGAAATAATGACCTTGCTGAGCCGTGATTTACTAGATATCATGTATACAGAAGCAAGAGCAATCAGCGCTTCATACTGGTGGACATTTTTGGTTTAACGCTAACAAATTTATTTAACAAGGCATTGCAAACGGCAGTGATGATAAACAGCAAGTAACCCACGGCAAGCGGCCAGACTTACCTTGCTTAATGTAGTATATTTAGATGCTGTGGATTACGGAACTTTGCATGTGCTTTACCAACCATCCGCACTGAGCAGTGGTGTGCAGTAACCAAAGGGAGGCGGGGACTTTGTATTTTCAGTTTTAATAAATATACTGTGTGTGTGTGTGTGTGTGTGTGTGTGTATGTATGTATATGTATGTGTGCATATATCTATAAATATGTGTGTGTGTGTATGTATTATTTATATATATATATATATATATAATATTATACACTAGTACTGTGCAAAAGGGGTGTCAAACTCAATTATACTGCGTGTTGCATCAGCATTATGGTTGCACTCAGGGCCGGGTGTATCTGTAAGACTATATACATTTTATCCAGACCTTTTTTTTTTTTTACCCCAGGGAATATGTGCAGGAGCTCAACTACGCCCCACCCCCACCGAACCGCATACGACGGTGGGGGTGACCAAAATGCAGTAACAGTGGGAGGATCCTAAAGAGCAATAAATGGCAGGAATGAGTTCTGCACGGAGCTCGCTCTGTACAGTTTGCGTGCAGAGTTCAGGGGTGCTCTATGTAAGACTGCAGAGTTCAGGGGTAAGCTATGTACAGGGTTCAGGGGTGCACTGTGTACATAGTGCAGGGTTGAGGATTGCGCTACATACAGAGTGCAGGGTTTAGGGGTGTTCTGTGCATAGTGTGCAGGGTTCCGCCACCTCCTGGCTAAAAAAAAAAAGCCCTGGGTGCGAGGGCCACCTGAAATGTCCTGGCAGGCCAGATTCGGCCCACGGAACTTGTTTTTGGCACATATGCTGTAAAGTAAGTGCTTTTAAAAATATATGTTTTAATTGTTTCTTTTATCAATTTAGAAAATGCAAAGTGAACGAACAGAAGAAAAATCGAAATCAAATCGATATTTGGTGTGACTACCCTTTGGCTTCAAACCAGCATATATTCTTCTAGGTACACTGGCACGTAGATTTTGACACAACTCGACAGGTAGGTTGTTCCAAACATCTTGGAGAACTAACCACAGATCTTTTGTGGATGTAGGCTGCCTCAAATCCTTTTGTGTCTTTATGTAATCCCAGACAGACTCCATGATGTTGAGATCAGGGCTCTGTGGGGGCCAAACCATCACTTCCAGGACTCCTTGTTCTTCTTTACACTGAAGATCATTCTTAATGACACTGGCTGTATGTTTGGGGTTCTTGTCCTGCTGCAGAATAAATATGGGACCAATCACACGCCTCCTTGATGATATGGTATGATGGATAAGTATCTGCCTGTATTCCTCAGCATTGAGGACACCAATGATCCTGACCACATTTCCAGCTCCATTTGCACAAATGCAGCCCCAAACATGCAAGGAACCTTTACCATGGTTCACTGTTGCCTGCAGACACTCATTATTGTATCGCTCTCCAGCCCTTCAGGGAACAAACTGCTTTCTGCTACAGCCAAATATTTCAAATTTTGAATGTTCAGTCCA
Source organism: Rana muscosa (assembly GCA_029206835.1). Taxonomy (NCBI): domain Eukaryota; kingdom Metazoa; phylum Chordata; class Amphibia; order Anura; family Ranidae; genus Rana; species Rana muscosa. The sequence continues at coordinate 319,699,804 of CM055117.1, read as the reverse complement.
GAGCACCTGCTTTCATTTTTCTGCACCCCAGTTCCTATGTTTTATTACATATTTGTCGCTTAGCCTTGTTACTATGTCGGAAATATGGCTTTTTTGGCCACAATTCTTCCATGAAGACCACTTCTGGACAATAGATTGGTGTACCTGGGTCGCACTGAGTTCCATGCAGATGGCACTGCTGGACATTTTCCAATGTCGAAGAGAAGTAAGCATGATGTGTCTTTCATCTGCTGCACTAAGTTTCCTTGGCCAACCACTGCGTCTATCTATCATGCCATACCATCAGAGAGACAGGCGATTGGCCCCAAATGTATTCTGCAGCAGGACAACAGCCCCAAACATACAGCCAATGTCATTAAGAATTATCTTCAGCATAAAGAACAAGAGAGTTCTGGAAGTGATGGTTTGGTCCCCACAGAGGCCTGAGAGGGATTTTAGACTCCCTACATCCACAGAAGATCTATGGTTAGTTCTCCATTCCAAAGATGTTTGGAACAACCTAGCTGCAGAATTTATTAACCACTTAAGCCCCGGACCATTTTGCTGGCCAAAGACCAGGCCACTTTTTGCGATTCGGCACTACGTCGCTTTAACTGACAATTGCGCGGTCGTGCGACATGGCTCCCAAACAAAATTGAAGTCATTTTTTCCCCACAAATAAAGCTTTCTTTTGGTGGTATTTGATCACCTCTGCGGTTTTTATTTTTTGCGCTATAAACAAAAATAGAGCGACAATTTTGAAAAAAATTCAATATTTTTTGCTATAATAAATATCCCCCAAAAATCTATAAAAAAAACTTTTTTTTTCCTCAGTTTAGGCCGATATGTATTCTTCTACATATTTTTGGTAAAAAAAATCGCAATAAGCGTTTTTTGATTGGTTTGCGCAAAAGTTATAGCGTCTACAAAATAGGGGGTAGTTTTATGGCATTTTTATTCATATTTTTAATTTTTTACTAGTAATGGCGATTTTTATCGTGACTGCGACATTATGGCGGACACTTTTGACACCATTTTGTAAATTCTTTATTTAAGAGAAAAGGACATGCGGATACACAGAGAGCGCACTGATGCGTATCAAAAAACAGCAAACATTCCCCACCCCCTCATGAGTATAGATATTACAGTAGAGATATAGAGCCCTTTGTCAGAGGGGGGGATCCCAACAAGTGTCAGGCTTACAGGAGCTCTCCGCCCCCCGCATGGCCGTATTTTTGTGGCAAAAGCCGATTTAGATAAAAATAGAAACGTCAAGCCCGTGAGAAACAGGCTTGCACAGGCCAACACTCTAGTGTTGGTAATACAGAAAAAGCAGGGAAAGTAAGAGAAAAGAAAGCAAGGAATGCAAGAATACAAGAGGGGGAGGGGAGGGATGGGAAGGAGGAAAAAAAAAAAAACACCCCCACCCGGGGGGTGGGGAACAGGGTGCCTCCAGCAGTCAAATTCGATGCTCTCAGGTGGATCGAGCCATTAGGAGCCCGCATTCCTCCGAGAAGTAAAATTCGTGCCAGAAGTATCATGTTTTGGAAAATTTCTCACTTAGGCCTCTTTCCGTTGCTACCAAGTCCTCCATGTCATGGACATCCTTCACTCTGCCCAACCAGCCCGCCACCGATGGGGGCTGAGTCTGCTTCCAATTCAGCGGGATGCATCCCTTTGCCGCATTGATCAGAAGCGGCAATATGGACTTTCTATAGCCCTTAGTTGGGATATTGTGGTGGTGCAGAAGGAAGAGCTCAGGTGACAACGGCAACTCTCTGTCCGTAAACTTTTGGACGATGCGGTGTACCTCAGACCAAAATGATTGTAAGATGCGGCATGACCAAAAGACGTGGAGGAGCGTACCAACCTCCTCCCCGCACCTCCAGCACATATCCGTGCTCTGAGGGAACATCTTGTGTATCTTTTCCGGAGTGTAGTACCAACGGGACAGAAGCTTATATTCCATCTCCTGGTGCCTTGCACTGATAGAAGTTGTTTGAGCGAAGAGAAGGATTCGGTCAACCTGTTTCCCCGTGAGTTGTAGACCCAGCTCCCGTTCCCACTTGGTAACATAGGGCGGCCTAAAGTCCGGAGGGGGAGAAACTAGGATTTGGTATAACAGGGATATTGCATGTCTCAACGGGGACAGGTCCAGGCATAGCAACTCAAAAGGTGTCAGCTGCCGCCCATAAGTATTCGGAGAAGGCAAAGTGTGGATGAAGTGGGACAGCTGGACTTTTTGCCAGAATGAGAGCCCAGTCAGGGCAGGGTCCTCTAGGATTTGTCGTCGAGTATGCCATTGGTCGTTTGTGAGAAAGTGTCGCACTTGAGACCTGTCCACCGGTTTCAACGCCAGGAAGCTAGGGTCGTTGAGACCCGGACTAAAAGCCGGGTTGCCCACAATTGGGGTGAGCGGGGACGGGAGCGGTGCGATCGAATGATCACGGAAGGCCTTCCAAGCTAACCTTATCGTCACCCCTACTGTAGGGTGATCAGAAATCTCCTTTGGCAAGGGGGGTTGGCACCAGAGCAACGAGTCCAAGTGGGCCCCAGTCAAGGATCGTTCAATCTGCACCCACTGTTTCAGAAGGCCGTGACGGCACCAATCCAAGGCACGCGTTAAATGACATGCCTTGTGATAGAGAGTAACGTCCGGTAGGGCTACCCCACCCTTCAACTTTGGCAGCCGGAGAATTCTCTGCGCTAACCGCGGGGGCTTCTGGGCCCACACAAACCGAATTAGCGTTCTGTTAACCGCTCTCAGGAAGGACGCCGGCACCCGTATGGGTAATGCCTGAAAGTGGTATAACAGTCTAGGTAAGACATTCATCTTCACAATGCTGCAACGGCCAAACCAGGAAAAAAGGCCATGCTGCCACTCTTGCAGGTCTTTTTTTACGGCCGTCAAAAGGGGAGGAAAGTTGAGGGGGAAAATCTCCTCCGTCCTGCTGGGTAACAAGATACCCAGATATTTGATATGGGACATAGCCCATTTGAAAGGAAAATCAACCCGGAGCAGGTCAGTTAGAGGAGGAGGTAAGGCGACCCCAAGTGCCTCCGATTTCTGGTAGTTAATGCGAAACATTGACACCTCCTCGTATAGCTTCAGTTCCTTGAGCAAGTTCGGAGTGGACACAAGGGGGTTGGTCAGAAAGAAGAGCAGATCGTCTGCGAAAGCCGCGATCTTGGGGGACAGGGTGGCGTCCAGGCGTGGTCCCGTAATGTCCGGGTTGTCTCTGACGATACGCAGGAAAGGTTCTAGCGTGAGGACGAATATCAGGGGCGACAAAGGGCACCCCTGTTTCGTCCCATTCGCAATCTGAAATGGTGAAGAAAGGTGGCCATTCACCTTGACCTGGGCCGATGGGCAGGAATATATTGCCAACATCCAATTCATCATGCGTTCCTGCATCCCAACCCAGCGGAGAGTTTCAAACAGGAAAGGCCAACTCACCCTGTCGAACACCTTTTCGGCGTCCGTCGAGAGGAGCAGCATAGGGGTTTTACGCGTCCTTGCAGCGTGGATCATGTTGATTGCCTTAGTCGTGTTGTCACGCGCCTCTCTAGTAGGAACAAAACCGACCTGGTCGGAATGGATTAGTTGTGGCATTAAGTCAATCAAACGCATGGAAAGCGCTTTCGTGAATATCTTGAGATCCACATTGAGCAGCGAGATCGGTCTATAGTTTTGGCATCGTAGTGGATCTTTTCCCTCCTTTGGGATCACGGCAATGTGTGCTCTCAAGGCGTCCGCCGGGAGGGGCGTCCCCTCCCCTGTAGCATTATACGCAGAGAGAAAATGCGGAAGCAGTACTTCTCCAAAAGTCCTGTAATAGAGAAGGGAATATCCGTCCGGTCCCGGCGCCTTCCCCAAATGCATGCGCGACATCGCCACAGTCACCTCCTCCACTGAAAGAGGCCTGTCAAGCTCGGTCAGGTCCTCCTCCGAAATCCGGGGGAGACCAGACCTCCTCAAATAGTCCCCGATCTTCCTCCCTTCAGTCGACAGACCCTCCACAGATGTTGGACTAGGGAGATTATACAAAGTAGTATAGTATTCCCGGAACATTTCCGCGATACCTTCCGTGGTGTGAACCCTGTTGTGAGAGTCACTAATCAATTCAGGAATGAATGTACGAGCCCTCTGAGCTCTCAGAGCCCTCGCCAGCATCCTACCACATTTGTTGCTATGCTCGTAAAAAGAACGGCGGCACTTCGAGATCACTGCTTTGGCTCTAAACAGGGCCAAGGAGCGCAGCTGGTTTCGCAGGGCTGTCAACTCAAGAAGGATCTGGGAAGCGAAGGATTGTTTATGAGCCGATTCCAAAACCCTGATTTTATCTAAAATTTGTTTCGCTCTCTCCTTCTTGATGCATGATCCCATTCTGATCAAGAGGCCACGAATGTAACTTTTATGGGCTTCCCATACCATTGTCGGGGCCACCTCCGAGTCAGCATTCGTGGCGAAGTACTGTCTCAGTTCTCTAGAGACCTCCTCCTCCACCTCGGGCATCTGAATCAACGAGTCGTTAAGCTTCCACGACCATTGTTTCTCTGCGGGGCAAAGCAAATCGATGTCCATAAAGACTGGGGCATGGTCCGAAAAGGTAATAGAACCAATCGAGGCTGAGGAAACCCTGGACAGAATCGCCTGAGGCACCATGAACATATCAATTCTGGTATACGAGTCGTGGGGGTGCGAATAGAACGTGAAGTCTTTGTGGCTTGGATGAAGGATACGCCATACATCCACTAAGTGGAGAGCATGAAAGTTTTTCTTAAGGCGCTTAAGTGAGGCGTAAGAGACTTGGGAAACACCCCTAGATGAGTCCAGGATCGGGTCCATGACAAAGTTAATGTCTCCACCCATAATCACCATCCCTTCGGCAAAGTCAACCAATTTGGTCATAATTGGCTCCAGGAAGGCAATCTGGTTGGCATTTGGGAGGTATAGATTGACCAAAGTCACCAGGGACCTCCCAAGCGTCCCCTTCACAAATAAAGCTCTCCCCTCTGCATCCCCCCACTGGTCCTTCAGTTGCCATGGGGTATCACCCCGAATCAGGATACTCACCCCTTTTGACTTAGAGTCAGAGGAGCAACCGTGGTACACTGTCGGGGAAAAAGCGGTCATGTAGTCTTGGCAGCTTATCAGCACGGAAATGTGTCTCCTGCAGGAAGCACACATGGGCCTTCATATGTTTTAGATTGGTTAGCACCATGGAGCGTTTCTCAGGGGTATTCAGCCCCTTCACATTTATAGAAACGAGACGAACAGGCTCTGTTTTACCCGTGGGCATGACTGCGGCCAGAAGATGCAGGCACAAAAAAAAAAAAGGGGGGGGGGAGGAGGGAGGCTAGGAGGGAAAGGACAGAAGAGAGCAGAAGAGAAGAGAACAAAGAAACCTAGTACGCCTCAAGCGTAAGGGAGACCTAGTCTCAGTGCACCCCAGTAACCCTAGAGCAGGAGTAACTTGACGGGTGTGACCCTATGTGGGGAAAGTGTTTGAACGCAACAGGGGTCGGAGGCTCCCTAACCCGACCCACCTCAGATGCTACAGAGAGCCGGATGGTTCTCAGGACAAAGTGGCCTGATGAGGATGGCCCAGCAGCCCGGCAACGCCGGCCCCGGCCCCCAACATGGGGCGCCCGAGCCCCGGCGCAACCCGCCCCCCAGGCCAAACCCCAACCAGGACTAAACAGTAGCACAGTAACCCATCACATGGCTCAAATACATGAAATGGACATTTAAACATTTTAGTGCAAAACAAAGAACAAAACCCAAGTAATTATAACCAGAAGGCCCAGCAAGAGAACTTATAAATGGCGACATATAAACCAAAAAGGGGGGCCAAGGGGAAGATGCACACACTGGTACCGAAAGCTAGGCTTTGGCGCCCCCGCACGCTCAGGATGGGGGAGGCTCGACCAGAAGAACGGGGACCGCAAGATCAAAACGGCCTAGGAGGGGGGTCCCCCCAAGGAGGAACCCCCCACCGCAGCCCCAGCATGGGTCCCACCCCGGACCCCAAAACCCACCCCCCCGGCCCCCCTAAAATCGATAAAGAAGCAGGCCGCCGTAGTAGCCCCCCCGCCCCGGCGCACGGGCCAGGGAAGCCACCAGAGTATACAGGGGGAACAGGCGCCCGCTCCTTCAGGTGGTGTAACCCGGATCTGTCCAGGGGGCAGCCCACGGCACCAAGGATGGAGACAGTGGGTAAAGCCAAAATCCGGGGGACAGAGGAGGAAAAGGAAGGTATACAGGGGGGAAGGGGAGGGGAAGATAGAGGAAGAGGGGGAGAAAGAGGAGGGGGGAGGTGGGGAAGGGGGAGGGGAGGAGGAGAGGGGGAAGAGAGGAAGGGTGAAGAGCGGGGAGGGGAGAAAGGAGGGGGGAAGGGAGGAGGGTGGAGAAGGGAGGAGGGGGAGAGAGGGGGGAGAGAGGGGGGTGAGGAGGGGGAGAGAGGGAGGGGAAGAGGGGGGGTGAGGAGGGGGAGAGAGGGAGGGGAAGAGGGGGGAGAGAAGAGGGGGGGATAGAGGGGTGAGGAGGGGGAGAGAGGGGGAGGGGGGAGAGATGGGGGAGGAGGAGAGAGTATGGGAGGGGATGAGGAGGGGGGAAGGGAGTGAGGAGGGAGGAGGGGGGGAACGAGGAGGGGGGGGACGAGGAAGGGGGGGAGGGAGCACACATCAGTAGGCAGCATCCCCATATCCACGACGCCCGACCACAGAGCACCCCACCCATCCACCCCCAGCCCAGGCATTTCAAACGGCACAACATGACAGCTCTCCCCCCCCCCCACACCCAACCACCCCTAAAGTCCGGACCCCCCCCCAAAAAAAAAAAACCTATATAAAAACACCTGCCACCCAATCAAGCGACAGTCTATGGCTCCCTTTTATAGCTTGTCCTCAGGTGGGCTCCGAGAGCGGGGCGCAAAACAAAAGTCAGCAGGTGGGGGAGAGAGGGGGACGGCTCCGGGGCGGCCTTACCGAAGAGCGGCTCACAGTCACACATAGCCTGGAGGGTGAGAGGGAGAGCCGGGGGAAGATGTCTCCGACGGGATGGGGCAAAACAGTCACCGAGGCTTGGCCGCGAGCAGCAACCACCAGGGGGGGGGATGGGGAGGGCAAACCCGGTCAGGCGACTCCCGCCAGAGTGGGGGTGATCCCATAGGGCCAACCCGACCAAGAGCAGCATACACCCGGGAAGGGGGGGAGGGGGGAACGGCACAGGGCAGCTGTCCAAAGAGCGGGACCAAAAAGTCCATAGCATGAACTTGTAAAGAAAAAATAAATAAAAATCAGTTCACAGTGTGTGCCACCCCGTAACAGAAAAACTCACAGTAGCAGGACTGGCCGGTCAGGCTTCGTTATCTTGGGCTCTAGCCGGCAGCTGATCGCCTCCCCTTCGCCTGGTGGAGCGGCGCAGCAGACCCGGTCCCGGCACCCTGGGAGCTTGACGAGGATCTCTAGCTGAGAGCAGCTTCAGCCAATCAGCCAGGTGGAAGGGTTCCATGCCCAGAAAAAGGAACAAGTCTGGGAGATCTGCATGGCGCCTCAGCGTGAAGGAATTTCCCCCCTTCCTGAGCGATAGCTGGAGTGGAAAGCCCCATCTATATGGCACCGCATCTCGCCGTAGCCGCTCCAGAAGGGGTTTCAACATAGCCCGTCTTTGTAGTGTTGCTCTGGACACATCTGAGTAGATCGACAGCTCCGCTCCATCAAAGTCGATCCTGTCCTTGGTCCGTGCCGCCCTGAGAACTTGCTCCTTGTGTGCGTAGCGGTGCAGGCGGCAGATGACATCTCTAGGGCGGTCAGGATCCTGCGGCTTCGGCCCCAGTGCGCGGTGGACTCTATCGAACTCCAAGGCGGCTGGAGCCTCCGGGCCTAGAAGCTCCCGGAAGATAGCCAGGACAGTGTCCATTAGATTCTCCGGACCCGTTGCCTCCAGCAACCCCCGAACCCGGAGGTTGTTGCGGCGGCTCCTGTTTTCCTGGTCCTCGGCCTGGAGCTGCACCTCAGCCAGCCTGTCCTGGAAGGCCTCCTGGCCTTTTTCTAATTGGGTGACCCGGAGCTCCAAAGCGCTCCTCTCCACCTCTCCCTGTCCGACTCGGTCGTCAAGTGCGTGAACCTCAGAGCGAAGCCCCTGGAAATCACGGTGGTGCTGCTCCTCCATTCTTGCCATGAGGCCCTCCATGTAGGCCTTAGTTGGAAGCGCCTGTAGCAGGGACCTGATGTCCGCGTCCGTCTGCAAGGATCCTGCAGATGCCATAGAGCCACCCTGACTGTCATGAGAAGGCACCAGGAGGGAGGGCAGCCCCTCCAACGAGCGCGGGACACCTCGCTGTGAGACATCCATGGATGTGGAGGGTAAGTCACCCTGTCCTCTCTCGCCACGTGGTGCCGCAGGGGAGATAGCTGTCGGAGCCGGGGATGTAAGATATCTTCTGATCGATGCTTCTGGGTTAGCAGATTTTGATCCCCTGGTCTTCCTCCGTCTCTTGTATGTCATTTTAGGCTTGGTTTTGCTAGCCAAATGTCCATTTCAGCCATAGATAGCAGGTCGGGAGTCGGGAGCTCAAACAGAAAGCCACCTCACTCCGCCATGTCCAAGCCACGCCCCCTTGACACCATTTTGGAACCATTGTCATTTTTACAGCGATCAGTGCTATGAAAATGCACTGATTACTGTAAAAATTACACTGGCAGTGAAGGGGTTAACCTGTAGGGGGCGCTGAAGGGGTTAAGTGTGACCTAGGTAGTGATTCTTACTGTTATGGGGCATGGCTTGCCGTGACCGGTCACTGATCGCTGTTCCCGACGAGAGGGAACATGATCAGTGACAGTGTCACTAGGCAGAACGGGGAGATGTTGTGTTTACACTAACATCTCCCCGTTCTTCAGCTCTGTGACCCGATCGCTGGACACCGGCGGCGATCGGGTCCGCGAGTCCCGTGGTCACGGAGCTCGCGACAGGGTCAGCGCGTGCGACCACATGGCCAGCAATTTAAAGGGGACGTATATATATACGCCCCTTTGCTTGTCCATGTCATTCTGTCGACCTAAATGTTCGAGCGGCGATCGGCGGATAAAAAAACTGTGCACAAGTGTACCTAGAAAAATTGATGCTGGTTTGAAAAAAATAAAGGGTAATCACACCAATATTGATTTGATTTAGGCTGGGTTCAAACCTATGCAAATTGGATGCGGGTTTCCCAGGATTGTGACCGCTTGGCTCTATGGAGCCGGTTCACATATCACCGGCTTCGGTGTGAATTTGCACAGGGGTCCTGTGCGTCTCTTGTTCTGTTTCAGGTCCGAATTCAGCCCAAAAATTCGGACCTGGAATGGTGAACGAGGACGCATCGGACCCCGGCTGTGAGCCGCATGTGGCAGTGTGAACCAAGCCTTAGATTTTTCTTCTGCTCTCTCACTTTCTATGTTGTAAATTTCTAAAAACAATAAAAATATTTTTGAAAGCATTCTTACTTTACAGCATTTCTTCACACCTGCCTTTAAACCTTTGCACAGTAGTGTGTGTGTATGTGTGTATGTGTATATGTATATGTATGTATATGTATGTATGTGTGTATATATATATATATATATATATATATATATATATATATATATATATATATGTGTGTGTGTGTATATATATATATATATATATATATATATATATATATATATATATATATGTGTATACACAGTGCCTTGCAAAAATATTCACCCCCTTGGCTTTTTACCTATTTTGTTACATTACAGCCTTTAGTTCAATTTTTTTTTTAACCTGAATTATATGTGATGATCAGAACACAATAATCTAAGTTGGTGAAGTAAAATTAGAAAAATATATACATAAAACAATTTTTCAGAAATAAAAAACTGATAATTGGCATGTGCGTATGTATTCACCCCCTTTTTTTATGAAGCCCAAAAAAAGCCTTGGTACAACCAATTACCTTCAGAAGTCACATAATTAGTGAAATGATGTCCAATCTAAGTGTCACGTGATCTGTCATTACATATGCACACCTTTTTGAAAGACCCCAGAGGCTGCAACACCTAAGCAAGAGGCACCACTAACCAAACACTGCCATGAAAACCAAGGAACTCTCCAAACAAGTAAGGGACTATGTCGTTGAGAAGTACAAGTCAGGGTTAGGTTTTAAAAAAATATCCAAATCTTTGTGTAATTAGTTTTTATTGAAAAAGTAAGGCAAAGTAGGACATACAGGAAATGCAATACCAGGCAAGACATAGTGAGCTACATAAAAAGAAAGGGTACTCAAATTTTCGCCAGTCGGTCAAACAATAGCGTAGCTCAAGTATATTACAGAACTAAAGTTGTAATACTTTCATTAAGATGTCCCACTAAAAACGGAAGACGAAGAAAGGAAAGAACCAGAGAAGAAAGAAAGAGGGAAGGGGAGAAGCATAGTGAGGAAGGGAGGGGAATGAGGGGGGGGGGGGGGGGGGAAGCCTGCCTCGGTCAAACCTCTGCAAAATCAAGTACAGCTACAGTTCACGCATCAATCAATTGGGTTGAGACATGAGTTCCGCATAGGCAGACGCATATTTAAATGCAAACCAGCAGGACCAGATTGTTTTTGCCAAATCGGATTTATTTCTAAGGGAGAGTGTAAGGTCTTCCATATAATATATATGGTCAACTTCCAAAAGCCATTGGCGCAGGTTTGGCACTACAGGTTTTTTCCAAAAGCGTGGAATAAGCGCTCTAGCAGCATTGAGCAGGTGAGGTGTTATAGATTTCTTATAAGATCCTGCTGGTTTGTCCATGCAATGAAGGAGAACTACCCAAGGATCATTAGGAATTTCAAAACCTTGAATCACATTAACCCAATGCAAAACGGTCTGCCAATAAGGGCGGATAAGGGGGCAATGCCACCATATGTGAGCGTGTGTCGCTCGCTCTCCGCAACCCCTCCAACACAAAGGAGAGGTCTGCGGAAAGACCTTGTGGAGTACCATGGGGGTATAGTGCCACCTGGTCAGCAGTTTGTAATTCACCTCCGCAGTTTTGGAAGCAACGGAGGAGGTATGTGTCATAGCTAGGATAACAGCCCATTGGGGCTCTGAGAGTCCCAAATGGAGGTCCTTTTCCCATTTACGAAGAAAGGCTGGGTCCCCAGCCGAGGCTAGCGTTTGCAAAGTGTGATGGAAGAAAGAAACAGGTTTGTCCACTGGCTTGTCCTCCGCAAAAGCCGATTCAATGGGAGTTAGATCCGTGATAGTTCGTAAAGGTCTTGGGAGTGATCGGACAAAAGCAGCAAGTTGGCGATAGCGCCAGTGATCCATGGGTGTTGCAGAAGAAAGAGGCATCAGCGTGGGCATGGTCACTACGCCCGAGGGAGTGGTCACGTGATGTAAGAGAGTTGCAGATCCGAGTTTCCAAACATGTACACTGGGGTCTATGTTCCCGGGGGGAAATAAATTGTGGCCCTGCAAGGGTAACAGGGGTGAGTTATAGAGCCACCCCTGAGTTTTACACAGCGAATCCCATACCATGAGGGTAGAGCCTGTGAGCGGAGAGGTAGACAAAGCCAGAGAGCTATGTTTCCTAGGGATCCAAATTTGTGAGAAAAGGTCCGTTCCACTGAGCTCCATTTCTAGATTAACCCGAAGCTTAGTGCTCTTACAATACTTCCAATCAGAAATTCTATTGAGCACAATAGCAATGAAATATCTGTTAATATCAGGTAAGGCTAAACCCTTATAGTAAAGAAACCCACAGGGATTCTATATGGGATCATCTGCATCAAAAACAGCAGCCTGGGTAGAACATTCATTTTTACAATGCTAATCTTCCCTAGCCATGAGTGGGCAATTTGAGACCATTTTTGTAAGTCTGATCTAATCGCATTTAGCAACGGTAGAAAATTAGCACGAAACAGGGAGGCTGGGTTAGAAGTGAGGTAAATGCCTAAATATTTCATCTTACGGGATTGCCAGGTAAAAGGAAAGGCTCGTTTCAACTGGGTCACTATGGCCCCCGGGGTCGACATGTTCAGGATTTCCGACTTTGTCGTGTTAATTTTTAAGTTGGAAGTGTCGCTAAATTTTGAAAAAGCTAACATAAGGTTTGGGAGAGAAATCAAAGGCTGTCGTATATAGAATAGAATAGAATATCATCCGCATAAGCGGCATATTTGTGTTCGAGGCTCCCTACTGTTATTCCATGAATGGAGGAGGTGTGTCTAACTGTCGATAAGAAGGGTTCCAAGGAGAGGGCAAATAAAACGGGTGATATGGGGCAGGCCTGCCGGATGCCATTGTACCGCGTGAAGGGATCGCTAAGAGTACCATTGATACGTAATTGGGCCGTGGGGAAGTTATAAAGAGCCGAAATTTGACGTTGGAGGGATTCGCTGATACCCAGGTGGGAGAGTGTTGCCATAAGATCTCAGTCCACCCTGTCAAACGCCTTTTCTGCGTCGGTTGAGAGCAGAAGAGTGGGCTGGGAGGATCCCCGCGCATATGACATCAAAGAGAGGGTGCGGTGGGAGTTATCCGGAGCTTCCCTACCAGGAATAAAACCAGTCTGGGCGCTGAAAACCCAACGCGTGATCAAAGGGAGCCTATTAGCTATAACTTTCGCATATATCTTTGCATCAATGTTCAACAGTGATATAGGACGGTAGCTCCCGCAGGAGCTAGGGTCCTTACCAGGTTTGGGGATAACTGTTATGTGGGGAGATGTTAACGTCCATGTAAAATTTCTCAAGGTCCTCCGGGAACCGATCAGAGCCGCAGGGAACCCCCATCGATAATTATTAGAGGCAGCTCTCAGCTTCTCCGTCAGGGGTCTCAGAGCCCTACGACGCTCCAGAGTTTCCCTAGCCGGGTCAGGGAAGAAAGAAAGAGTTGCGCCATCAAAGTCCAGGGATGAGGCCTCTCGGGCCTTCTTCATGATGCGCTCCTTCTCTTCATAGTAGTGGACCCTGCAAATGACATCACGTGGGGTGTCCAGAGAGAGGTTACGGGGACGCAACGCAAGGCCCTGTGTACTCGGTCTATTTTAAGCGGATTGTCCGCCGCCAGTCCTAGCATGCCATTAAAGATGCCCCGGACCGAGGGGAGAAGGTCATCATCCCCAGTCGCCTCTGGGAGGCCTCTGATGCGGATGTTGTTTGTTCTATTGCGGTTCTCTTGGTCCTCGATTTTATATAGGGCCATCCTGTGCACAATGGTGAGGCTGCGGGTGGAGGCCTGCAGGCTTCTAATGGCGGCCGCGTGGCGATCTAGCCTCTGCTCAGTCTCCTCCACACGCTCCAACACTTGGGAGAGGTCTGAGTGAACGGCTGCTAGTTCTTTTTTGATAGTGCGTTCTAGGCCCAGTAACATAGATGCCAGTTCAGACTTAGTGGGGAGATCACTCACCAGAGTCGCGACCCCCGAGTGCCTGGCTACGCTGTCCTCTCTCCCCCGATCCAGCAAACGAGGTCGGGGAATGATGTTGAGAGCAGGCCTGTGACGGGAGGCGGAGCCCGCACCTCGTGGAGAGCGGCCTAGGCCATCCGAATCCACACCATCTTCGGGTTCGGCGGCCAAAAAGCGTTTTACGGAGCCCGCCGGAGTTCCTCCTCTAGGTAGAGGTTTGCCTGTCCTCTTACCCATCGCCTTTGGGTGGATGTCAGCAGATATAGATATAGAAAAGTGCTAAAATGCAATCATCAGCGCCGGAGCTCCAGAGACAAGCGTCCTCACTGCAGCATGTCAAGACCACACCCCATATCCAAATCTTTGATGATCCCTAGGAGCTAGGGCTGGGCGATTTTCCCCTAAAAAAAAATCTGCGATTTTTTTTTTTTTTTAATAAAAAACTCGATTTACGATTCGATTCGATTTTTTTTTTTTTTTATTATATTAATTAAAGTGCATCAACAAACAAAATTGCAAAGGCAAACCCTTTCTCTAACTGCAAAGTCAGTGTGCAACAAACACACAATATAATCCAGCGCTCATGGAACATACATTATTAACTATTGAAAACTCTTGAAACTCTGTGTGTGATTCCTTCTGTCCCAGCCTTGCTGCGATCCTGGCTCTGCATCCTTTTGGGTTGGAGGGCCCTCCACACGCTGGTCTGCCTGTTGTCCATCATTCAAGGTACTGTGCTCACACGGAGATCATGCCACAGGCTTTGTTTTGACTTTTTTTAACCCCTCCTTGCTCCACGGATGTCACTGCAAGTTTAACAAGTTTGTCACCACTGGCAACTGGAGAGTTAAGATTCATTTGCCCTCTGCACATTTGGGATTGGATCCCTCTCTTTATTGTGATTAATAAATGGACTAAGCTTTTTTATCAATTCTTCAAGAGTTTTCAATAGTTAATAATGTATGTTCCATGAGCGCTGGATTATATTGTGTGCATGTTGTGTATTTTGTACTTCTGGGTACGGATTTTTTCTTGCTGCGCTGGATCCTGTTTTTTCCCCCTTTTGGATACTTTGTACTTCCCAAAATATTTTGGATTTTTTTCTTACTATTATTATTATCATCCATTATATTTTTTTCTTTATCCACCAATTTAGCGCTTGTGACCTTTTGTTGTTTTTTGCAGTGTGCAACAAAGTTTGTTAAACATCCAAATTATTAATACTGTATTTGGATTTAGCTAATAAAACAACAAAAAATCCTGAGGTTACTCTTAGTTGAATTGAACTGTGTCCATGCCTCACTGTACCCGTGTCTCACTGTGCCCATTCTTCAATCACTGTGTCCGTACCTGATGCAGATTTTCATGGTATACGGATTTTACTGCTACACCGGTGGCCATTCCAGTATTCAAAAGCCACGCCTCCTCCTCGTCTGTGATAGGCGGAACACTCAATTTCCCAGCATTCAGTGTTCCGCCTATCATGGTCATCCTCATAACACAGACAAGGATGAGAGGATGTCCGTTATAGGCTGAATACTACCTGCTGTGAAATTGAGTGTTCCGCCTATCACAGACGACAAGGACTCGGGAGGCGCGGCTTTTGAACACTGCAATGGCCGCCGTCTGTCTGCATGACACGCTGATCAGGTAGGCAGACGGCGGCTGCAGCGAGTAGATGTAATTGGAGTAACGCTGCCCAGTGCTATTCCGGATACGCCCCCTGCAGTCCTGCTACGGAAACTTTGAAGGGGGAAAAAAAAAAAAAAAAAAAAATCTAAAAAAATCGATTTTCTTCAAATCTGAATCGATTTGAGCTCAAAACTCAATTCAAGATTAAAATCGATTTTTTTTCCCAGCCCTACTAGGAGCGCCATCAAATCTATCATAACCAAATGGAAAGAACATGGCACAACAGCAAACTTGCCAAGAGACGGCCACACACCAAAACTCACGGACCGGGCAAGGAGGGCATTAATCAGAGACCTAAGGTAACCCTGGAGGAGCTGCAGAGTTCCACAGCAGAGAGTGGAGTATCTGTACATAGGACGACAATAAGCCGCACTCTCCATAGAGTTGGGTTTTGTGGCAGAGTGGCCAGAAGAAAGCCATTACTTTCAGCAAAAAACAAAAAGGCACGTTTTGAGTTTGCGAAAAGGCATGTGGGAGACTCTCAAAATTTATGGAGGAAGGTGCTCTGGTCTGATGAGACTAAAATTGAACTTTTTGGCCATCAAAGAAAACGCCATGTCTGGCGCAAACCCAACACATCACATCACCCAAAGAACACCATCCCCACAGTGAAACATGGTGGTAGCAGCATCATGCTGTGGGGATGTTTTTCAGCAGTTGGGACTGGGAAACTGGTCAGAGTTGAGGGAAAGATGGATGGTGCTAAATCCAGGTATAATCTTGAGCAAAACCTGTACCACTCTGTGTGTGATTTGAGGCTAGGATGGAGGTTCACCTTCCAGCAGGACAATGACCCCAAACACACTGCTAAAGCAACACTTGAGTGGTTTAGGGGAAACATGTAAATGTGTTGGAATGGCCTAGTCAAAGCCCAAACCTCAATCCAATAGAAAATCTGTGGTCAATCTTAAAGATTGCTGTTCACGAGGGCAGACCATTTAAGTCAAAGGAGCTGGAGCAGTTTTGCAAGGAGGAATGGGCAAAAATCCCAGTGGTAAGATGTCGCAAGCTCATAGAGACTTTTCCAAAGTGACTTGGAGCTGTGATATCTGCAAAAGGTGACTACAAAGTATTGACTTTAGGGGGGTGAATAGTTATGCACATTGACCATTGACTTTTTCTGTTATTTTGTCCTATTTGTTGTTTGCTTCACAATAAATAAAAAAAGTTGTGGGCATGTTCTGTAAATTAAATGATGCAAATCCTCAAACAATCCATGTTCATTCCAGGTTGTGAGGCAACAAAACACTGTATATCGTATACATATACACGCGCGCGCGCGCACACACATGCCCATGGGTGACTACAGCCCTAGCCAACACTTTTTGAGAGTGTACACAAACATAAATTTTCACAAAGTCTGCTGCTTCAGTGTTTTTAGATCTTTTTGTCAGATGTTACTATGGTATACTGAAGTATAGTTACAAGTCAGAGGCTTTTTTTGACAGTTACATTAAGTTTATGCAAAGAGTCAATATTTGCAGACCTCTGCAATGTGCACTGAAATGCTGTCAATCAACTTATGGGCCACATCCTGACTGATGGCAGCCCATGCTTGCATAATCCATGCTTGGAGTTTGTCAGAATTTGTGGGGTTATTTTGTTCACCCTCCCCTCTTGAGGATTGACCACAAGTTCTCAATAGGATTGAGGTCTGGGGAATTTCCTGGCCATGGACCCCAAATTTTGATGTTTTGTTCCTCAAGCCACTTGGTTATCACTTTTGCCTTATGGCAAGCTGCTCCATCATTCTGGAAAAGGCATTGTTCGCCAACTGTTTATTCATGGCTGTGTTCTTAGGCAAAATTGTGAGTGAGCCCACTTCCTTGGCTGAGACGCAACCCCACACATGAATGGTCTCAGGATGCTTTAGTGTTGGCATGACACAGGACTGATGGTAGCGCTCACCATTTCTTTTCCGGACAAGGTTCTTTCCGGATGCCCCATGCAATTGAAAAGGGGATTCATCAGAGAAAATGACTTTACTCCAGTCCTCAGCAGTCCAATCCCTGTAACTTTTGCAGAATAACAGTCTGTCCCTGATGGTTTTTCCTGGAGAGAAGTGGCTACTTTACTGCCCTTTGTGACACCAGTTTCCTTGCAGGTAGCCATGGTTAACAGAGGAAGAACAATTTCATGCACCATCCTCTTTTCTTTTTTTTTTTTTTTAAAGCTTCCAGTCTGTTTCTCTAAGGCCCCTTTCACAGTGGGGTGGGAGGTGCGTCGGCGGTAAAGCATCGCTATTTTTAGCGGCGCTTTACCGTTGGATTTGCAGCGGTATTCGGCCGCTAGCGGTGCGGTTTTACCCCCCGCTAGCAGCCGAAAAAGGGTTAAAAACCACCGCAAAGCGCCTCTGCAGAGGCGCTTTGCCGGCGGTATAGCCGCGGTGTCCCATTGATTTTAATGGGCAGGAGCGGTATACACACCGCTCCTTCACCGCTCCAAAGATGCGGCTAGCAGGACTTTTTTTACCGTCCTGCTAGGGCACCGCTCCAGTGTGAAAGCCCTCAGGCTTTCACACTGGAGAAACGGCAGCCGCTGTTTCTGGTCGGTTTGCAGGCGCCATTTTTAGCACAATAGCGCCTGCAAACTGCTCCAGTGTGAAAGGGGCCTTTAACTCATTTAGCATTACAGAGTGATTTCCAGCCTCGTCCTCGTCAACACTGACACATGTGTTAATGAGAGAATTACTGACATGAGGTCAGCTTGTTCTTTCGTGGCAGGGCTGAAATGCAGTGGAACGTTTTTTGGGGGGATTAAGTTCATTTTCATGGCAAAGAGGGGCTTTGCAATTCATCTGCTTACTATTCATAACATTCTGGAGTATATATAAATTGCCATAATAAAAACGGAGGCAGCAGACTTTGTGAACCCTGGGATCTTTAGAAATCCTTTGTGGGTAGGAGCAGTAGGAAGCGTGCCATACAAAGTAGAGTAAGTATTTTGCAATACCAATTTGAATTGGGGATGTGGCCAGAATATTGGTGTTTTAAAGGATGTGGTTTAATAATGGCAATATTGTGGCAAAATATAGGTTGTTTAATGTATATGTAGGTAGGTAGTCCAGTGGAAATATACGTTTTCTCCACCTGGCTATAATATAGCGGCCCAGTTTAAATCTTTCTTCTCTCACCTCTATTCCAGTGCAAAATGCTAATAATCAGATCTTGCAATATTGTTCCTGCTGTCTTGCTAGGAAGGAGGGTTAGAGAGCGTAGCCCTATGTTCTTAAAGCTTCCTACTTCTCCAGAATCAGTGTATTGCTGTGACCACGAATGTTAAAGTGTTACTAAAGTCAGATTTTTTATTTTATTTTTTAAATACTTGCCTGCAGGCTCACGCACATTTATGTCAGCAAAGTGGTTCGGTACTGCAAAACAGCGTACCGGTATGTTGGCCCCTTTAACAGCCAGAGCAGGCGTGCACCCACTGCATGGCGGGGGACTCGATGCGCATGGCCGACAGGCGCGGGCACGAGAGCCAGAACAGGGATTTGTGTGTGTAAACACACAAATCCCTGTTCTGACAGGGGAGAAGAGACACATTTGCTGTTTGTAGTAATTACGAACAGCGATATATCTCCTCCCCTAGTCAGTCCCATCCCCCCACAGTAAGGGAACACATTTAACCCTTTGATCACCCCCTAGTGTTAACCCCTTCCCTGCAAGTGACATTTTACACAGTAATTTGTGCATTTTTATAGCACTGATCCCTGTATAAATGTCAATGGTCCCAAAAATGTGTCATAAGTGTCCGCTCTGTCCGCCGCAATGTCGCAGTACCGCTAAAAATTGCAGATCATCGCTATTGCTAGTAAAAAATAAAAAATAAAAATATTATTTTAAAAATGCCATAAATCTTTACACCTCTACACTCCCCTTGTCAACATGAATTTTCTCATGTGTATTCCTTACACTGAACTTCTGCTATGATCACTAGCATCCAGTCAAAATCCAGAAAAGTAACCACATGACTTCAGAAAAGGAGTGGGGGTGGGAATTAAAAAATAATGCATGAGATATGTAAATAACCTGTCATTCACAGCAAGGGGGCGGAACGGATAAAAGTTTTCCTGTTTGTCCGTTTTATCTTACTGAAAAAAGAAAAGAGGATTGCTCAGAGCTGGATTAACTCTTTGTGGCAAGACCTGGTACAGATGATAGGAAATCTTATACACTACATTGTGACAGCAAAAAATAAATAAAAAATTCGGGTTTACATCCACTTTAATGCAAACAATGCATTAAGGTAAAAAACGTTTTTAGGGTTAGTAAGGCTTAATGTACACGGGATGCTTTACAACCACGCCTGAACGATTAAGCTTCACGGATAGTAACCGACGTTTAAAAACATCAGTTTAGCCGCGTTTACATGCTGCGTTTGCATTTTTAGAAGTGTTTTTTTTTGTTTCAAATAGTCAAAAATCAAAAACGCCTGTAAACTAAACACGTATACAAGCTGTTACAGGCGTTTGGCGTTTCAAATGCCTTTGAACATCCGTTCTGAATGCAATTTTTTTAGCTTTCCAAAAAATGCTTCTAAACTCAACTGCCTAGATATGACTATAAACGACCCTATGTACATGTACTGATGAGAAAACATAGAGGAGAGTTCAGGGGCAGCTGGAAAAAAAACCGCCCAACTGCTTCTAAACATCCATTTACCAGCCTAAAGCCTCGTACACACGACCGGTTTTCTCGGCAAGAAAACTGCTGGGAGAGCTATTTGCCGAGAAAACTGTTCGTGCGTATGGTTTCTCGACAGGAAAACTGCCGGGAATCTCTACGAGAAAAATAGAGAACCTGCTCTCTATTTTTCTCGTCGGGATTCTCGGTAGAGTTTTCCTGCTGAGAAAACCGTTCGTGAGTATGCTTTACTGTCCCAGGTAAGCCCGCGCATGCTCGATGAGACATCGACGCATGCGCAGTAGCATACAAGGGTAGTGTAGGGTGTAGCAAGATGGCGATGACGGCATAGAATGTGACGAGCGCCGGCTCGTCGTCGTCGATGACGTCACCGCGTTCTTGCCATTCAAAAGAACGGCGGTTCTTTTTGAATGCCCGTCTGTACACAGGGCTTGTCAAGGCAATCCCGTTGAGAAAACCGACGGTTTTCAAATAGACGGGATTCCCGCCCGTGTGTACAGGGCTTTACACTTTAATGCTGACATAACTACGGCCTCCATCCATTGGGTGGCTGAAATTTGCACCCAGCAATGCACTGACCTGGCAAGTTTATTCTGGACTAAATAATGCCTAATCTTAAGCTGGATACACGCTATACAACTTTTGTTGTTTGATTTTAGATTTACCATTTAACTATGTAGTGCAAGGGCCTGCCTGATTGCATACAAATTAAAAATGTTTAGGTTTGACCTCATATCATATGGTTTTGGTAAATCTAAAGGAAAAAATCTAAAGAAAATTGTATAGTGTTTTCTTTTTTTTTTTTTAGTGGACCTAAAAGTGAGGTATGGAGACGGGGATTCTCTTTTTTCCAGTGATTAGCTCTTCCAGATCCACCATTATTCTTACTGCCTTGCTAAAACTTTAGATTGACAGACTTTACTTTACAGAAAACAGTAAGTGCAGCATCGGTTTGCATTGTTTAACATGTATTTGTTTCTTTGTTTTAGTTGAACCAACTGTGAGTATAACTAAAGGACCCGATTCTTTAATGGATGGTGCAAATGAAACTGTAGCAGCCATCTGTACAGCTGCCACAGGAAAACCTGCTGCAGAGGTGAGCTGGGAAGAGGCTCTTGGGAAAGCAGAGGTGAATTCTACAACCTTTGCAAACAAAACGGTCACAGTCATAAGCCAATATAAGCTGGTCCCAACAAGATTTGCAAGAAGAAGAAACATAACTTGTGTTGTAAAGCATCCGGCTTTGGAGAACGATATTAGGTATCCTTTTACATTGGATATAAAATGTGAGTAAAGTAAAATGCTTCATGTAGCATAGAGAAGTCATTTCAGTGGTGGTCCTGCGTTTTATATGACATGTATGAAAAGGGTTTACACTTACAATTTGAATCCTGTATTTGGTAAATAACAAAATGCACCTCTAATAATTATTGGTTAAATTGTAGTTGCTAACCATTCTTTGCAGCACACTGACTAAGTGCACTGATTTGTCCATACTTGGCTCCCCTTTTCTTGTGCCGTTTGTTGAATAAGCCAGTATATCTCTAATCACAGCATATTTGATGATCCTGTATGCTGGGCATAGATAACCTTCTGTATAAAGGCAGATTTTTAGAACTACTCAGAGAAATGTAACGTCTGTTGCCCCTCTCAGGGAGCTTTATTTGTAGTGAGGTGATAGTGAGATTAAAGCATTTTTTTTAAAGCATTTTTTTTTTTGTGTGTTGCATTGCATTTATATGCAATAATGTGTGTTATGTGTGAACAAGGCACATAGAAAACTGTTGCAGTGGTCTGCATTTATCCAATGCAGAAAAATGGCGGTCACTGGACATGGTGTTTGGGCCCATTCACACTAGCGGCTGTGCTAGAACTAGTACTGCCATACTTTTTTTTTTTTTTTTTTGTCCACACACCATTGTGGTGTGAACTGGCCAGGAAGGAGGTGAGGCCTTTTTGACTTGCCTTGCCATGGGACTGTGCTGGAAAAATATTAAAAGCCAGCAGCTACAAATACTGCAGCTGCTGACCTTTAATAAATGGACACTTACCTGTCCTGGAGTCCAGCGACGTCGGCAGCAGAAGACGAGCAATCGCTCATCTCTCGGCTGCCCCTACCGCCATCATGGGTGAGGGAATCAGGAAGTGAAGCATTGCGGCTTCACTTCCCAGAACCCTAATGCGCATGCGCGAGCAGCGCTGCACGTCTTTCACTAGTCCCCGCTGTGTCCTGGGAGCTGTGTGTTTCCCAGAACGCAACGGGGGGTGGACCGGGAAGTGACGCACTACCCGCAGTCTACCCGCAGTGTGAATTCCCGAAAGTGGGTGCAAATACCTGTCTTAGACAGGTATCTGCACCCCCCTTTCCCCCCTGAAAGGCGCCAATTGTGGCACCGGAGGGGTGGAGGAATCCGGACAGCGGAGGTTCCACTTTAGGGTGGAGCTCCGCTTTAATGAGCCTTCAATAAGTTGAAGCTTCACTGTACAGTATTGTACAATCTGTAATGCACATTTAAATAACCATCACACAATTACCACATATAAATAAATATAGTTATAAACAATAATACATAAAAATATTATTATGAGTTCCGTGTCTGTGATCATTCACCAATGCGTGAAGTGAATTAACAAACAAAAAATTGAATATAGTCCCAATATATATTGGATTACAGTTCCAGTCAATCATGTCACAGATTTGCTTGTTGAAAAGGACAATCTTCCTTATGTGAATATATCCTTCACCACACACTATGCAATATTGTCACCCGAAGTGCACAGATATAGGATGTGCTTACCAGATGGCTATGACCTCTTTATTTAAAAAGATGGTCAAATGAGTTTGAGCAGGATTGTGCCTGCACACACAGCAATTTGACAGGAGTAGATCCAATTACCTCTTCCCGGAGTTATAGGTGAGATATGCAAATGAAAACAGAAAAGCCCATCGCATAATACTGTTTATTAAAATTGTGGAGATAAAAAAAGGGGGCGCCAATTGGCCTCTTACTTTAAAATGTGCCTACCCGGCACTGGGGCTGCAAGCTTATCTTTGAGCACCGCTCCGCTGTCACCTCCGTGTCGGCGTGTATGGGATCCACGATACTGCAGCCAGGGCGCCGGAGTGGCATCAGCATAAAACACACGTGACCAGGTACCGCCGCCGACGTACGTTTCGTAATACACATCTTCAGGGGGCGTCTTCAGGACAGCGGAGCGGTGCTCACAGATAAGCTTGCAGCCCCAGTGCCGGGTAGGCACATTTTAAAGTAAGAGGCCAATTGGCGCCCCCTTTTTTTTATCTCCACAAGTTTAATAAACAGTATTATGCAATGGGCTTGTACTAAAATACTAATACTGCGTGTACTAAAATATTTTATATTATACTACTATAGGTGGGTGGTGGACACACAGCAATAACACCCCCCCCCCCCCTATCAAATCAGCTCAGCTACACTATATCCTACTTTTTGGACCTTTTTTGTTTGTTTCTACACAGCACAGTTCATTAAGTTACACGGTTATATGGACTATCATGTATAGGTGTGATTCAATTTTTTTTGCACTAACCTTTTTGTGGTTAATAACTTTTCACTATATTGATTAATTTTACACAGTGATCAACTATTTTCACTAAATGTGTTTTTAGTTTTGATTTATATGAATCATTTTAGTGGTTGCGCGCTTGTTTTCACTTTCACATGATTTTTGGGCTTTAGTATTTGGGCTTTTCACTAGCAGCAGCACCATTGTTAATCAAATATTTTTAATAAAATTTTTCATTTTCACCTGGTTAAGCGCAGAGTTTTTTCCACTTTTAAATTTGTACCAGAAAAAAAGAAAACTACCAAAGAGAGCAGCCAGGGCTCTGGCCGCTCTCAGGACGGTGTCACCTCTGCCGGGTGTCACCCGACCTGGGTGCGGAGCGCACCCCTATAGCGCCTGTCGGCGCCCATCAGTGCCACCTATCAGTGCTGCGTATCAGTGCTGCCCATCAGTGCCGCCTATCAGTGCCCATCAATTCTACATATCAGTGCCGAGTTGGTTCCGCCTATCGATATGGTTCAGAGTTCGACTGCGCAGGCGCAATCCGAGGCGACTGAATTCTCCGAGCGTGAACAGCTGTTCGGCAGCTGTAGACGCGCTCGCTCCCGATGCTAGGGGAACCAGCTCGACAAGAAAGCGGCGGGGGCGGAGACTGGGACACTCCGCTCTATAGGGCAGCATATAACAATTATATGTACAACACTCGCCCTATAGAGCGGCGTGTCACAGTCTCCGTCCCCGCCCCTTACGGCCGCTCATGAATATTTTAGAAAATACTGAGCGGCGTGTCACCCGGCCATCAACTTGCTAGTCTCCGCCCCCGCGGCTTTCTGCGCGGCGTGTATCGTCGGGAGCGAGCGCGTCTACAGCTGATGAACAGCTGTAGATGTTCGTAGATTTCCGAGTGCGCATGCGCAGACGCGCTCGGAACCATATCGATAGGGAAACTAGGTCGACAAGACACCGCCTCATCAGTGCCTGTCAGTGAAGGAGAAAACAACATTTTATAACCTAAACTAAAACTTTTTTTTTTCTTTCAAAAATTTTGTTTTTGTTTTTTTAGTTTGTTTAGCAAAAAATAAAAACCCCAGTGGTGATCAAAATTCACCAAAAGAACGCTCTATTTGTGGGAACAAAATGATAAAACTTTTGTTTGGGTAAAGTGTTTCATGACCGCGCAATTGTCATTCATGCAACAGCACTGAAAGCTGAAAATTGTCCTGGGCAGGAAGGGGGTGAAAGTGCCCGGTATTGAAGTGGTTAAGGGGTGATTTACTAAAGAATTATTATTTTTTTAAATGGTTAATAAACCGCATATAGTTCCTGCAGTTAAAATCTTTAAAGTGTCTCTGCTGTGCCATTGAGCTGTACTGTGAAAGTTCTGACTTTTTACAGATCATTGGGCATAAATATATCCAACTAAGCCCAAAGTTCAGTAGTGGCATCACTCCTTTGGTTTTTATGATGCGTATTGCATTGTGGGTGTGCCATCTCCTGCAGACCTGGAATTGGGACCTCTGGGGCTTGGCAGAGGTACTTTACAGTTACTAATCAGGAACTGCAGACATTGGATGCCTGCTAACAACTTAAAAGGCCAGTTTTATGTCTTTTTTTTTTTTTTTTTTTTTCTAGATACAGGTTGGCATTTACTGTGGTTTACTTGAAATGCTCAGTCATGCAGGGGAATTTAGAAAGAGACTGAACTCTACATAATTGGATGTTTTAAGCACAGATAATCAGTCCCTTAGAGCCATGTTGCACAAGTGATCGTGTGCTAGTGATTTATAGCAGTTACAGAATTGCTTCCCTTGGGCCTCATCCATACCATGTTTTAAATAAACTGATATGTGCTAATGCAGAGCATTATAAAATGAATTGAATGGCACTGCACCATGGTTCATACATTATTATACATTGCGTTAAAGTGCAATAAATTGTGCATTTTACCGCATCCTATCACAATGTGAAAATATGAAATGGCTCTTAGTATTTTTGTTGCTTGGAAAAATGTATTGCATCTATTTGCATCTATTTGCAGCTTGGTCACTGCTTGAAGCTAATATTTTAGCCAGCTATAGCAGCTACACATTACAAGTAAAAATAAGCAGAGATTTGTAGCTGCTCTGACATGACCCCTAGGTTTAGGAGCGCTCCTTGTGTGCATTTTCTTTGACTTTTCTGCTCCATGCTGATTTTCTTTTTTGGAATGTCACAAATTTATATATGAACATAATATAAGCCCACGTTTTACTAAGAATATCATTTTATTTTAGCTTTGTTATTCTGACTGAAATGCTGGCCCAGATATCATCAGTATTATTCGATGTCCCCTCTCCCTCGATTTTAGCTCTTTGTAGTAAAGTACTGTTCCAGAAATAAGTGTGTGCCTTCACTCTTTTGTTACACTCTCCACTTATTTTGTAATCTTACATTATTTCTTGTGTTGTTAAAGGCTGCAGGCTATACTCTTAATGCTGGAGTTCCAAGTGGGCTGCCCAGCACCCTCTGAAACGAGAGTAGATGTCATTTTAGCTATGGTCTTGTTACTCTTCACTGCCTTTCCTCTTAAATTCTTTGTCTCAAACTTTTTTTGTAGGTCTTCCCTATTTATATTCTGCAGTGCTTTACAGAAGGACATTTATCAGTCTAGGCAAGAAAAAAAAAAAAAAAAAACGGCACAACTTGGACTCTATCTTACCTTACTCACTTGTACGATGTATTGGTCCCCACAAGTGCACGGTCTTCATGCAATATTAATTGTTTAACCCCCTGTTTTACTAGGGCAGTTTTTTAAATTTTGCATATACGTTAAAATCTGCATTTTTTTTGCAAGAAATTACCTTAAACCCTTCAAAAAAAATCTGTATTTTCTGAAAGCAGAGACCACGGAGAAAAAAATAGTGGTCGTTTTATGTTGCACAATATTTGCGCAGGTATTGATCAAGTGCATATATTCAGGAAAAAAATACACTAAAATGAAATTTAGTGCAAACAAACACAATATATTGTAAACCAGGGCTTGACTAAATTGGTTGGAATCTAGGAGCCAGCTAAAAAAGTTAGGAGCCAGGAACGCGCCCCGTCCCGCCGAGCTCGCACACAGAAGCGAACGCATACGTGAGTAGCGCCTGCATATGAAAGCGGTGTTCAAACCACACATGTGAGGTATCGCCGCGATTGGTAGAGCGAGAGCAATAATTCTAGCCCTAGACCTCCTCTGTAACTCAAAACATGCAACCTGTAGAATTTTTTAAACATCGCCTATAGAGATTTTAAAGGGTAAAAGTTTGTCGCCATTCCACGAGCGGACGCAATTTTGAAGCGTGACATGTTGGGTATCAATTTACTCAGCGTAACATTATCTTTCACAATATAAAAAAAAATTGCGCTAACTTTACTGTTGTCTTATTTTTTAATAAAAAAAATTATTTTTTCCCCAAAAAAGTGCGCTTGTAAGACCGCTGCGCAAATACGGTGTGACAAAGTATTGCAACGACCGACATTTTATTCTCTAGGGCAGGGCTCAAAATTTCAAGTCCTGAGCCACTAGCCAGGCCTTAAGAGTTACTCACACCCAGTTGCCCCACCCAACCTCTCCCCTGCCCCACCCCTAAGTCTGCCCCTAAACACGCCCTTGTAAGTTATCTCATGAAATTACACTGTTAAATGTTTTCAGCAGAATTAAGTTCCAAAAATAAATAACAACAACTTTAACAATATTAACATAATGCATATCAGTACCCATCAAATGCAGCCTCACTGTGCCCATCAAATGCAGCTTTACGGTGCCCATGAATGCACTCTCACTGTGCCCATCATTGCAGCCTCACTGCCTGTTAATAGAGCCTCACTGTGCCCTTGAACGCAGCCTCACTGTGCCCACAGCCTTTTTGTGCCTGTGAGTGCAGACTCACTGTGCCCGTGAACGCAGACTCACTGTGCCCACAGCCTCTCTGTGCCTGTGCCCTCAGCCTCACTGTGCCCTTGAACGCAGCCTCACTGTGCCCACAGCCTTTATGTTGCCCATCAATACAGCCTCACTGTGCCCATCAATGCAGCCTCACTGTGCCCATCAATGCAGCCTCACTGTGCCCATCAAATGCAGCTTTACGGTGCCCATCAATGCACTCACTGTGCCCATCATTGCAGCCTCACTGCCTGTTAATAGAGCCTCACTGTGCCCTTGAACGCAGCCTCACTGTGCCCACAGCCTTTTTGTGCCTGTGAGTGCAGACTCACTGTGCCCGTGAACGCAGACTCACTGTGCCCACAGCCTCTCTGTGCCTGTGCCCTCAGCCGCTCTGTGCCTGTGAACACAGCCTCTCTTTGCCCGCAGACCCCGACAACCAATTGCCAGGGTTGTCGGGAAGAGGCCCTTGTCCTCATCAACGTGGTAACAAGGTGCTTTGTAGTGGGGGGGCCGCAGGGTGCCCCCCTGCCCCAAAGCACCCACCCCCCCATGTTGAGGGCATACGGCTTGGTACGGTTCAGGGGGGGGCGCTCGCTCGTGCCCACCCCCTTTCCTGACTGGCCGGGCTGCGTGCTCGGATAAGGGTTTTGTATGGATTTAGGGGGGACCCCCATGCCGGTTTTTCGGCGTAAGGGTTCCCCTTAAAATCCATACCAGACCGAAGGGCCTGGTATGCTCTTGGAGGGGGAACCCATGCCGGTTTTTTATGTAAAATTTGGCGTTAAGTTCCTCCTCAAGATTCATACCAGACTAACAAGACAGGAAGCAGGGGTTTGGATGGCAACAACATCCTAAGAGTGATTTTATAGTCACTACTATTACACTTTATACCTCCTATGGATAAGAATACAATTAACACTTAAATCATAAAAAATAATATAAATAACTAGATGTTTCTAATAAAAAACGCATATCCACTATGAGTATATAAAAATTATACTTCTATTCATAGTTTATAATGCTATCTACAATATTTACAGCGTTATAGCGGTAACTACATAGGAGATAGAATTAATATATAAAAAAAAATATATATATATATATAAAGAATATATTGTTATTGGTGGTTATTATTTGGTACATAGTATCCTACATATCTTATTGGTGTATATCCACCTCCCTACTGTGCACGAAAACCCCCTTCCTGCCCAAGCCATTTTTCAGCTTTCAGCGCTGTCACACTTTGAATGACAATTGCGCGGTCGTGCGACGTGGCTCCCAAACAAAATTTGTGTCCTTTTTTTCCCCACAAATAGAGCTTTCTTTTGGTGGTATTTGATCACCTCTGCGGTTTTTATTTTTTGCGCTATAAACAAAAGAAGAGCGTCCAGTTTGGGAAAAAAACACTATTTTTTACTTTTTGCTATAATAAATACCCATTTTTTTTTTAAATAAAATTTTCCTCAGTTTAGGCCGATACGTATTCTTCTACATATTTTTGGTAAAAAAAAAAAATCGCAATAAGCGCGTATTGATTGGTTTGCGCAAAAGTTATAGCGTGTACAAAATAGGGGATAGATTTATAGCATTTTTATTTTTTTATTAGTAATGGCGGCGATCTGCGATTTTTTATTGTGACTGCGATATTGCGGCGGACACATCGGACACTTTTGACACATTTTTGGGACCATTCACGTTTATACAGCGATCCCTGCTATAAAAATGCATTGATTACTGTATAAATGTGATTGGCAGGGAAGGGGTTAACCACTAGGGGGCGGGAAGGGGTTAAATATGTTCCCTCAATGTGTTCTTACTGTGGAGGGAGGGGACTGACTGGGGGAGGTGACTGATGGTTGTCCCTATGTACAAGGGACACACCATCAGCGTCCTCTCCCTCACAGGACGTGGATCTCTGTGTTTACACACAGAGATCCACTTTCCTGCTCGTTTCCCGGGCAATCGCGGGTGCCCGGCGGCAATCGCGGCCGCCGGGCACGCGCACCGGGGCCTTGTGAACGCGGCGAGCGCGCGCCTTCTAGCTCGTTTTAAAGGGAGGACGTCATATGACGTCCTCCCAGAACGAGAGTATCCTCCGCCCGCCGTCAATTGACAGTGGGCGGGGGACAAGTGGATATACAGCTTGTATGTGGAATACATGATTGTCATAAATGTCTATATGTAATTATTATTACTTTATGTATTTTAAATGTTATATATACCATATTTGAGTATTTTTAAATATTCTTAAAATATTAAAAAAAAAAAAATAATTTTATTTTTTTATAGATATAGTAATATAATTTCTTATAAAAAATATGTATTTGAAAAAATATTGTTTATATAAATTGTGACAGCAGGAAGGTAAAGTCACCTGGTTGCATCCAGGGGGGTAGATATATTTCGCCCAGATTCAGGCTTTACGCCGACTTATACAACTAGGTGGAGAGTTGTATAAGGCTAGTGGGCTCATGGATGACTCATACCTCTAGGGAGAGTGTGGGGCGTCGTGCAGACAGGGAGTTGATGAGACCAGCTGAAGCTTGTCAGCTCATTTAGGCCTCTATAAGAACTCCCAGCTTCATTAGATGTTAGCTCATGCCTGGAACCAGACCTGTGTGGACTGTCTAGGGAGAGTGAACCCCTGTGCGGTGAGACAAAGCCTGTGTGGCTATTTGCTTGGACATTTAAAACCAGGGACTTAGGGACTAGGACAGCACTAGGCTGATCCCAGTTGTTAGTTAGGAAACCTGTATGTTTAGTCAGAGGTCAACTTGACCAGGATTTATTTTGTTTATGTTTCTTTTGCTTTGCTTTGTTTTTGTCACTGTACATAGAAAATAAACCGCACCTTTTTGATTTTGAAAACCACAAGCTCCGTCTGCTGGGCCTGTTGTGGGGAGCCCATCCCGGGGGTCACACACACCCGCTGCCGAGCTAACCCCCTCACAGTTGGTGGAGAACCAGTGGCAGTTTTTTTTAAGCCAGCATGGAGGAGATACTGAAACAGCTGGCTCTAGCAAATGCCAATCAACAGCAGACAAATGCAGGTTTGCAAAGGAGCCTTGCAGCCCAGCAGCAAGCTCATCAACAGAGCCTTGCAGCCCAGCAGCAAGCTCACCAACAGAGTCTGGAAGCTCAGCAACAAGCCCAGCAGCAATCTGAGGCCCGCTTCATAGACCTGTTACAGAAGCAAGAGCAGAGACTACAACAAATGGAAGCAGTAATGCAGCAACGTCCGCAGACCAGTGAGGAAAGCCGTCCCACTAATACCGCGTCCTTTGGGGTGAGTCGTTTATTGACAAAAATGACTGGAGAGGATGATCCAGAGGTATTTTTGACCACATTTGAAAGGACTGCTGAAAGAGAAAAGTGGCCTGAGGAGCAGTGGGCTGGACTGGTGGCTCCTCTGTTAACTGGTGAATCGCAGAAAGCTTACTATGACCTAGAGCCTAACCAAGCAAAAGACTATGTGATGCTAAAAGCTGAAATATTGGCAAGGCTGGGTGTCACCCTGGCTGTCCGGGCTCAGCGTGTGCATAACTGGACTTTCCAGCTTGGAAAACCCCCCAGGTCTCAAATGTATGATCTCATTCACCTGAGCAGGAAGTGGCTACAGCCAGAGACTTTGTCCGCACCAGAGATTGTGGAACGTGTTGTAATGGATCGGTTTTTGAGAGCTCTTCCTACTGCCATCCAAAAGTGGGTAAGCCATGGAGACCCAGAGACGGCCGGTGGTCTTGTGGATCGTGTAGAGAAATACTTGGCTACAGAGAACCTGACGGCCTCTTCCAGAGACACTCGGACTTTCCACCCTAAGACCAGACCATCCCCAGGGGCGGATAAGATGATTCCAAGGGGTAAGGGTAGAGAGAGTGAGAGGGTGGGAGCTCTACCCCAAGTTTGGCGAGAACAGCCTGGGAAATCAGCGGCTCAAGAGGCGGCAAGAAGGATCGTTTGCTACCGCTGCCGGCAAGCGGGACATATTGCAGCCAATTGCCCGGTTGTGGAGGAACCCATGCAGTGTGACTTTCTGACGGGCAGACGTCAGTCGCTGTGTGCGACAGTCGCATGCACTGCCATTCGAGGAACTGAGAAACATTTATGCAAAATGTGTGTTAATGGTAGAAATGTTGTGGTATTGCTGGATTCAGGTAGCCTTGTGACCCTGATAAGGGCTGAGTTAGTTAACACAGAGGTCTCTGGGGATAGCAAGGTAGCTGTTATTTGTGTGCATGGGGACACCCGAGAGTATCCAGTGACTACAGTGTGTTTCGAGACCCCCAAAGGTACCCTCTCTCATCCAGTGGGCTTAGTATCTCAGTTACCGCATGACGCCATTGTGGGAAGGGATTTTCCGAAGTTCTGGGAACTGTGGGATGATCCTGAGCCCCCCACTGGTGCCCCTATGTACCAGGAATGTGATAGCCAGAACTCCCCTGAGAGTGGTGAGGACTCTCCGGAATTTCCCTTGTCAGTATTGGCAGGGGAGACTCAAGAAACTGGAGAGGAGCCCGCCTCCTCAGACGAAAACCTACCGTCTGTGGAGTTTTCTGATCTTGAGGTTCACAGGGAAAACTTTGCCACAGAACAGTTGAAAGACCCCGCCCTAATAAAGGCACGGGAAAACGTAGTGAAAATAGATGGCGAGTTAGTGAACCCAGATAATACCTGCACTTACCCATACTTCAGCGTAGAGAAGGACCTACTGTATCGAGTGGCAAAAAGGGCAGAAGAAACCGTTGAGCAGCTTGTGGTGCCCAAACCTTACAGGAAGTTGGTGTTGGAGTTGGCCCATGGGCACATTCTTGGAGGTCATCTGGGGACAGAGAAAACCCGAGAGAGGGTATTACAGAGATTCTATTGGCCGGGGGTGATGAAGGACATAGAAAATTATTGTTCCTCCTGCCCTGTGTGTCAGAGGTCGGCCCCGATGCCACATTTCCGTAGCCCGCTGGTCCCTCTACCCATCATTGAGGTCCCGTTTGAGAGGATCGCCATGGATTTGGTAGGTCCTATAATCAAGTCCGCTAGGGGGCACCAGTACATATTAGTTATAATGGACTATGCCACCCGTTATCCAGAAGCGATCCCTCTCCGAAATACCTCGGCCAAAACCATAGCCAAAGAGCTATCTCTTGTGTTTAGCCGGGTGGGTATTTGTAAAGAACTGCTTACGGACCAAGGTACACCCTTTATGTCCCGGGTTATGAAGGAGCTGTGTAAATTGTTCAAAGTGACGCAATTACGTACATCTGTGTATCACCCCCAAACCGATGGGCTGGTTGAAAGATTCAACAAAACCCTAAAACAAATGTTGAAGAAAGTGGTGGATAGAGATGGAAAGGATTGGGACTGTCTACTTCCTTATCTGATGTTTGCTATTAGGGAGGTGCCCCAATCCTCTACGGGATTCTCCCCCTTTGAGTTACTGTATGGGAGACACCCAAGAGGGCTGTTGGATATTGCCAAGGAAACTTGGGAAAGTGAGAGTTCTCCCCACAGGAGTGTGATTGAGCATGTCGCCCTGATGCAAGACCGAATTGCACAGGTAATGCCCATCGTGAAGGAACATTTGGCCCAAGCGCAGTTAGCACAGCAGAGAGTGTACAACCGTGGAGCCAAGACCCGTACCTTTTCCCCGGGGGATAGGATACTGGTACTTGTCCCTACGGTTGAAAGTAAATTCCTTGCCAAATGGCAAGGCCCCTACGAGATAATGGAAAAAGTGAGCGAAGTGAATTACAAGGTCAGACAACCAGGAAGGCGAAAGCCCGAACAGATCTATCACGTTAATCTGTTGAAAGCCTGGAGGGATAGAGAGTCCCTAGTCGCAGACACTTGGTCACCAGCTCAAACTGGTTGCGTGATTCCTGAGGTTGGAATCGCAGCCACCTTGTCACAACCCCAACAACAGGAGGTTAAGGAGTTTGTGCTTCGCAACAAGGAGGTATTCTCTGAGCTGCCGGGACAAACATCTGGGGTAGAGCATGACATTATTACCCCGCCCGGTGAAAGGGTGAAGTTAAAACCCTATCGGATCCCAGAGACCCAACGGGAGGCAATACGGGAGGAAGTACAGAAAATGCTGAACTTAGGGGTGATAGAGGAGTCCCAAAGTGATTGGTCTAGTCCCATTGTGTTGGTGCCTAAACCGGATGGGAGCTGGCGATTTTGTAACGATTTTCATCAGTTGAACAAAGTTACAAAATTTGACACCTACCCCATGTCACGTATGGATGAGTTGATCGACCGGCTGGGAACAGCCCGATACATGACGACTCTTGACCTCACAAAAGGGTATTGGCAAATCCCCCTGGCCAAGTCAGCCAAAGAGAAAACCGCATTTGTAACCCCAGACGGGGCGTTCCAATATAAAAGAATGCCGTTCGGGTTACAGAATGCGCCGGCCACATTCCAGCGGAAAATGGACCAGATGCTGAGGCCCCATCGGAAGTATGCTGCGGCTTACCTGGATGACGTAATTGTCCATAGCACAGATTGGGCCTCACATCTGCCAAAAGTGCAAGCAGTCCTGGACTCTGTTCGGGAAGCGGGGTTTGCGGCTAACCCCAAGAAGTGTACCATTGGGCAGGAGGAGGCCAAATATCTTGGGTACACCATTGGGAGGGGAGTAATAAAACCCCAACTCAACAAAGTCGAGGCCATCCAGAGTTGGCCACGTCCCAACAGCAAGAAGCAGGTACGAGCCTTTCTGGGAATCGCTGGGTATTATCGGCGATTCATCCCCCACTTTGCTTCTAAGGCTGTGCCCCTAACCAACCTGACGAAGGGGAAAGGGTCGGTCATGATTAAATGGACCCCCGAGGCTGAGGCAGCATTCCAATTCTTGAAACAAGCCTTGTGTAGCCAGCCAGTGTTGTACTCACCCGACTTCTCTAAAGACTTTGTCGTACAAAGTGATGCGTCAGATGTGGGGTTAGGAGCAGTATTGTCCCAGGTCTGGAACGGGGAAGAGCACCCAGTCATTTACCTCAGCAGGAAGTTGAAGTCCCATGAGGAAAATTACGCCACCGTTGAAAAGGAGTGTTTAGCGGTGAAGTGGGCTCTAGATTCCCTTCGGTACTATCTGCTAGGTAGGCACTTTGACATGGTTACGGATCACGCTCCGTTAAAGTGGATGGCTCAAAACAAGGAAACAAATAGAAGAGTGAATAGGTGGTTCCTGGCCCTCCAGGAATTCAACTTCACAGTAAAGCATCGCCCTGGCGTTCAAATGGGGAATGTGGATGCTTTGTCTCGAGTACATGAATGCCTGATTGCTGGTGTTCCAACCCCGAGGTTAAAACAAGAGGGGTGGGTATGTGACAGCAGGAAGGTAAAGTCACCTGGTTGCATCCAGGGGGGTAGATATATTTCGCCCAGATTCAGGCTTTACGCCGACTTATACAACTAGGTGGAGAGTTGTATAAGGCTAGTGGGCTCATGGATGACTCATACCTCTAGGGAGAGTGTGGGGCGTCGTGCAGACAGGGAGTTGATGAGACCAGCTGAAGCTTGTCAGCTCATTTAGGCCTCTATAAGAACTCCCAGCTTCATTAGATGTTAGCTCATGCCTGGAACCAGACCTGTGTGGACTGTCTAGGGAGAGTGAACCCCTGTGCGGTGAGACAAAGCCTGTGTGGCTATTTGCTTGGACATTTAAAACCAGGGACTTAGGGACTAGGACAGCACTAGGCTGATCCCAGTTGTTAGTTAGGAAACCTGTATGTTTAGTCAGAGGTCAACTTGACCAGGATTTATTTTGTTTATGTTTCTTTTGCTTTGCTGTGTTTTTGTCACTGTACATAGAAAATAAACCGCACCTTTTTGATTTTGAAAACCACAAGCTCCGTCTGCTGGGCCTGTTTTTGTGTGGGGAGCCCATCCCGGGGGTCACACACACCCGCTGCCGAGCTAACCCCCTCACAAAATGTATATATATTGTTATTGTGTAAAGAAAATAACAGGAATTTTAGTAAAAAATATAAAAATTTATAAAACTTAATAAAAATTTATAGAACTATTAAGGACTTTATAAAATAAAGAAAGGTATATGTTAAGTTATATTATTCATATAGCAAATAGAATTTGTATACAACATTTACCACATGTATAATAATGGAATTGGTAAACAAATATGGGGGAGAGAATAAAAGGGGGGGCGGGGAGGGAGGGGGGACGAAAGGATAAGCAAGAGGGAAAGAGAAGGTATTAATGCAGTTTATATAAGTGTTCCTATCTCTAGTTCTTCATTTAACCCATTCGCGACATACTATTGAGGGTGAATATCCAATAGGATTCTCGTCTACAAAGGCGGGCAAATCTTTCACCTTCTGGAATAGACATAGATATAGATTCTATCCCAAACAGTTCTAGGCCCTCAGTGCTACCCCCATGTTTGGATTTGAAATGGCGTGGTACACTATGCTTCTCGTTTTTCTTTTCTATGAGTCTACGGTGCTCTCAAACGGATTCTCATGGTACGCACCGTCCTGCCCACATAGAGGTATCCACATGGGCACCTGAGCCCATAGACTACAAACTGGGTGCTGCAGCATATAAACTGTCTAATGCTGTATGTGTTCCCTTCTCGACTATTAAAGGATTTCTGACCATGGATAATGAATCTACATGCTTTACATCTAGTAACTTTGCATCTATAGCTTCCTATAAAGTTAAACATTTGAGGGATAGTCTGCATCCTTGCGTTATTATTTTTTTTTATTTTAAACGACTAGGAGCAATAATGCTTTTAACATTAGTTGCTCATCGAAAAACTACTTTAGGCCTGCTAGGGAGAACTTTCCCAAGTGCTTTATCTTGTCCTAAAATAGGCCAATGTTTTTGGACAGCTTTTTTAATAGCCCAATGTTGGTCATTATATGTAGTTCTGAAGAGTGCATCATATTGGTTTTTATTTTTATTCGATGTGGACATCGTTTCTATCTGGATGCCTCCTCTATAACGGTCATTAGCTCTTTGGATATGTTGGGGTTCATATCCCTTTTCTATAAATAGACAATATAGCTGCTTGGTCATCATAGTCCTTGGTACTAGTACAATTTCTACGTAGTCTGCAGAACTGACTATAAGGTACATTTTCTTTCCACTTTGGATGGTGGCAACTCCTTTCATGTAGATACGAATTGCCAGCTGTTTTCTTAAAGTGGGTTTTGGAGATGATGTTACCATCTCCATCACTACCCAACTCTAGGTCCAGGAAAACAAGAGTTTCAACATCCACTACATAAGTGAAGTGAATTCCAAAGTTGTTACTGTTAAAAATTTTGTTTTATATTGCAACAATATCAGGGGGTCCATCCCAGATTATGAGGACATCATCAATGTACCTCCCATAATACACTAGATGTTTAGCAAAGGGGTTTTGATTCCAGATCTGTAGTTTTTCCCAATATCCCATAAATAGATTGGCATAGCATGGCGCAAAATTTGCACTCATGGCAGTGCCTGACACTTGTCTGTAGTACTTGCCCTGGAAAGAGAAATAATTTCTCTCCAAAGCAAAACGGGTACATTGACAGATGAATTCTGATTGTTTGGGATTCATATAGTCAGCTGTAGACAGAAAATGCTCAACTGCACGCAATCCCCCATCATGGGGGATTGACGTGTATAGTGAGCTAACATCCAGAGATACCCATAGGTATCCTGGCTCCCATCTATAATGTTGCAGGGTATCAAGAACATGGGTAGAGTCCTTAATATAGGCCGGGAGAGAAGTTACAAGAGGTTGGAGGAACGCATCCACATATTGTGAAACTCGGCTGGTGATACTATCCATACTAGCACTATTGGCCTGCCCGGTGGGCATTCTAGATTTTTATGAACTTTTGGCATATGGTAAAAGTATGGTGTCTTTAAAGTAGTTCATTTAAAAAAAAAAAAAAAAAATACTCAAATACGGTATATATAAAATTTAAAATACATAAAGTAATAATAATTACATATAGACATTTATGACAATCATGTATTCCACATACGAGCTGTATATACACCAATAAGATATGTAGGATACTATGTACCAAATAATAACCACCAATAACAATATATTCTTTTTATATATATATATATATATATATATATATATATATATATATATATATATATATATAATTTTTTTTATTTTTTTTATATATTAATTCTATCTCCTATGTAGTTCCCGCTATAACGCTGTAAATATTGTAGATAGCATTATAAACTATGAATATAAGTATAATTTTTATATACTCATAGTGGATATGCGTTTTTGATTAGAAACATCTAGTTATTTATATTATATTTTATGTTTTAAGTGTTAATTGTATTCTTATCCATAGGAGGTATAAAGTGTAATAGTAGTGACTATAAAATCACTCTTAGTATGTTGTTGCCATCCAAACCCCTGCTTCCTGTCTTGTTAGTCTGCTGTACACTCTCAGCTCCTGGTCTATTGCAGTCTATTGGCTGCGGTGGAGGAGGGGCGATTAATGAGACACATATAATACCATCAGAGGGAAGGGGGTGTTACCTGATGAAGGAGGAAACTCCGAAACATGTCGTCATAGCAACAGTAAACAATCAGAGGAAGCAGCACGCAGAGCTTGGCTCCCCCTTCTAAGCTGCGATTGACGTCACGCTTGGCCGGCTGGTCCGTACGATAGTGTGTGTCAGTGGGGAACACAGCGGGGAATACAGGGTAGCTCATCCGGAACGCTTATCCCTACAGCGTTGCTGTCGCCCCACAAGCCAATCGCCCTGTATAGGCCAGGAGAGGAGGTCGGAACTGAGAGCCATTTGTATATGTGAACGAACAAGTTCCTGTTTGTAAAGTGCAATCTTCCTCATTTTGAATTTTCAAGCTTCCACAAATAAACAGTGTTACACTATGGCGCGTGCGCTATTCTCTCTCTTCTCATATGTTTACAAACCGAAGTTAGAAGCTGATTGTTTGTCAGACATGGCAGCTTCAGATTCTGTCTGCTCCAGTTTTGATAAATTCCCAGCAGAGTTCTTTAAATTTGCTAAAGTTAAAACATTCAGTTACCAGGAATGCAGGCTTCCAAAGTGATGCACTCCTATATGGTTACATAATGCTGCTTCCTCTATCATGCATCAGAAAGAAAGTCTATCTGGTACCAGAATATTTTGATAGGGAAGTCTAAACATTCCAGTTTGTGTTATCTGATAAATGAACAGCAGTTGTTGCGAGTACCTTCTTTATTTAGATAAAATATTACGTAAGCCTTTCTCTAGGTTTTTGTGGAGACAAAGTACGTAAATGGCAAAGTCTGTGTACAGGCTCTAAATTTATACATTCCTGCAAAGCATGACTCATCTGTCCAAGTCCTATTTCCCTAATTCTAGCTGTGCAGATGCTACAGACGATATGGTTTTCTTGAAGTGTATCTCCACTTTTGCAGTCAAGTTAGGATAAAACCTAATTTATAACGAAATGTTCTGTTTCACATAGCATAACTTTAAAAAAATTGTTGGTTACATTTTTACTTGCTGAAAAATGTAGCATAACTTTTCTCATTTATGTAATATTGGGGAAGGGGCTGGGGAGTTCTGTTTACCACAATTACCTTATATACTCGAGTATAAGCCGACCCGAATATAAGCAGAGGCACCTAATTTTACCACAACAAAACTGGGAAAACATATTGACTCGAGTATAAGCCTAGGGTATCCATCTGCATGCCTCACTGTTCCTCAATGTGTCCATGTGCATGCCTCACTGTGTCCATGCCTCACTGTGTCCATGCCTCACTGTGTCCATGCCTCACTGTGTCCATGCCTCACTGTGTCCATGCCTCACTGTGCCCATGCCTCACTGTGCCCATGCCTCACTGTCCATGACTAGACTGACGTTTAACATGGGAGTCTATGAAAGGGGTGCCCGGTTTGAAAAATCAGTGCTCCCCGGTCGTAAGACCTCCAGACAACAAACTTTGCACGCTTGTAGAGGAGAAATGCGGCTACATGCATTCCAAGTTTTAGGTCTAGGGAACCTACGACCGGCCTGTACCGGGTCCCCAAAATCACCAGAGAAATTACCATTTAACATGGGAGTCTATGGAAGGGGTGCCCGGGTTTGAAAAATCGGTGCTCCCCGGCCGTAGGTCCCCCGGACAACAAACTTTGCAGACTTGTAGAGGAAGCTATATGTGTGCCAAGTCTTGGGTCTAGGGGACCTACGGCCGGCCGGTACCGGGTCCCCAAAGTCCGGAAGATCAGGCGCAAAAAGGTGACTCGAGTATAAGCCGAGGGGGGCACTTTCAGCACAATAAAATGTGCTGAAAAACTCGGCTTATACTCGAGTATATACGGTAACCCTGTCTGTACTATGCTGGAAGATATGTGTTTTTATGTAGACTAGACGTGCACACTGTCTGTCTGAAGGGATACAGATCTGAAGGCTTAAGCGGTACCATTGTATTTTGATGCCCTTAAAAAAAAAAAAGACCTTCTGTGTGTCCCCTAATTGCACATTGCAAGTAATACTGAAAAATACAAACTGCCTATAAAGTCCTATGTATAAACCTGCTCTAACAAAACTAGAAAGATAAGAAACCCTTTTTGTTTTATATTTTTTTAGGTATGCTGTGCAAATGAAAACACATTAAACTTAGTGGGGGGGTTCTCAAATTTGACTGCAAGGGTTCAAATACACTTTATTTACCATTAAATTGTTACTACAGGCATAAAAAAAAAAAAATCCATTCCGGATAGGGTTTTTTATTTTATGGCTGTCTGTGTCTTATTGGGGAGATCTCCCTTTACTTTCTGTCCCATAGCCAATACAGTAGAGCTGTAACTAACGATTATTTTCATAATCGATTAGTTGGCCGATTATTGTTTCGATTAATCAGTTAATAACCGTAAAAGTCTCATTTTAGTTTTTTTTAACCCCATTATGTTACTGGCCGATTAATCGATTATGAAAATAGTAATCGATTAATTTCATAATCGATTAGTTGTTTCGGCCCTACAATACAGGAAGTAATCTCTCCAAGTGAGGGAATCCTGGGGTATCATCAGAACCAGTGTCCCCATTGTCTGCTGTACACTCTCAGCTCCTGGTCTATTGCAGTCTATTGGCTGCGGTGGAGGAGTGGCGATTAATGAGACACATATAATACCATCAGAGGGAAGGGGGTGTTACCTGATGAAGGAGGAAACTCCGAAACATGTCGTCATAGGAACAGTAAACAATCAGAGGAAGCAGCACGCAGAGCTTGGCTCCCCCTTCTAAGCTGCGATTGACGTCACGCTTGGCCGGCTGGTCCGTACGATAGTGTGTGTCAGTGGGGAACACAGCGGGGAATACAGGGTAGCTCATCCGGAACGCTTATCCCTACAGCGTTGCTGTCGCCCCACAAGCCAATCACCCTGTATAGGCCAGGAGAGGAGGTCGGAACTGAGAGCCATTTGTATATGTGAACGAACAAGTTCCTGTTTGTGAGTGCAATCTTCCTCATTTTTAGTTTTCAAGCTTCCACAAATAAACAGTGTTACACTATGGCGCGTGCGCTCTTCTCTCTCTTCTCATATGTTTTCAGATGCAAGTTCGCCACCCAGTGGATTTAAGAGGGAGCTGCAGCGCCTAAGATAAGGGAACTATTTCAAAGAAACTTCTTGTTTATCCTTGTTGTGATGGTGGTGTGTGTGAGGGCTGCGCTGCATCTGGTATTTTTTTCTGTATGTTTTAACTTCGGTTTGTGCAATTAAACTTTGAAAATGAAAACAGAAGCTGACTGGTTGCCATGCAATGCTGCTCCAGTTTCTTGCTGGTTCGATTTTAATAAATTCCCTTCTTAATGTAAAAGCCCACCTTGGGAGAGTCCAGTGCCTTTGTCCAACTGTTGAGTGCTTTGGTTCCATCCTCTGACCCTTTTATCACTGCAGGACTGAGCAGTGATATAGGGAAGTCTAGGGATGCAACCACAGAGAATGATGGCGGACACAGTCATCCAAAATTCTCAGAAGTACTGACTCCCAAAGATAATAATTGAGGCTGCAGAACAGGAAAGGAGGGAAGGTAGGAGATGCAGGATTCCAGAAAGGCTCGTATAACAGCTCCTCTATGGCAGGGGAGTGCCATTCATATCTGTTTTGAAATCTGACAGGGTCTCCTTGAAGTAGAAGAATTTACCTTATTTTATGATCAAGGTGGCAGCAATCACCTGAGCAGAAATTTTGGTTAAATCTTTCAAAATGTGTACATTATAAACTTGAGAAAAGTTCTAACCTTTTCTACCCCGTAAAAAAGTTTGTCATCTTCTTTAACCCTTTGTCTACCAAGGTACGTTTATAAATGGAATGGTATACAAGGGGTTTAAAGCAAGCACTCTGGTATAGATTTTTACACCCGGCAAAGGGCTTTTGAATAAAAGTGAACTGAGCTGCTCTATAACCACCTAATCAATTTTATGCAGCTCTGAAGGTGGGTTTCTAAACATAAACTGCACCACTCATGAAGAATGGCCACAGATGTTGCAGTGAGCATAATTCTATTGCCATCATTTATGGTTAAAGTGGTTGTAAACCTCAGATATGAAATATGAACAAAAGCATATCTCCTATATTGTGTACTTGTCTTAATTAAGGGCACTAAGTGTCATTTCTGTCTGCTGCTCAGTTCCTCTGCTATCAGCATGAATCAGTTCTGACAAGTTTTCCTGACACTAGGGCCGAAACAACTAATCGAATAATCGACAACTAATCGATTATGAAATCAATCGATTACTATTTTCATAATCGGCCAGTAACATAATGGGGCTAAAAAAAATACAAATTAGCCCTTTATAGTACAAAAATAGGGTTTCCATCCGTCTGGATTTAGCGGAGCGGGGCGGATGTCAGCGGACATGTCACCGCTGACATCCGTCACTCTATAGAGATGTATGGAGCGTCCGTTCTGGTCCGCCGAAAAAACTGACAGGCGGATCTGAACGGTCCGTCCGTGTGAAAGGTGCCTAAATGAACTATAGTGTGTTTCTGCAAAAAGCAGCAAAAAAACACAGAGGTGTGACCCAGGCCTGAGATGTTTAGTAACACAATGGGGTTAAAAAAACGAAAATTAGTACAAAAAGAGCAAATAATCGCTACAGGCTACTGTAAGGGTTTTGATTTTTTACTGTGGGACAGTGAAACTAATATTTACAGTAGCGATTTGCTCTTTTCCATCCGTCTGGCGGATCGGATGAAAACGGACTCTACGGTCCATTTTCATCCGATTCCCCCATAGAGGAAAGCAGAGATCTGACCGGTCTGTTTCTGCACAGTGTGCAGAGACAGACTTGTCATCCGCCGGCTCAGCGGGGATCAACAGAGCGATGCCCACTGAGCAGGCGGATGTCAAAAAACGGATCCGCTCGTGTGAAAGGGCCCCTATATGGTTTCCTATGGGACACGTTCACATCCATGATTTTTTCAGCTGCTGCGTATTTGGAAAGGGCGAGGACCTTTAACGCAAAACGGTGCTATTTTGTTTTTTTGGTTCAATATAATTCAATGGAGAAGCTGCAGAAAAGCATGTAATAATGCTTTTTTACGGCAATTTGTGTTTTTTAATCTGCCCAACAACAAATTGGACAAAAAAAATGTAAAAATGCAAATCGCAGCAAAATTACCCCCTTTTTTTTTTTTTTTTAAAGGTTATTAACCGATTAATCGAAACAATAATCAGCCAACTAATCGATTATGAAAATAATCGTTAGTTGCAGCCCTACCTGACACCACAAGAAAAATGGTGACGGGGAGGGACCTCCAGCAGAGTGACACACCTAGCGCTGTTCCTGTGTGCTGTGTGGAGGGGGTGTGTCTCTTCCCTCCAATCAGTTTGCAGAGCTCAGTGAAGAGAGCTCTGAGGAGTGCAACTTCAGCTCTCCGCCCCCATTTTTCTGAACTCTCATACAAGCTTATAAATTCAGCACTTTGAATGGATGTAGAGAAGAGAAGACTGCATATAAACAGATACAACTAAAGTGGGGTCCACACTAAGAAAATCAGGCAAACTATCGTCCGATTTTCCTCGTTGGGAAATCTGGGCGCCTTGTCGGAAATACACTGCTGACCCAGACCCTGTGCCATCTAGCCTGGAAGTTGCGCTGTTGAACTTAGCGGAGCCCTCGCTGAAAGTGCCTGTTAATGGTGATGTGCATGCCTGAATCAGATTTACCATAATCCTTCGTGATACTTAGGTCCTCTGTTCGTCCTTACCCGGTTTTTGTTTTTTCTCTCTTTTCGGCTAATGGATCCAACAAACCGGACCAAATCTCATGTTTGCTATATTTT
Organism: Rana muscosa; assembly: GCA_029206835.1. Lineage (NCBI taxonomy): Eukaryota > Metazoa > Chordata > Amphibia > Anura > Ranidae > Rana > Rana muscosa. The sequence continues at coordinate 319,656,325 of CM055117.1, read as the reverse complement.
ATACAATTTTTTTTATGTTCTTTGTTTTGTGTGTTGTTTTTTTTTACCCCTTTTGATTTTAGTTAATGTTCCTATTATGCACTGATAATTGCACTAAGTGAGCCTTGACCAATAACCTTAGTGCCTTGGTGGGGCCCTCGTCTGGGGGGGCAGCTGGGGGGGCTTTACACCTAGATGGAGGTATGATGGATGCTGGGGCTGCCGGGTGGGGCTGTTCGGGTCCCCGGTGGCCACTGGGCTGGGAAATGCCCTGGAGTGTATGATGCTGGCCTTCAGCTTGGGTCAGGCTCACTCTTGGATTAGCAGGGGGGATCCCCCACCCCTGGAACTGTAACCTTGTGTGTTTTTGTCCCCTTCCCGAAACCTCTACCCATTTCCCTATGTCCCCCCTGTTTTTATGTTTAGATATGTTGATGTATTTACCTCTACAGCTGAATCTGCTATCTTTAAAACCCTCGTTGTTGAGGTATTGTTGACTCTATTTGAATTTTTACATATAAAATATAACAAAGATTATATAAATAGTATCTAAATAACTCATACTAAGGCCCCTTTCACATGGGCGTTTCTGTTTGTTTCCTTTTTTCTTCAATAAAAAATGGATTCAGTTTACATCAGTTTTTACATCCACTACCAATGCAAAAACGAATGCAAAAACAGACCATTTGTCCGTTTTTACATCTGTTGCACTTTTGAAACGGAAGACAAATAGGGCTTTTTTTTCCATTAAAAAAAATGGATGTTAACGGAGGTGGATGTCAGTGGATGATCATCCGCTGACATCAGCTGGCCCATAGAAGTACATAAGTGTCAGTTTTTCATCCATCAGTGGACGGATGAAAAACGGACAAATGGAACGCCCATGTGAAAGGGGCCTAAAAGAGGCTAAAACTGTAATTATATTCCTTCTATTCATTTTGTAGGTATTCTCCAAACAGAAAAAAATAATTGCTGGTGGTTGTGATAGTGTAACCCTTCCAGCTTATGACTGCAGTGAAAAAAACTTTTGAAAAGAAAAACATTTGAAAAATCTAAATCATTGCAAGAACTGGCCAATCACATGCAAAAAAACAAAACAAAAAAAAACAGCATTTTTGTTTGCACATGATTGGATGATGGAAGTCAGCAGAGCTTCCCTTCATTTACTAAGCTCTGGAGCAACTGCTCTTAGAGCTGCAACTAATGACTATTTTGTCTGTCGACTAATCTAACGATTATTTCTTCGATTAGTCACGTCTATAACGACTATTTATTTTATTTTAATTAATCTAGTGTGTTCTTTTTGTGATTAGCTAATTAATCATTTGGATAACTTTACAAAAAATGATAATTACATTAAAAAAAAAAGTAAGATAAAAGAATATAACTACATTATATATATATATATATATATATATATATATATATATATATATCGTATATACTCGAGTATAAGCCGACCCGAATATAAGCCGAGGCACCTAATTTTACCACAAAAACTGGGAAAACTTATTGACTCGAGTATAAGCCTAGGGTGTGCCTCACTTTGCCTCACTGTGTCCATGCCTCACTGTGTCCATGACTAGACTGACGTTTAACATAGGAGTCAATGGAAGGGGTGCCCAGCTTTGAAAAATCGGTGCTTCCCGGCCGTAGGTCCCCCAGACAAGAACCTTTGCAAACCTGTAGAGGAAGAGTGGGGCTACATCTGTGCAAAGTTTGGAGTCAAGAGGACCTACGACCGGCCGGTACCGGGTCCCCAAAGTCACCAGAGAAATTACCGTTTAACATGGGAGTCTATGGAAGGGGTGCCCGGTTTTGAAAATTCGCTGCTCCCCGGCCGTAGGTCCCCCGAACAAGAAACTTTGCACACTTATAGAGGAAGAGTGGGGCTACATGTGTGCCAAGTTTGGGATCCAGGGGACCTACGGCCGGCCAGTACCGGCTCCCCAAAGTCCGGGAGATCAGGCGCAAAAAGGTGACTCGAGTATAAGCCGAGGGGGGCATTTTCAGCACAAAAAATTGTGCTTAAAAACTCGGCTTATACTCGAGTATATACGGTGTATATATATATATATATATATATATATATATATGTATGTAGTTATATTCTTTTATCTTACCTTTTTTTTATGTACTTATATTTTTTTATCTTAACTTTACAAAAAATAAGTACATAAAAAAAAAAAAAAAGTAAGATAAAAGAATATAACTACATGCATATATATAATATATGTATTGTGTTTTTTTTTTTTTTTTTTAGCAGCCCTGTTGGGGGGCTATGGTGAGATATGAGGGGTCTTAACAGACCTCTGACATCTCCCATTTGAGACAGGGAAAGTGACTAGGGACACAGATTCCCCAGTTCCTTTCTCAGGAGCCTCAGTTGCACTGATAATGAATGGAGAGAAGACAACGGCTTCTCTTCATTCATTAACTGAGACATCGTAATCACAGGAGGTTACAATGTTTCAGTTATGTGAATGGACAGTCAGTGATCACTGACTCTGTCCATTCAGAAAACTTTACCGGCTCCTACCACCGCTCTCCCATCCTGAGATACCGAGGGGGACGGCAGCACGGAGGGGGAGGACACGGAGGAGAGAGGGAGACACGGAGCAGCATGGAGGGGGACAGATGCACGGAGGAGAGAGGGAGACACGGAACAGCATGGAGGGGGACAGATGCACGGAGGAGAGAGGGAGACACGGAGCAGCATGGAGGGGGACAGATGTACGGAGGAGAGAGGGAGACACGGAACAGCATGGAAGGGGACAGATGCACGGAGGAGAGAGGGAGACACGGAACAGCATGGAGGGGGACAGATGCACGGAGGAGAGAGGGAGACACGGAGCAGCATGGAGGGGGACAGATGTACGGAGGAGAGAGGGAGACACGGAGCAGCATGAAGGGGGCAGATGCACGCAGGAGAGAGGGAGACACGGAGCAGCATGGGGGGGGACACGGAGAAGAGAGGGGGACAGGGACCACCATGGAGGGGGACAGCAGCATGGAGGAGAGAGGGAGACCCTGAGCAGCATAGAGGGGGACAGATGTACGGAGGAGAGAGGGAGACACGGAACAGCATGGAGGGGGACAGATGCACGGAGGAGAGAGGGAGACACGGAGCAGCATGGAGGGGGACAGATGTACGGAGGAGAGAGGGAGACACGGAGCAGCATGAAGGGGGCAGATGCACGCAGGAGAGAGGGAGACACGGAGCAGCATGGGGGGGACACGGAGAAGAGAGGGGGACAGGGACCACCATGGAGGGGGACAGCAGCATGGAGGAGAGAGGGAGACACGGAACAGCATGGAGGGGGACAGATGTACGGAGGAGAGAGGGAGATACGGAGCAGCATGGAGGGGGACAGATGTACGGAGGAGAGAGGGAGACCCGGAGCAGCATGGAGGGGGACAGATGTACGGAGGAGAGAGGGAGACACCGAGCAGCATGGAGGGGGCAGATGCACGCAGGAGAGAGGGAGACACGGAGCAGCATGGGGGGGACACGGAGAAGAGAGGGGGACAGGGACCACCATGGAGGGGGACAGCAGCATGGAGGAGAGAGGGAGACACGGAACAGCATGGAGGGGGACAGATGTACGGAGGAGAGAGGGAGATACGGAGCAGCATGGAGGGGGACAGATGTACGGAGGAGAGAGGGAGACCCGGAGCAGCATGGAGGGGGACAGATGTACGGAGGAGAGAGGGAGACACCGAGCAGCATGGAGGGGGACAGCAGCATGGAGAAGGATGGATGGGGACTGGAGGAGGATAAGGGACAATCGGCGGCGATCGTGTGTGGGAGAGAAGCACCGCGATGAAAGCCGCGTGGGGGGTGTTTTGACCTGCAACTCGCACCGTGTGACGCGTCAACGCCTTTCAATCAACGTATTTTCGTATCTTGCAGAGTGCAACTGTACTTTGCAAAGTGCACAATCTATTTGCCTTTAGTAAATCAACCCAAAAGCCTTATGTAAAAACAGTTACTCTTCGATTATCTGCAAAATTTTAAAAAATACATCTTCAGTGGATGCCATTTTGTTTCCTTGTGCCAGCCCACTATTGGCAACTACAGCCATATCTCAGTAGCGCACAGAGCCGGTGGGGGGGGGGGGGGCATGCATGTAATAAAAAATAATAATCTTGCAAGATCACAAGGAAAAAAGTCCTCTTCCACCAAGGTAACAAGAACTCCTTGGAAGGCACTAATGACATAGCCTTCCCAGGATGCAGCTTGAAGGTCCGGGTAATGTTTCCAGTGCCTAAAAAAAATTAGGAAATGAGGTCAACGTAAAGTTAATTTTGCCCACAAAATGTTTTTCAAAGAACTGCAATGTGTTTTAAATTCAGTATACAGAGATGAATGCATTTGTTTTTGTGGTTTGGATGGGGAAAGGTCTGCTTTAATGCTCATAAGCCATGACCTGTTGTGCTGCAGAAGAAGTGGTTTGTTGCCTCCAATAGATAGAAGAGCTCTGCATTACACATAACCAGAAGGTGTTTTCCTGTCCTCCCTCTAGTGGTCGCCAAGAGAACCACCTTTGGCAACACAGCTGTCTGTAAACAGAGCTTTATTTGCTACTTTATAAGGCCTCATGCCCACGGACGTTTTTACAGCCACGTTTTTGAGCGTTTTTTACAGCTTAAAAACGCCTGTCCATGTTAGTCTATAGCTTCATGCCCACCTAGACGTTTTTGAGCTGCAAATAGCATAGACGTTTTTAAGCTGTAAAAAAAACCCAGGACCAGTGCGTTCCTCAGCGTCAGAATTAGGCAGAAAAAAACGCGGTCGCGTTTTTAGCTCCGACGTTTGTTTTTTTTTCAAAAAAAAAATATATATATTTACAATAACATGGGCAGGCGTTTTTAAGTTGCAAAAAACGCAGCTGTAAAAACGCCAGTGGGCATGAGGCCTAAAGCTGTCGCTAAATTTCTGAGCGTTTTGGGCTGTGCAGTGCAAAGCTCTCATTTGATATTTGCAGCTTAATGAGAGCTAAGATTCACATCTTACCAGACAAAGGAAATGAGGCATGTTGCATACTACAATAATGATAATAATTTTAATGAATATTCCTATATCCTGCTTTTGGCTATATAAACACTTAGGTATGTTCCTAAATATTCAACTAAGCCATAGATATGATATTAATGTGTATTTTGATTGTTTGAAAGTAGTGGTAGGAGAAACCGTAGGTTGTATATTATAAAGAACGCTTTAGTCAGACTAGGGCCGAAACAACTAATCGATTAATCGACAACTAATCGATTATGAAATTAATCGATTACAATTTTCATAATCGATTAATCGGCCAGTAACATAATGGTGTTAAAAAAAAACTAACATTAGCCCTTTATAGTACAAAAAGAGCAAATCGCTACTGTAAATATAACTTTCACTGTCCCACAGTAAACAAATAACCCCTTTCAGTAGCGATTATTTGCTCTTTTTGTTCTAATTTTTTATTTATTTTTAACCCCATTATGTTACTAAACCTCTCAGCTGCTGAGTATTTGGAAAGGGCAAGGACTTTTTTTAACGCAAAACGGTGCTATTTTGTTTTTTTTGTTTAATATACTTCAATGGAGAAGCAGCAGAAAAGCATGTAATGTGTTTTTGCAGCAATTTGTGTTTTGTAAACTGCCCAACAACAAATTGGCCCAAAAAAATAAAAAAAAAGAAATTGCTGCAAAATTACCTTTTTTTTTTTTTTTTTAACATTTATTAACCGATTAGTTGATTAATCGAAACAATAATCGGCCAACTAATCGATTATGAAAATAATCGTTAGTTGCAGCCCTAAGTCAGACTTAAAAGGTGCTTTTTAAATTGACATACAGTGGGTATAGAAAAGAATCGCCCTCTTTAAAATAATCAAATGTTGTTGCTATGCAGCCTGACGCAAGACAGACAAGACACAGTTTTTGTTTTATCCAGCTGTAAAGTCTGGGTTCTGACTAGGCCATGCAAGGACTTTCACCTTTTTCTCCTTCAACCACTGTGTGCTCATTTTTGCGGTGTGCTTCGGGTCATTGTCATGTTGAAATGTAAACCTTCTTCCCATTAACAACTTTCTGCCAGCGGGCAGCAGATTTTCCTCAGGCATTTGACAGTATTTTGCCCCATCCATTTTCCTTCTATCCTGACAAGTGCCCCAGTCCCTGCTGCAGAGAAACATCCCCATAACAGGATATTACCACCTCCATGCTTTACTGTAGGAATGGTGATATTTGGATGGTGAGCTGTATTGGATTTCTGCCAGACACATAGTTTGGTTTTGAGGCCAAATAATAAAATTTTAGTCTCATCTGATCAGGAGACCTTTTTCTATGTGGCCTCAGAATCCTCAATGTGCATTTTTCACAAAGCTCAGTCGTGACTGCATGTGGCCTTTCTTGGGGAGTAGCTTTTCTCTTGTAACCCTCCCAGACAAGCCACATATTTATAGAATTTGTGATATTATTGTCACATGCACACAATGACCACTCTCTGACCAGTTTCCTCCTGGCCCTTTCATCCAGTTTGGAGCGACATCGTGATCCAGGGAGGGTTTGTGTTGTACCAAATACCTTCCACTTCTTAGGCCTTTGAATTTTTTTTTTTGTATCCATCTCCTGACTCTTTTTACAGTGCCACTCATAGTTGATTGCTTGCTTCAGTTGCACTACCTGGGACTGAAATGCTTTGGGAAAGCTCTTTTTGTGCTGAGCTAATCATAATGACCACAGCTGATCACAGTTGAAAGTCAAATGGCTTTGCGTGCCATTGAGAAGCTGATTAGCTACACCTGATTGAGTTTACAAGTCATTTTTAGGAGGGGGTGATCCTTTTTGCAACTCGGTGATTCTGTATTTGATTTTTTTTTCTGACATGTTGGTGTTCTGTCTTTCACTTGGATTTTATAAGTTGCACTCAGTAAATACAGCTGATAAAAACAAAAAATGTGTCTGTCTTTATTTCAGGCTGCAAAGCAACAAAATGTGATTATTTGAAGGGGGGGGGGGGGTGATTATTTTCCATACCCACTGTATTTACACAGACTACCTGCCTAATGCCAGTATCTGTAAATGCTATAAATTTACTGTGGCTGAAGGTAGCCTTTCTTCCAGTAACACCATGTTTTAGATCCTGCAGATGCATGTGCCAGGGACTTCAAAAGTAAATGTATAGCCAAAAAGTTTTATTTTTTTGTTTGTTTTGTTTTAGGTTTCGAGTATAGAAGGATTAAAATCCCTGCCTGCTTTTTATTTTTATTTTATTTTTAATTTTTTTTGCATGTCTGTGTACCATTGGGGAAATTTCCCTTCACTTCTACTTTCAGAGATGCAATGGGAAGTTAGAGCAAATCTCCTAAAGTGAGGTCCCTGAAACAAATGTCTCCTTTGTAAGATTTCCCCTCATCTCTTGTTCTGGAAACAATTCTAAAATCTTAATTTTTCACTCACTTTCTCTTAGTGACAATAGTCACTAGTACGTATAGAGGGTTGAATCTCCTCAGTTAGAGTGAAGACAGCAATTAAAACTTGACAGATTTAACCCTTGCCTGCTGTGTCTAAAATCTAAGAAAAAAAAAACCTGAAGCATGTAATTTTTTTTTTTTTATGTTTTCTAGATGCTCCTGAAGTTTCTATAACAGGTTATGATGGCAATTGGTTCGTTGGCCGTAAAAATGTCCAGCTGAAATGTAATGCTGATGCGAATCCACCGCCCACCGAAATAAAATGGACCAGGTAATTTTTTTTTTTTAACACCCGAAGATAAGGGTAGACATGATATAGAATTCTTGGGGCAGGAGCCCGGTTTGGGCAATACATTAAATGCAAAGTGCTCAAAAGTCCAGAAAAAATCCAGGTAGCTCAAAAATAAAAATGGCCAGATGCCAGTCTGGATCCTTTGATAACTGGCTGCCGACTTTAGGCATGCTACATACAGCCTATGCCTCTCCCCAGTATAACAGTGTTGCACTGTACTTCTCAATGGAGAATACACTGTAACATTACTTTGTATTTCCTTTTGTTCCTTTCATATGCAGATCAAAGAAGTGCTCTTTAAAAGTCTGCATATGATGTCCTTTTTGTTTAAAAAATAGTTTTACCCTCTCAAAATACATAACATCCCCAAAATGCTATATATTTTCTGAAAGCAGACACCCTAGAGAATAAAATCCATGGTAGTCACACGATATTCGTGCAGTGGTTTGGGAAATGCAAATTTTAGTAAACAATACACTAGAGTTGATTTTAGCTCATACAAACGCAATGAATTACCCAATTTTGTGGTAAAATAGAAAAGATAAGGTTGTGCCGAGTAAATGGATACCTAGCTTATTAACCACTTGCCGCCCGCCCTATTACAGAATGACGGCGGCAAAGTGGTTTCAATATCCTGACCGGACGTCATATGACGTGATCAGGATATTGAGCCGCTGCGCGCCCCCGGGGGCGCACATCACAGCGATCGTTGTTGCGGGGTGATCATCCGCGTCCAATCATGGCTGATCACAATGTAAACAAGAAGAGACGGCGATCGGCTTTTCCTCACTCGCGTCTGTCAGACGCGAGTAGAGGAGAGCCGATCGGCTGCTCCTCTGACAGGGGGGGTTTGTGCTGATCTATTATCAGCGCAGCCCCCCCGAGGATGCCCACACTGGACCACCAGGGATGCCACCAGACCACCAGGGATGCCCAACACCAGGTATGTCACCCTAGACCACCAGGGATGCCAATCAGTGCCCACAATGGATGCCAATCAGTGCCCACAATGGGCATCACTGATTGGCAGGCATTATTGTTTGGCACTGATTGGCATCCATCATTACAGTACATCAGTGCCGCCTATCATTGCCCATCCGTGCCACCTATCAGTGCCCATCTGTGTCGCCTATCAGTGCCCATTCGTGCCGCCTATCCATGCCCATCCGTGCCGCCTATCTGTGCCCATCCATGCTGCATATCAGTGCCCATCAATGCCACCTCATCGGTGCCCGTCAGTGCAGCCCCATCAGCGAAGGAGAAAACTTACTTATTTACAAAGTTTTGTAACTGAAACAAAAAAAATACATTTTTTAAAAAAAAATCGGTGTTTTTAATTTTTTTTTTGCAAAAAATAAAAATCCCAGAGGTGATCAAATACCACCAAAAGAAAGCTCTATTTGTGGGAACAAAATGATAAAAATTTTGTTTGGGTACAGTGTTGCATGACCGCGCAATTGTCATTCAAAGTGCAACAGCGCTGAAAGCTGAAAATTGGTCTGGGCAGGAAGGTGTATAAGTGCCCTGTATAGAAGTGGTTAAAACTTAAGGGAAGCTTTAAAAGTCCCTACAGATTATCAGTTTAGATTTAACTGTGAATAATGTGCCTAGAATTTTTAATATCACTCTGGTGATATGTAACATTTGTAGCACAGTCAACAGTTGTGTGCGTTGGCACTCCCAACATGTAATTACTTTCATATGTGCATGTATGGGCATGATTTTAAGTGACAAGGTGGAACTTTTTATTTATTTTTTTATTTATACACGGGACAAACAAAGTCCCCGATGTGATGCATATTTTTTTTGGTGACAGGGTCTCTTTAATGGGACATGAAAGGTCTAAAAGACCCCTGATTTCTCACCTCTTTAATGAATTTTGCGGGGTGCAGGTCACACTCCAATAGATTCATGCTTGCTGGGGATAGTGACACCTGGGCCCAGAAGTGTCGCTGGTTCCAGGTCAGTTACATGTTGCTTCTAGTCGGTGTCAGAAGTATTTACTTCCTGTAAACACTACATAACCCAAGTGCAGGGCAGAAGTATTCCTGAGGGCGCCAACAGACAAAAGTTGCAGGGGGGAAGAACAGAGAAAGTTAGTATCTGTGGTACGGAATATTATTAGGAGAACTTGTTACTGAGAGGTCAGAGATCATAGGCTAGCCACACCTCCCTCTAAGTATGTTATCATGCTCCTACATTTTGCATTAAGTGCAGAGTACACGACTGCCCAGAACATTGGGGCTCCTCTCAGTCCTGCTTTGTGTTTTCCTATCCATTTTAGTAGAAAGCTCTGCTTTGTTAAACAAGTAACAAGTGGCTTGTAAATGAGTAGGAGAGAGGGGGGAATATTTGAGGTGGCAATAGAAGCGCCCTATTACATACCCAGTTGTAGGCAAAGAAAGAAAGTAGTCTCTGTGAGGAGATTATTCATACCTCGCACACATCTAATGATTGGTAAGCTGTAATATATTACATTTTCGGTTTTGGGTTTAATAGCGCTTTAAGCCCCAGTTCACATAGCATGACAAGTCGCATCTCATTACGGCGCTCCAACTTAGAAAAAGGTTTCTACACTACTTTGGGATGACTTCAACACGACTTGCATTGACTTAAAGAAGTCGTATGCAAGCCGGGATTAAGTCGTGCAAGGATGTCTGCTTCAAAGTCACGCTAGTGTGAACCGTTCCTAAAAAAATAGCCTGGTAATGAAGCAGATTATACAGGCTAATACTTGAGTGGTTAGGAATTAGCACCTAAGAACATGGACTCAAACAAGGTAAATTGCATTAGCACAACACAGCAAGGCTCAACAAAAGTCAACGTAAAAACCGTCTGAGATGGGTGGAAAATTATTGGTCGAGTGGTGACTGCATCCTATCAGATGCTGTCATTGTTGAGTGTTCAGGTAGCTACAGCTGTTGAATACAGTAGCCGACAATGGCGATTCCCTCCATTCATGCGGTTTATGATGTGACTCCTTTTTTTTTCTAGTTGAGTCCACTGGCAGACCGAGAGAAATCTTACCATGTATGACCAGCACTACAATATAGCTTACCCTGTTTATATAGTCTGTTGCATTTCAGCAGCTATCAGCTTGATGGAAAGCTTTCAGATGATTGTTTATCTGATTTTATATTGGGAATCAAATTTGTTTTAGCTTTATACACCGGGAAATTTGATTTTTTCATTATGATGACTTCTCTTTTCAGACCACAGTATGACATTATGTCAAAAATAAAATTTGCAGAACAGATTGTTAATTGAGTTTAATAGTAAATTGGCTGTAATATGATTACGGTATATCGCAGCTAAAGAGAATGCTTTCTTAGAGTGTGCTTGGCAAAATTAAGTCCAAGATATTTTTTTCATTATTTATGAGTTATTGGAATACTATATGCCTTTGGGGCATTGTTTAGGACAAGTGAGTTATGATATGTAAATGTTTCTAATCTGTCCCATACTTTAATAACATATTAATCTTTTCTCCCTGTTTGTCTTCAAACTCCTCCATTCACCAGTTAAAATTATACCTGTAAGCTACTGTTTACCAACACATAATAATGAGTTTAAATAGTGATTAAATCTGACTGTTCCAAACAGTGATATGTACTTTATATAGATTCAGTTACAGGAGAATTTTAAGGTTATAATTGAAAATTGTGAACAGGCAGGAATTTTAATTCTGAAGACATGATTTGTCTCTTCTGCATTAAAGTTGCTTACCTGCCTGTCTGCCCTTATACAGTGAGCCACATAACCACAGCTCACTAGTCAGATTCAGCATTGCCAAATTTGTACAAACTTCTATGCATGTGTGGGAGTGAGGTCATCCCCCTCCCAGTAAAAGCGAGCGGCAGTCAACACACCCAGAAGCTGCCCACCCTAGGATGTTTGTGGCCAGGCGGGGAGCTCGGGGACACCACGTCACTGGAGCCAAGGAGAGTATAGTTATGTTTTAAGGCTTGCTGACATACTGGTAGCTAGTAAATGATAACATGCAAACACAAAGAATACTTATCCTAGAATGATAAAGGTGATTGGTTACAGTGAAATATAATGGCAGGTACAGAGGGAGATGATGAATACTACAGTAGACTTGTTATAGATAAACTTTTGCAACAAAAAAACTTCCCCTAATACTGAAGTAGTCACTGCCCTGCTTTATGGTTGCACAGGTGCCATTCACAGAAAGCTTTACATTTTTCTCAGTGAATGCAAGGGGTTCTCTATTTGGACAAGATGAAGAGACATGATGTCGCCCTCCCAATCACTTCATCCAGTCCTAGAACGTCCTGCATTAATTGAGAAAAATGCAAGACATTCTGTGAATGGTGCCCATGCCAAGTGAGCGAGCCCCTGTAGTTACTATCCAGCAGGGCAGCTGTTCAGAGTAGGACCCAGAGGACAGCCGCAATCATATTACAGTAGCAGTAGTAGTTGCTATTAGTTAAATCTTATTATGCCTTGTTAAAGCAGAGGTTCTGCGGTGCATACTTTTTTTTTTTCATTCTATGTTAAAAGCTTAGCAATGTAATTACTCACGTCTGCGGCACTTTAAAACGCCCCCCGTCCATTTTGCGGTAAAAAAAAGAGTTTATAAAACTCTTCCTGCTTTTCCCATTTTGCTTGTGGGCATCTTGAAGCCCACAAGCATATCCTTCCGGGTAGAGAAGAATGCTTCTCTCCCGGCATTCAGCGCTGGATGTCGCTCACGCCGGACGGACGCACGCCCCACGCGAGCAGCGCCGTCAACACTTCCTGGTTGCCATGACATCGCAGGTGTATAATGGCAAAATACACCAGCGTGCCCTTATCTAAAATGGCGGAATTAGATCCGCCCCCGTCACGTGACCGGCTAGACGAGTCACGTGACGATACACTTATCGTGAGATCTGACTGAAAGGAGCCAGGAGCCACTGCGAGAATAGGAGCATAGGAAAGGACACGCCTACTCCCGCGGGAGTAAATCCGGAAGCAAGATTAAAGATAAAAGATATAAGCAAAACTACTTTGAAAAAAAAAAAAGGGTTAGTGCTATGCTTATTTACGTGATAAGAGGAACTAATGATGTTAAACTTAAATATGTGGGTGAACCTCCGCTTTAAATCTAGGGGGTAAAGGAAAAGGCTGTACTTTTTTCTTCTCTTCAATGCTCTGGATTTTGGGCAGCACTTGCATACAAATGCAGAACTATTGGTTCTGTATTTCACATGATGACAATAGCCAATGACTGTTAGCCAGTCACACTGTATGGAGAAGCGACTGCTGGAGTGGGAAAATAAATGGGAATTACATCTTACTCAACAACCCCTAGGTTGCATGAGCATTTATCCCTTGCAGTGTATAGAGGCCCCACTGCAAGGGTATTTATTTTTTTGGTGCCTGGAATTGGGCTTTATTATACTGCCGCCTGTCAGTTGTTGGATGCATTCGTTTTCTTTTTTGAGACAAATAAAGATGGAGACAGGGAGTTGTTTGTAATCCAAATCAGGAGAGCAGCCTAGTGTACCAGCGCTGCTCCTCCTATAGATACAGTTTAGTGAGTTGGCAATTGTAATCCTAGCTCAAGTAGTATGTTAATGGCAGGATCGGCTAGTCAAAGTAAAGGAAAAGGCCTGAAAAAATAGAACTAATGCAGCCACCATGTCCAAGGACTGGTACGCTGCAGTGTTTTACAACTTTGTTCTTGGGTTTTGAACTTTAATTCTTATTGGCTAATATAACTTTTTGAAGATGCGAGCTTTCAGGATGCCTTAGATCCCTTTTTCAGACAATTGTATAAAGCCTAACAAAGGGATCAAAGTCCTCTCAAAAGCTTGCATGCCTTCAAGTCCATAATTTTGCATTATACAACAGCTAACATGGTACATTACTTTTCTACTGAACTTTAGCCTTTAAAATATTCAACACTTGGAGGAGTAGAGGTTTGTTTGTTTTTTCCCCATTATACTTACCTAGGTGGATGCAGCATCTGTCCCCCGGCGTCTCTGCACTGAAAACTGAGCCATCGAACATCGCCAATGGCTTAGTTCTCTCGTCTCCCGAGCAGAGAGCTGCTGCCTGTCAATCAGCAGCTCTCCTCTCTGCTCCTCCACGCTCATTGGAGTGCTGAGCTGTGGAGGCGCAGGGAGTGGCCGTCTCAGTGGATCAGTCCAGGCACCTGGCAGATCCAGACTTCCAGAGTCGGGATGACGCAGTGACTGGACTGATCTGTGTGACATCAGCAGAGAGCGGACTTCAGACCGCTCTCTGCTGAAATCTGGTCACAGGAGTACAAAGCACGTTGCACTCCTGTGACCCATAGGAGAAGTCCAGCCAAACAAGCTCAGGCTGGACTTTTCCTTTAACCATACCACCCCACCACTTAATCCATAAATCACCCACCCTAGGAGCCGAAGCCTTCCTGATAGTGAATACTTGCTTTATAATCTGTAAATACCTGTAATGGTGGTCTCATCCTTTTTGCCTAATCATTGTACAGCAAGCACTGAAACAAAATGATTCAGTTTTAAGCAGCAGCAGCATGCAAAGACAATTGTACTACTTTCATCTTTAAATAATTTTTGATTTTTCCTGAACATTTTCAGTTTTTCTCATGTGATTAAAACAACAGAATTAGTGACTACTCTATTAAAGCGGTGTTCCGGCCGAAATTATACTTTTTAAATAAAAAATACCCCTATAATACACAAGCTTAACCACTTTCATACAGGGCATTTTCACCCCCTTCCTGCCCAGACCAATTTTTCATTTTCAGCGCTGTTGCACTTTGAATGACAATTGCGCGGTCATGCAACACTACCCAAATCAAATCTTTGGTTTTTTTCCCCCACAAATAGAGCTTTCGTTTGGTGATATTTGATCATCTCTGCGGTTTTAATTTTTTGCGCTATAAACAAAAGAAGAGCGACAATTTTGAAAAAAACACTTTTTTACTTTTTGATTTAATAAATATCACAATTTAAAAAAAACAAAACAATTTTTTTCCTCAGTTTAGACTGATACGTATTCTTCTACATATTTTTGGTAAAAAAAAAAAATCGCAATAAGCGTATATTGATTGGTTTGTGCAATAGTTATAGCGTCTACAAAATAGGGGATAGATTTATGGCATTTTTTATTTTTTTACTAGTAATGGCGGCGATCTGCGATTTTTATTGTGACCGTGACATTGCGGCGGACATATCGGACACACTTGACACGTTTTTGGGACCATTCATATTTATACAGCGATTAGTGCTATAAACCTGCACTGATTACTGTGTAAATGTGACTGTCAGGGAAGGGGTTAACACTAGGAGGCGCTGAAGGGGTTAATATGTTCCCTATTGAGTGATTCTAACTGTAGGGGGAGCGGCCTCACAAGGGGAGGAGACCGATGTGTGTTCCTCTGTACTGGGAACACACATTGTTCTCCTCACCTCTGACAGGAGGTGGATCCTGCCGTGATCGCCAGGCACGCGCACCGGGTCACGAGTGGTGCCGCCGGCGGCACGCACGCCTCCTAGACGGCCGGGAAGAAAAGACGTCATATGACGTCCGCCCGGAAGGAGGGAGGGTTCCTCCCGGCGTCATATGACTATGGCCCGGTAAGAAAGGGGTTAATGTATTCTAGTAAAGTTAGTCTGTAAACTAAGGTCCGTTTTGTTCGTTTATAGCAGTAGTTTGTTATTTTATAAACTTACAGCAGGCCGTGGCCATCTTAAGTGTGGGCATCTGAAGCCAGACTGTATTTCTTCCTGGATCTCATCCTTGCAGATCTCGCACATGCTCAGTGCAGCACAAGCAGTGTAATAGGTTTCAGGTCAGGTTTCCATAGCAACGGCAGAGTCAGAGGAAGTTGCCGCCCCTTCCCAGGAGGCATTGCAAGCAGGAAATGATGCGATGGGCCACGGCCAGGGAGGAGGAAGTGAAAAATGAATACAACAGATATACAGTAGGTGCTGAGAAAAAAAAAATATCCAATTTTGTTTACAGTGCACAGTTTAGTGAGGGATGCTGAAGAGTTGTAAAAGTGGGTGGAACTCCACTTTAAGTTATTTATTCATTGCACATACTGTACCAGCATAATTAGATTTTAAGTTTATTAAAAGATATTTTGAACCGTCCACTAAAATGTGTTCCAAAGTCTTATATAATGTGTTTTGTTTACATTAATACAGGTTAGATGGGGTCTGGCCTGAAGGCTTGTTGTCTGTCAATAATACACTATATTTCAACTACCCTGTTACTCACAATGTTTCTGGGATCTATGTGTGCAGAGTGACCAATGCCCTTGGTCAGAAAAGTGACCAAAAGATCATCACTGTTTTGGGTGAGTTGATGTTTTATTATGTTGGCTATTTTTTACCCCATATTTCTATAGCACATGCATACTATGTTGCCATTTAGAGAGTGGTTGTGGGAAGAAACATGGAACCCTAAGAAGATAATGTCATTGGTGGCAGTCAAAGCTTGGAAACCTTGCTTTATGTTCCTGCCTGAGATAGGACTTCTACTGATTGACACTCTAAATTGGGAATCCTGGCAATTAGCGCCTTTTTATGTGAACTGTTTGTGTTGAGAGCTCATTCTGGCGCATTGTGTTATCCCTTCATGTATTAATGCACATTAAATTAAGACAGTCTATTTAAATGAATGCCAAAACACCCAAGAAAAATGGACATGCACCAATTTTGGCGATAAAGTGCACCACAACGATCAGTAGTATGTTATTGTGCAATACAGTGTACTGCAACTGGTGTGTTAGAGTGCCATTAAAATGAATGACTCCAACGCGTTACACACCACACTGGAAGGTTGCGAGTGGGCACTGAGTCAGTACAGTATGTAGTTATTCTGAAACTCTGCATGAGGCAACGTCAAACTGAATCACAGATGATTGCTTACAACAAAAACAAGAGACTATACAAAATAGGTTTTAAAGGCTTCTACATATATTCACATCTACATTTGTAATCAGTTTGTGCCTTGTTTTTATAATATAGCAGGAAGTAAATTAGTTTGTATCTTGGTGTTTTTGGTAGTAATATGCAACTACACTGGGGTTTAAAATTATGAACCTAAATCAAAAAACAGAATAGCATAGTACTCCCTACTGACCTTATGAAGGTGTTCTGCTCACAGCTCCAGTGAGTGCTGTCCTGCATTGTCTACAAGCCAAAGACAAACATTTACTGCAAAGTTTATTATCTTAAATCAAATAAAGAATATAATGCTTTGAGAGTATTCATACCCCTTGAAATTTTCCCCATTTTTATTTTTTTCATGTTACAACCAAAAACGTAAATGTATTTTATTGGGATTTTATGTGATAGACCAACACAAAGTGACACATAATTGTGAAGTGGAAGGAAAATTCTAAATGGTTTTTAACATTTTAAACAAATATGTGAGAAGTGTGGTGTGCATTTGTATTTAACCCCCCTGAGTCAATACTTTGTAGAACCTTTCTCTGCAATTACAGCTGCAAGTCTTTTTGGGGATGTCTCTACCAGCTTTGCACATCTAATGAGTGGCATTTTTGCCCATTCTTCTTTGCAAATCAGCTCAAGCTCTGTCAGATTGGATGGAGAGCATCTGTGAACAGCAATTTTCAATTCTTGCCACAGATTCTAAATTGGATTTAAGTCTGGACTTTGACTGGGCCATTCTAACACATGAATGTGCTTTTCTCTAAACCATTCCATTGCAGCGCTGGCTGTATGTTTAGGGTTGTTGTCCTGCTGGAAGGTGAACCTCCGCCCCAGTCTCAAGTCTTTTGCTGGCTCTAACCACTTCACTTCAGCCCCCGAAGAATTTACCCCCTTCCTGACCAGAGCACTTTTTGCAATACGGCACTGTGTCGCTTTAACTGACATTTGCGCAGTCGTGCGACCTTACACCCAAACAAAATTGACCTCCTTTTTTTCCTACAAATAGAGCTTTCTTTTGGTGGTATTTGATCACCTCTGCGGTTTTTATTTTTTGCACTGTAAACAAAAATAGAGCGACAATTTTGAAAAAAAATTCAATATTTTTAACTTTTTGCTATAATAAATATCCCCCAAAAAAACAAATGTCTTTCTCAGTTTAGGCCGATATGTATTCTTCTACATCTTTTTGGTAAAAAAAAAATCGTAATAAGTGTATATTGATTAGTTTGCACAAAAGTTATAGCGTCTACAAAATGTTGGATAGATTTGTGTCATTTTTATTATTATTTGTTTTTTTTATTAGTGATTGCGACATTGCGGCGGACACATCTGACACTTTTGACACTATTTTGGGATCATTGTCATTTATACAGCGATCAGTGCTATAAAAATGCACTGATTACTGTGTAAATTACACTGGCAGGGAAGGGGTTAAACACTAGGGGGCGATCAAGGGGTAAATGTGTCCTAGGGAGTGATTCTAACTGTGGGGGGATGGTCTCACAACAACATGACAGAGATCACTGCTCCCGATGACAGGGACCAGTTGCTAGGCAGAACAGGTAAAGGCCTTGTTTACATAGGCATCTCCTCATTCTGCAGCAAATGTCACGAGTATGCGGCGGGCGCACGCGCGCCCACTAAGCTGCGATTTAAAGGGGACGTACCTCTTGCGTGCATTTGCGCAGCCAGGCCATTGTGCCGACGTACATCACCGTGTACTGAACGGCAAGCGGCTAACAGGTTTTCTTCTAAGATTGCCCTGTATTTGGCTCATTCCATCTTCCCATCAACTCTGACCAGCTTCCCTGTCCCTGCTGAAGAAAAGCATCCCCACAACATGATGTTGCCACCACCATGTTTCACGTGGGAATGGTGTGTTCAGGGTTATGTGTAGTGTTGCAACCATGCTTTGGGCAACAACAAAAAAACACCTTATTTCTGGGACGACATGATGTCATGCGCTCCTCCCTAAAGCATTGCATCACGCCCATGTAACTTTCTCAGAGGGTGACGCAACACATTACAGCAGAGCGCTTTTGTTTATAATGTGCCAGTATTGTGCACTGCACATTGTGAGTGTATATTTTTTACTTTTTAAATAAATTAGTGATTTTAAAGCAGAAAACACTGATTCCTTTTTTTTTTCTTCTAAGATTCTGTTGTGGGAAAGGTCAAAGAGTAATATATAGGAATACATTTTGGTATATGTGATGGCAACATCAGAAGCCAAGGAACACAAAAGTGTGGAGGGTAAAGGGCAAAATACAGCTACAGCGATCGGACTATGCGACCCAACATATATAAGGGACTAATAAAGCTTGTGTTTCCCAAACACGTGTGTTGCCTACTTTCTTCTTAAATATTCACCTTTAAAGTTCCAGTATGGTGTTCCCCAAAAAACATATAAAAACTATATTATATAGTGTATCCAAAACACCATGTAATCAATATCACCTATAATCTTGTGCTCACATATATGAACAAGTGTATACTGTGAATCACCCAGTGCTCTCCTCCCGTTTGCATCCACATACCCAAATACCTTTACCAAACTAATAACCCTTCCAAGCTTTCATCAGTAAATTTCCTTCTTCCTCCACTCCACCCAAACCTTATCCTAATTGAATAATCCTCATAAAGTATTAGACGAAAACCAAATATATATATATATATATATATATATAAAACTGTTTGACTAATACTTTGAGTTTATTAGCACACAGATTGTGTTTGTAAAATTTGTGATTTACATCAGGGTTCGACAAACCCCGGGCGCCAGGTCGCAATTGCGACTAGCATTAGCAACCTGGCGCCTGGGGCGGCACAGCTGGTGTATCCTGTGCCTCCGTGCGCCCCCACCTCCCCCGCCGCTCGATCGCTTCAGGCCGCGCTGCCCGGTAATTGAGGTCGCGGCTTTGCGGCCTTCTGCAGGCCTATGCTTCCTTCTGTGATCTGGCGCCAGCTTGTGGTGGCCGTTGGTATGACAAGCCAACCAGCAATGCTAATGGAGCTTCAGCCCTGTCTGTTTTCACTACCATCTCCTTTCCTCTAATTAGAACCCCCAAACATTATATATATTTTTTATTCTAACACCCTAGAGGATAAAATGGCGGTCGTTGCAATACTTTTTGTCATACCGTATTTGCACAGCGGTCTTACAAGCCCACTTTTTTGGGAAAAAATACACTTTTTTTTAATGAAAAAATAAGACAACAGTAAAGTTAGCCCAATTTTTTTTTTTTATTATGAAAGATAATGTTACGCTGAGTAAATTGATACCCAACGTGTCATGCTTCAAAATTGCGTCCGCTCGTGGAATGGCGACAAACTTTTACCCTTTAAAATCTCCATAGGCGACGTTTAAAAAATTCTACAGGTTGCATGTTTTGAGTTACAGAGGAGGTCTAGGGCTAGAATTATTGCTCTCACTCTGCCAATCGCGGCGATACCTCACGTGTGGTTTGAACACGGCTTTCATATGCGGGTACTACTCACGTATGCGTTCACTTCTGCACGCGAGCTCGGCGGGACGGGGCGCGTTCCTGGCTCCTAACATTTTTAGCTGGCTCCTAGATTCCAAGAAAATTTGTCAAACCCTGATTTACATTATGTTTGGGATATGTAATGTTGGTATCTGCAGCGCTGCAATCATATATTCAGTATGTAGTTGGTGATGTGTGGGAGCACATATTATTGTGAGCAGCAGAATCGTCTATCTGGTTACAAAGATTGTGCATGGGTTTGTTCAATTTAATAGTTATCAACTTAAACGACTGCGTTTTTAGGAAATTTGTCAAAGCATGTGTAAATGCTAACAATAAAATGTTTGATTTACATTTGGTCTGTTAAATATACTATTGAAAGTGTTTTTTATTATATCTGTTAAAGTGCAAAAACAAAAATATGTTCATCCAGCTAGAAATACTGTGAGCTGATAACCTCTTCTTCCACTATTTTTTTTGTGGACTGTAATCAGCATTGTTTCCTGCCATCTCAGTGGACTACAGAACACTACCCACTGTTATGGAGAAGAAAGGGTGGTGTCATGTATAGTCCTAACACACTCCTTGACCTAGGGTGACAATGCTGTTCAGTATTATTGTCACCTTAGGACAGGAAGTGAGTTAATGGCAGGGTATCAGTTTAAGGCTGGGTTCACACTAGTGCAAATTGGATGTGGTTTTCGGCGCATCCAATTTGTATGACAGGAGATTGTGACTGGCTCTATATGGAGCTGGTTCACACATCTTAGGAGCGGCTGCAGAGCGCATTGCACAGGGGTACTTTGACTCCATTTCAGGCAAAAATTCGGGCCTGATTCGTTCCTGAAACGGAGAATAGGGGCGCACCGGACCCCTGCTGTCAGCCGCATCCGTGTTTTAGTGTGAACCAAACCTAAAATAAAGGGGGGGGGGAAGTAAAAAAAAGAAAACTAAGAGACAACCACCACATGGTAAGCTGCAATACTATCAACTTTTGTTCTTGAGTTTTTAAATACCTTTTAAATTTTGATTTGAAATTGATGTGACGATCGTTTGTATATTATACTAAATAAAAAATTTCCACAATTAAACAATTTTTAGTTTCTCCCCTGAAAAAAGATAAATGGGTGGGTGTGAGGGGGTTTACTGAATTTTGTTTGTGGTAATGTAACACTTTATAGTGAATTCTTGCAAATAGGGCATTTTTTCGCATTGCTCCATTGCATATTTCAATGTTTTTGACTTTAAAGTACTGGTTATCAGTTGTCACTAATTTAGCTCAAATTTATCAGCACGTTCTGCTACACTGCAGTTTAAACTGGACTTACAGGTATACACTGGCAACTTCAGAATGAACATGTCCAACATCTGACTGATCTTTTGGTTAAGTGAGTGATTAGCTCACTCTTTCTTACCATGATGGGCAACAAAATAGTAGTCATAATTTTGCTTCATAGAAACTATAAATTGGATGGCAAAATAAGCAAGTAACAGAAAGAGAAATGCAAAAGCTGACCATTCCCCCCCCCCCCTTTGATTTCTTCTTGCCACTGCTTGTCTTGTGTAGGTCCCTTAGGGGACGGGGCAATATAAAATATAGTGGTAGTTCTTTAGAACAAACCAGCACTATGGCCAGTGCTGAAACTGGTTCCATCTGTTTTCTTAGCATCATTAGGTGTCAGCTGTGTCCAGGTGTCCCCAGACTCACACTCAAGCTCCTTTTGCAAATCCCAACTTTTTATACAACTGCTACCATGGAACAGTTCCTGGACCTGGTGATAAATTGCTTAAGCTTTGCGCAGTGTCACGGTACCCTGGTGCATGAGGTTTCTTAGAAGGGAGTAGTTTGCTTTAAGGTTAACACTTCCCCTTTTTATGATGTCCCTTGTATCCAGGAGGGACTTTAGTTTGGAAGTGCCAGACTTAAAATGTACTTTTCTCTTTCGTCCATGGATGGACACAGCTCCTTTATTCTTTACCTTAGGGTTTATATGTCTTCTATCAGGAGAGGAGTAGGCAGACATGTTAAACAGTTAAAAACATGTAACAACAGCAAAGCTGGCTATAACCCCTTACCCTGCATCTAGCAGCTCAGTTTTATTCTGCCTAGCATAGGAGTAGGACCTGGCTCCCGGTTGGGACCAATTGGTCCTGGAAATTTTTTGCTTTTTTCTACTTTTTTGATCCTGAGATCTACTATCAACTGCCGACTGGGTGACAGGTTGGATAATATAGATCCTTGTAGTCTCCCCAGTCTGGCCATCGAGCGTGAGCAGACCTTTAGCTATGCGCTGGGTTGGCCACAACATACCCCGTTTGCTCCAGGGGTGGCCGGTGAGCTATATGCTCCGGGGAACACATATGACCGGGCTCCTGCTGTCCGAGACAGTGGGCCGTGGCCAACAGCCACTCCGTACTGTTTGGGTGATGGGTCTGTCCGAAATGCGTCCAGCAGTCCCCGCAGGACGGGTAAGTAGGGTTCCACCTGTTTCGGCAGGATGGAACAGCTGGGCATTCCTGGGGAGGTCGACTAGGGGGTCTCTCACTCTCCCTTTCCTCTCTCCCTGTCCCTTCCCTCCTCCCCATGCTTTTGTGTGAGCTGGGCCTGTTGTGTACCTGACTGGGGGGGCTCCGGGTCCTGGCTGGGGGCTGCGCTGGGTGTCCATGATCCGCTCTTCTTGTGGGGTGTTGTCTGGTCTGCCTTGTGGGGGGCCTCCGCTTGGAGGCCCAGCGTGTTCGCGGCCTTTTTGTTCTATTGCCTCAGAAATGAATAGCGGCCATTTTGGCGCCATTTTCTTGTAGCCGCGCTAGTGTTAATGCTGAAGCAGCCGGCGGCCATTTTCTTGTAGCCCCAGCTTAGTTTTGGCCTCTAGCGCTGGGAATATTTTTCTGAGCGGCGCGGACAGCACAGAACACCTCAGACGCAGGAGAACACCTCAGGCACAGGGTGTAGGAGAGAGAGAGCGGACCGCAACGCTGTGCAGTACCTGGGTCAGGGTGGTGAGTCCTCTGGGGGGCCCCTCGGTCTGTAGCAGCTAGGACGGTAGACCTTTTGTGTACCTTGCCTTTAGTCCCTAAGTGGCTGTCAGGCAAGTGTGGTCAGCATGGCGTCAGAAGCTGGCGCTTCTTCCCCAGACATCCCTGTGATAGCAACCGGTGCCCCTGCACCTGCGGTGCTTATATGCGCTTTGTTGGTGGTCCTGGAGTCTTTTGTTGCCAGGGTGGAGGCGGTGTGCGGGAAAAAGGGGGGTAAAAAACGCCCCCTCCCCCCACCATCTTCTGGGGAAAGCTCTGATTCAAACTCTGGCCTGGCTGTGGCACACGGCCCCCCGTTCTGACGTTTTGGAGGATGCAGACCAGGACCATTCTGAAAGTGAGGAAGACTCCGTGTCTGGGTCAGCGCGGGAAAAGGCGCTTGTTGGAGCACTTATCACCGCAGTGCGGGAAACTCCTAAATTGAGGTGTCGGTCCTTTTTGGGTCCCACAGGCCGGCCCGCACTGCTAAGGTGTTTCCCTAACTAACTTATTTTGATAAGTTTATATACAAAGAATGGGAACGACCGCAGCGGGCCTTTACGGTCCCAAAACGCATGGCTGTCCGTTACCCCTTTAAGGAGAGTGTCCTGAAAAAATGAACATCTCCCCCGATTGTGGACCCCCCGGTATCCAGGTCAAACAAGTTAACCACGATTCCGGTAGAGGCGACCCCTGCTTTTTAGGACCCTGCAGACAGGCAGCCGGTCCATGTTTACGGTAGTGGGGTCGCCTCTTCAGTTTTGGCCACGGCCCTGGTGTCAGACACTTACCGAATGGGCAAAATTATTGCACCACGAGTTGGTTGAGCAACAGGCTTCCCCGGTCTGCATGGAATTGGCCGACCAGTTGGTACATGGCCTCAAGCATGTCTGCGATTGCGGCCTTAGATACAGCTCCCTTGCTTTCCAGAGGCTCAGTATCTGCTGTAGTGCTACGCCGCCTGATTTGGCTAAAATGCTGGTCCATGGACCAGACTTCCAAGAAGGCTCTGGCGGATTTGCCCTTCCAGGGAGAGAGGATTTTGTGAGCCTCGCTGGATGACATTATTAAAAATGTCACTGAGGGTAAGAGCACACTGCTCCCACAATCCAAAAAAGGTGAGGAGCCACGCCGTAGGCCAGGGCCCTCCTTTTCTGCTCAGAAGCGTTTTTTTCGTCAGCCCGAGCCCGCAGGTAAGCGTTCCCAGGCCAACAAGGGGCCAGCTGAGGGACAAAAGCGTCCATGGTTTCGCAAGCCAAACAAGCCTGCGAACAAATCTGCGACTGCATGAAGGTTTGCCCCCGCCCGACTCTCGAGTGGGGGGTCGCCTTTGCAAGTTTGCAGCTCCGTAAACCTCCCTGCTTTTCCGACCAGTGGGTTTGCAAAGTGGTTTCATCAGGGTACAAGATTGAATATCTTTCTTGTCCACCAAACCGTTTTTTTTCCCTCCAACCTTCATCTTCCTCCGGCTCGTCGGAACGCCCTGTTTTGGGCAGTGCAGGACCTGCTGATGCGCGGGGTAATAGTACCTGTGCCGCTGCCGGAAAGGTTTCATGGATTCTATTCCAATCTGTTTGTAGTCCCAAAAGAGGACGGGGTCCGTCCAATCCTGGATCTCAAGGCCCTCAACACCTTTGTAAAAGTACAAAGGTTCAGGATGGAATCAGTTCGCTCTGCGGTCGCTGCACTCCATCCGGGGGATTTTCTGGCGTCCTTGGTCATCAAAGACGCATACTTCCATGTCCCCATATACGTCAGGCATTAAAGATTTCTGCGCTTTGCAGTAGGAGACGATAAATACCAATTAGTAGCTCTCCCTTTTGGCCTGACGTTAGCACCAAGGGTTTTCACCAAGGTGCTCGCCCCGATTCTGTCTCTGCTGAGACAGCGAGGAATCGCTATCGTGGGCTACCTGGACGACCTCCTTCTGAGAGCTGCTTCAGACTCAGAATTAGAGGAGGATGTGGCTATAGCCAGACAGACCCTTCGAGAGGCGGTACCGTATGCTCAATTCCACACCCGAGTCTTGCAGAAGGAGGTCCTGTCCAAATGGGACAAATCTCCATTGTCCTTGGATTGTCAAATCCGGGTGAGCCAACTAGTCAGGGCTTCCCTGGTCTGGTGGCTGAGATCTCCGGCCGTTCAGTCCGGGAATTCGTTCCTTCCTTTTCACTGGACGGTGATCACGAGGGACGCCAGCCTGACCGATTGGGGGGGAGTTTGGGGTGTACAGTCGACACAGGGTCGCTGGACGCAGGAAGAATCCCGCCTGCTGATCAATGTGCTGGAACTTCGGGCAATCAGGCAGTGCCTCTCCACATGGTCACATAGGCTGCAGGGACGTCCAGTCAGGATCCAGTCGGACAATGCCACGGCGGTGGCGTATGTCAACCATCAAGGAAGAACAAGAAGCTCAGCTGCTGCATTGAAGGTCGCTCACATCCTGCGGTGGGCAGAACGAAGCGTGCCGGCTCTATGGACCGTATACATTCCGGGCGTAGAAAACTGGCAGGCGGACTACCCAAGTCGCCAGATGCTGGACCAAGGAGAATGGTCGGTACACCCGGATGTGTTAAGACTCCTTTGCCTGAGATGGGGCACGCCAAATGTGGATCTCCTGGCTTCTCGACTCAATCGGAAGGTATTGAGGTTTGTGGCCAGGTCCAAAGATCCCTGGGCGGACACGACAGACGCATTGGTGGCTCCGTGGGGACCGTATTGGCTAATTTATGCCTTCCCCCCGCTAAAACTTCTTCCTCGTCTGCTCCGCAGAGTGGAGACCGAGGGGATTCCGGTGATTCTAATTGCCCCAGATTGGCCTCGGCATCCCTGGTACGCCGACCTAGTATGCCCGGTGGCGGATGTTCCTTGGCGACTGCCGATGCGAGAGGACCTTCTGTCGCAAGGTCCTATACTTCATCCTGCTTTACAGTCGCTGGCTTTAATGGCATGGCTGTTGAAAGTCAGGTGCTAAGGGACCGAGGCTTGTCGGATTCAGTTATTTCCACCATGCTGATGGCACGGAAGTCATCTTCTCAGAAGATCTATCATCGCACGTGGAAGGCCTACATCTCTATGTATGAGGAGATGGAGTGGCGTCCACGGACATATTCGGTTACCAGGATCCTGCTTTTTTTACAGCGTGGAGTGGATGAAAAACTTGCACTAAGCACCATTAAGGGGCAGATTTCAGCCTTGGCTGTTTTCTTTCAATGACCCTTGGCGGCTCATTTACTGGTGAGTACGTTTGTGCAAGGGGTTCGACGTGTGGCTCCTCTGGTTCGACCACCACTGCCTCTGTGGGATTTGAATCTGGTGCTCTCGGTACTTCAGAAACCTCCATTTGAGAACATCAGAGAGAGCCCCCTTTTGACACTTTCTCAGAAAGTTGCCTTTCTGGTGGCTATTACATCAGTCAGGAGGGTTTCTGAATTGGCGGGCTTGTCCTGCAAGTCCCCCTACTTGATCCTCCACAAGGATAAAGCGGTGCTACGCCCGCAGCCTTCGTTTCTTCCGAAGGTTGTTTCGGCTTTTCATCTAAATGAGGACATTGTGCTTCCATCCTTGTGTCCTCGGCCGTCGCATCCCAAAGAGGTTGCGTTGCATTCCTTGGACGTGGTCCGAGGTCTGTGGGTGTATCTGTCTGCTACGGCTCCGTTTTGGAGGTCAGACTCACTGTTTGTGTCGGTGACTGGTCCAAAGAAAGGCCTGGCGGTCTCGTCAGCCACCATTTCTCGGTAGATCAGACAGATCGTGATTCAGGCTTATGCCCTAAAAGGGCGGGCGCCTCCCTTTCCTGTCACAGTGCATTCAACCAGGGCAATTGGTGCCTCTTGGGCTTTCCGACATCAAGCGCCTGTCTCCCAGGTGTGTAAGGCAGCGACCTGGTCGTCCGTTCACACTTTCACTAAGTTTTACAAGGTTGATGTGCATGCATCTGCGGATGCTTGCTTCGGCCTTAAAGTTTTGCAGGCGGCCGTTTTAAGGTTGCAACTCCTCCGTTGAGGAGCTCTGGTTGTTTTGGGTGGAAGTTTGTTTACTTGCTGTTCCCACCCCTCCTTTTTTTTTTTTTTTTTTTTTTTTTTACTGCTTGGGGACGTCCCTAAGATCAAGAATAAAGGAGCTGTGTCCGTCCATGGACGAAAGAGAAAATAGGATTTTTGTACTCACCGTAAAATCCTTTTCTCTGAAGTCAATGGACAGACACAGCACCCACCCCTCCTTTTTATGTTTGTACTGCTTTTTGACGAACTGAGCTGCTAGATACAGGGTGAGGGGTTATAGCCAGAGGGACCGCCCCCTGGGTGGTACTGTTCAGCTTGTCTGTTACATGTTTTTAACTGTTTAACATGTCTGCCTAGTCCTCTCCTGATAGACCCTAAGGTCAAGAATAAAGGAGCTGTGTCCGTCCATGGACTTCAGAGAAAAGGATTTTACGGTGAGTACAAAAATCCTTATTTTTTATTTTTTACACACTATGACATTACTACTATGGTTTTCTTGCTAGCACCTTGCTATCCATGGCTTAGCAGATTGTCCGAACAGCATTATGAGAACTAGGACTTCAGCTATTTTAACTATTTAAAAAAAAAATGCTTGTGTGTTTAATGCACTGGTCATTGTGTGGCTGGAAAAAGATACAGTCTGGAATTGTTCCCAGTAGAGGGGGATGTAAAATGAGATTATCTTTAATGCACTCTCAGTTGTAATTAAAATAGCATTTAATTCTGAGATAAAATTAGAACACTGGTCCATGAATAAATGTGAATATGTCACTGTCTCCTGAAAGTCTCAATTATTTAGCAGTATATTCATGGCATGCTTGTAATATAATCTCTCATGCTTCCCTTGTAACATTAGAAGGATTACATTATAACATGGCTTCTCTGTCAGTATCCATTTCCCATATTCTAGTCCACTCTGAACCTATTTAATTGCACATTTTATTGAGCTTTAACATGTAATATTCTTCTGACTGTATCTGTAGGTAAGATTTTCAATGCTATGATTAGATATAAAACACCTGAAAACTAAAACTTGTATTTACTTTTTTATGTGCTTTAACACAGTTAAGAGTCTATTAATAAAAAAAATTGCATAGCCATTCATCCAGTGACGCTGCGTGTGAATTGGGCAAAAATGGTGGTTAAAGCGGAGGTCCACCCTGAAAAAATGTTTACATTAAAAATCCCCAAAAAAATAAATAAATAAATAAATAAAATTATACTCACCCTAAATGCCTGTTGCTATGCGGAAGTCCCCTAATCTGCCTCTAATGTGCCTCTTCTCATCCGCGGTGGGTCTCCTTCCACTTCCTCTTCTTGTGAATGGGGCGCGCTGCCTTCTGGGAACTGTGTGTATCCCAGGAGGCAAGCCGCCCATTCACAAAGCGCCGTGCGAGTGGTGCATGTGCAGTAGGAAACGGGCAGTGAAGCCTTACGGCTTCACTGCCTGTTTTCCTTACTCAGGATGGATGAGCTGGGACCTGCCAGCAGCGATCGATCGCCGTGGCGGGACCGACATCGCGGGCGAGTAGGACAGGTAAGTGTCCTTATTAAAAGTCAGCAGCTACACTGTTAGTGTTTTGGCTGCACCTCTGATGAATTGAATCTCTGCCAGTTTAGCAGGACCGGGTGGGATTCGATCCATCTATGGGCAAACAGGTTGTACTGAAGTTGATGGAATTCAGTACAACCAGCCTGTCAGATTTTTTGCATGTGAATACAGCCGGTGGTGATGGCCTCCAGCAGTTATGTTCTTCTGGAAGGGAAGGCCCCCCGCTGGCAGAACATAATAGTGCTGTGGGAGAGATTGATGGGGAAATCCATCGATTTTCTTCCTAAAACCCATAGTTGCAAGAAAGAAAATCGCATCATCTATGACTTGCCCTACATTTATTTGCTAATGCCCTCTAGCATTCTCTAAAATTGTTACATTGTATCTCTTGTCACAAAGTATGTTTTTCCACCTCTATGCTCCATCTAGTGGTCATAATGTGGTATTTTACTGATGCAAATAATAAAAGAACATTAATTCAGAGAGAAATTAGCCCAAATAACTTTCTTTTCAAGTCACACAGAATGAATGCACATGCAGATTTACTGGATAAATGTCGCTGCAATTTTTTTTTTATAAATAGACTGTTTATTCTATACAATGTTTTTCTTATATATTTAAAGCAGTATTAAACTCAAAGACAAACATTTATTATATTGTAGCTTCCCAATTCAGATGTGATGGCTGCATTAGTGTTTTTTTCATAGGGTGATCTGATCAGTAAGGCTGGGTTCACACTGGTCCGACAAACGCTCCGACATTGGGAGCTCATGTCGCATGACATGTGAAAATCAATGTTTCCCTATGAGAGCTGTCTTAACTGGTCCGACACAAGTCGGTCCGACTTTGAAAATGCTCCCTGTACTACTTTGGTCCGACTTTGATCCTACTTCAGCCCATTGATTATCATTGAAGTCGGATCAAAGTAGGATCCTTGTCCTAACCATCCGACTTTTGACATCCGACATTGTGATTACAGCAGCAGTAAAAGGAATTTATCTCACCCTGGGATTGTTTTGATTGGTCAAAGGACAACTCAGACTAGCACAAAGTCGGATCAAAGTAGTATCCTGTTCATGAAAGTCGGATGGATGTCGGACCAATGTAGGACTGATGTCGCAGAGCAAAGTAGGATAAAAGTTGTATGACTGTCGTGTCGTACCAGTGTGAACCCAGCCTAAGTCTGTTGTAGTTCAACAGACTGTATCAATTACAGGGATGAGACAAACAATTTAACACTGACAGGGGTGCTTACAATGGTCAGTTTTGTTTATGTAAAACCTTTATCGCAAAAGAAAAAAAAACTGTTTACTGTAACTGCTTCTAGAGTGTTAGCTGGAGTTCAACTTCAATTTGTTAGCATATTTAAAGCTGCTAGTCTATATAACATTCCCTTCCCCCCAGATTAACAATGCTGCTGCCAAATGTGCCCCCCTGTGCTCTTTCATCCAGAGTGGAGGTACTCCTAATACAGGAGGTGTGTTACTGGGCAGATCACCAGGTGGAAAAAAAGGGGGGAAAGCGTAAAAGAAAACAAATGCAGCCACCATGTCTAATGATGGATAAGCTGCAATATATTACATTTTTGGTTTGGGGTTTATTACTGCTTTAACGTTATGCAGCAACAATTAGAAATGAGGATGAAATGTGCTATGCAAATATAAAATGGGCAGTTTGTCAAAAAATATATACCATGTCTACCATTTCAAAAAGGGCCGATTAGGTGACTGTTATGTCCATATGCTAATTGTTTTTGGTTATTTTGATAGCTTTTTGTTCTTCGATACAATTTTGCTTATTGGATTTCTTTACACAGTGGTATTTCATCTACTACAATTTTTTTGTGCTGGGGAAATGTAAAACATATTAGTAAAACTAATTTTGTTGTAACTTTTTGTAAATGACATGCTATTTGAGCTAACCTATGTCACTTTATGTTGTATATAATTACATTTTTAACTAATTACCTCCTGATATTCAAATGTTTGATAATGATAATGGCTGCAAAGTATAAGAACCTAAATATTTGAGTGCACAGATCAGATGCATGGTACCCAGACTTTTTCTTAAAGTGATATTAAAGCCACCTAAAAAAAAAAAAGTAGCTCTACGCCTTATGTCATCATTGCTTCCTGTCCCCAGTTTTGTGCGATCTTTACAACATTAACATCCTATGAAAGTTTCCTTTTGTTGAGTTTCCACCTCTTGGGTATCTCAAGTGTCTCTCTGCCACCCCAATGTGAACGCTCCCTTCCTCTGGTGTCTTGTTTGAGTTGCAAGAAAATATTTGATATCCTGTTGTTCAGGTCTGTTGAGGAGTTTAGCTGGCCAAACATGGATCAAAATTCGGCCAGTTCAGCAGGCACTGGTCAAAGTTCGATCCATGTATAGGCAGGCTGGATGTACAGAAATTGATCTACCAATCTACCTCTCTACATCCCCCTGTTGGGATTTTCCTGATCAAACCATGCCTCTATAGCTGGCAGTACTGATCAGTGTATTTTGAAGGCAGAGATGTTTCCTTGCTGTCAGAATAAAATTAACCCAGCACGATGGATTCGAGATTCATGTCTGGATGTTGGATTCAAGTCCTTTTTTATTTTAATTTTTTCAATCCGCTGGTTGAAAATAAATAAATGTATGGGCTGACTTTCTGAGCAGGCTTGGGCATGCAACCTGCTGGTTGCAAATAGTAAATATAAATTGTTCTCTTGAAATTTTTCATATTTAATTGACTAAAAGAGAAATAAGTTCAGACTACACATGTTATGTTAAGCACATTCCACAGGGGTTACTATTGAAGTCTTTGCTGTAAACCCCTTCAAAGATGCAGCAGCAGGGCTTATTCTACTGCACCACACCTGAAACACACCACATGTGCAGATGTGGACTGGACCTAAATCTGTCAACATCGTGGAATATCATGGGTTTTAAGCAGTAGAAATTCACTACCTCTTTTAAGCTTGTACAGGTGAATGAACACATATTATAATTTAGAAAGTTCATACCAAAATACCTTGTAACCCTTCTGTAGTATTGGACAGTAATATAAAAGAAAATGTATGCAAAACATTATACCTCCCTTTAGATTTCTAATATTATAGAAACAAAATTGCAGTATTTTGTTAACCAATGGTAGCTTATTGTGGGAACAGGTCACATTGAAAACCGTCTTATTCTTAAAAAAAAAAAAAAGACTATTTTCATTTTCAAACAAATACACACAAAAACTGGTTTTTAGATGGCCTTTGCACAGTGTAGAAGTTAAGATTTAAATCTATATTTGCAGGGAGCCTGGGACTACTGTAAAAGAGTCCTTAAACAGCAGTTTCATGGAAAATTCTCTTTAAAATCTTGTGTTTGGGACTATTATAAAAAGTAAAACACATAACAAAGTTTTTGACCTCAATGTGCATTGTGCACCAAATAATCCACTTTTAAATGAAGTTGCTGTTTTATCACACATTATTTAAGCTGGCCATTGACCTTAAGTTTCTGCTGAACCGGCCAAGATTCAAACCATGTATGGGCAGGATGATTTGTACCCAAGCTGGCCATAGACCTTTCAGTCCCTTCTGAACTGGCCAAGATTCAAATCATGTATGGGTAGGATGATTGTACCCAAGCTGGCCATAGACCGGTCAGTCCCTGCTGAACTGGCCAAGATTCAAACCATTTATGGGCAGGATGATTGTACCCAAGTTTATCAATCCACCAGCCAGCCTATCAGATTTTGCATGCATTTATTGCCAGCGGCTATAACCTGCCCGGAGAACACAATAGCTATGCGGGAGGGATTCCCCCATCAACAGTCGGTCAGAATCGAGCGATTTTATTTTCTGCAAGCTGTGGGTGCAGGAAAGAAATTTGCATAATCTATGGCTGGCTTTACACATGAAGGAACTTTTTTGTCTGCTTTCGTAGGAAAATAAGCTAGTTGACATAATTTCACACTATTCTAATCTAATTTGTTGAAGTTGTTGATGTTAAATTTTAATTTTTGATTGGCAACGACACCAAAACATATGTAAAACTGTAATTTCATGTGAATATTATGATAAATTCATTTTTGGTAGCCTCTGTTTCATGAGGCATCCTATTTACAGTAACCATCTTAAAAAAAAAAAGAAAGGAAAAAAAAAGATGCAGGCTACAAAATGAAGGTGAATATTTGAATCAATGCTGTAGGTAATATTTTGCTTTCCCCTTACAGTTTTTAATCGGCACCACATTCAAATTATCATCATATGTTTTCTGAAATTATATAGGCAGAAATTAGATGATAATTTTAAACATTTACTCAGCATGCCTCTATATTACTTTTGCAACAAATTCAAAGTTCTGCTACTAACATCGTACTACTCACAAAAGGTAACAGGGGCCTGCTGGGTTCATTGTTAGTCTGTGCTCAGATGTGCCCTATCATTTTCTAGGCAGCTACACATCAATGGAAACATTTCATAGCTTGGAATTATCAGTCTGATTTAGCATTAGATGCCTCAGCATGTTATAATTATTTCAGCTTTTCAAGCAGATCAAAAAATGTTGGCACTGATTGTTTTTCCTTAGTACTGAAAAAGTGAGAGACATTTTTGCAGTGTAAATGAAAACGCACAAAAATACACCTTTAAAATTACCTAGTATCCTCCTTCATTTCCAGTCTGTGTACATAAGCTGTGGTGGCTTTTGAGCACGGTCGATTAGGTTAAATAACTATTATACAAACATTATTTGCATGTAATAAAGTGTACTTATTACTTGGCCCTGTGCTTGCTGAAGGGATTACAGGGAATGTAATATTAATTTGGGCTCAGCCCAAGCCTTAACCATGGTTTGGTGAGGGGAAGGTATTTTGCTCTTATGGTAGAACATGGATTTGTGTTTAAAAAAAAAAAAAATCCATGTAAACGTCCGAAAACACACAGCATATAGAAGCAATGAACTTCTTTTTGTTAAGTGTTGTAAAGGTCACTTCAAATAGCTCTGTTATTCAAGACTCTTTAGGCGAATCAATCTATTTTCTAGAATTAAAAGCAATTTATTGTAACATTTGGTCCTATTACAGTAGTCAAGTTATAATAAGAAAATCTTCACAAACTTGCCCTTATCCAAAGGTTATAGTTCTACAGCTCAGTGATGCCCACTTGTGTGTCCAGTTTGTTGGCATTGGCTACTCTGTCTCTTGGGGGAATGCTATTTAGGCAGAACTGGACAATCTGTACAGGTGAAACTCGAAAAATTTGAATATTGTGCAAAAGTTCATTTATTTCACTAATGCAACTTAAAAGGTGAAACTAATATACAAGATAGACTCATTACATGCAAAGCAAGATAGTTCAAGCCGTGATTTGTCATAATTGTGATGATTATGGCTTACAGCTCATGAAAACCCCAAATCCACAATCTCAGAAAATTTGAATATTGTAAAAAGGTGCAATATTCCAGGCTCAAAGTGTCCCACTCTAATCAGCTAATTAAGCCATAACACCTGCAAAGGGTTCCTGAGCCTTTACATGGTCTCCCAGTCTGGTTCAGTAGGAATCACAATCATAAGAAAGACTGCTGACCTGACAGTTGTGCAGAAAACCATCATTGACATCCTCCATAAGGAGGGAAAGCCTCAAAAGGTAATTGCAAAAGAAGTTGGATGTTCCCAAAGTGCTGTATCAAAGCACATTAATAGAAAGTTATGTGGAAGGGAAAAGTGTGGAAGAAAAAGGTGCACAAGCAGCAGGGATGACCGCAGCCTGAAGAGGATTGTCAGGAAAAGGCCATTCAAAAGTGTTGGGGACTTTCACAAGGAGTGGACTGAGGCTGGAGTCAGTGCCTCAAGAGCCACCACACACAGACGGATCCTGGACATGGGCTTCAAATGTCATATTCCTCTTGTCAAGCCACTCCTGAACAACAAACAACGTCAGAAGCGTCTTACCTGGGCTAAAGAAAAACAGACCTGGTCTGTTGCTCAGTGGTCCAAAGTCCTCTTTTCTGATGAGAGGAAATTTTGCATCTCATTTGGAAACCAAGGAACCAGAGTATTGAGGAAGAATGGAGAGGCACACACTGCAAGATGCTTGAAGTCCAGTGTGAAGTTTCCACAGTATGTGTTGATTTGGAGAGCCATGTCATCTGCTGGTGTTGGTCCACTGTGCTTCATTAAGTCCAGGGTCAACGCAGCCGTCTACCAGGAGATTTTGGAGCACTTCATGCTTCCTTCCGCAGACGAGCTCTATGTGGATGCTGACTTAATTTTCCAGCAGGACTTGGCACCTGCCTACACTGCCAAACGCACCAAAACCTGGTTCAATGACCGTGAGATTACTGTGCTTGATTGGCCAGCAAACTCGCCTGACCTGAATCCCATAGAGAATCTATGAGGCATTGCCAAGAGGAAGATGAGAGACATGAGACCGAACAATGCAGAAGAGCTGAAGGCCGCTATTGAAGCATCCTGGTCTTCCATAACACCTCTGCAGTGCCACAGGCTGATAGCTTCCATGCCACGCCACATTGAGGCAGTAATTGCTGCAAAAGGGGCCCAAACCAAGTACTGAGTACATATGCATGCTTCTACTTTTCAGAGGTCTGATATTGTTCTATGTACAATCCTTGTTTTATTTATTGCATGTAATATTCTAATTTTCTGAGATTGTGGATTTGGGGTTTTCATGAGCTGTAAGCCATAATCATCACAATTATGACAAATCACAGCTTGAACTATCTTGCTTTGCATGTAATGAGTCTATCTCATATATTAGTTTCACCTTTTTAAGTTGCATTCGTGAAATAAATGAATTTTGCACGATATTCTAATTTTTCGAGTTTCACCTGTACTTCTTCCTGTACACCAGTCTTTAGTCTTGCCTAAATAATTGCATTTAAGTTCTCTTGACTTTAGACTGTATGTTCACTGGCATAGCCAAAACATATATCTGTGCAAAAATGCATTTTGTTGCAGCTTGGTATTTGACACATACCTTTTGTGTTCATTGTCATTATCAACATTGTTAGCTAGTTAATATTAACATAATTTTCCCTTCTCTGTCTGTCTGCTTCTTACCTTAGATCCTCCTGCTACTACTCCTCCTCCT
Organism: Rana muscosa; assembly: GCA_029206835.1. Taxonomy (NCBI): domain Eukaryota; kingdom Metazoa; phylum Chordata; class Amphibia; order Anura; family Ranidae; genus Rana; species Rana muscosa. The sequence goes on along the minus strand of CM055117.1, from coordinate 319,620,526 downwards.
ACAAGTCCACAGACCCATTTATCCATTGACATTACAGGCTTAGCAACGACTTCCAGAAAGTTCCATATACCAGCGTCAACCATGGCAACCATGCAGGATGGAAACTTTGGCACCATTATTGGCAGCGTAGTAGGAGGTTGTCTATTCTTGATCCTCATCATTGTGCTATTTGGAGTTATCTACCATCGGAGAAAACAGACGTTCCGAGGTGATTACTTTACTAAGAGCTACATTCCTCCATCTGATATGCAGAAAGAGTCTCAGATTGATGTGCTCCAGCCTGAGGATCTCGACCCATTTCCTGACAACCTGAAAAAGGAGGTTGACATTAAAAGCAATGATCATATGTACAATGAGTATCTTCATGACGATGATAACTCTGACTGGAACCATATTGTTACTTATAACAGATATCAAGAGCAATATGACAGGCCAGTCAATAACTATAGTGACAAAAACGTGCCTATAGTTTCAAGGTACAATCAGAACTTCGATAATGAAGATGACTTGGTTTCGCATGTGGATGGTTCTGTTATATCCAGAAGGGAGTGGTACGTGTAGAGACTGCAGCAGTTTGAACTGTGTATTTAGCTACATGATTGTCGATGTAAAATTTCTGATCTTTTTTTTCATAACCATTTACCATGTCTTGAAATGAATTTATACAATAAGGTTTCTCAAACCTCCGCTCAACACAGAGTATGTAAATAAGATTTAGCTTGGAATATTTGATTTGTTAAAAGAACTGTTAACAAACTGCAAACTCCCCATCTATGAAGGATGTACATGATGTTCTGGCACTAGTTCAATAGATATATTATCACATGTGCTATAACAAACAGCAGATAATAACATTTCAGCTTAGACTAGTTTGAGAGCTAAAGTTTTATTGGATGTCCAAAGTTACAGCACACTAGTTCCATTTGCACCATGTTATTCATAGGCCTTATAGCTCATAAAATTACCTCAATGGTACAGCGAAATTTAATGTATTAATTCTATAAAATAAACTCATATTCATTAGATATTCTGCTATAGCTTAAGAAATGTTAAAAAAAATTGCTGCTATCAATTCAGTGTACAGTACAATGTGTTTTAGATGAGCACTTAAGGAAATGATCCAAAACCTTTAAAAATGCTTTGTTATGTTCAAGGCCGCAGTTTATTTTTGTAAGGTATTTTTTAGCAGTTTTCTACTTTTTTTCTACAGCTCAGATAAAGTGCTGTTGTATTCAGCACTGAAGAAAATATACATGTTTAATGCTGTATAATAAGCCGATACCCACCTTATGTAGATCAGAACTGTTATTTATTTTTTTCTGCATATATTTCCGTTCACATTTTTCGATAAGAAGTTTAAAAAATATATTGTTTTCAGTTTGAATCTACAAAATACATTTGGTGTCATCACTAGAAATCATCTGTTGCATTTGTGATATTTTAAGGCAAACTATTTTCCGGTGTTTTGCACTAGACCATCCTGTTCCATTTGCAGAGTGGTGATTGTTGAAAATGTTGATGTCCTACTGACAAGTTAAAGTGCACCTGTTATGTATATTATAAGAGTCAGCGATTTATTGTAAGCCAAATCAACGCCTAGAGGAGTGCAGCTTCTCACTTGACTAGTCATAAGGGCCCAGTAAATATTAGCTATGACTTATTGCTGTCATGAGTTCGTAATGGGTTGAAACGTGCTTCTCATGGATATTGCTACATCTGCATCCCTCAAAATAGCTGCCTTTGTGGTGTTAGATGACGGGTGTAGTTTAAATGATATCTTGCTGCTTTTTCTTATGTACATATTGCCAAGGTAATACTATGGTATCAACACAAAAATGGAGCATTTGTGAATTAAATCATTAACATTTAAAAGACCAACGTGATTAAATGGTAACAGTAGACAAGGAACAATGGTTACAAATTAGATTTAATTCTAGTGTAGTCAGGCAAATGGGTGATTTGTAATTGGTCACTATGGGATGCTGCACTTTGCAAATGTGTCTTATTAATTAAAGGCCTCTATTATAAAATAATCAATTTTTTTTTCTGTGTGACCATTTTTGGAGGCAAATACTGATGTTTTTCCTTTCTATGCTAGCAAAGCAAATGACATTTTGGTATCCTAAATGAAGTACCAACCTAATAGATGACACCATTGTAAAGAAGGGATCTCCTATCTACTGTATATTTATCTTGCATCAACTCTAATAACTCAGGCACCAGTCAGAAGTCTAAGATGCTGTAAAATTAGTTTGTCTAATAAGCCTTAAATTAATAAATCGGAAAGACATATTCTTGCTCACACAGCATCTAGATAATCAAAATTTTTTTTTTTAGATTACTTTCTTTCCTACATAATAAAACATATCGTGCAGTATGTTTTGTGTAAAATTGGATAATCCACAGCAACCAGCTGACAGACTGTACTTGTAAAGTTTACCATTTTCCTAAAATAGTTGCTATGGGTATACATTGTTATAGTTAGGGTTGTCCCGATACCACTTTTTTAGGACCGAGTACAAGTACCGATACTTTTTTCCAAGTACTCGCCGATACCGATTACCGATACTTTTTTTTCAATGTCATGTGACAGTTTGAAAGATGGGGACTGATAGGTGGCACTGACAGGTGGCACTTATGGGCACCGACTGGTGACTGGCTCTGATGGGCACTAATAGGTGGCTGGCACTGATAGCTGGCACTGATTGCACTGATAGGTGGCACTTATGGGCACTGATTGCACTGAAAGGTGGCACTTGTGGGCACTGATAGGTGGCACTTGTGGGCACTGATATGTGGCACTTGTGGGCACTGATATGTGGCACTTGTGGTCACTGATATGTGGCACTTGTGGTCACTGATATGTGGCACTTGTGGGCACTGATATGTGGCAATTGTGGGCACGGATAGCACTGAAAGGTGGCACTTGTGGACACTGATATGTGGCACTTGTGGGCACTGATATGTGGCACTGAAAGGTGGCACTGATAGATGGCACTTGTGGGCACTGACAGCACTGATAGTGCAATCAGTGCCACCAAGTGCTACCTATCAGTGCCCACAAGTGCTACCTATCAGTGCAATCAGTGCCATCTACCAGTGCCACCTGATAGGTGGCACTGGTAGATGGCACTGATTGCACTGATAGGTAGCACTTGTGGGTACTGATAGGTGGCTGGCACTGAAATGGTGCGGGAAAAAAAAATGACACAGGATTTAAAATAAAAAAAACTAGTGCAACGCCCATCTTGGTACACCCTGCACTCGGCTGAAGTAAGCAGCAGCAGACATCTTGTTACACCCAGCCCATATAGCTCAGGCTGGGTGTAACAAGATGTCTGCTGCTGCTTACTGCAGCCGAGTGCAAGGTGTACCAAGATGGGCGTGGGGACGTTCAGCCGCTGACGGCGACCGAATGCGACAGCACCGGTCACCGATCCTGATGCGGCTGCGCCCTGCACCCCTGCCAGCTTACCAGTTTCAACTGCAGGTGAGGGACTCGCTCTCCGCCCTGGTCTCCGACCCCTGCCGCACTCTCCGTCCCGCTCTCCGCCTTGGTCTCTGCCCCGCTCTCCGCCCCCCGCCCCACTCTCCGCCCTGGTCTCCGCCCCCCGCCACGCTCTCTGTCCTGCTCTCCGCCCCCCGCTCTCCACCCCCTCTCTGCGTCCGCTCTGAAAAAAAAAAAAGTATCGGACTGGGCATCGGGAGCATTTGCGCGAGTACAAGTACTCGCGCAAATGCTTGGTATCGGTCCCGATACCGATACTAGTATCGGTATCGGGACAACCCTAGTTATAGTAATAGCGCTCTTTTTCCATATTAAATAACCTTGATTAATCAGTTTAGTTATGGGATGAAGAATGGTATAGAAAGCAGCATTTATGAAATTGCAAAAATACAAAATAGTATCTCACATCAGGCAACACACCCCATTGCAAGAAATCGGTCTTGTAAATGATTCCACCAGAGTTCTTCATTAAAGCTCTAGTACCAGTGTTTGTTCGCTCCTTTTGTTAATTATTTTATTTTGAGACAATTCAAGTATTTTTGCTTTATTTGCCTACGGTATCTGTACATAAGTGTTCTATCTGCAGCTTTAATCTGGCATGATTTTATTAAAACAAAAAAACATTGAAACACTAAAAAAAAATTGCTCGGGATATCCTCACTGATTTTTTTATTTATTTTTTGGCTTCATGGGCAGTGCACATAGGGAGCCATCTGTGGCCACACTGAAAAAATAAGACCACACAATCGGAGCATGCTTTGGTTCCATTTTTCACTCATGCAAGAGCGATCTTTTGTGTCATCTTATAGGGCTTCTTATCCCAAAACTGATTAGGCTAAACTACATACTGATTTTATTTATTTTTTGTAAATCTTGGTCTAGTGATCCACAGCCGTCTCCTGTTGTCAAAAAAATTTACCCCCCTATAAAGGTTATAACCGCCACTAAGACAGCAAAAGATGCTAAGATGCTGGCACAACCTGATGCTCCATAGGGCGCTCAATTTTTGGGGTACTCTACAAAATTTTGAGATTGGCTTTTCTGCTTTGGAGTGCTTGACTTCACAGGTCTCAAAGTTGCAAGAACAATTGGCTGCAGCAGCTGGCTGTGAAGCTGCAAGCAGTCATAGCCGGCTGCCCACAGTTAGTATGCCGGGGACCAAACCTGGTGAAAAAGTCGGCTGTGTATGCATAGCTCTGGATTCTGGGACAGATGAGTGTCCTATTATTAACAGTCTGCAGCTACAGTTTTTGTTTTTGAACAGATGACTTAACAACTGTTTTAAGGTAAAGTTTTCCTACATTTAAAATGAATCACAATATTGCAGTTTTTTGTATTTTTTTTCAATTACTCATCCTACAAAATTAAAATAGAACAAACATCATGGTGCCAGCACACTTTCCTCTTCAGTAATAGTGACTTTGTTATGAACATAATAGAAGTCACAAGCAAGTTCAACGTTTCAGAACCATAAAAGTTTCTCTTATCAAGAGTTGGTTACTAATTGGTTGCTAGGAGCACACCACGGCTCTGTTATGAAGACCCTTGTTGAGATGTCTCTTAAAGAGGAAGTAAACCCTGATGGGTTTTACTTCCTCTTTTTTCCCCCTGCAAAGTAAACGCATAATGCATCGCATACTAGCCCATTATGTTGCACTTGCCTGCAAAACGAAACCCCCGCTGGTGGCCACATTCATCTTCACCCCTCTTCCCTCCAGGGCCGTGGACTCCGGCTCTGTGACTGGCCAAAGTCACATGACATCACTCCCGCACATGTGCGCTGGAGCTGTCAGTCACGGCACGGGCCCTTTATAAACAATTCCCTTTCTTCAGTACGCATGCACCGATGACGATATGGTAAATATCTCCTAAACCGTGCAGGTTTAGGAGATAATTCCAGTACCTATAGGTAAAAGTGGTGTAACTAGGTTTACAAACACTTTAACTGTCAGAACCACAGACACAGCCAACACAGCCATCCCAAAGATGGTACTAGTTGCAGGATGTAGAACATCTCTTCTGCATCATAAACAAAGCAAGTAGGGTTGCTTATATGAAGCAGGCAATTGTCAACCTACAGCACTGGAGCCTGAAAATGATAAAGTGATATTATGTCATGTTTAGTTATGTTGAGTGGATATCTCTACCCACCAAAAACGAATGGTGGGGTGTATGGAAGTAAAAAAAAAAAATCTCAAACAGTGGAACTGTTTAGAAATAGAGAATTTACACAGCCCTACCATACAGTCTGGAAACTTGAACTTTTGTTTTGCTCCTGCTTCCAGCCTGAGGCCAAACAGCTAAGCAGAAGAAGCAGAATGATGAGCCTATCTTTCTTACCCTGCTCATTGCCCATGAGTACTGCAGCACACCTGATTGGCTTCCTGTGCTTCCCCTCCCTTTCCTAGTCTGAGCTGAGCTGCACGAGAGACTCCAGGCTGGACCCAGGTCAAATTCAGGTAGTTACGCTAGTTGTTTTTAAAAGTGAACAATTGTATTTTTAATGGACACACACCAGCATGTGGTGTTTGTATCTGCCCGAAGTTCAGCTAAGCTGTTATATGATGCCTATGTTAAAGTTGCCTCTTGACTACACGCATTACTCAGGTGAGAGGGGTAGTGTGGTTTCTTTTTTTTTTTTTTTTTGTGTGTTTTAGGCACATTCTACATGTGTTTTACAGGCACTACCATTTATTCCTGTAAAAGGTGCATTTTGACGAAACAGCACCAACGTTACAGTGGGTTTTCTTTAACGCACCAAAATGCTTAGGCGTGATGGCATCCTTTTAAATTACTCACTCAAACACCTGCTCATTTGTTTAAAACATGATTGATTTGCTACATTTGCATTTAATGTCCAGTACTTATTTCAACTGTATCTGGGAATACGGCAGATGGGCAACAGTATTGTGATTCCATAAGCAAATTTATTGATATATGTCATGTTATTTATCGCTGATACATAGACTCCTAGGCAGTTATGTATGCCATGTGATCACCAAATTTTGGCTTGCAGGGTTGGACCGCATATCTTAATCACTGGTTTCCATGTGGCAAAGTTTGGCTGCTAGTCTAACTGATGCTACTGCATTACTTTTTAGTGGCCCTGCCCAAATGGTCCTAAAACCCCTATAGTTAACTGTAGAACAATTTACAGATAAAAGGGCATATCGTTAGTTTTAAAGCTGAACTGCAGGCAGGTATACATGAATACAACCTTAAATGTGTGTGTGTGTGTGTGTGGAGAGGGGGGGGGGCGGGTTAATGCAAGTAGTATAAGTGCCTGAATTTGGCTAGGTTTCAGTGTCTTGCAGTCTCCTGTGCTCAGACTGGGAGAGGTAGAAGCAGCAAATCACTGCTTTTCATTTCACTGTCCAGTCGAAGGGGAAGGGGTAAACGACAACCCCGGTGAGTGTTACTGAACTGCAACAGAAAGAAATAAGGTTTTTGGCTCTACCAGACAGGGTTGTGCTGTGTGATAGAGCTGTATATTATCTCAGTACTGGATGTACAGTAATACAGAAAACAGCTTGTATACGTATTTAACCTGTAAATGTAGCTGTTGCCCAGAAGTTCAGCTTGTATTTTTAACCATAAAGAGACCGTGTTACCTGCCCCACCCTCTTCCTCAGGACCACTGATACCTCTGTCACAGCCAAAAGCACTGGGAGGAGGTTGGATGCTCACCCATACCTGGATGCACTCGGTATTGTCACTGGATGCAAATGAGGAGGGAGCTGGAAGGGAGTGCTGCCAAGGTGAGTATATGGAGGTTGGTGAAATGGGCTGGGGCTCTTTGCAAAGCCACTGTCACTTTGCCCTGAATGAGCAAGGTGACGGTGACTCTTTAAAGCTGCTAATGAGTTTTTTGTTTGTGGTTTCATAGAACTTGTTGTGAGCTTGCATTTCCTTTTTTTTTTTATGCGCTATTTGGCCTTTCTTTTTATTTGAAGCAACATCATGGTACCAAACCTAGTAGTAATGCCAAAGTGTCCTTGTATGTTTCAAGAGAAAGCATGTACCGGTATATTCTGTCCTTGGGACTTTTTTTTATATGCATACCGTTATGAATGTGTAATCTGTTATTTTTTATTGCTTCGTGTTAGAGATTTTATATGATCTAAAGTCGAAAATGTTAGGTCATATTGACCCCAAATTGCTGTACTTTGTGTTGATGTAGTTCCTGAGAACATTGCATTAAAATGCATTGTAATGTAAGAATCATGACCTAAAATGGAAGGTACCCATATAAGAAATTCCTTTCTAATGTATTCTATTCATGTCTGGTAATAGGCAAGGCTGAATCCATCAGTAATACAATGCAATCAAAAAATGTATATCATTGATCCTAAAATGTTAGACTATGAATAAGCAAATAATAGATTGGAATGATTAATGTGTGAATAGTCAGCAAATAACTTTAACTGTAAATACTGAATTTGTTATTTGTAATGTGTGCCATGACTACTCCAATTAGATGACCAGATGAAATTATCCAACATTGTGTGACTTTTAGTGACCCTCTCACCGATTTACATAATTTTTATGGCATTCAGATTTGAGAACTACAATATATTGCCCTACTTTAAAAAAAATTATAATAATTAAATTAAAGCTTGGATAGCCCTAGAATAAGTTGGAATTAATGAATGTCTGCTATGTAGCATGAAGTGCTACATATAGTCTTAGAACCTGCTGTTCATGTGGAACCTTACTTCTGCTGCCTAAAAAGGCACTGCTGCTTTGCATGGCAAAATGACAGTGTTGTTTCCTAGGCCCCCTTGCCGACCCCCAGTACTCACTTTGCTAAAACCTAATTTGCGCCTTCCTCTTTCACAGCCAGAACTGAAATCAGCAGTGTCGGTGGCCAGGGGGAGAGGTGACATCACTCTCTGTCCTGTGGCAGCCAATCGCTAGACCTGAGCACTATCCCAAGGGAGGTCACATGCTCCCCCATACCTGGAAGCACCAGGTAGTGTTGCCGGGGGGAGACAGGTCAAGGAGGCAGGGGAGCTCTGGTAAGGTGAGTAAAAGGTGGTGGGGGGTTGATCCCCCCCTACTGAATGAAAGCTTAAAAGGACAGTTGTCTGTTTTTGTGACATCTGGGGACATTCAGTTTGTGCCCGGCAGACCCATGACAGCCCTATGGGTGGCCAGATGTAGGTGTAAACTGACACAAGTCCAGATTCTAGCCTCCCGCCTTAACCAGGTTATTCTGTCATTGATACACCCTGACCAAACCGGCTTTATGCCAGGGAAGAACACGGCCATGAATATTCGCCGCCTATTTATGAATATTCAGGGGTCTCATGATGAAATTGGCTCGAGGGTTGTGGTGGCGCTGGATGCCGCCAAGGCCTTCGACTCCGTGGAGTGGAACTACCTGTGGGAGTGTCTCTCAAGATTTGGATTTGGCCCCAGCTTTATTCGCTGGGTCCAACTCCTCTATCAATCCCCGAGGGCCAGAGTGTTTGTGAACGGTTGGCTTTCTGACCAGTTCCCGCTGGAGAGGGGGACCCGGCAGGGCTGCCCCCTTTCCCCCATGCTTTACGCATTGGCTGTGGAGCCGTTGGCCATAATGGTCCGTGCGGACACTTGCATCCGAGGTCTCAGGATGGGGAAACTGGAAGAAAAGATTGGGATGTATGCCGACGACACACTTTTGTATCTGGCGGACTCCGGTCCTTCTCTTATAGCAGCCCTCCAGTCCATAGAACGTATGGGTGGCCATTCGGGTCTGAGTATTAATTGGGCTAAGTCCCAGATCCTTCCGATTGACCATTTCCCCTCCTCGTTTGCGTCCCCTCCTCTGGCTCTTCCAAGGGTCTCCCAGATTAAATACCTTGGCGTACAGGTCACCAGATCGCTCTCAGATTATAAATTACTGAACATTGAACCCCTGTTTGCTCTGATCAAGAACAAGACGCAGACTTGGGCCAGACTACCCCTGGGTGTTATGGGTCGTGTCAGCTTGGTTAAGATGATACTCCTTCCCAAGATACTCTATTTGGTCTGGCATGCTCCCCTCTATATACCACAAAAAATTTTCAGGACAATTGAATCCATCCTGAATTCATTTATTTGGGGTCATGGCAGACACAAATTGTCCTGGAGAATCCTGAAGAACCCTGTGACGTTGGGAGGAGCTGCTCTCCCTGACTTTCAGGATTATTATTTTGCCTCCCAGCTGTCCCACTTCTATTATTTTGATAAACATGAACTAACGAGATACCAGACACTACTCTGTGAGCACCCGGATGACTCGGCCCACACCCCACTTCAATCGGTCCTGAGAGCCCCATTGACTAGACGCCCCCCCCCCAACACACAGCAGACATGTTGACTCACCACCGGAGGGTATGGCGGGCAGCACTGCAGAGAACTGGGACCCCAAGGGTACACTCTCATACCCCTCTCTGGTACAATACATGCTTGCCAGAATTATTGTCCATTCCGGACCCCGCGGCGTGGATACGCCATGGGATCTTATACATACACCAGATCATGACTAATTCAGGCCTTAAATCATTCCAAATGCTGAAGGACGAATTTTCCCTCCCCAATTGCCTTTTTTTCAGGTATTTGCAACTCCGCCACGCCATACAGGCCCAGTTTTCTGGCTCTTGCCCGTCCCTGGCAGTTCCCTCCATAGTGGACACAGTCACGGGTAATGTGCCTGCTAAGCTCATCTCCACTTTGTACTCCGCCATTCGTCTCCCTAGCACCACAGCATTGGCCTATACTGCTAAGACTAGATGGGAGGCGGATGTTGGACTTATAGAGGATGGGGACTGGGGCGAGATTTTGGAGGACGTGAAAAAGGTTTCCCCCAAGCTGTCGGACCGCCTCACACAGCTGTACATTATACATAGAACATATCTGACCCCTCAGAGAGTGGCACGTTTCAGGCCCACGTACAATCCGGGATGCCGCCTCTGTGACCATACCCCGGGCTCCTTTTACCACCTCATATGGTTCTGTCCCACCATTCAGGCATATTGGACACAGGTGATACGCTTCCTACACGATCAGATGGGCTCCCCTGCTACCCTTGACCCAAAGATGTGCCTACTTGGCCTGTTGCCAGACTTGGATGCCGACAAACCCCTCCGTACCTTTTTACATGAGACGCTATTCTTGGCAAGAAAAGTAGTGGCCCGTAATTGGATGCAGGCCCTGCCCCCTACAATTCAGTGCTGGAAAAAGGCAGTTAATGATGCTCTCCCATATAAAAAACTGATTTATGTACATAGAGGGTCTCCGCTAAAGTTTGAGAAGGTCTGGGACAGATGGATGGCGGATGGTGAAACGTGTACTTGACATGTCGATCTTTTATTTTTGTTGTATACCGGTTTTACTTTCACTGCTGTTATTATCTTTGTGACACACAGATGCTTCACTGTGTTCATGTATGTACTATTATATTGGCCATACTGGCTTATGTTGATTTATGTACCATGCATACTTTTCAATAAAGTTGGTTTCCAATTAAAAAAAAAACTGACACAAGTCCATGTACATCCACCTTTCCATAGGGCTGCATGGAGCTTCTAATTAGGTCCCCCTGAAAAACTACAGGGCGGACCTGATCGGAATGCCGTGTGGAAAGGCCCTAAGTAAATGCTTTCTACTGCCTCCTGCAGATTGATGACATCATCTCAGCTTAGACAGGTGACTGGAGATCAAGGACTGATTTGTAATGATGCTCTTATATTGTAACATATTAGTAAGGCAGACAGACATGAAAAGTTACTGAAAGGCCCACTTTGGGCAACCCTATATTGGGTTGTTTAAGGATGAGCAAGGTTCACTAGCTGTCTCCATATGTACAAATTGCTAATATGTGAAGGTACATTACAGCAAACATGAGACCATACAACGTGTTTGTAAGCAGCTTCCTTGCTTCAAAAATTTAGTTGTAGTGCTGGCGCTATTAACAGTTTGAATATACCACTGTATATTTATTTATTGTGGCTGTCAGTTCAGAAAGTTTTGACTCTGGCATTTTTTATGGCAAACTACTGTTGATTCTAGGCCTGGAACAATACTGGGCCATGTGTGTGTATATATACCCTTACAGTACAGAATTCCTGTGTTTTTAGTGCTTTCATTATAAAAAATTGTAAAGATTGTTATAGATGTTTTCAAGTTAATGTGTTCAATTGTGATTATAGCTGACCGTATACAGGAAGAGGAGTTCATTTGAGACCTTTGTGTCCTTGTTAACTAGCAGAGCACCCTATAGGTTGGGCACAGCAGACGTGAATTTATCTCTGTAACCGGCAGCTCTCTTCCTCTGTATGGCCAGTTGGTGAGGGAACTGTATGAAAAAGAAATTGTTCAGATTTAACAAAACACTGTAAACGGTGTAAAATGTATAGTACAATCATTTAAATAGCATGGTCCTGGCATATGTATGTATAGATTATTGTTGCATTAAGTTGTGACATTCGGTACTTCCTTGAAGCACGGACTTTTTTCAAATTGTCCATTAAGTCTGCACAGTCAGGTGTTAATAGTTTTTGTTTGCATCCCCGCTACCTGTATTAATAAATCTGTCCCAAACGACGACGACTAAAAGAAAAGGGAGTCTATGAGATTATAGCTATTTATACTTTTAAATATTTATAACGATTACCAAGAAACATTATTGTTGAGCTCACTGTCTGTCCTTTTTATTTTCATATCAAAATTTGCCTTATTTAAATTCCTACTATATACCTTTTAAATACATGCGTTAACAGTTTGCATTTACTTTGGGTTTTGCATTCACTAAACACCACAATGATTACAGCAGTAACCTTTTTTTTTTTTTTCTTTCTTTTTAACTGTGCTGCCCATTTCTGACTTAACCTTATTCAGGTTATTACACTGCAACATATGACATCATATATGAAGATTGTAAAGTTAAGGAGAGATACGCATCAAGGCCGGGAGTGTTTAATGATTAGAATGTTTTAAAGCCAAAGCTTTTTTTTTTTACTTGCTTTAATACTGCTTTATTCATGTCCACAAACCGATAAGCCACAACTTGTTACACACATATTCATTATACATACATATGTGTGGCCTGTGTATTAAAATTCTTTAAATGTCTTCTTAATATAAGGGTGCTTGGTTCCCCAGAAATCGGTGCTGCCTCAAAATATAGATTTCTTCTGCTGGTTGGTTCTATGATTTTATTCATTTCATGCATAAATGGGTTGAAAAAGATTATAGGTCAATCAAGTTAAACCTAAAAACTGCTAATCTTGTTCGTTCTTGGCTATATGGAAATCAAAGCTCTTGGTTGTCTGAAAGAGACTCATGTTGTTCCATGTAATGGTAAATGTTTGTGTGCTCGCTGTGTTCTAATCATATCACCTTACCGAAAAAGTGGTGACATCTATAATCGCAGAAATGTGGTAAATATACATGAAAACATTTGATACATTTTCATACATGAAGCACACGTGCCATACACCTCATTTAGAAATTAGCAGTAGTAGAAAAATAAATATATGCGCAAAATTCACTGGGAGCTCTGAAATTCAAATACTACAATTCTAAAAAATAACTTATCACATAAGATTAAAATTTGTCTTTTTTTTTTTCATATTTAGCGAGTCACTGCATGGTTTTGATTGGTCTGTTCCGCTAAATGTTTTAATAGGGACAAGCTTAGAAAGACACCGTCATTAAATCAGTTATATAGTTCTGACTTTAATTTAAAATGCTAAGCAGACATACAGAAAACATATATTAAAAATACATGAATTCTTCAACTGGATTTGTCTATTAATAGATCAACTGAAATTTTAATGTCTGTGAATCTCATTTGAGATTTTCTTTAAACACTGCTTTTTTAATTAGTAATGTTTTGTAGAAGGTCAACTACCCTGTAATATTTCACATTATCCAATTGTTCACACACCTACTAAATTATACCCTCTCCATCTATATACAGCATAAACTGATTCATTGCCTTTTTTTTTTTTTTTTTGTGAGTACAGCTATTTTCCTGTCTCTAGTCTTCCAGACTATGTATTTTCCTTTACATAAGCATTATGAATTTGTAGTAGCTATTTAAAAGTTTTATAGAAAAATATTTTTGGAATTTGATACAGAATTCAAAATGTGTGTTTGACAGAAGTTCACCAATATTAATTTTAATGAATTGGATCAGCAGTTTATTTGAAACCTCCAGTGTTTTAATTGGCATTAATCCATCTTTTGATATACTTAAAACAAGTCCTGAGCTGGTACTATTGCTTTATTTAGTGTTTGCTTCACAGACTTTTGATATTTAAGTGCTATTTTTGAAGCATTTTATTTTTATTGTAGAATACTGCTAAATATATTGTGTTTATAGTTTTGTAATAAGTGTCTTATTTTTTTCTGTATTTTATACTTTGGATTATATGTATGAGCATAAATATGTGTTAAATGCTGCCTGCTGCTTTCAGGGATGTGTAAATTTTTTAAATCAACCAAAAAATGTAGTTGGAGAGACATTAGATTGTAAAATCAGATCAGAACAGTGCTCTTAATTTTATCTGCAATAAGATATTTGAAGATTAGAATAAAGAACAAAATAAAATGTGAACTTTTATACAAATATAAGAAATATTTTACTTGCGCTTCTGGTAAGTGTTAGGATGTAATTTTTTGATTCTGTTTTTTATGTACCTTCATTTCAGTTTACCGTTTTTTTTTTATGATTTGCTAAAGTGAACTATGTTTTTATGATAAATGATTTGTTATTCTTGCAAACTGTGGGTGGTTGCTGTGTTGACCTTTCTGCTGTTAAACAATGTTTATTACTATGAATTTGTGAAATAAATTTTTATTAAATTAATTAAATTTTGTCTGTAAATTCATAAACCTGTACAATTTGAGTGACTTATCTTCATTGGCTCAACTTTAAACAAAGAGAAATAAACCAGCTTTTTATGTGTGGTTTTTATTGAGATGTTAACTTAAAGCTGTGTGATGTCTAAACTGAAACCAAAACCTTTTTTATGTTTGTCTGTTCTTCAGGTGACAGAAGGTCCCTCCAGCAGAGACACATCAGTGCACCCACTTTTTATTTTCTTGTAGCGAAGGGAAAGGATTATGAGGCTCCCTTCATATTCTCTGTGGACAGGACAGAAAATGACTTCAATGGGATAACGGCACTAAGGCTCAATTTTTTGGATGATTTTTGCAGAAATGCATGGATTTTTTTTAACATGGGTTCACGGTCACATTAAGGCCAGGTTCACACCTATGCGAATTGGTTGCGGCTTACACCGCATCTAATTCGCATAACATTATAAAATACATTGATTTCAATGAGGCTGGTTCACATATGTGCGATGCATTCGCACTGCGCATTGCCGAAAAAACTTGTGCGTTCTCTAGGCATTGCGGTGCGAATTCAGGCCCATTATGTTCTATGGGCACGCATCTGATTCGCACATGTGTTGCGTTCTGAACAGGGATCTTGAGGGGGAACTCAACGCCAAATTTTAAATAAAAAACCGGCATGGGTTCCCCTCCAGGAGCATACCAGGCCCTTAGGTCTGGTATGGACTTTATAACGGGAACCCCTACGCCAAAAAAAACGGCGTGGGGGTCCCCCAAAATCCATAGCAGACCCTTATCCGAGCACGCAACCTGGCAAGCCGCAGGAAAAGAGGGGGGGACGAGAGAGCGCCCCCCCTCCCTCCTGAACCGTACCAGGCCGCATGCCCTCAACATGGGGGGGTGGGTGCTTTGGGGCAGGGGGGCGCCCTGCGGCCCCCCTACTCCAAAGCACCCTGCCCCCCATGTTGAGGACAAGGCCTCTTCCCGACAACCCTGGCCGTTGGTTGTCGGGGTATGCGTGCGGGGGGCTTATTGGAATCTGGGAGCCCCCTTTAATAAGGGGGCTCCCAGATCCCCGCCCCCCACCCTATGTGAATGAGTATGGGGTACATCGTACCTCTACCCATTCACCTGGTGGAAAAAAAAATGTCAATAAAAACACTACACAGGTTTTTAAAGTAATTTATTAGGCAGCTTTGGGGGTCTTCTTCCGACTTCGTTGGTCTTCTTCCAACTTCGGGGGGGTCTCTTCTGACTTCGGGGGTTTCCGGTGTCGTCTCCGCACTCTCCGGTTCTTCTCTCGCTCTCCGGTTCTTTCTTCCTTCTGCCGGGCCTCCGCTATCTTTTTCCAGCTCTTTTGCTAGCGGGGGCCCGGTCTTCTTAGTCGCCTTCTTCCCTCTTCTCTCCTGGAGATGTTGACTCGTCGCTGTCTCCGGCTGTAATGCCGTGTGCGCAGAGCGCATTCACTTATATAGGCATGGGTGTGGTCACCGGGTGATGCCACCCGATGACCCCGCCCCCATATGACATCACAGTCCCATCATTCCCTGGGACTGTTGCGTCATATGGGGGCAGGGTCACCGGGTGGAATCACACGGTGACCACGCCCATGCCTATATAAGTGAATGCGCTCCGCGCACACGGCATTACAGCCGGAGATGGCGACGAGTCAACATCTCCAGGAGAGAAAAGAGGGAAGAATGCAACGAAGAAGACCGGGCCCCCGCTAGCAAAAGAGCTGGAAGAAGATAGCGGAGGCCCGGCAGAAGGAAGAAAGAACCGGAGAGCGAGAGAAGAACTGGAGAGTGCGGAGACGACACCGGAGACCCCCAAAGTTGGAAGAAGACCCCCGAAGTCGGAAGAGACCCCCGAAGTTGGAAGAAGATCCCCAGAGCTGCCTAATAAATTACTTTAAATACCTGTGTAGTGTTTTTATTGACATTTTTTTTCCACCAGGTGAATGGGTAGGGGTACGATGTACCCCATACTCATTCACATAGGGTGGGGGGTCGGGATCTGGGGGCCCCCTTTAATAAAGGGGCTCCCGGATTCCGATAAGCCCCCTGCCCACATACCCCGACAACCAATGGCCAGGTTTGTCGGGAAGAGGCCCTGTCCTCAACAACATGGGGGGCAGGGTGCTTTGGGGTGGGGGGGCCCGCAGGGCGCCCCCCTGCCCCAAAGCACCCACCCCCCATGTTGAGGGCATGCGGCCTGGTACGGTTCCGCTTTCTCGTCCCCCCCTCTTTTCCTGCGGCCTGCCAGGTTGCGTGCTCGGATAAGGGTCTGCTATGGATTTTGGGGGGGACCCCCATGCCGGTTTTTTCGGCGTAGGGTTCCCGTTAAAGTCCATACCAGACCTAAGGTCCTGGTATGCTCCTGGAGGGGAACCCATGCCGGTTTTTTATTTCAAATTTGGCGTGGAGTTCCCCCTCATAACAGCGGCGAGACTTCCCAGGTCGGCAAGTCCACAGCTAAAAATGCAAAGGAACCGCTGAACGACTGATTGCGAACTTGGCAAAGACTCCGAGCTCAAAAACGCAACGCACAAGTGTGAACCCAGCCTAATTCATTTTTGGGGCTCTGCATTTTTGGAAAGGGTCAGGGACTTTTCCTGCAAAATGCAGCGTTTTGCATGTAATAGACTTCAATGGACCCGTATCCAAAACGCAAGTACTGTTTTTTTCCCGTGATTTGCATTTTGCGATTTTGACTTTTCTCTTTTTTTTTTTTTATACGGGAAGCCGGCAGCCGCACCGCACCCTTAACAACTGATAAGTCATCTGCTGTCAGCGGGCTTCCACGCTGACAGCTGCATTCAACCTTAGAAAATTCACGGAAAAAAAACGAATGGTATGGATTAGGAGGGGACACCCCCGTGCCAATTATTTTTTAAGATGGCGTGGGGTTCCCCCCCAAAATCCATACCAGACCCATACCCGAGCATGCAGCTCGTTGGGTCAGGGAAAGGGAGGGATGAGCTCTGTGCCCTCCACCCCAAAGCTCCTTGCCCCCATGTTGATGGGACAAGGGCCTCTTCCCAACAACCCTGGCCGGTGGTTGTCGGGGTCTGCGGGCGGGGAACTTATCGGAAACTGGAAGCCTCCTTTAACAAGGGGAACCCCAGATCCCTCCCCCCTATGTGAATGGGTATCGGGTACATCGTACCCTTACCCATTCACCAAAAAGCAGTGAAATGTAAAAAAAAAAAGCCGGTTTTGGACAAGTCCTTTTATTAAAAAAAAAGCTCCGAGCTGTCTTCTACCCGAGCCGTCTTCTTCCTCGCCGCCAGTTACCCGCTAGAAAAGGAATCTCTTTTTGGATAAAAATTTAGGTTAAAAATATATCGAACCCAGGCCTTTGTTGGCCAGTGCCTATGTTGTTCTGTAGAATGAAATCCAATAAACCAACATCTAACTTGTGGTTATCATGGCCCTCAAGCCACCAATTTAAGGGGTAAACAAATATTCCACATCTAATCCCTCTATCCTCCAATTTCTTTAACACCTCACATGCAACTTGAAAATAAAAAGTGGTACTTTTATAAAAAGAAACTTGTAACATGGCTAAAGCCACCACACGATGGAAAGTAGAGATCATGCCCTGGATGTATACCATTTTAGATGTACTGACACCTGATACATCTTAAAGTGAACATAGCAGTTTTGTTTAATCACCAATCTGACATTAAATTCTTTGCTTTGCAAAGTTTAGTTATACAGTGGATATAAAAAGTCTACACACCCCTGTTAAAATGTAAGGTTTCTATGATGTAAAAAAAAATTTACAAATATAAATCATTTCAGAACGTTTTCCTCTTTTAATGCGAACTATAAACTGTACAATGTTGAAAGTTGAACAACAAACTGAAATCTTTTAGGTGAAGGGAAGTAAAAATAAAAAAATAAAATAACTATGGTTGCATAAGTGTGCACACTCTTAAAATAATACTTTGTTGAAGCACATTTTGTTTTTATTACAGCACTCAGTCTTTTTGGGTATGGGTCTATCAGCATGGCACATCTTGACTTGGCAATATTTGCCCACTCTTTGCAAAAACACTCCAAATCTGTCAGATTGTGAGGGCATCTCCTGTACACAGCCCTCTTAAGATCACCCCCCAGATTTCCAATCATATTCAGGTCTGGGCTCTGGCTGGGCCATTCCAAAACTTAAATTTTCTTCTAGGGAAGCCATTCCCTAGATGTATGCTTTGGGTCGTTGTCATGCTGAAAGATGAAGTTTCTTTTCATGTTCAGCTTTCTAGCAGAGGTTTTGTGCCAATATTGACTTTATACCTCCTTACACAAATACATCAAGGAAATCATTGGGGATGGGAGTACATTTCTCCCCCAAAAAAGAAAGCTTTCGCCCCTGCAGGTAAGTTTTCGCTGAGACTAAGATAAGTTCCTTTTGCCTCTTAGGCCTCAAGGTGCAAGTCTAAGCCTGAAGTGTAATCCCATAAGCCTCCATGCCAGCCAAGCTTGGGTTCAAAACAATTCTCCACACAAAAACAGTCAGATCTTTGTTTTATTCAAAAGCTTATCTCAAGAGGAGTGATTACCTCAGTTCTAAATGGGGACCAATTTAAGGGTTTTTACTTAAACTCTGTTCGCTATTCTCAAGGCAAATGGAGGTATGCGGCCTATACTGGATCTAATAACTCTCAAACTGTTCCTACCTGTCCAAGTTCAGAGGTGTGTAATCGTGCAAGTCAGTCATTTTCTCCATTCTACCTGTGGACCTTCTGGCCTCCAACATCAGGGATGCTTAAGCCCCGTACACACGGTCGGACTTTTGACCAACAAACTTCATTTTGACCAACAATCCAAATGTGTGTACGCTCCATCGGACAAACTTTTTTCGTTTGGTTTTGGATTTCATCAGACAAAAGTTGGGTCTGCAAACGGACAAACTTTTGCCCAACAAAAGTCCGATGGAGCAAAGTCCGACCGTGTGTACAGAAAACCATCGGACTTTAGTCCGATGGACAAAACAACTAATGTTAAAATCAACCAACAATAGCAGAAGTTGACCAAAGGGTGGCAGTAAAGAGCAGAAAAGAGCAGAAAAAACACTTGATGTTGTAAGAAGTTTTAAGAAAGTTTGCAGAAAAGTCCGAGCGTGTGTATGCTATGGGTGTTCCCAACCAACACCGTTCGGACAAAAATCCACGGAAAAGTCAGATGGAAGTCCGGCCGTGTGTACGAGGCTTTACTTTCACATCCCTGTGATTCCTTCCCATTAATACTAGGATGCCCTTCCCAAAGGACTTGGGTTTAAAGGGAATTTTATGTCCACAGCACCCTGGGTCTTCACCAATGTGTTTGCCCTGGTCCTTGCTTTGCTCTGTTCTCAATGTATTAACATTGTGGCATACCTAGATGATCATCTGTTAAAGAACCAGTCCTCCCATGCCCTGTTTAGTCAATGTTCCGAAGGCAGTGCAAACTGCAGAAAATCGGATCAATCTTTAACCTTCAAAAGCTGTCACTGGATTAGACTCATCAATTGCAGTATCCAGAACTCCGGGTAGTTTGGTTGTCCTTTTTTCTTTTTTTTTATAATCACTTTTTCTTAAGACAAATTCCAACATACAACATAGAAATACACATTGCACAAAATATCTATATAAATCCTTTCATTAACATATACCACACTAACCCCCCCACCCTGAGAAAACACACCGGGTCCTTGATCATGTCCTCTTCAGATGAGAGAAAGGGAAAAAAAAAGGAAAAAACCCACCCACTTACCTACCCATAACCAAAACTCAATTTGTGCAAAACATTATTCAAAGTATAATTAAGAAGGGGGCTTTGCAGTGCCCTATTACGTGTGTCAAACAGCCAACAATGCAAAAAAAAAAATCATAATAAATAAATAAAAAAAGTGTATAATTTCAAATTATTTTCGTGTCCTATTATGTTTAGTGTTTTAATTCAATATAATCTCACTCTACTATTTAATTTTTATACCTCTCCACCTTTCGTTTCAATCTACCCATCTTTTTGTGACTCCATTACGTGTTGCCCATCCCGTGCCTAATTTACTATTATAACTTATCCTCTTCTTTTAATGACATCAATCATCTCTCCACTGTGCCTCCCTGAGGAGGAAAAAAAGAAACAACAATAAAATAAATAATTAAAAAAACCCCACCTCCTCCCAATTTCCCCCCACCAGATGCATCCCATAGACTATCCGATCCATAACGCAGCATTGCCCTCAAAAGGGTTTAATCCACACCTATTTCTGAGGAACAATACAGCCATGTATCTTTAAATTTATTCTGTTGGTCTTTAACCGTATGTATCCATCTCTCTGCTTCCATTATTTTATCTACCTCCCTTTTCCAATCCATTATAGTGGGACATCCAGACTGTTTCCAAAATCTAGGTATCAATATTTTGGCTGCAATTAGCAAACGGGGAGTAACGCTTCCCTTATAAAACCTAGCAGATGATGGCATCCCATGAAAAATAAAATGTAATGGAGAAAACTTTATAGGTCTAATGCCCCATACACACGATCGTTTTTCATGCCGTTAAAAATGCCATTTTTAAAAATGGGCATTAAAACCGATCGTGTGTATGCTCCAGAGCATTTTTAATGACGTGAAAAACGGCCATTAAAAATTTCGAACATGCTCTATTTTTTCACGTCGTTTTTCATGTCGTTTTTTTGTATGTATGCTTTGACGAGGTGAAAAAAAATGCGCATGCTCAGAATCAAGTATGAGACGGGAGCGCACGTTCTGGTAAAACTAGCATTTGTAATGGAGATAGCACATTCGTCACGCTGTAACGGACTGAAAAGCAGGAGGCTGAAAAGCGCGAATCGTCGCTCAACAAACTTTACTAACATGAAGGGTGGCACCATCCGAACGGAACTTCCCCTTTATAGTGCCGTCGTACATAATGTACGTCACTGCGTTTGCTTGAACGTTTTTTAAAATGATCGTGTGTACGCAAGACAGGCTTGAGAGGAAACATGAAAAAAAAAACGACGAGAAAACTGTTGGTTTAAAAAATGGCATGAAAAACGATCGTGTGTACGCCACATTAGTGTCATTTTCTTAATCCAAGGAGCTATATCCTCCCAGAAAACTTTAATCTTTGGGCAATGCCACCATAAATGCAGAAATGAACCCCTTTGGTTACATCCCCTCCAGCAATTAACATCCGCCGATGGGTATATCTGAGCCAATCGAGCCGTTGTACGATACCGTCTTGTCAGGAACTTGTAAGACATCTCCTGTATATGGGAACTTATTGAAGTATGGTGTGTCGCTCCCATCAGCATTTTAATTTGCTCTGATTTAAAATTATAGCCCAGTTCTCTTTCCCATTGTCGAATAAAATAGGGAGTTGTCATATTGTGGGCGCTCTGATAAGTTAACACACCATTCCTCAAAAGTAGTAAGCGGGTTCGCTGGCCTGATCTGGAGCTTCCACTTATTAAACAAATCTGTCAGTTGATGGTATTTCCATACAGATATTGGTACTTCCCCCAGTATTCTAACCAAATCCACCAATGAAAGCAATTTACCCTGTGGGGCCATGCCAGCGCAATTACCCTTCCCGTCCATTCCCCACCGATCAAAACTCCCTTTCTCTTCCCCCGGGGAAAACCAGGAAAATCCTTCCAATGGTGATATTGGGGGGGGGGCAAACTTTCCCGTACTGTTCATTCTATCCCAAATGGATAGTGTTGTCTTCGTCAATTGTAATGCGTATTCCGACAACCCCCTATAAGAAACTGGAATTGGTTCTCCTTTTCAATGGTGCAGTGTCATCTAGCCACCATCCTGCTTCATAGTTGTCAGCTTTAAGTGCCGGTTCACACTAGTGCGATGCGAGAATCCTGCAAATCCAGTGCGGGTTCCAGCATCGCACCTGAATCGCACAGTGGTTCACACTGAGATCTGCGAACCGCTGTGGGTGTCAATGTAAAGTTAACGACACCCGCAGATTGGTCAGTACATCGCAGTGCGAACTGTGAAATGGTGCAGGAATCGGATTGCATAAGTGTGAACACCAATGCGATCTGATTCCAGTGCGGACCAAAAAAGGGTCCTGCAACATTTTGGTGCGAATGAGATGCGATTTTAGCCATACAGTTTGTCTGGCATCGCACTAGTTGAACCGGGCCTCATAGTATAACTGTTGAAGCCCAGGTTCTGAGAGACAATGGCCTATTGGATTTAGTCATCTCTATGCTACTAAAGGCTAGGAATTTGTTTTCTTGTAAGGTCTGATTGCACCAAAGGTTGTGTGGCGTGAGGCTGGGAAATTCCATCCTAGTAGTACACAAGGGCAATGTTTGTCTGGGGCCTAAACCCTTCTTTCTCCTTTGTCCTATTCCAAAACATCCCAAGGAAAATTTCTCTCCACATCTCAACATGGTATGCTCTATTAGAATCTACCGATTCCCTCTTCATCCTTCCTGCTTCTCGCTCAACCATTGCTAGGTGGATTAGACAAGTCCTCATTCAAACCTATGGTCTAAAGCAGCCTTTTTCAACCAGGGTGCCCTCAGGTTTCTTCAGGGGTGCCTTGGCAAAATGCCTACAATTCCTCAAATTTTATACAAGCCAGTACGTGGATCAAGCCTGCCTTTTAGTAACAAAGCCACATGTTTTCATTGTGCACCATTACAACCTTCTAGCCCCCGGCGTCCAAACAACCAATGACGTCATTGGTTGATAAGGAAAATGTTGGGTGCCTGCACTGCACTTTCCTCCCCTGCCCCTCTCTGTCAGCATTGAGTTTACATTAACTGAATAAGGGAGGAAAACTGAGGGAGAAGAGAAACATTGGAACACTAGTCAGTACCAGTGTGAAAAAGTGTAGTTGCTTTGGAAGAAGAAATCATCTCCAACGTTGAGTGTCCTACTTGTGTGAATATCCATACATTATGTAAAACTATATTAGTTTCATTTTTTCCATTTTAGAATGGGGTGCCCCAAGATTGTGCCTAATTTTAAAGGGTGCCTTAACCACTTAAGCCCCGGACCATTTTGTTGCTAGAGGACCAGGCCCCTTTTTGCAATTCGGCACTGCGTCGCTTTAACTGAAAATTGCACGGTCGTGCGACGTGGTTTCCAAACAAAATTTACGTCCTTTTTTTCCCACAAATAGCTTTCTTTTGGTGGTATTTGATCACCTCTGCGGTTTTTATTTTTTGCGCTATAAACAAAAATAGAGCGACAATTTTGAAAAAAATACAATATTTTTTTCTTTTTGCTATAATAAATATCCCCCAAAAATATATTAAAAAAACTATTTTTTTCCTCAGTTTAGGCTGATACGTATTCTTCTACATATTTTTGGTAAAAAAAAATCGCAATAAGCGTTTTATTGATTGGTATACGCAAAAGTTATAGCGTCTACAAAATAGGGGATAGTTTTATAGCATTTTTATTAATATATATATATATTTTTTTTTTACTAGTAATGGCGGCGATCAGCGTTTTTTTATTTTTATCGTGACTGCGACATTATGGCGGACACATCGGACACTTCTGACACCATTTTGGGACCATTGTAATTTTTACAGTGATCAGTGCTATAAAAATGCACTGATTAATGTGAAAATTACACTGGCAGTGAAGGGGTTAACCTGTAGGTGGCGCTGAAGGGGTTACGTGTTTCCTAGGGAGTGATTATTACTGTGTGGGGGCGTGGCTTGGCGTGTGACGTCACTGATTGCCGTTACCTATGACAGGGAACAGACGATCAGTGACACTCACACTAGGAAGCACGGGGAGAGGTTTGTTTACACTTACCTCTCCCCGTTCTTCAGCTCTGTGACCCGATCGCGGAACACCGGCGGCGTACGGGTCCCGCGGTCACAGAGCTCAGGACCGGGTCGTGAGCGCGACCCACGGCTGGGCTTCTTAACCACTTAACGACCGCCCACCGCCGATTTACGTCGGCAGAATGGCACGGACAGGCAGAATCACGTAGATCTACGTGATCGCCTTTGTGCAGTTGGGGGGTCCATCCGGACCCCCCTTCACTGCATTGAGCGGCCGTTAAGTGTTCGGGAGCGATCAGGCATGAGGGGGCGGCCGCTCGATTCCGCCCCCCCCCCTCGCGATCGCTCCCGGCCAATGAAAATGCTTCCTCCGCCATGTGATGTAAACAAGGCTGGAGGAAGTGATGTCATCTCCCTCGCCGCGGTCTTTCCGTTCCCGGCGCCGAGCAGAGAAGAAGCAGGTTAGTGCACCAACAGTCCACTGACACGTAGGTACACATAGGCACACAAATCACCCCCCAGATCACCCCCCAGGTCACCCCAAAGCCCCCAATCACAGTGTCACTGATTGCAGTGATCATTTATTTTACTGATCACTGCATTTAGTGTCATCTGTGATTGTAAAAAGTTGCAGGGCAGTTAGGATTAGGCCCCTTTAGGTCCAGGGTAGCCCCCTAACCCCCCCCTAATAAAGGTTTAACCCCTTGATCACCCCCCAGGTAACCCTTTCACCCCCTAACTTCAGCGTCACTAAGCGATTGTTTTTCCGATCGCTGTATTCGTGTCGCTGGTGTTTTAGATAGGCAGTTATTTTTTTTTAGGTTTGCCGCAGGTTTTTATTAGTGTCAGGTACCCCCATATATTATTTTAACCCCCGATTGCCCCTAGAGTTAACCCTTTCACCAGTGATCGCCGTATAAGCGTCACTGGTGTCACTGGTTAGCCAGTAAGTTATTTAGTTATTTAGGTTACCCGTCAGGTTTTTATATAGTGTCAGGTACCCCCATATTTAACCTAATAAAGGTTTTAACCCCCTGATTGCCCCTAGTTAACCCTTTCACCAGTGATCACCATATAAAGGTTACGGGTGACGCTGGTTGATTAGTTTGCTTTTTATAGCATCAGGGCACCCGCCGTATATAACCCAATAAAGGTTTAACCCCCCTGATCGCCCGGCGGGTGAGATCAATTAGGTTTTAGCGCCAGAGAGGGTCTGCGTCGCCCCAGGCAGTGTTAGGTTAGTGACAGTAACGCTAACACCCACGCGCAAAGCATACACCCCCTTAGTGGTATAGTATCTGATCAGATCTGATCAGATCTATACTAGCATCCCCAGCGGTTTAGGGTTCCCAAAAACGCAGTGTTAGCGGGATCAGCCCAGATACCTGCTAGCGCCTGCGTTTAGCCCCTCCGCCCAGCCCAGCCCAGCCCACCCAAGTGCAGTATCGATCGATCACTGTCACTTACCAAACACAACACATAACTGCAGCGTTCGCAGTGCTTGGTTTTTGGGGCCCTGTACGCGGCTAGGCTCCCAAAAAGTCCCACACATGTGGTATCCCCGTACTCAGGAAAAGCAGCAGAATGTATTTTGGGGTGCAATTCCACATATAACCATGGCATGTGTGAGCAATATATCATTTAGTGACAACTTTTTGTACATTTTTTTTTTCTTTTTGTCATTATTCAATCATTTGGGACAAAAAAAAAAAAATATTCAATGGGGTCAACATGCCTCTCCGCAAATAGCTTGGGGTGTCTACTTTCCAAAATGGGGTCATTTGGGGGGGGTTTTGTGCCATCTTGGCATTTTATGGCCTTCAAAACTGTGATAGGTAGTGAGGAGTGAAATCAAAAATGTATGCCCTTAGAAACCTTGAAGGCGGTGCTTGGTTTTTGGGGTCCCGTACGCGGCTAGGCTCCCAAAAAGTCCCACACATGTGGTATCCCCGTACTCAGGAGAAGCAGCAGAATGTATTTTGGGGTGTAATTTCACATATGCCCATGGCATGTGTGAGCAATATATCATTTAGTGACAACTTTGTGCAAAAAAAAAAAAAGTTTGTCATATTCCCGCAACTTGTGGCAAAATATAAAATATTCCATGGACTGAACATGCCTCTCAGTAAATAGCTTGGGGTGTCTACTTTCCAAAATGGGGTCATTTGGGGGGGTTTTGTGCTATTTTGGCATTTTATGGCCTTCGAAACTGTGATAGGTAGTGAGGAGTGAAATCAAAAATTTGCGCCCTTAGAAATCCTGAAGGCGGTGCTTGGTTTCCGGGGTCCCGTACGTGGCTAGGCTCCTAAAAAGTCCCACACATGTGGTATCCCCGTACTCAGGAGAAGCAGCAGAATGTATTTTGGGGTGCAATTCCACATATAACCATGGCATGTGTGAGCAATATATCATTTAGTGACAACTTTTTGTAATTTTTTTTTTTTTTGTCATTATTCAATCACTTGGGACAAAAAAAAAAAATATTCAATGGGCTCAACATGCCTCTCAGCAATTTCCTTGGGGTGTCTACTTTCCAAAATGGGGTCATTTGGGGGGGGTTTGTACTGCCCTGCCATTTTAGCACCTCAAGAAATGAGATAGGCAGTCATAAATTTAAAGCTGTGTAAATTTCAGAAAATGTACCCTAGTTTGTAAACGCTATAACTTTTGCGCAAACCAATAAATATACGCTTATTGACATTTTTTTTACTAAAGACATGTGGCTAAATACATTTTGGCCTAAATGTATGACTAAAATTGAGTTTATTCGATTTTTCTTATAACAAAAAGTAGAAAATATCTTTTTTTTTCAAAATTTTCGGTCTTTTTCCATTTATATCGCAAAAAATAAAAATCGCAGAGGCAATCAAATACCATTAAAAGAAAGCTCTATTTGTGGGAAGAAAAGGACGCAAATTTCATTTGGGTACAACATTGCATGTCCACACAATTTACAGTTAAAGCAGCGCAGTGCCGAATCCCAAAAACAGGCTTGGTCCTAATGGTCCGAAATGGTCCGGGGCTTAAGTGGTTAAAGAGGACATACCTGTACGTGCTTGTGCCCAGCCGTGCCATTCTGCCGATGTATATCGGCGTGAGGCGGTCCTTAAGTGGTTAAACGAAAAAAGGTTAAACACTGGTCTTAAAGATAGGATTCCTTCCTTCCCTGGTAAGGCGCACGTTACCACATCTGTTAGTGCTAATTTGGCTGTTTCAGCATCAGGCATTGTTTTTTTTTAGATTTGCAAGGCTGCCACCTGGTCTTCTGTTGATACTTCTGTTAAGTTTTACCAGATGTACATCCCTCCTGGTGCCAGTTTCAGCAAGCTGCTCTCTGAGTTCTGTCTAGCCCTTGACCATTGTTGAACAGGTTTTGGACTAAGATTAAGACTAAAATCCTGTGTCCAATATTATACAACTGATGCCGCGTACACACGACCGTTTTTCCCGTCGAGAAAAATGTTTTTTTTTCCTTTGGACGAGAAAAACGATCGTCTGTGGGCTTTCTGTCGTTTTTCTCGACGGGAAAAACGGCATTAATCACGACGAGAAAAATTAGAACATGCTCTAATTTTTCTCGTCGTGATTCCCGTCGTTTTTTTCCGCGGCAGTTTTTCCATAGGGAAACACTGCCGCGGAGCCCACACACGGTCGTTTTTTTCGACCAAAAAAAAATGTCATTTAAAACGGCCGTGTGTGGGGGGAACAAACTGTTCCTCGTTTTTCACGTCGATTTTCTCGACGGTGTTTTCACCATCGAAAAAATCGATCGTGTGTACGCGGCATCAGAATAGGATTTTACTGGTAAGTCAAAAATCTTTTACTAGTTGTAAATAGTCTGGGCACTGGTACACCTCTGTCTAGAAAGAGAAGCCAGCTGCCCTTTCAATCTATATAAACAATGTTATTAGCACAATGCCTATATTTTATTTATAGTGGGTAATGTACAAGGCCCAAAATGGCTTTCCTCATTATCAATAAATATATAAAATCTTTTTTTCTCTTTCGTCCATGGACGGACACAGCTCCTTTAGTCTTGACAAGTGGGTTATGTTCCGTCTATTAGGAGAGGACTAGGCAGACATGTTAGATATACAAAAACATATAATTATACCAAAGCTGTACAGCCCCGCCCAGGGGGGTCCCTCTGGTCATAACCCCTCACCCTGCACTCCTCAGCTCAGTTTTTTTCTGCCTAGTGTAGGAGAAGGACCTGGCTCCCTAGGGGTCCATTAGTCCTGGAGAACTTTTTTATTTTTTTATTTTCAATTTTGGATCCTGAGATCTACTATCAACTGCCGGCTGAGTGACAGGCTGGATAATATAAATCCTTGTAGTCTCCCCAGTCCGGCCATCGAGCGTGAGCAGGCCTTTAGCTACGCGCTGGGTCAGCCACGACATACCCCATTTGCTCCAGGGGTGGCCGGTGAGCTATATGCTCCGGGGCCCACATATGACCGGGCTACTGCTGTCCAGTCACAGTGGGCCGTGGCTGACAGCCACTTCGTACTGCTTGGTGATGGGTCTGTCAGGAATGCGTCCAGCAGTCCTCGCAGGGACGGGTAAGTAAGGTTCCTCGTGTCTTGGCAAGATGGAACAGCTGGGCATTCCTGGGGTGGTCGATTAGGGGGTCTCTAGTCCTCCCTTTCCTCTCCCCATCCATCCCTCCTCCCCATGCTTTGCTGGGCCTGCTGTGTACCTCACCGGGGTTCCCTGAGGGGGTTTCCGGGTCCTGGCTGGGGGCTGCGCGGTGTGTCCGTGTCCGCTCTAGTGTGGGTGGTCTGCCTTGTGGGGGGCCTCCACTCGGAGGCCCAGTGTTTTTGCAGCCTTTTATTTAAATTTTTACCTCAGAAAGCCACGCTGTTCCTAATGCTAATACAGCTGTCGGACATTTTCTTGTAGCTGCGCTGTTTCTATAGCTAATACAGCGGTCGGCCATTTTCTTGTAGCTTGCGCTCTTTTTTTCCTGAGGTAACCGGTGGCCATCTTTGTGGGGATTTTTACATTGGCTGGACCTCTAGCGCTGGTTTGTCATTCTGAACGGCAGATCACCTCAGAGATACCTCAGGCACACACTGTGCAGGAGTTTAGAGCGGACGGCAGCGCTGAATCAGTGCCTGGGTCAGGGCAGTGAATCCTCTGGGAATACCCCTTGGTCTGGGCAGCTAGGAGGGTGGGCCTTTTCTTGTACCTTGACTTGTTCCCTGAGTGGCTGTCAAGTGTGTGGTTCAGCATGGCGTCAGAAGCTGGCGTTTCTTCCCCAGACATTCCAGTGGTAGCAACCGGTGCCCCTGCACCTGCGGTACCTGTGGACGCTTTGTCGGCGGTCCTGGAATCATTTGTTGCCAGAGTGGAAGCGGTGTGCGGGCGCAAGGGGGGTAAAAAACACCCCCACCATCTTCTGGGGAAAGCTCTGACTCAGACTCGGGCCTGGCTGTGAAACAGGACCCCTGTTCTGAAGGGTCATAGTATGCAGACCAGGACCATTCGGACAATGAGGAAGACTCCGTGTCCGGGTCAGCGCAGGACAAGGCACTTGTTGGAGCACTCATCACCGCAGTGCGGGAAACCCTCAAACTGGAGGATGCGGCTGGGACATCTGCTGAGGTGTCGGTCCCTTTTGGGTCCCACAAGCCGACCCGCACTACTAAGGTATTTCCTTATGTAACTTATTTTTATATGTTTATAGACGAGGAATGGGAACGACCGCAGAGGACCTTTTCGGTCCCAAAACGCATGGCGGTCCGTTACCCTTTTGAGGAGAGCCTTCTGAAAAAATGGGCATCTCCCCCGGTTGTGGATCCCCGGTATCCAGGTTAAAAAAAGTAACCACTATTCCGGTTGAGGGGACGCCTGCATTTAAGGACCCTGCGGATAGGAGGTCCGAGGCGGTGGCCCGGTCCATGTTTACCATGCTGGGATTTGCATTACGGACAGTTTTGGCTGCGGCTCTGGTGTCACAGACACTTACAGAATGGGCTAAAATTTTGCACCAGGAGTTGGAAAGACAACAGGTTTCCCCGGTCTGCGTAGAAATGGCTGACCAGTTGGTGCATGGCCTCAAATATGTCTGTGATGCAGCCCTGGACACAGCTTCCCTGCTTTCTAGAGCCTCAGTATCTGCTGTGGTACTGCGTCGCCTGATTTGGCTAAAATGGTGGTCCGCGGACCAGACTTCCGAAAAGGCTCTGGCTGATTTGCCTTTCCGGGGTGGAAGTCTATTTGGAGCCTCGCTGGATGACATTAAGGATGTCACTGGGGGTAAGAGCACACTGATCCCACAATCCAGAAAAGGTAAGGAGCCACGCCGCAGGCCGGGGCCCTCCTTTTCTGCTCAGAAGCGTTTTTTTCGTCAGTCCGGGCCTGCAGCTAAGCGTTCCCAGGCCGACAAGGGGCCAGCTGGGGGATAAAAAGCGTCCCTGGGTTCGCAAGCCCGACAAGCCCGCAAACAAATCTGCTACTGCATGAAGGTTTGCCCCCGCCCGCAACTCGGGTGGGGGGTCGCCTTCGCGAGTTTGCAGCTCGGTGGACCTTCCTACTTTACGACCAGTGGGTTTGCGAAGTGGTTTCATCAGGGTATAAGATAGAATTTCTTTCTTGTCCACCAAACAGATTTTTTCCCTCAAACCTTCATCCTCCTGCAGCTCGTCGGAACGCCCTGTTTGGGGCAGTGCAGGACCTGCTGAAGCGCGGGGTGATAGTACCTGTGCCGCTGCCGGAAAGGTTTCAGGGATTTTACTCCAATCTGTTTGTAGTCCCAAAGAAGGACGGGGTCCATCCAATCCTGGATCTGAAGGCCCTCAACAACTTTGTAAAGGTGCGAAGGTTCAGGATGGAATCAGTTCGCTCTGTGGTCGCTGCACTCCATCCGGGGGATTTTCTAGCATCCTTGGACATCAAGGACGCATACTTGCATGTCCCCATATGCATCAGAGATTTCTGCGTTTTGCAGTTGGGGACAATCACTACCAATTTGTGGCTCTCCCTTTTGGCCTGGCGTCGGCACCAAGGGTTTTCACCAAGGTGCTCGCCCTGATTCTGGCCTTGCTGAGACAGCAAGGTATCGCTATCGTGGGCTACCTGGATGACCTCCTTCTGAGAGCGGCTTCAGACTCAGAATTAGAGGGGGATGTAGCGATTGCCAGTCAGACCCTTCAAGAATTTGGTTGGGTACTGAACCTCCAGAAGTCGGTGTTGGTGCCGACTCAGCGGCTGGAATACCTGGGCTTGATCCTGGACTCCTCGGAGGCGAAGGTTTTTCTCCCTTTAGAAAAATTGCAGGCTCTTCACGTGGCGGTGAAGCTGTTGGCAACCCGCAGGTGGTCGTCGCTGCGCTTTTGCATGCGAGTCCTGGGTCTCATGGTGGCCTCCTTCGAGGCGGTACCATATGCTCAATTCCACACTCGAGTCTTGCAGAAGGAGATCCTGTCCAAGTGGGACAAGTGTCCGTTGTCCCTGGATTGTCAAATCCGGGTGAGCCAACTAGTCAGGACTTCCCTGGTCTGGTGGCTGACATATCCGGCCCTTCTGTCCGGAAAGTCGTTCCTTCCCTTTCACTGGACTGTGATCACAACGGACGCCAGTCTGACCGGTTGGGGGGGTGTTTGGGGGGTCCAGTCGACACAAGGTCGCTGGACACAGGAAGAATCCCGCCTGCCGATCAATGTACTGGAACTTCGGGTGATCAGGCAGTGCCTCTCCACATGGCCACAGAGGCTACAGGAGCGTCCAGTCAGGATCCAGTTGGACAACGCCACAGCGGTGGCATATGTCAACCATCAATGAAGAACAAGGAGCTCGGCTGCAGCATCGGAGGTCGCTCACATACTGTGGTGGGCAGAAAGGAGCATGCCGGCTCTATCGGCCATATACATTCCGGGCATAGAAAACTGTCAGGCGGACTACCTAAGTCGCCAGATGCTGGACCAAGGAGAATGGTCACTACACCCAGACGTGTTTCAACTCCTTTGCCTAAAATTGGGCACGCCAGACGTGGATCTCCTGGCTTCTCGACTCAATCGGAAGGTATTGAGGTTTGTGGCCAGGTCAAAAGATCCCTGGGCGGACGCAACGGCGGCCCCGTGGGGACAGTATCAGCTGATCTATGCTCTTCCCTCACTGAAACTTCTTCCTCGTCTGCTCCGCAGAGTGGAGACCGAGGGGATTCCGGTAATCTTAATTGCCCCAGATTGGCCTCTGCGTCTCCCTAGTACGCTGACCTGGTGGCGGATGCCCCTTGGCGACTGCCGATGCGGGAGGACATTCTGTCGCAAGGTCCCATACTTCATCCTGCTTTACAGTTAATGGCTTTAACGGCATGGCTATTGAAAGCCAGCTACTAAGGGACCGAGGCCTGTTGGATTCAGTAATTTCCACTATGCTGAGGGCACAGAAGTCATCTTCTCTGAAGATCTACCATCGCACGTGGAAGGCATACATCTCTATGTGTGAGGAGCAGGGATGAGCCGAACGCCCCCCTGTTCGGTTCGCACCAGAACCTGCGAACAGACAAAATGTTCGTGTAAACTTTAGAACCCTATTAAATACAATGGACTCGAACGTTCGAAATCTAAAGTGTTAATTATAAAGGCTGATATGCAAGTTATTGTCCTAAAAAGTGTTTGAGGACCCGGGTCCTGCCCCAGGTGACATGTATCAATGCAAAAAAAAGTTTTAAAAACGGCCGTTTTTTCGGGAGCAGTGATTTTAATAATGCTTAAAATGAAAAAATAAAAGTGAAATATTCCTTTAAATTTCGTACCTGGGGGGTGTGTATGATATGCATGTAAAGTGGCGCATGTTTCCCGTGCTTAGAACTGTCCCTGCAAAAAATGTCATTTTTGAAAGAAAAAAAGTCATTTAAAACTGACTTGCGGCTATTAATGAATTGTCGGCTCCCGGCAATACATTCAAAAGTCATTGATAAAAAAAAAAAAAAAAAGCGTGGGGGTTCCCCAGAATTCAATTACCAGGCCCTTCAGGTCTGGAATGGATATTAAGGGGAACCCTGCCGCAAATTTTAAAAAAAATTGACGTGGGGTTCCCCTACATATCCATTCCAGGCCCTTCAGATCTGGCATGGATTTTAAGGGGAACTCCACCCCAAATTAAAAAAAAAATGGCGTGGAGTCCCCCTAAAAATCCATACCAGACCCCTTATCCGAGCACGCAACCTGGCCGGCCGCAGGGGAAAAGGGGGGGATGAGAGAGCGCCCCCCCTCCCTCCTGAACCATACCAGGCCACATGCCCTCAACATGGGGAGGATGTCCCCATGTTGATGGGGACAAGGGCCTCATCCCCACAACCCTTGCCCGGTGGTTGTGGGGGTCTGAGGGCGGGGGGCTTATCGGAATCTGGAAGACCCCTTTAACAAAGGGGACCCCCAGATCCCGGCCCCCCCTATGTGAATTGGTAAGGGGTACATTGTACCCCTACCATTTCACGAAGAAAGCGTAATTTTTTTTTTAAAAAAACCACACAAACACCTTGAAAAAGTCCTTTATTTAAAAAAAAAACATTCCAGCGGTGAAATCCAGTGTCCCGCGGCGATCCCGATGTCCAGCGCTGTCCTTTATTGGTTGTGCCTGAGCGGACCTGATGGGGAACTCCCTCAGTATTTTAAATGTATAGACCCGCCCCTTCTAAAGTTCCCCATCAGGTCCGCTCAGCGGACCAGATGCGGAACATGAGAAGGGGCGGGTCTATACATGTATTGCCAAAGTGAGAGCAGTTCCCCATCAGGTCCGCCCCCTCGGTATGTCGGACCCGCCTACGTCATTGGCTTGAGCGGGGAACTTCCTTCACTATGTAAATTTAAATTACACAGTGAAGGAAGTTCCCCGCTCAAGCCAATGACGTAGGCGGGTCCGACATACCGAGGGAGCGGACCTGATGGGGAACTTTAGAAGGGGCGGGTCTATACATTTAAAATACTGAGAGGGAGTTCCCCATCAGGTCCGCTCAGGCACAACCAATGAAGGACAGCGCTGGACATCGGGATCGCCGCGGGACACTGGATTTCACCGCTGGAATGTTTTTGTTTTTTTTTATTATTTTAAATAAAGGACTTTTTCAAGGTGTTTGTGTGTTTTTTTTACGCTTTCTTCGTGAAATGGTAGGTGCATGTGGCCTGGTACGGTTCAGGAGGGAGGGGGGCGCTCTCTCGTCCCCCCCTTTTCTCCTGCGGCCGGCCAGGTTGCGTGCTCGGATAAGGGGTCTGGTATGGATTTTTAGGGGGACTCCACGCCATTTTTTTAAAATTTGGGGTGGAGTTCCCCTTAAAATCCATGCCAGATCTGAAGGGCCTGGAATGGATATGTGGGGGAACCCCACGTCAAATTTTTTTAAATTTGCGGCGGGGTTCCCCTTAATATCCATTCCAGACCTGAAGGGCCTGGTAATTGAATTCTGGGGAACCCCCACGCTTTTTTTTTTTTTTTTTATCAATGACTTTTGTATGTATTGCCGGGAGCCGACAATTCATTAATAGCCGTGAGTCAGTTTTAAAAGACTTTTTTTCTTTCAAAAATGACATTTTTTGCAGGGACAGTTCTAAGCACGGGAAACATGCGCCACTTCACATGCATATCATACACACCCCCCAGGTACGAAATTTAAAGGAATATTTCACTTTTATTTTTTCATTTTAAGCATTATTAAAATCACTGCTCCCGAAAAAACGGCCGTTTTTTAAAACTTCTTTTTGCATTGATACATGTCCCCTGGGGCAGGACCCCGGTCCCCAAACACTTTTTAGGACAATAACTTGCATATAAGCCTTTATAATTAGCACTTTAGATTTCTCCCATAGATTTTTCGAATTTGCCGCGAACACCCCAATTTGTTCGCTGTTCGGCGAACGGGCGAACAGGCAATGTTCAAGTCGAACATGAGTTCGACTCGAACTCGAAGCTCATCCCTAGTGAGGAGATGGAGTGGCGTCCACGGGCATATTCGGTTTCCAGGATCCTGCTGTTTCTACAGAGTGGAATGGATCAGAAACTTGCCTTAAGCACCATTAAGGGGCAGATTTCAGCCTTGGCTGTTTTCTTTCAACGACCCCTGGCGGCTCATTCACTGGTGAGTACATTTGTGCAAGGGGTCCAACATGTGGCTCCTCCGGTTCGACCACCACTACCTCCATGGGATTTGAATCTGGTGCTCTTGGTACTTCAGAAACCTCCCTTTGAGAACATCAGAGAGATTCCTCTTTTGACAGTCTCTCAGAAAGTTGCCTTTCTGGTGGCCATTACATCTGTCAGGAGGGTTTCTGAGTTGGCGGCCTTGTCTTGCAAGTCCCCCTACTTGATCCTCCATAAGGATAAAGCGTTGCTACGCCCGCAGCCTTCGTTTCTTCCGAAGGTGGTTTCGACTTTTCATCTGAATGAGGAAATTGTACTTCCATCCTTGTGTCTTCGGCCGTTGCATCCCAAAGAGGTTGTGTTACACCCGCAGAGCACGTACCACGTCTAAGGAATGTATTTGTCTGCTACGGCTCCGTTTCGGAGGTCAGACTCACTGTTTGTGAGTTTGTGAAATGGCCACCATTTCTCAGTGGATCAGGCAGATTCTGATTCAGGCTTATGCCCTTAAAGGGCGGGCGCCTCCCTTTCCTGTCACGGCGCATTCAACCAGGGCGATTGGTGCCTCCTGGGCTTTTCGACATCCAAGTGTCTGTCTCACAGGTGTGTAAGGCGGCGACCTGGTCGTCCGTTCACACCTTCACTAAATTTTACAAGGTTGACGTGCATGCATCTGCGGATGCTTGCTTCGGCCGCAAAGTTTTGCAGGCGGCTGTTTAAGGTTGCAACTCCTCCGTTGAGGAGCTCTGTTTGTTTGGGGTGAAGTTTGTTTGCTTGCTGTTTCCACCCCTCGTTTTTTTGGCACTGCTTGGGGACGTCCCACTTGTCAAGACTAAAGGAGCTGTGTCCGTCCATGGACGAAAGAGAAATTTTTTTTACTCACCGTAAAATCCTTTTCTCTGAAGTCCATGGACGGACACAGCACCCACCCCTCCTGTTTGAGTTTGTACTGCTTTTTGACGAACTAAGCTGCTGAGTGCAGGGTGAGGGGTTATGACCAGAGGGACTGCCCCCTGGGCGGGGCTGTTCAGCTTTGGTATAATTACATGTTTTTGTATATCTAACATGTCTGCCTAGTCCTCCTTCTAATAGACGGAACATAACCCACTTGTCAAGACTAAAGGAGCTGTGTCCATCCATGGACTTCAGAGAAAAGGATTTTACGGTGAGTACAAAAATCCTATTTTTTATTTGTGGTCAAAGTGATGACAGTTCAGTATATTGTGTTTCAAGAAGGCAATGTTGTAGTTCGCAATATTTTATTGGCACACTTATTATATACAACATACTATATACTTTCTTTTTTTTTTTAATCCAAAAACTTTTTTATTTTAGAAAATTATTCTCATAATACATACAATTCGTGCATTTTGTTCGGTAAAACATTACACATAGAATAAACATGTCTAATCTTACATCCATATACTATTTTGTATCAGTCTTGTATATTTGCATCTGTATCCTCTTTTCCCTTTTTCTCCCTTTCCACCTCCCCCCTAACCCCATGACTACATCCATCACCTATGCCTCCTAATATCTGATCACCACAAATCGTTTCTTCCACCACCGATGTTCTCTCCTATCTAGATGTTCAACCTTTACTCCTTCAGGCCGTTCTTTCCCTCTCCTCTCTGCCCCTCCCTCCCTGCACCTCCCCAGGGTCTCTACATCTGGAGTCTTTCCACTACCAGTTGAGATGGCGCTAGATCAGCATCCCTCAGCCATGGTTGCCATATAGTATCAAATTTACCCACTTCTCTCCTACGACTGTACGTCAATCGCTCTCTAAGAAGCAAGGAGTTTACATAGAAGATCCACTGCTTCCCCGTGGGTACCGCTGGTGCCATCCAGTATTTTGCAATGAGTTTTCTGGCTAGATACATCAGTCTAGTTAACATGTAGTACATTCCTCTTGGGAACATTTCTGCATCTATGGCTCCAAGCAAATACACTACAGGGTTTAGAGGGACAGGAACCTGTGCTAGTCTAGTAATGCACTGGGAGACTTCCTCCCAGTACCTATGTAGTTTTGGACACCTCCAGATTAGGTGTATGAAGTCCCCCTTATGTACTTTACATTTTGGGCACAGGGGGGAGTCTCTTCCTCCCCATTTATATAGCTGCTCTGATGTTCTATATGCCCTATGTAAAATAAATAATTGTGACAATCTATGGGATGTGGATACTGATACCGCTGGAATAGATTCAAGGGACATTTCCCACTGGTTCCCATCTATCTCCCCTATATCTTCCACCCATTTGCTTCGACATTTTAGCGAGGCATAGTCCTGAACTGAGGACAGCAATTCCCTATAGATTTTTGATGTTAATCCTTTCCTAGTGTCCGCCCCAAGAACTTCTCTCAACAAAGATGATGTTGACACTGTCAAAGAGTGTATTGTTTGTTGTGCCTGCAGCGCATGACGAAGTTGGAGATATTGATAGAAGCTCCTGGGGTTTAACTGGAATTCCCTACATAGCTGTTCATACGTCTTCAACACCTCCCCCTCATATAGCTGTGCAAAAAAACAGATCTCCCTCTCTTTCCAGGGGGTAAAGCCCTGCAATTCCTGTACCTCTGGGTATCTCTGTTTGTGCCATATCGGGGTAAAGGGCAACAAACCCGATATCTTTAGAGCTTTCCGAACCTGGCATGCTTGGCAGGTCCATCTCCATATGGGAGGCCACCTCTAATGCGGGGGCTGATGCAGTCACCAATTTACATATAGGGTCCTCGTTTTCTTCCCGCCCCCACCCTGCCATCTGCTGAAGCTGTGAGGCCAAAAAGTAGATTTTGGGATGGGGTACTGCCAGTCCTCCTCTGTCCTTTCCATATTGCAGTGTGATATATATAAGTGGAAAAAACTGCGCTAAACCAAAAATGATAATAAAAGCTGCTGATACTCAAACAAACAAAGCAAAGAACAAAATGGATTCAAAATAGTACAGCGCTAAGATTCAAATTCAGAGAGATGGCTACTGAACGTAGCTCAAATGTGTGATGAACTGAAACACAGTGAATGTATAAATCAATACATAGAGTTCATGAGCAGTCCATTCCAATGGGTGATCTCTGATGGGAGTTATCCTCCATGGGAATTGAGGAACATACCCCTATGGGTGAATGTAGGATAACTACAAAAATAATGTGTAGAAAATAGTCCAAAATAACGTGTGTGTTAAAAGGGATGTCTATTCATGGAACACACCGCCACAGCATGGAAGGATCAAAGGACCCAAATGTTGATGGTGGAAACACAAAAAGAAGAAGAGCACAGTTGATACAGTCGGGTATTCTTACCGGAAACGGTGGACACACCTGTCGTATGACAGTGAGTCAATCAGGCTTGGTGGTCGCCGTGACCGGAAGGTGGAACTGGATATCCTGGATGCCTAGGACCGATTCCAGCAGGGTGATGAATGATCAGCTCACACGGTGGTGATCCCTCCAATCGTTGCAGGC
The DNA here is from genome assembly GCA_029206835.1 of Rana muscosa. Taxonomy (NCBI): domain Eukaryota; kingdom Metazoa; phylum Chordata; class Amphibia; order Anura; family Ranidae; genus Rana; species Rana muscosa. The sequence continues at coordinate 319,581,884 of CM055117.1, read as the reverse complement.
TCCAAAACGTTCCAAAAATGGACGCAAGGGTGGGAAAAAAAAGAAAACTCCAGATGGTGCAGGTCAATATAGCCAATCAAGGTTTATTGAATAGATTTTGTCTTTACAGACATAGAAACAAATAAAAGTGATCACAAAATGGTAAAAAGTAATAAAAGCAATGTGGGGTACAGCGATAGCAAGCCCTACGCGTTTCGACTACCAAAGTCTTCAACAGGGGCATAATGCTGTACCCCCCACATTGCCGGCCTTAAATATGGTCTGAAAGGTATCTGTCCCGCCCTGAAGGGGCGGAGTCAAAACAGGAAGTAACAAAATATTCCACAGTGTCAGACTATCCCCGTATAAATTATACCTTAACCTGTAAATCTACACGTCAAATTGCAAAAATGTACAGACAATGTATGGTGATAATAATACTAAAACCCCAAAGTAACACAAATTTCAAATAATGTTTCCTCAGATATTCCCGCCAAAGATACAAACCAATTCAATTGGACAGACTGATGACACCATCTGTGTAAAGCACATGAGCCTCTGAGTGCTGATGTCCACAGTAAGCCCCACCGCCAGAAGAGGGCGTCCAATTGCCTGGCTGTATCCCATAACTGGCCCACAAGAACATCTGAATGCAGCAACATCACTCAGATGTTGCTGCAATGTGAATTGGGGACACCGAAGTAGCGTGGCGCCGCGGCACACCATGCCTGCGGAAGTGTAATGCGTGTAGTTCATGTGAACATCACACGCGCGCGCCCGAGAACGGCGTCATGACGCCGTTACGTTGCGTCATCACAACGCCACAGTAAAGAGACGTGAGACGGCGGCATCTCACTACAAGGAGACGCCACAGCACCATGGTAACGTCCGAAACCATGGAGTGGGCGCCATCTAATGGACACAATGTATATGACTTCAATAAGGGAAATTGAAGAACCTGCTGATGGGCGTATATCTGAATAGCCCAAAAAACGCCATACAGCAGAATCACCAACTATTATCAGTCCCTCCTTGCAAACCGAGTAGTGAATATTAGCCAAAGATCTATTGGAAAAAAGGGGAGAACCCAAACCCTTCTCTTACATCCTAACAGGATGTGAAAATTCAAACAACATATAAAAATACATATAATTTGCCAACACATCCTGTCGCCCCATAAACGCAGAATGTTACATACACATGCATAATTATACATACATATGAACATTCCATGGATAAAGGCCAACTGATGAGACTTTAAATGGGAGAAGGAACTAGAATCCATATGAAGCAATACAACCGCGCCGTGTCACCTGAAGAGGTGCACACGGGCGATGAATTGCAACATAAATGGTCATAAACCGTCTTGACTAACATGGATACTGGAGCCCAGGGTACTCACGCCCGGTTGATGAAACAATTAATGTCCCATTCAACATTCATACCATGGGGTGAGTAACACCTGAGCTCATGTATCCAATAAGTCTCTAATCTAGAGACACCCCGCAGAGAGGAGTCCCCCCTCCAGTGGGGGACAAACCTATCTATCACCTGGAATTGGGTGCCTCTAGGGTCCTTCGCGTGGTGTTCTAAATAATGTCGTGCGACAGTATGTTTGTCACAACCCTTGCGAATTTTAGCTATGTGTTCATTAACACGAATAGAAAAATTTCTAATCGTGCGCCCTACATATTGAAGTTTGCATGGGCATGTGATTAGGTACACGATGAACCTAGTAACGCAGGTAGTAAACTGCTTCATAGTGTAACTGCGTCCCGTGACACTAGAGCTTAGACATGTGCACACTGAAATATTTTGTTTCGGAATTTCGTTTTCGTTAGAAAAATAAATTTATTTAGTTACTCCCGAAATTCGTTTTTATTTATTTCGTTTTTCGTTAGAAATTGCATTCGTACAAAAATCTGAATTAATTAAGGTTGAATCTGTCATTGAAGGCTTATGGTGTCTGTCGAATGTTCAAAGAAGATTCGACGGAGCAGCGAAACTGTACGACGCTGCAATCATACATTTCCGGTCGAATGTTTTTTTTATTTTTATTATTATCTTTTTTATTAATTTTCCAAAAACATATATAACACACATTACAATACATGAAACACATTTACAGTCTCAATATTTCCCATTACAAATAAAAAAAAAGGGGGGGAAGAAAAGAGGGAGAGATGGGGAAATGGAGAGAGAGAGCGAGAGAGAGAAAAAAAAAGGGGGGGGGAGTGGGGATGATTTTAGAAGGGGGGGGATGGGGGAATACAGTCCCCCATACTCTCCCCCAAATATATTATGTGCTATCACTCTAGTGTTGATGTCTTCTAAAGTGGAATTAAATAATAAAGGGAGACAAAAAAAGTGATTTCAAAAACTACTACAAACTGAAAAACAAGTGTTACAATCTAAAAGTGGACTGTATAGAGGACTAAGGGATGAATTTACAAGTGACTACACTGATGAAGTGACAAAACATATATGTAGAGAGAAAAATAACAGGTAAAATTATCGTCACCTGTGCCCAAAAAATAAAAAAAGGGGGGGGGAGTAGGGGAAGCCTCAGGGAAGAACAAATCTAATCCCCTCTCTCACTCTGTCCGAGAAAAGGAAGAGAACAAAAATAGGGGTGTAAAAAAGGAAAGAAAAGGGAGGAAAGGGAAGGCCGGCATGCATGGTATCCAATAAAATGTTTGTCACATTACATTTTAGTCTCTTAAGGGATGAGCCAAAGAATAACCACAGGGAATCATCCTTAAGATATAGATAGCTTATTCAATAGATGTAAACAGGTCTCAGTGGGATTGTGCAAGTATCTCTCTATAGGTTGTGGTGTCCTTGAACTCCATCCACGGAGTCCAAGTTAAAGTGTGTCGTTGAAAAGTGTCCTTGTTACAATGAGTGATATCTTCCATGAGATGGACCTCTGAAATTTTTTGAAACCACTTTTTCACGGATGGAGTCTCAGGCTGACCCCAAAGGGTAGGTATAAGTGCTTTAGCCGTATTAAGCAGATGTGGAACTAAAGAACATTTGTATTTTCTGACAGGTTCCTTGGTAGCATGGTAAAGAATGGTCCATGCATCAGCAGGAAGATTAATATTGGATATTTGTTGGATAATTCGAATAATGCTAGACCAGAAGGGGCGGATGAGTGGGCACGACCACCATATATGAGCGTGGGTTGCTCTGTTCCCACAATTCCTCCAACACAACGGGGAGTTGTCGGGGAGCATCTGATGAAGCTTTGATGGGGTGTAGTGCCATCTGGTTAGTAGTTTGTAATTGACCTCAGCCATCCTTGATGCAATTGAAGAGATATGAGTCAGCTGTAGGACTTTATCCTTTTGGCTGTCTGAGAGGCAGAATTCCAAGTCTGCCTCCCACTTAGCGAGAAAGGGAGGATAAGTATCACCTTGGAGCTTGATGAGTAATTTGTAGAATACCGAGATACAATGTTCAGGTGGGTCCGTTGAATTAAAAACTTCCTCAATACTGTTTAAGTCCTGTATCCCTCTAAGCGGCTGAGGCAGAGTTCTAAGGAAACCTTGCAATTGATTATATCTCCATTTATCAAGAAACATAATGGGCTTGAGGCCGAGAATTTCCTTAAGAGGCTTAAGCGCATTTGCTCGAAGAACATGATGTAGTAGAAGAGGTTCTTCTGGCAACCACGTCCTATAGCCAGGATCTAATAGGCCAGGTAAGAAATAATCGTGGTCCAAAAGCGGTAACAGAGGAGAAGCATATGACCACGAGAACTTCCTATGTAAGGCATCCCATACATCAAGGGTGGAAGTGGTTAAAGTGGAAGTACTTGGAGCAAGGTGTCTATGTAAGCGTGGCAACCAGGGTGTAGTTGCTAGGTCTGTGTTACTAAGAGCATGTTCCAAACTCACCCAAAGTTTGGAATTAGCAGCATATTTCCATTCGGATATTCTAGACAGAATCACAGCATTATAATAAGCCTTAAAATTTGGAAGGGCCAGTCCCCCAGCTTCCTTGGAGCGAAATAATACTTCCTTAGATACTCTGGGGTGACTGTTCCTCCAAATAAAGCGGGAGACCATGGTCTGTAATAGGGAAAAAAATCCTATAGGCACACCCAATGGGATCATTTGAAAGAAAAAAAGAACTCTAGGCAGAATGTTCATTTTAATTATACTCACTTTACCCAACCATGAGTGTGTCAGCGTGTTCCACTTTTGTAGATCCCTTCTAATATTATTCAATAATGGGATGTAATTATATTTAAAGAGGGACTGAATGTGAGGCACAAGATTCACTCCCAGATATTTCATACTTCGTTGAACCCATCTAAAAGGGAAGAGGGGTTTTAAATTTTCCACCTCCCTTCCAGGTAGATTAATATTTAGAATTTCAGACTTAGATAGGTTAATTTTAAAGTTGGAGAGTGTCTGAAAAGTAGAAAACGCTGACATTAAATTAGGAAGCGAGATACGAGGCTGCTGGATAAAAAATAAAATATCGTCCGCATATGCCGCATATTTGTGCGTTTTATTACCTACTTGAATCCCATGTATATTTAAATTACATCTTATAGTTGCCAAAAAGGGTTCGAGGGTAAGGGCAAATAAAAGGGGAGAAAGAGGGCAGCCCTGTCTGGTCCCATTAAATAGTTGGAATGAGTCACTCAAAGTGCCATTTATGCGAATTTGTGCCGTGGGGTTAGAATAGAGGGAAGTAATGCGGTAAAACATCTTGGGTCCCAGCCCAAAATGTCGCAGGGTCAGTTTTAAGTAATCCCAGTCCACCCTATCGAACGCTTTTTCAGCATCTGTAGATACGAATAGGGTGGACTGGGAAGACCTTTGAGCGTATTGTATAAGAGATATCGCCCGGAGAGAATTATCCTTGGCTTCTCTGTGTGGCATAAAGCCCGTCTGATCCGTAGAAACCCAACTAGGTATAAGAGGGAGTAGTCTGTTGGCCATTACCTTAGAATATAATTTGATATCAACATTAATAGGGAAATTGGCCTATAGCTACTGCATTGAGTAGAGTCCTTATCTGCTTTAAGGATAACTGAAATATGGGCTGTAAGAGATTCCGGGCGTAGTCCCGAGGTCTGTGAGATTGAATTGGCATAAGCCATAAGGCGGGGCAGAAGGATATCACTGAATGTTTTATAGTACCGGATAGTATAACCATCCGGTCCCGGGGCTTTACCTGTCGGTGAAGATTTCAGAGCCGCCTGAAATTCCTCAACCGAAAGTTCAGATTCAAGTTCCCTGAGAGTCAAATTTGAAAGTTTGGGCAAATTTGCTTCTTTTAGATATGTAAGCATAAGGTTACGTCTCTCCTTCACAGTCAGAGACGGGGAGTCACACTGCACTTTGTACAAATCTGCATAATAGTCCCTGAAAGCTTTAGCAATGTGAGGAGTCGCATGGACTAAATTTCCGTTTGATAACTTTATTTTAGGAATAAACGATCTAGTCTGTTTTTCTTTGAGGGATCTTGCTAATTGTCTGCTAGGTTTGTCCCCCCACTCATAGAATTTTTGCGAATATCGTTGGAATTTCCGAGCTGTATCGAGGTTAAGAAGATTTTTTAATTCCTCTCGTTTCAATGTGAGAGCTTCTAGCTGGGATGTGTGCAAAGTGAGTTTATGTTGTTTATCAAGTTCTGTTATTTGGTGCAGGACCTGTTCAAGTTGTTGACCACGCTCTCTTTTTTTCCTTGCCCCAAGTTCTATGAATCGGCCTCTCATAGTTGCCTTGTGAGCTTCCCATACAATAGCAGGGGATGTCTCAGAAGGTTTATTGTCTTTAAAATAACGGAAAATTTATTACCAAATACTTACCGTAATTTTCCTTTCCTGATAGACTCCATGGCAGACTACGTGTGGGTTAACCCCGCCTCCTCTCCACAGCTATAGGACCCCTTACCCATAAATTTGAGCTCACCTCCACAGACAGGTGTTCCGTAACTAGCCGACTCAAATTTCAACTCTCATATTTTTAATTCATGGGTGGGAACTCCGTCTGCCATGGAGTCTATCAGGAAAGGAAAATTACGGTAAGTATTTGGTAATAAATTTTCAGTTTTCCTGACAGACTCCATGGCAGACTACGTGTGGGAAATAACTAGCCAATCCACACGGGAGGGTATGCTTGCTCAAAAAAAATATTTTAATCTTTCCCGTCAACTGACAGGATTTTTCGACCAAAATTAACAGAGGAAAGGGAAGCAGGCTCAATACAATAATGAGACATAAATGTATGAAAAGAAGACCACGAGGCTGCCCTGCATATCACTTCAGGAGCCACGTGTCGAGCTGCTGCCCATGAGGCTGCCATGCCTCTGGTGGAATGAGCCGTCACCGCCTCTGGAGGAGCTAAGCCCTTTGCCCTGTAAGCCTGTTGAATAGATTGGACGATCCAGGCTGCTATTGTTCTGGAGGAAGCCCTCTTTCCTTTGTTGCTACCAGTGTGTAACAAGAACAGGTAGTTCAAGCTTCTAAAAGATGAAGTGACTCGCAAATATTCTTTCAGAGTCTCACCCACATCCAAGGGATGAACATCTGCTGATTCTGGAGAATTGAAAGTAGGAAGGACTATTTCCTGATTCTCGTGAAAAACTGACTTGACTTTTGGTTTAGACCCAAGCATGGGAATAAGGACCACTCGGTCAGGGAAGAAAGTCAAAAAGGGTTCTTGACAACCCAGGAAGCTTATTTCTGAAACCCTTTTGGCTGAAGTAATGGCCACTAGAAAGGCCAGTTTGATTGATAAGTCCTTAATAGAAAGATCCTTGCTGTTGAGTGCTGAAAGAGCATCAAGGACGAGCAGAAGATCCCATTTGGGGAATCTAGGTTTCCTCTGAGGCCTGATTCTCGAAGCCCCCTGAAAGGATTGTTGAACCAGGGGATGAGTTGCCCATGATGTTCCTGAAAATGCAGATAAGGCTGAAACTTGTCAATCAGTTCCCTCAGAGTACAAAGGAAGATCCAAGCCTGATTGTAGAAAACTCAAAACGTCTTGAACTCCAGGATTTCTGAAAGATTTTCCAGCAGAAGTCATGAAGCTGACAAACCTGGTCCAGATTCTGTTGTAGGTTTTGTTCATGTTAGGCTTTCTGGAGCTCATAAGGGTAGAGATTACCCCTAAAGCACACCCAAGAGACTCTAGCGGGTCCCTGAAGCTCATCAGATTCAGGAGAGGAAACCATGGCCTGTTCGGCCAGTATGGTGCTATTGTTATCACTTCGTCTTTCTCCAACTGGAGCCGCTGCAGGAATTTTTGCATGATCGGAGGTGGAGGGAAGGCATATGCCTTGTTGAATTTCCATTGGCTTGTTAATGCATCTACTCTGAAGGCTTGACTGCACCGACCTCGAGTGTAGTATCTGTCTACTTTGTGATTGCAGGGGGATGCAAACAGATCCACTTCTGGATCGATTCCCAACGATAGGATCCACTTGAATGTCTGTGTATGCAGTGACCATTCGTTGTTGTCTAGGTTGCTGCGTGACAGAAAGTCCGCTTGAATGTTCTGTTCCTCTGGAATGAAGACTGCTGTTAAGTTGAGTAGATTCCTCTGAGCCCAGGTCATAATGGGCTCGACCTCTTGGAGAAGGGCAGAGCTCCGAATGCCCCCTTGTCTCTTCACATATGCCACAGCGGTGGTATTGTCCATTTTCAGTAGGACCGACTTCCCTTTCAGAAGGTGGGAGAAAGCGTGAAGGGCGCACCATGCCGCACGCAATTCCAGAACGTTTGACCCTGGAATGTGGAGATGGGCATCCCATTTGCCCTGAGCCAGTTCTGCCCCACAATGTGCTCCCCAGCCCGCATTGCTGGCATCGGATGAAACAGTCATCCATTGGATGGGAGCAAGGGAGTGGCATGTTAACAAGTTTTTGTGTTGAAGCCACCAGAGAAGACTGTTCCTCATTGAGTAATCCTGATCAGCTGATTGCGATCGTCTGTCTTCCATTACTGAAGGAATCCTGATTGAAAAGGCCGAAGCCTCCACATTGCTCATTTGACCATGGGGAACGTGGCCACCATCGTGCCGATTATCTTCAGGCACTGTGACGCCCTTAGGTGAGAGTAGTCTAGGGCTAAAGATATTCTTACCCGAATGCCTGGGATTTTCTACTGTGTCGAATTGAGCTCCTAGGTAGGTTAGGCGTAGGGTCGGGCCTGGCTGACTTTTCTCTCGGTTTAGGAGCCATCTGAACTCTATCAATGTAGAGATCACTTGATCTTTGTGGATCAGCAGCTGCTGCTTGTCTTGGGACAGTAGTAGCAGCTCGTCCAGGTAATGATACAGACGCACACCCTGTATTCTGATAAGAGACACAATTACCGACAGTACCTTGGAAAAAAGACCCTTGGAGAGGTCGTTAGTCCAAATGGAAGACAAATAAATTGTAAGTGCTCTCGTTCGACCTGAAATCGAAGGTATTTGTGGAATTCTTCTGCCACGGGAACATGAAAATACGCGTCCTTAACATCTATTGAGATCAACCAGTCGCCTGGTTGAACGACTTTTTGGATGGTTGAGAGTGCTTCCATCTTGAATTTCTCGTGCTTTATGTACCTGTTCAGGAAAGTGAGATCTATAACTGGACGCCAAGAGCCGTTCTTCTTTTGTACTAGGAAGAGGGGGAAGTATACCCCCTGGAATTCCTCGTCCTTTGGGACGGGCACCACTGCTCCTTGATCTTTCAGGGCATTCACATATGAAAGAAGAACTTGTTGTTTTTCTTCTGATTGAGGCAGTGAAGATTGCATTGGTCTGCATGGAGGGACTTTGGGGAAGGACCATGCGTGACCTGTTGAGACTGTTTTGATGGTCCAATAATCTGAGATCAAGGTCACCCAGACGTGCCGGCAGAGACGTAGGCGAGCCCCTACCCGACCGCTTGGGCAGGCCCAATCTCAAAAGGACTTGGTTGGCTCGCGCCCACCGGGCGTCTGTTTCTTGCCAGATTTTTTGGAAAGATATCTGCCTATTCCAGTTCCAGCTTCTCCTAAAATCCCGTCCGGGCCTATAGGAGCATGCCTCTCTTGAACGCTCTGTACTGCGTCTCTGCTGAGGTTTTCTTTGGTTAAACGGACGTTTGTCCTGAGGGAGGAATCCCGACTTTCCGCCTGTAGCCTTTGAAATGGCATTATACAGTTTGTTTCCAAACAAGGAAGTTCCTTCAGAAGGAATTTTGCACCATGCCTGCTTTGAGGCAGGATCAACAAGCCAGGGGCGCAACCATAGTGCTCGTTTGGCTGTGACCGAAGATAGCAAGGATCTAGCCATCAAGCGGATGAGATCAATTGAAGCTTCTCCCAAAAAGGCGATAGCCAGTTTAAGTTCTTGCAGTGCTGAACTTTGTGCCAATTCCTGCGAGACACCTTTCAGAACGGAGTCAACATTTTCCACCAGGCCTCCATTGCTTTGGAGGTGACTGCAAGGGCTAGGGCTGGTTTGCAAGCCATACCGTTCAAGTTATATATTCTCTTAATGTCTTGGTCAATCTTTCAATCCAGAACATCTTTAAAAGATACAGTGTCATCTAGCAGGAGGGTGACATGCTTCGCTAGGCGCATTACTGCTGCATCCACGAGGGGAGCATTTTCCAAACCTTCTTATCCCCCTTGCTGCATTCTTCCTTAAACACTCCTTTCAGCTCGGTGTGAAATTGGAACATTCTTTCCCCAGTTTCTTAAACAGTTCCTTTGTTTCTCTGGGGGGGGGCAGTGGTATCTTCCAACTTTAAGGTTTCCATCACTGCCTTGATCAGTGGAGAGACTAAAGCGTAGTCGAATCCCACTACAGAATCATCTCCCTCCATCTCGTCTTGCGAGGAATCATGGGAGGAATCACAGAATCATCTCCCTCCATCTCGTCTTGCGAGGAATCATGGGAGGAATCACAGAATCATCTCCCTCCATCTCGTCTTGCGAGGAATAATGGGAGGAATCATGGGGCTGGAATTGGCCGGAATCCTCCTGGGCCTCGTCAGCTAAGGAGCCAGACAAGGTGGTGGACTGGCTCCTCGTGTGGGGGGGCATCTATTTCCACCATAGACTGCTGTACCACACGTTTAATAAGAGACTCAAGATTTTGATTTTTCGGTCTCTTTCTCACCGACCGCTCGGGCATAGCATGGGTCACACAGCGATTTGCCCTCTGGGATTCTAGTTTTACATCCCCAACAGGCTCTGTGATCAGAGCGATCATCGCGGTGGTGTTAGCGGTGACTTGAGGAGGAATGGGAACATCTCCTATATTTAGAGGGGGAATGTGAGCGTCCCCTATGATAGTGGGTCCCAGACGGAGTGTCACGTCTGGACCTGGAGGATGATTGGTGATGGTGATGATGATGATGATGATGATGATGGTGCAGCCTGTCAAGGTCCCTATCCTGTGACCGATGAACTGATGTAGCCGGGCTGTAAGAGATAATACAGACAAAGGGAGGGGGAGGAAGGTGGGCAGGTTGTAACCATTAGCAACCACCAGAAAAAAATGACACCAAAGACACCAACCCCCTACCCACTCCGCACAGACCTTGTGCGGGAGGGCTGGCCACACGGCGGTGCAGATGAGTCCATGACGAGGAAGACACACAATGATGCGTAACTCCACTACCTAGACTAAGGATAAGCAAATCAATGCAAGAACAGCGCAGAAAAAAAATAGTTTTTTTTTTTTTTTAAAACTGTCCCTTTAAGAGACACTAAGCATTACAAGCATTACATGCATTACATTGCCAAGAAGTGCTTACCCCGTCCTGGTAGTATTGAGACTCCGGGAGGCTGCTGCTATATGCCCACAGGTTATCCCACCTGTATAGGGCTCCTCAGCGGTTTAAATCACCTGCCGGAATGACGTCATGGCCGGTCCGGTCTGTGCGCATGCATCGGAGGGACCGAACCTACTGCGCCTGCACGGCCCCTGACCCCTCCGCCATACTGCGCATGCGCAAAAACCAAGCCTCGGTTTCACCGTGGCTCTGCGCATGCACAGACGATCAACAGGCCGGGATCAGGAAGGGAATGGCATCCTGGAACGCAAAAGCGTTCCACACATATACTAAGCTTAGCGGCGCTGTATGACAGAGAAAAAACAGCAGAGAAAGACATACAAACAAACAAACAAACAAAAACTATCTGCCATGGAAATAGAAAAAGTCTTCAGACCTTGCCAGCTGAGATCCACCGTCCGTCATGGTATGCTGGGGCCACATCCCTTCCACCATAGGGGTATCCATCAGCCCAAAAACCACTCACCCGCTCATAGCTGGGCCCTGGGTGCACCGCACAACTCGTACCTGATCCGACAGACATCCTGGACTGCACCTGAATTGCATAATGAAGGGTCCATGTGAGGAGGACAAAAAAGGAACACCTGTCTGTGGAGGTGAGCTCAAATTTATGGGTAAGGGGTCCTATAGCTGTGGAGAGGAGGCGGGGTTAACCCACACGTAGTCTGCCATGGAGTCTGTCAGGAAATTGCGATATATGAGAGGCAAACACAGAAACTTCTGTTGGGTTAGAAAGAAGAGAATCATTGAGTCTCCAATTATTGGAGCGCTGAGTCAAAGTGGGCATAGTCATACTCATCGACACAGGTGCATGATCTGACAGTGTCGCAGTACCTATATTCGCCGATTGTAATAATGGGAGGTGATAATGGTCTAAAAAGATATTATCTATTCGGGAATAAGACTGATGAGTCTTCGAAAAATGGGAAAAATCTTTTTCTTTTGGATGTAAAGTACGCCATACGTCTATCAATTGTCGGTCTATTATTCTCTTTTTAACAAAGGACAGGCGCTTAAAAGAGATGTTAGAGCGACCGTGGGATGTATCCAAAACAGGATCTGGAGACATATTTATGTCTCCTGCCAGTATGATTAGACCCTCAGCAAATTGTGATAAATCAGTAAGAATTTGAGAAAAAAAGGTAGGTTGATTTTGGTTCGGGCAGTATATGTTTGCTAGAGTACATTGGGTAGTACCTAAAAAGCCCTTTAAAAAAAGAAAACGACCATGGTCATCCGCTTGCATATCTAAAAAACGGAAGGGTACGCTACTACTAAAACCAATAGCCACCCCCTTAGCTTTATTCGTATCTGAAAGGCTATAATACCACTGAGGAAAATAAAGCGAGGTCAATTTGACCTGCGTAGTATGGGTTAAATGTGTTTCCTGAAGAAACACAATAGAAGAGGCAAGTTTCCGTAATTCACGGATAACCTGATGCCGTTTTGCCGCAGCATTTAAACCCCTAACATTATAAGAAGTAACTTTAAGTGTGGCCATTTATCACAGTAGAGCATAACCCTTGAACCTACTTAGCCATGCATGCCAGCCTTGATAGGGAAAATAAAACAAAAAAGAAACGGGTAAGTATTGAGAAAAACAAAAAGACAAATTTACATAAACAACAAAAACGTCCATCTGGACGCATGTGGGAAACCTTAATTTATCACGCAGATTTCTGTGGTGGTCCCTATGGGGGGAGAGAGCACGGGCAGCCGTCCAGAACTCCTGTAGGAGAACAGATAAGAAAACTCGAAAGCTACCCGCTCTCCACAACCCCAAAAGGAAAGAAGGGGAGGGGAACGTGTCGTATAAAAGACACATAGGAGCATTGTGCTCCACCCGCATTCAGCTTGCGTCAGATAATGTGCAGAGGAATACTTTTTGCTCCAACAGTAAACAATAAACCTTTTTATAACAAATATACTTTAGCGGCCAAGTCACATCTCATTAGATATAATAACTTACAGGCACACTCAACCAAAGAAAAAAAGGAAAGTACATAGGCATAATCACCCTTTACTCGTCTATGTTATTATACAGGACCTGACGCTGAAGAGCGCCCTTTTTTAGTAGTAGGAGATTTTTGCCAATGGGAGTCCTGAATATGCGAAAACTTAGGGACCGGATCATGCCAGACCGGGAGGTCCACTGAGGGCAGATTAAGGTCCTTTAAAAATTGTAACAATTCCTCTGGGAACCGGAGGGTGTGGGAGCGACCATTTTTGGTAGCAATAAGGCACGGCGGGAAACCCCATCTATAGGTAATCTCCTTAGACCGTAAATGTTCCAAAAGTGGTTTAAGAGCTCTGCGGCGGTCTAAGGTTTCTTTAGATAAATCCGAGAAAATATTGAGAGTTGCTCCATCAAAGTCAATGTTGGGAATGCTCCTCAACTTGACCATAATGGCGTTCTTATCTGTGAAATAATGTAGACGGCATATTACGTCTCTGGGTTGCTCAGGAGCAACGGTACGAGACCTAAGAGCCCGATGAACCCGATCAAAGCGCAACGGATCAGTGGGTTCATTTCCCAACACTGAATTAAATATACCTCTAATCTGCGACTCCAAATCTTTATCTCCAGTCACTTCGGGCAGACCTCTGATTCGTAGGTTGTTTCTGCGATTTCTATTCTCGAGGTCCTCTAACTTATATAGTGAGGCACGTTGAGCAAGGGCTAGCTGTGTGACAGTCTTTTGTAGTTCTCTTATAGCTGTTTCATGAGTATCTTGTCTCTGCTCTGTGCCCTCCACCCTATCGAGAATATGCACCATATCTGTTCTTACTCCTGTGATTTCCTTTTTTATTGATTTTTCAAGTCCATGGAACATCCCGGCTAACTCTTTTCTGATGCCGCTCAGCAGAGACGCCATATCTGAGCCTGTAGGAGACTCAGGTTCTTCCATGAGATCTGAGCAGAAAGATGATACAGGCGAACTTTCTCTTACAGAGGTTGCTAGTGAAGCGAGAGATGCGTTGCGTCTCGTGCGTCTAGCTTGACTGCTACATGCGCCAGGGCCGGTTCCACTGGCAACCAGGAATCGCTGTATGGAACTAGAGGTGGTTTGGTTAGTCGCCGTTCCTTTACTATGTGTCTTGGGAGTTGTAGAGCGGATTTTGTGTATCTTTGCTGGCATAGTTGGAGCTTCAGAACTGAATGCTAAGTGGAGCGCCCCTCAGTCTCATTCGCTTAACAACATGTGTACAGCGTAGTATGGAATATATGGTTATTCAGGCCCATGCTGAGCTTCATCTGCTGAATAGGGGTTGAGCTGGAGAGGACAGAGCTGACTGGGCCCTTGCTGCTACTAGGCCAAGGGTGTAGCAAGCTGAGGCCCAGTGAGCGTGCCACTCCCTCCGAGCTGCTGCTATATGGCTCTGGGTGTCTGACTAGTGCCTTAGCAACCAAGTAGGGAAGATAATGATCCCAATGAGGCACTGAAACTGGGCCAGAGGGAGCTGTTCGGGGGGGTGAGGTGGGATAAGGCTGGGGTGCCCGGAGTAGCAAGATGGCCTCCGACTACCGAGGGTAGGCACAAGCCGCGGTCTTTCCTGGGAGAGTAGGCCGACCTTAGGTGTTCCACTCAGATTAGGCCTACAGATTCCCCGCTCGGAGCCTCTCCGGTGCACCCATGAATAGTCTCTCTAGGGGTGTCCCGTTATGGCTAGATAGGGCTGCCGCCCTGTTACTCACTGTGCTCCACAGGCTGGGAAGTCCGGGACGGCAGGCCGCAAGATGGCGTCAGGCGGCTGGATGGATGTAGCTAGCGGCCGGGATCCACAGGTGTTTGAACGATGTAGCGTTCGTCCCGTGCCCTCCGGAGCTGCGGCAGCTGGTAGGTTAGAACCGGGCAGTCGTTCCGGATCGCGGGATTAGAGAGCGGGGAGCCTCGGAGGGTCAGCAGGCCTCAAGATGGCGCCGTATACCTGCAGCCCAGCGCGTATCGATCACTGTCTCCTGCTGATAATCGATCTACAGTATTTCTCTGTTGTTTAGTATTCAAGCTGACATACCTGCTTGTGCCTCTTTTCACTTTACAAACACTCCAAGTCTGCTTTACCTTGTCTTCCCAGGTTTCCGTCTGGAGACAACTCTCACCTCACATGCGGAATCCTGTGCCTTTTTAGATTAGCTTGTAAATACAAGCAACTGCAGGTAGTCGGCGTCTGGTCAAAGCTCCGGGGGGGGGGTCAGGGGGGGAGGGTCGGGAGGGCCGATGGTATGGGTTTCCAGCCTTCAGCTATGCTCCAGCGCTCCGTTGTGTCCGTTCATCGGCTGTTATTGATAGGGAGGGGGGAGAGACAGGCAGCTTCATCTGTGACTTAGCAGCCTCTCACGCTGCATGAAGTCCACGGTCTTCCCCGAGCGCTCCTCACACACCTCCTTCCGGTCGAATGTTCTGCCTACAAGCTATAGAGGAATTCTATTGTATGAGTAGTAATAATTATATTTTTTAATTACTATTACTAGTCAACCAACATTAGAATTCTTCTATAGCCTATGGGCCGAGCATTTGACCGGAAATGTACGATTGCAGCGTCGTACAGTTTATCTGCTCCGTCGAATCTTCTTAGAACTTTCAACAGACACCATAAGCCTTCAATGACAGATTCGACATTTGTATGTTTTTCGATGCTTCGTCGAATCTTCGTCGTTCATGTCGAATTGTCAAGTTAGTTCTAGCTATTTTACTGCTCCTCCTCTTTGGTTACAATCAGCCAATAATATTCATCATCATCATTTTTTTATTTTACTTCCCCCACCCAATTCCAGCAGTGATCTTTTCTCTCTATGTCGAATCTTTTCTCTCTATAATGTCGAATCTTTTCTCTCTATAATGTCAAATCTTTTCTCTGTGTCGAATCTTTTCTCTCTATAATGTCAAATCTTTTCTCTCTATGTAGAATAATCTCGGACTAATAGAGTTAAGGTTAGGCACATTCGACCACAGGTTTGATGGACACAGATTGTTATTGTCAGCCTCATGTCGAATCTCCTATCGTGATGACAACTATCTACGGGAATATAGCCATTTCTATCTGTTGACTTAAAGTAGGTTTTAAATTCAAGATGGTTATTAACAGACATGATTTCCAAGTCTAAAAAATGTATAGACGAGGAACTAGCCTCATATGTTAATATAATTCCCCGATCGTTGTCATTAAGGACCGCCATGAAGGTATCTAGAGATTCTCTCGTGCCCCTCCATAGGAGGAGGATGTCGTCTATATACCTGGCCCACAGAACTAATTCAGGTCTGTTAAGGGCATAGACGACATCCTCCTCCCACTGGGCCATGAAGAGATTTGCAAGACTGGGGGCATATTTAGCCCCCATTGCTACACCCTTGATTTGGGAGAAGAATGTTCCCTGGAACCAAAAGTAATTATGCCGTGTGGCAAAATCCAATAGCTCCATGATGAAATTCCTCTGTATCAAGGACAGTGAGGAGCCTCTAGTAAGAAACAACTCCACTGCCTCGAGACCCAAACGGTGTGGAATACAGGTGTACAATGCAGACACATCGGCAGTAACTAAAAGCAAATCTCCCTGATGGTGCACCTTCTCCAGCAAATTAATGGTGTCCTTGGTATCCCTCAAATAAGAGGGCACCAATTTCACCAATGGCTGGAGAAAGTGATCGATATACTTCCCAATTCGTGGTGTAACCGAGTCGATCCCACTTACAATGGGACGCCCAGGGGGATCGACAGGGTTTTTATGCACCTTGGGAAGATAATAAATGACAGGAATACGAGGTGCCAAAGGAACCAAGTATTCCTGTTCTTTCTTATTGAGAACATTCAAAGAGAAACCTTCATTAATAATGTCTACCAGGGCTTTCTTGTATTTCAAAGTGGGGTCCCCAGGTAAGAGACTATAAGTGGCTCTGTCCTCTAGAAGTCTGTGCATCTCCTTAACGTAGTTTATCTTATCAAGAACCACTATCCCCCCGCCTTTATCGGCCGGACGGATAATGAGATCTTTGTTGTGGCATAGAGTTTTCAAACCTGCCACAATGGTTGGATCCTGATGGACTCTCTTGGCAGGTAGCCCATCTAGATCCTTCAATACAAGGGTGCGGAACACATTGATGGATGGAGCTGGGTTAACTGGAGGATTAAACAAGGAGGGATTTGATAGCCCCGAATGTACACTGGTGGAAAGACCACCAGAATTGGTTGCAGAAGCGGATCCCAAAGGAACTATAGAAGTCCCATCGTTTTTTTGGGCATCAACTGATGGGACGGCTAAAAAGTGCCTCTGGATATTTAATTTCCTTATGTACTTCTGGACATCTATAAAAGTGGAAAATTTATTTAGTTTCCGTGGTGGAACAAATTTCAGACCTTTGTCTAAAACGGATTGCTCTTGAGGGGTAAGAGCAACCGAACTTAAATTAAAAATGCCTGCACCTAATTGACCCTTGGTCTTTTTGCGCTGGATGCGCCGTCCCCCTCTAGAGCCTCGTTTCTTCTTGGGCTCTTGGGGGTATGGAAGGTGGGTTTGTGAAAACCCTGATGTTGAGGTGGACCAAACTGATTGTAATTGTAACTATAAGTAGGTCTAGATTGTGATTCATCGCCCCACCCAGAGTGTGAATAGGAATCATAATAGGGATCATAAGATCCTTCACCCTGTAATGGAGCATAGCAGTTCTGAGTGGGTACTGGTGTACCATACATATAATTCCCATTTGAACCAGATCCGTTATCTCTCCAAGGGAGAGAAGTCCTCCCTGATGAATCACTGGAGTACATATGACCTCTGTCCCCTTGTCCATAGCCTCTACCTCGTTGAGGATGTCCTCTTCCTCGAGGTATGGAATGATGTCTACCCGGGCTGGGCTCATTATGAGCAACGGCCTGAGTATGTTTAACATTCCTGGGTGTACGATTAGCACCCTTGTTGTTTTGAGGTCCTCGTGAGCTGGACACAGAGGGAGGTTCATAAACCAGAGTTCTATCTGTAATAACATCAACAGGTTCTGACAGGTCCATATTTGAGTTATTCTCTAAGGTATTAACCTGGTTGGCTAGTTTTTTCTGCCAACCAAAGACCAAATTACCCTTATAATCACCAGTATCTCTGTTATACTTCTTTTGTTTCTTGCTCCTCTGGTCTTTTTCTTCTTTTTCAAGAAGAGTTTTTAGACTAGTGGAGAGAGAAGCATATTCAGAAGTTCCATTGGAGGGAGAGAGTTTATCTCTAATATCCCTAATTTCTTTGTCCAAAATGGAAAGCCTGGCCTGCTTCCTCTCAACTAAAAAGCTGATGAGTTTCAAGCCAGCCTCGTTGAAATAGGTTGCCCAAAGGGCTAGATCTGACTCTCCTTGTTGCGGAGAAACATCCCACCTAAGGCCTCTAGGGACCATTTTCTCTTTGATATATTGCTCAAGAAACGCAATGTCCCATTGGAGATGTAATTCAGAGATCATTACGTTCTTGAGCCTGGCAAAGAGTCCACTGACTTCTGTGTCAGTGCTGTGGATGGTAAAAATTCCATGTGTATTAAAGGACCTTGAGGTCCGATATTCAAAAACATCCATATGAACACAGATGAAAGGGCAAGCAGCAGTGAATAATGTGTCAAAACTTGAGATATATATAAGTGGAAAAAACTGCGCTAAACCAAAAATGATAATAAAAGCTGCTGATACTCAAACAAACAAAGCAAAGAACAAAATG
Organism: Rana muscosa; assembly: GCA_029206835.1. Classification (NCBI taxonomy): domain Eukaryota; kingdom Metazoa; phylum Chordata; class Amphibia; order Anura; family Ranidae; genus Rana; species Rana muscosa. The sequence goes on along the minus strand of CM055117.1, from coordinate 319,563,415 downwards.
GATTCAAAATAGTACAGCGCTAAGATTCAAATTTAGAGAGATGGCTACTGAACGTAGCTCAAATGTGTGATGAACTGAAACACAGTGAATGTATAAATCAATACATAGAGTTCATGAACAGTCCATTCCAATGGGTGATCTCTGATGGGAGTTATCCTCCATGGGAATTGAGGAACATACCCCTATGGGTGAATGTAGGATAACTACAAAAATAATGTGTAGAAAATAGTCCAAAATAACATGTGTGTGTTAAAAGGGATGTCTATTCATGGAACACACCGCCACAGCATGGAAGGATCAAAGGACCCAAATGTTGATGGTGGAAACACAAAAAGAAGAAGAGCACAGTTGATACAGTCGGGTACTCTTACCGGAAACGGTGGACACACCTGTCGTATGACAGTGAGTCAATCAGGCTTGGTGGTCGCCGTGACCGGAAGGTGGAACTGGATATCCTGGATGCCTAGGACCGATTCCAGCAGGGTGATGAATGATCAGCTCACACGGTGGTGATCCCTCCAATCGTTGCAGGCTCCAAAACGTTCCAAAAATGGACGCAAGGGTGGGAAAAAAAAGAAAACTCCAGATGGTGCAGGTCTGAAATTTGTTCCACCACGGAAACTAAATAAATTTTCCACTTTTATAGATGTCCAGAAGTACATAAGGAAATTAAATATCCAGAGGCACTTTTTAGCCGTCCCATCAGTTGATGCCCAAAAAAACGATGGGACTTCTATAGTTCCTTTGGGATCCGCTTCTGCAACCAATTCTGGTGGTCTTTCCACCAGTGTACATTCGGGGCTATCAAATCCCTCCTTGTTTAATCCTCCAGTTAACCCAGCTCCATCCATCAATGTGTTCCGCACCCTTGTATTGAAGGATCTAGATGGGCTACCTGCCAAGAGAGTCCATCAGGATCCAACCATTGTGGCAGGTTTGAAAACTCTATGCCACAACAAAGATCTCATTATCCGTCCGGCCGATAAAGGCGGGGGGATAGTGGTTCTTGATAAGATAAACTACGTTAAGGAGATGCACAGACTTCTAGAGGACAGAGCCACTTATAGTCTCTTACCTGGGGACCCCACTTTGAAATACAAGAAAGCCCTGGTAGACATTATTAATGAAGGTTTCTCTTTGAATGTTCTCAATAAGAAAGAACAGGAATACTTGGTTCCTTTGGCACCTCGTATTCCTGTCATTTATTATCTTCCCAAGGTGCATAAAAACCCTGTCGATCCCCCTGGGCGTCCCATTGTAAGTGGGATCGACTCGGTTACATCACGAATTGGGAAGTATATCGATCACTTTCTCCAGCCATTGGTGAAATTGGTGCCCTCTTATTTGAGGGATACCAAGGACACCATTAATTTGCTGGAGAAGGTGCACCATCAGGGAGATTTGCTTTTAGTTACTGCAGATGTGTCTGCATTGTACACCTGTATTCCACACCGTTTGGGTCTCGAGGCAGTGGAGTTGTTTCTTACTAGAGGCTCCTCACTGTCCTTGATACAGAGGAATTTCATCATGGAGCTATTGGATTTTGCCACACGGCATAATTACTTTTGGTTCCAGGGAACATTCTTCTCCCAAATCAAGGGTGTAGCAATGGGGGCTAAATATGCCCCCAGTCTTGCAAATCTCTTCATGGCCCAGTGGGAGGAGGATGTCGTCTATGCCCTTAACAGACCTGAATTAGTTCTGTGGGCCAGGTATATAGACGACATCCTCCTCCTATGGAGGGGCACGAGAGAATCTCTAGATACCTTCATGGCGGTCCTTAATGACAACGATCGGGGAATTATATTAACATATGAGGCTAGTTCCTCGTCTATATATTTTTTAGACTTGGAAATCATGTCTGTTAATAACCATCTTGAATTTAAAACCTACTTCAAGTCAACAGATAGAAATGGCTATATTCCCGTAGATAGTTGTCATCACGATCAATGGCTGAAATCTGTTCCTCGGGGACAGTTCCTCCGTCTCAGGAGGAACTGCACCCATGATGATGATTTCTTGGCCCAATCCAATGTCTTGAAAGAAAGATTTCTGGATAGGGGCTACCCATCTAGTAGGTTGGATAAAGACATTTATTCCGTATTGGAAATTGAGAGGTCCTCCCTTCTCATTAACAAACAGAGAAATGTGAAAGAGGATAGATTTAAATGGTCTTTCTTCACTTCCTACTCTACTCAACATCTTGAAATAAAAAAGATTTTGAATAGACATTGGAAAGTGCTATTAAGTGATAGAATCCTTGGACCCTCCCTTCCTGAACAGGCAGGTGTGATTTTTAGAGGTGCCCGTTCTATCCAGGGTGAAATAGCTCCCAACACAATAGATCCTCCTAAAAAGATTTCTTTCTTTCCAGAAGCTAATGGCTATTACCCTTGTAGGAAATGCAATGTTTGCATGGTTAATGTATTGGGTAGACGAAGAACGGCAACATTTAGCTCTAGTGTCACGGGACGCAGTTACACTATGAAGCAGTTTACTACCTGCGTTACTAGGTTCATCGTGTACCTAATCACATGCCCATGCAAACTTCAATATGTAGGGCGCACGATTAGAAATTTTTCTATTCGTGTTAATGAACACATAGCTAAAATTCGCAAGGGTAGTGACAAACATACTGTCTCACGACATTATTTAGAACACCACGCGAAGGACCCTAGAGGAACCCAATTCCAGGTGATAGATAGGTTTGTCCCCCACTGGAGGGGGGACTCCTCTCTGCGGGGTGTCTCTAGATTAGAGACTTATTGGATACATGAGCTCAGGTGTTACTCACCCCATGGTATGAATGTTGAATGGGACATTAATTGTTTCATCAACCGGGCGTGAGTACCCTGGGCTCCAGTATCCATGTTAGTCAAGACGGTTTATGACCATTTATGTTGCAATTCATCGCCCGTGTGCACCTCTTCAGGTGACACAGTGCGGTTGTTTTGCTTCATATGGATTCTAGTTCCTTCTCCCATTTAAAGTCTCATCAGTTGGCCTTTATCCATGGAATGTTCATATGTATGTATAATTATGCATGTGTATGTAACATTCTGCGTTTATGGGGCGACAGGATGTGTTGGCAAATTATATGTATTTTTATATGTTGTTTGAATTTTCACATCCTGTTAGGATGTAAGAGAAGGGTTTGGGTTCTCCCCTTTTTTTCCAATAGATCTTTGGCTAATATTCACTACTCGGTTTGCAAGGAGGGACTGATAATAGTTGGTGATTCTGCTGTATGGCGTTTTTTGGGCTATTCAGATATACGCCCATCAGCAGGTTCTTCAATTTCCCTTATTGAAGTCATATACATTGTGTCCATTAGATGGCGCCCACTCCATGGTTTCGGCCGTTACCATGGTGCTGTGGCGTCTCCTTGTAGTGAGATGCCGCCGTCTCACGTCTCTTTACTGTGGAGTTGTGATGACGCAACGTAACGGCGTCATGACGTCATGACGCCGTTCTCGGGCGCGCGCGTGTGATGTTCACATGAACTACACGCATTACACGTCCGCAGGCATGGTGCGCCGCGGCGCCACGCTACTTCGGTGTCCCCAATTCACATTGCAGCAACATCTGAGTGATGTTGCTGCATTCAGATGTTCTTGTGGGCCAGTTATGGGATACAGCCAGGCAATTGGACGCCCTCTTCTGGCGGTGGGGCTTACTGTGGACATCAGCACTCAGAGGCTCATGTGCTTTACACAGATGGTGTCATCAGTCTGTCCAATTGAATTGGTTTGTATCTTTGGCGGGAATATCTGAGGAAAAATTATTTGAAATTTGTGTTACTTTGGGGTTTTAGTATTATTATCACCATACATTGTCTGTACATTTTTGCAATTTGACGTGTAGATTTACAGGTTAAGGTATAATTTATACGGGGATAGTCTGACACTGTGGAATATTTTGTTACTTCCTGTTTTGACTCCGCCCCTTCAGGGCGGGACAGATACCTTTCAGACCATATTTAAGGCCGGCAATGTGGGGGGTACAGCATTATGCCCCTGTTGAAGACTTTGGTAGTCGAAACGCGTAGGACTTGCTATCGCTGTACCCCACATTGCTTTTATTACTTTTTACCATTTTGTGATCACTTTTATTTGTTTCTATGTCTGTAAAGACAAAATCTATTCAATAAACCTTGATTGGTTATATTGACCTGCACCATCTGGAGTTTTCTTTTTTTCCCACCCTTGCGTCCATTTTTGGAACGTTTTGGAGCCTGCAACGATTGGAGGGATCACCACCGTGTGAGCTGATCATTCATCACCCTGCTGGAATCGGTCCTAGGCATCCAGGATATCCAGTTCCACCTTCCGGTCACGGCAACCACCAAGCCTGATTGACTCACTGTCATACGACAGGTGTGTCCACCGTTTCCGGTAAGAGTACCCGACTGTATCAACTGTGCTCTTCTTCTTTTTGTGTTTCCACCATCAACATTTGGGTCCTTTGATCCTTCCATGCTGTGGCGGTGTGTTCCATGAATAGACATCCCTTTTAACACACACATGTTATTTTGGACTATTTTCTACACATTATTTTTGTAGTTATCCTACATTCACCCATAGGGGTATGTTCCTCAATTCCCATGGAGGATAACTCCCATCAGAGATCACCCATTGGAATGGACTGTTCATGAACTCTATGTATTGATTTATACATTCACTGTGTTTCAGTTCATCACACATTTGAGCTACGTTCAGTAGCCATCTCTCTAAATTTGAATCTTAGCGCTGTACTATTTTGAATCCATATTGCAGTGTGGCTAGACTGATCCTGACTGCCTTTTTTTTCCATATTAATTCCCTCATCAATGTATCAATCTGTTTGAACTTTTGTTTGGGATCCACAATGAGGAATTGTGGAAAACATACAATTGCTGCGGAGCCCATACCATTTTTATTAAGTTTGCCCGTCCTATTACTGACAGTGGAAGCTTACACCAACTGTTACATTTCACTTTCTGTCTAACCAACAGTGGACCCAGATTCAGCTGAAGGTACTCAACCGGATCCGGGGATACCACCACTCCCAGATATTTAAAGCTGTTGGCTATAACTATTTGTTCTGCCCCCTCTGGTAACTGTTCCTTCAACTGATCTATGGGCATTAAGGTTGATTTTGACCAGTTAATGGTAAAGCCTGAAAAACTTCCGAAATCTCCTATTATCTCCATCACTGCTCGCAGCGAGGCGGCTGTGTCGCCTAGATATATAAGCGCATCGTCCGCATATAAAGATATATTTTCTTCCCTCTGGCCCCTGCGGAACCCTGCCACTTCCGGGGGATTGCGGATCAAGATGGCCAGAGGCTCTACGTCAAGGGCGAACAGCAATGGGGACAATGGGCATCCCTGTCGGGTACCTATGTATAGCTCAAATGGAGAGGAAAGATTATTATTAATGCGCAGTCTAGCTCTAGGTTTAAAATAAAGAACCTTTACCCACGCTATAAATTTATTTCCCACTCCAAATCTTGCCAGGATTTCCAAGAGGTAGGGCTACTCCACACTATCAAACACCTTTGCAGCGTCCAGTGACAGAATGGCCCTACCCCCGGATTATCCACCGACACCTGCAGATTCATATATAGTCGCCTAATGTTATCGGCCTTAGAACAGGTGGGTATAAAGCCAGACTGGTCACAGTGGACCAACCTACCAATTACTTGGGATAGTCTCTCAGCCAAGACTCTAGCAAAGAGCTTGATATCCGCATTTAGTAAGGATATTGGGCGATAGGAGTCCAATAGGAGCTTATCCTTTCCTGGCTTTGGGAGTACTGTTATTATTGCCTCTTGCATACTATCTGGTAGGCTGCCTATTTCCTCTGCCTCTGTTATAGCCTGCAACAGGGGTGGTAATAGGTCCTCCCCATAATGGGAATACACCTCCACCGGTAGCCCATCCGGGCCTGGGGATTTATGATGTGGTGCCCCCTCCAATGCCTCTGCCAGTTCCACCAATGTGAATGGAGAATTCAACATTTCCCTGTCCGCCTCGGATAGCTGTGGAAAAGGACAGGCTTGTAGAAACAGAGCCAAATCAGATGGAGTATAGCTAGTTTTAGAGGAGTATAAGTCCTTATAAAACTGCTGAAAGTTATCTAAAATATCCAAACTAAGGGTATGCTTTTCCCCGGATTCTGCCCTTACAGCCGAGATATTAGCGGATTCCCGCTGCTCTCTAGCTATCAGAGCAAGAAGGTGGCCAGTGTTTTCCTCTTATTCAAAATAGCTCTGCTGCTGAAAATATCTCCTCTTCTCCGCTGCGGACAGCAAAACCGAATTATACATTACTCCGTCCATGAGTCATGCTTAGATTGGGAAGGATCGGCTATTAAGGCCTGTTCTCTCACTTTCATTTCGTCCCGTACCCTATTCTCCCATTCCCTGGACCGAGTTTTAATTCCCGCGATCTCTCTAATAAGGCATCCCCTTAAGAATGCCTTAAGAGTATCCCATACTACCGCTGCACTAGCAGATCCCCTGTTAAAGTACAAGAATTCCCGCAATGCCCCCCTTGTTCTGTCCGGGGACGGGAACAGGGTTAGCCAAAAAGGGTTCACTTTCCACAGTGGGCGGCCCGATGCTACAGTGACATCCAGCCGTACTCAGAATGGAGAGTGATCGGATAGTAGACGCGGCTCATAGGCCGATTCCATCACCCGCTGCATAAGTACCTCATTCCCTAAACCCAGATCAATACGGGAGAGTCCATCATGTGTAGCAGAGTAGCATGAATAACATCTGTCCTCTTCATGCCTCTCTTGCCAAACATCCCGGAGTCCCAGTTCCAAGAGTAGGGAGGCGAAAGCCGTCTTGCCAGCTATCTGTCTCACCACTCTGGATGTCAAGGACATTCTATCCTGGCAATTGTCCAGGGTATTATTATAGTCTCCCAACGCTAATACCGGAACACCTGGATATAGGGCCATAAATTGCGCTAAGCTTCTAAGAGGGGTTATTGAAAACGGTGGAGGGATATAGTTTGAGGCGATAATACATACTAACCCATTAAGTTTACAAAGCAAAGAAACAAATTTACACTCTCTGTCCACCTTCTGTTGAATGCACTCAAAGGAAACATCGGTGGAAACCATTACACTAACTCCCCTTGAATATGAAGTGTGCATGGAATGAAACTGTTTCAGATATTTCCGTGAATGCAGAAGGTGGACAGAGTCGGGCCGCATGTGCGTTTCCTGCAAACAGATTATCTGGGGTTTCATTTTATCAAAATATTTGAACATTGCATTTCTTTTTTGCTTATCCCCCAACCCCCTCACGTTCCATGTCATTAGTATTATACCCCTACTCTTCACATTAACCATTGCAAGGAACAAGACAGGAACTGTGCATATGCCTCCAAAAGAAAAATAGAAAAAAAAATGGGTCAGAGCCCATTTGCCCTTCTGAGTGGCACCTGTCCCCGAGAACTTACAGGGCATGCAAGCATAGGATGTATATCCATATAGATTCCCTATTTTTATCCACTGATCGGCGGCGGAACATTTAAAACATGTATAGCAAAACTTGTGTTTGTGATGTCTTCCACTATTTATTTGTTATGTACCTCCCTCTCCCTCCCTTACTCTCCCTCCCCCCCATCCTCCCTCTCTGAACCCCTCCCCCCCTTTCCCCTCTACCCTCAGGCGGGGCTTAAAGGGGACTCGGTGGGCACGTTCAATGCCAAAAAAAGGGGAAAAAGATAAAGCCCCAAATGTCTCCTTAAACCACCCTTCCAAGAATTCTATAGGATCGGATCCCTCGCTCCGCTCAGGCATGCCTATTATTCTGACATTGCTTCTACGGTTCCTGTTTTCTAATTCATCAATTTTAGCGGCCTGATTATCCATTTTTTTCTTCATCCCAGTTATGTCTTGTCTAAGCGGAAGTAACACGTCTTCAACTGCGCTTAGCCTTTCCTCCAAAACTGTAGTTCTTTCCACTGTCTCTTTCAGCCTGCCTCCCATTACTGCTAATTCCTCCTTAATACCCTTCAACTGGGTATCCAGGCCAGTAATTGATTCCTTACATGCATTTATGGCATGTAGAAGATCCCTCATTGTGGGCTCTCCCTCTCTTCCTTTAGGGTCCCCCTCCATATTCGCCTCGGCTGTATTGGCGGGGTTTATTGCCGCAGTTACAACAGTTATAGTATTGGGTTTTCCCACCCCTTGCCCTTTTGTACTGACTGTTTTTGTGCTCAGTGCTACTGCCGGGCTCGCCGATGCTAGTGCCTGGCCACCGCCTTGACTTTTCCTGGCCACCGAAGTTCCTGCTTGAACTGGCTGTTGAGACTTTGCTGGTGAAAGGGTAGTTCGAGCAAATCGCTCAAGCTTTGTTGCTGCTGCCACTGCTGCTGCCGCTACAGCCTTTGCTTGGTTTGCCTGGCTCTTTGCAGAGCGTGTAACCTGGGCTCCTTCTTGTTGTGGCTGGTGCTTATTTGACTGCTCCCCCGTTCCCCATTTCCCGGGCATAATAAGGTGTCACAGAAAAAAGAAAAAATATTTTTATGGATATTGTAGTCAAAAAAAAAAAATATATAAAAAGAAAAAGGGGGGGGAGAAGAAAAAAAATAATTTTGCCACCACAGTCTCCGTTGCCCAGGTCTTTTCCAGATTAACTGTCCTGGCTTTCTTCCTATAGTGGCCTGTGGTTTGCTGGTTTGCTGGTATTGGCTTAATAAATAAAGGGATCTGGACAATTTGTTACTCCCTCTGCTACTCTATATGCTTGTATTGATATTGATAATGGAGGGGGGGGGAGTAGGGGGAGGTAGGTGTCTCAGGGGAACTGTGTAATTGTATACTTCAAGTCATTCAGTCCCTGTCACACACCCCCCTGTATTCAGTTCAGTTCCCCTTGCACTCTATCTCTTTCAATCTCCCGGGCTGTATCGCGGGGTCACGTGGGGCTGCAGGATCCCGCGAGACTACGGAGAGTCCAGAGAACTTTAGGTTCCCTGCTTCGGCTTCAGTCCCCTGCCGCCACCTCCAAGAGCCAGACCCGGTCCCCCTCCCTCAGTCCAGCATGCATACCCAAGCTGAGCCGAAAAGTTGGCACGATGTCTCCCGGTCCTCTCACGGCCGGTCTCCGTCTATGCAGCCAGCTGCCAGCTGCCAGTGCCTCGTCCTCATGCGGCGGTCTCCACGACACTCCAGCCCAGGTCTCGGATCTCCGATCCGGCACAGCACAACTCAGCTCGTCCAGTCCCGCGGCAAGAGGTAAGACAAAGTAGGGAAACTGCAACAATAACAGTGCTATAATATGGTGGCAGATACCCATAGCTACGGGGCTACATAGCAGGACTTGTATGGGGCATTTTGTCAGTCAGAGAGGGGGGTATGGAGCGGAGGATCTCCCACGCTCACACAGACACTCTCACTACCTCCTGCATCCGGCCACGCCCCCCAGAGTTCTTCTTACATTATACTTTCTAATGTTTAAACATTTAAGCTATTGCCAATAGCAACAATCTTTTTTCATTTAATTAACCCATTCAGTTGTAGTAGTGGGCTAGAACAATTTTTGACTTTCAGCTGTGGATATATTGATTTGTCAATAATTTGGTCAATAATATTAAGTAATGTCTTTCGCTAATATTATTGTGCAAAAACGATGTCATCTAAAGCAAAAAAATGCAAGAAAAATAAAAAATTAAAAGTGTTTGTTACCCTAACATTGTATGAGATAGTATGAGTAAGTATCCTGTTCTCTATGTATTGCTTCCTTTGTGTGAAATCCCTGGTATTCCTGCAAGTCCATCTGCTTTCCTATAAAAACTGACCACACTAAGCAGGAGAACACAATGTGGTCATTTCTCAGGCTGCTCTTCTCCAATAACCAGACTTGTCCTGACATGCCCCCCCCCCTGCACAGCCTTTCACTGGGAAGCTCAGTGTGCTCCCGCTTCTCTCCCCCCCCTCCCAAGCTCTTATACAGCTGAGAAAAGAGGAAACGGAATAATTTATAAATAAGTGAACAAAAGGTATTTATAACGTTGTTGTTTTTTTTCATATCTATACACAAATGTTTTGCCTTCCATTTCAATTTTAAACTAAAGGGGTTGTGATGAGATAGGCTGTCATAAATTAAAAGCTGTGTAAATTCCAGAAAATGTACCCTAGTTTGTAGACGCTATAACTTTTGTCCCATAGACTTTAACGGGGTTCTAAAGTTCGCGCAAACTTTCGGTCCGTTCACAGGTTTTGGTGCGAACCGAGCCAGGGGGTTTTCGGCTCATCCCTAACTATTAGATTAACAGGGGGGTCCTGGCTCCTGCTGCAGAAGTGCAGACAGCATACATAAAGCGAGCAAACAGTTTTACACAGACTAAAAATTTGCACTTCTGATTTATAGTAACATTAGTGGTTTTTAGGCCTCATGCACACAGGGCGTATTTACAGCTGCTTTAAGCCGTGTCAGACGTTTTTTTTGCAGCTTAAATACGCCTCTTCATGTTATTCTATGTGTCCATGCACACACAGGATTTTAGAAGCTGTAAGTGGCACAGGCGTTTTCAAGGTGCAAAAAAAACCCAGGGCCAGCGCGTTCTGAGTATCGGCGTTACAGTTGTAAAAATGTCTGACGCTAGTAAAAGCGGCTTAACGCTGGATACAGCCACATTAAGCCTCGTCGAGCATTTTTTTTGACGTGTCAATATTAATGGTTCCCTATAAGAGCCCATTGATTTGAATAGAAGTCGCACCAGAAGTCCGATCATGATGATCTGACTCGCGGTGCGGCTTGTGTGCTGAGGATCTTGAAGGGGAACCCCTTGCCCCTTGGCGTGGGGTTCCCCCCAATACCATACCAGACCCTTCAGTCCAAGCACGCAGACCGGCAGGTCAGGAAATGGGGGGGATTAGCAGTCACCCCCCCTCCTGGACCATATCAGGCCACAGGCCCTCAACATGGGGGGGTGACGTCATCACCCAGGGCATGATGGGGCGGTGACATCACAAGGGACCGGCCTCTGGATGATGTCACCGGGTTGCCACACCTCATGGCTATAAGTAATGGCACACGGCGGCCTTGGCATTGCAGCGGGAGAGAGCGTTGAGAGAACATCGGAGGAAGAACAGAGAGAAGACAGCGGAGAGAGGAGACTCAGCAGAGGGAAAATACATTAGCGGAGGGAGAAGAACCGGAAGAAGATGTAATCAGCGGAGGACAAAGACATGGCCAGAGGGAGAAGTAATCGGAAGGAGAAGAGATGCCGGAGTTGTACCCCATACTCATTTACATAGGGTGGGGGGCCCTCTTGTTAAAAGGGGCTTTCGGATTCTGATAAGCCCCGCCCGCAGACCCGACAACCAAAGACTAGGGTTGTTGGGAAGAGGCCCTTGTCCCCATCCCCATGTTGAGGGCATGTGGCCTGGCATGGTCCAGAAGGGGGGGCGCTCGCTCATCTCCACCCTTTCCTGACCTACCAGGCTGCGTAAGGGTCTGGTATGGATCTGGGGGGGAACCCCACGCCAATTAATTTTTTCATTTTGGCGAGGGTTTCCCTTCAAGATCCTCAGTGCACAAGCCGCACCGCGAGTCGGATCATCATGATGTGACTTGTGGTGCGACTTCTATTCAAATTAATGGGCTCTCATAGGGAACCATTAATTTTCAATAGAGGCAGAGAAATGCTGCTTAAAGCTAGCGTGACTAAACGTGCATTAACGCCAATGCAAAAGGCTACTAAAAGCACGTTTTTACAGTCGCTTTTCCTGGCGTTGGTAGTGGCTTTGAAGCTTTTTTAACGCCCTGTGTGCATTGGTTCGCACAAAAGTTATAGCGTCTACAAACTAGGGTACATTTCCTGGAATTTACACAGCTTTTAATTTATGACTGCCTAGCTCATTTCTTGAGGTGCTAAAATGGCAGGGCAGTACAAAACCCCCCCCAAAATGACCCCATTTTGGAAAGTAGACACCCCAAGGAAATTGCTGAGAGGCATGTTGAGCCCATTGAATTTTATTTTTTTTGTCCCAAGTGATTGAATAATGACAAAAAAAATTATAATATTTTTTTACAAAAAGTTGTCACTAAATGATATATTGCTCACACATGCCATGGGCATATGTGGAATTACACCCCAAAATACATTTTGCTGCTTCTCCTAAATACGGGGATACCACATGTGTGGGACTTTTTGGGAGCCCAGCCGCGTACAGGGCCCCGAAGCCAATCACCGCCTTCAGGATTTCTAAGGGCGCAAATTTTTGATTTCACTCTTCACTACCCATCACAGTTTTGAAGGCCATAAAATGCCAAGATATCACAAACCCCCCCAAATGACCCCATTTTGGAAAGTAGACACCCCAAGCTATTTTTTGAGAGGCATGGTGAGTATTTTACAGCTCTCATTTGTTTTTGAAAATGAAGAAAGAAAAGAAAACATTTTTTTTTTTTTTCATTTTCAAAACTTTGTGACAAAAAGCGAGATCTGCAAAATACTCACCATACCTCTCAGCAAATAGCTTGGGGTGTCTACTTTCCAAAATGGGGTCATTTGGGGGGGTTTTGTGCCATCTGGGCATTCCATGACCTCCGAAACTGTGATAGGCAGGGAGGAGTGAAATCAAAAATTTACACCCTTAGAAAGCCTGAAGGTGGTGCTTGGTTTTTGGGGTCCCGTAACGCGGCTAGGCTCCCAAAAAGTCTCCCACATGTGGTATCCCCGTACTCAGGAGAAGAAACAGAATGTATTTTGGGGTGTAATTCCACATATGCCTATGGCATGTTTGAGCAATAGTAGGATTTTTAAAACAGCTTACCTGTAAAATCCTTTTCTTGGAGTACATCACGGGACACAGAGCGGCATAGTCATTACTATGTGGGTTATATAGAATTACCTTCAGGTGCTGGCACTGGCAACTTCCAAAACAGGAAGTACCCTCCCCTATATAAGCCCCTCCCATCCGGGAGCACCTCAGTTTTGTAGCAAAGCAATACGTGTCCCCAAAAGAGGGGTGGGAGCTCTGTGTCCCGTGATGTACTCCAAGAAAAGGATTTTACAGGTAAGCTGTTTTAAAAATCCTACTTTCCTGACAGACTCCATGGCAGACTACGTGTGGGTTAACCCCGCCTCCTCTCCACAGCTATAGGACCCCTTACCCATAAATTTGAGCTCACCTCCACAGACAGGTGTTCCTTTTTTGTCCTCCTCACATGGACCCTTCATTATGCAATTCAGGTGCAGTCCAGGATGTCTGTCGGATCAGGTACGAGTTGTGCGGTGCACCCAGGGCCCAGCTATGAGCGGGTGAGTGGTTTTGGGCTGATGGATACCCCTATGGTGGAAGGGATGTGGCCCCAGCGTACCATGACGGACGGTGGATCTCAGCTGGCAAGGTCTGAAGACTTTTTCTATTTCCATGGCAGATAGTTTTTGTTTGTTTGTTTGTTTGTATGTCTTTCTCTGCTGTTTTTTCTCTGTCATACAGCGCCGCTAAGCTTAGTATATGTGTGGAACGCTTTTGCGTTCCAGGATGCCATTCCCTTCCTGATCCCAGCCTGTTGATCGTCAGTGCATGCGCAGAGCCACGGTGAAACCGAGGCTTGGTTTTTGCGCATGCGCAGTATGGCGGAGGGGTCAGGGGCCGCGCAGGCGCAGTAGGTTCGGTCCCTCCGATGCATGCGCACAGCGGGACCGGCCATGACGTCATTCCGGCGGGTGATTTAAACCGCTGAGGAGCCCTATACAGGTGGGATAACCTGTGGGCATATAGCAGCAGCCTCCCGGAGTCTCAATACTACCAGGACAGGGTAAGCACTTCTTGGCAATGTAATGCATGTAATGCTTAGTGTCTCTTAAAGGGACAGTTTTACAAAAAAAAAAAAAAAAAAAACTTTTTTTTTTCTGCGCTGTTCTTGCATTGATTTGCTTATCCTTAGTCTAGGTAGTGGAGTTACGCATCATTGTGTGTCTTCCTCGTCATGGACTCATCTGCACCGCCGTGTGGCCAGCCCTCCCGCACAAGGTCTGTGCGGAGTGGGTAGGGGGTTGGTGTCTTTGGTGTCATTTTTTTCTGGTGGTTGCTAACGGTTACAACCTGCCCACCTTCCTCCCCCTCCCTTTGTCTGTATTATCTCTTACAGCCCGGCTACATCAGTTCATCGGTCACAGGATAGGGACCTTGTCAGGCTGCACCATCATCATCACCATCACCAATCATCCTCCAGGTCCAGACGTGACACTCCGTCTGGGACCCACTATCATAGGGGACGCTCACATTCCCCCTCTAAATATAGGAGATGTTCCCATTCCTCCTCAAGTCACCGCTACCACCACCGCGATGATCGCTCTGATCACAGAGCCTGTTGGGGATGTAAAACTAGAATCCCAGAGGGCAAATCGCTGTGTGACCCATGCTATGCCCGAGCGGTCGGTGAGAAAGAGACCGAAAAATCAAAATCTTGAGTCTCTTATTAAACGTGTGGTACAGCAGTCTATAGTGGAAATAGATGCCCCCCCACATGAGGAGCCAGTCCACCACCTTGTCTGGCTCCTTGGCTGACGAGGCCCAGGAGGATTCCGGCCAATTCCAGCCCCATGATTCCTCCCATTATTCCTCGCAAGACGAGATGGAGGGAGATGATTCTGTGATTCCTCCCATGATTCCTCGAAAGACGAGATGGAGGGAGATGATTCTGTGATTCCTCCCATGATTCCTCGCAAGACGAGATGGAGGGAGATGATTCTGTAGTGGGATTCGACTACGCTTTAGTCTCTCCACTGATCAAGGCAGTGATGGAAACCTTAAAGTTGGAAGATACCACTGCCCCCCCCCCCCCCAGAGAAACAAAGGAACTGTTTAAGAAACTGGGGAAAGAATGTTCCAATTTCACACCGAGCTGAAAGGAGTGTTTAAGGAAGAATGGAGCAAGGGGGATAAGAAGGTTTGGAAAATGCTCCCCTCGTGGATGCAGCAGTAATGCGCCTAGCGAAGCATGTCACCCTCCTGCTAGATGACACTGTATCTTTTAAAGATGGTCTGGATTGAAAGATTGACCAAGACATTAAGAGAATATATAACTTGAACGGTATGGCTTGCAAACCAGCCCTAGCCCTTGCAGTCACCTCCAAAGCAATGGAGGCCTGGGTGGAAAATGTTGACTCTGTTCTGAAAGGTGTCTCGGAGGAATTGGCACAAAGTTCAGCAGTGCAAGAACTTAAACGGGCTATCGCCTTTTTGGGAGAAGCTTCAATTGATCTCATCCGCTTGATGGCTAGATCCTTGCTATCTTCGGTCACAGCCAAACGAGCACTATGGTTGTGCCCCTGGCTTGTTGATCCTGCCTCAAAGCAGGCATGGTGCAAAATTCCTTCTGAAGGAACTTCCTTGTTTGGAAACAAACTGTATAATGCCATTTCAAAGGCTACAGGCGGAAAGTCTGGATTCCTCCCTCAGGACAAACGTCTGTTTAACCAAAGAAAACCTCAGCAGAGACGCAGTACAGAGCGTTCAAGAGAGGCATGCTCCTATAGGCCCGGACGGGATTTTAGGAGAAGCTGGAACTGGAATAGGCAGATATCTTTCCAAAAAATCTGGCAAGAAACAGACGCCCGGTGGGCGCGAGCCAACCAAGTCCTTTTGAGATTGGGCCTGCCCAAGCGGTCGGGTAGGGGCTCGCCTACGTCTCTGCCGGCACGTCTGGGTGACCTTGATCTCAGATTATTGGACCATCAAAACGGTCTCAACAGGTCACGCATGGTCCTTCACCAAAGTCCCTCCATGCAGACCAATGCAATCTTCACTGCCTCAATCAGAAGAAAAACAACAAGTTCTTCTTTCATATGTGAATGCCCTGAAAGATCAAGGAGCAGTGGTGCCCGTCCCAAAGGACGAGGAATTCCAGGGGGTATACTTCCCCCTCTTCCTAGTACAAAAGAAGAACGGCTCTTGGCGTCCAGTTATAGATCTCACTTTCCTGAACAGGTACATAAAGCACGAGAAATTCAAGATGGAATCACTCTCATCCATGCAAAAAGTCGTTCAACCAGGCGACTGGTTGATCTCAATAGATGTTAAGGACGCGTATTTTCATGTTCCCGTGGCAGAAGAATTCCACAAATACCTTCGATTTCAGGTCGAACGAGAGCACTTACAATTTATTTGTCTTCCATTCGGACTAATGACCTCTCCAAGGGTCTTTTCCAAGGTACTGTTGGTAATTGTGTCTCTTATCAGAATAAAGGGATTTTTATAACAGCTTACCTGTAAAATCCTTTTCTTGGAGTACATCACGGGACACAGAGCGACTTAGTCATTACTAATGGGTTATATAGTTTACCTTCAGGTGTTGGCACTGGCCAATTCCAAACCGGAAGTACCCTCCCCTATATAAGCCCCTCCCACCCGGGAGCACCTCAGTTTTGTAGCCAAGCAATAAGTGTCCCAAAAAGAGGGGTGGGAGCTCTGTGTCCCGTGATGTACTCCAAGAAAAGGATTTTACAGGTAAGCTGTTATAAAAATCCCTTTTTCTTTTTCGTACATCACGGGACACAGAGCGACTTAGTCATTACTAATGGGACGTCCCAAAGCAATGCCAAATGAGGGGGGGGGTACATAAGCTGGGCGCCATCAGGCATGAGGATCTTTTGCGGCCTGCAACACACTGCGCCCAAAGGCGACATCCTCCTGACTTCTAACGTCTACCTGATAGAATCTAGTAAACGTGTGTACCGAAGACCATGTTGCGGCCTTACATACTTGAGCCAGGGAGGCCTGGTGATGCACTGCCCATGAAGTTCCAACCGCTCTTGTGGAGTGCGCCCTAACTTTGAACGGAGGCGGTCTCTTTCTCAAGCCATAGGCTTGTATTATGACCTGTCGAATCCACTTGGCTAAAGTAGATTTTGATGCTGCCTGACCCCTTCTGGGGCCTTCCGGCAGAACAAACAAAGAATCCGTTCTGCGAATCTGAGCAGTGGCTTTTAGATAAGCTTTAACTGCTCTTACCACATCCAAAGAATGTAATAACTTTTCCTCTACTGAGCTAGGTTTGGGGAAAAAAGAAGGAAGAACCACATCTTGGTTCAAATGAAACCTCGATACCACCTTAGGAAGAAAGGCTGGATGAGGACGTAATACTACTCTGTCCTTATGGATAACCAGATATGGCTCCTTACAGGACATAGCTGCTAATTCCGACACTCTTTTAGCCGAACAAATGGCTACTAAGAAAACCAATTTCCTGGTGAGAAGAACCAAGGAAATGTGTTGTAATGGTTCAAACGGTTGTTTCTGTAGAACCGACAGAACCAGGTTTAAGTCCCAAGGACATATGGGAATACTAACCGGAGGGCTAATACGCATCACTCCTTGTATAAAGGCTTTGACTAGTGAATGCGAAGCCAAGGGCCTTTGAAAAAATATTGACAAGGCCGAAATCTGACCCTTGATAGTACTCAAGGCCAGCTTCCTATCTACAGCCCACTGTAGGAAGTCCAGAATCCTCCCTATCATGTACTTACGTGGATGCCATTTCTTGGTCTCACACCACGTAATGTACGCTTTCCAGATCCTATAATAGATCTGCCTGGATACCGGTTTCCTGGCATTGATCATGGTAGATACCACAGAATTAGAGAGCCCTCTCTTTTTCAGAATGTGGGCTTCAATAGCCAGGCCGTCAAACCTAGGGCTGGTAAGGAAGGGTGGTATATCGGTCCTTGCGACAGCAGGTCCGGACGAAGTGGGAGGGTCCACGGACTCCTCACTGACATTTTTACAATCTCCGCGTACCATGCCCTTCGGGGCCACGCTGGAGCCACCGGAATCACTGGTTTCTTTTCTACCCTGATTCTGCGGAGTAATCGCGGTAACAATTGTGGCGGTGGGAATGCATATATCAGCTTGAACCGATCCCAAGGGAACACTAGGGCATCCGAGCCGCAAGCTAGGGGATCCCTTGTGCGAGACACAAACCTGTCCACCTTTGCGTTGAATCTGGATGCTAGCAGATCTACATCCGGTGTTCCCCACCGCTGGCATATTGCCTGGAAAACCTCGGGGTGAAGAGACCATTCCCCCGGGCATAATTGTTGGCGACTTAGAAAGTCCGCTCTCCAATTTTCCACTCCTGGGATGAAAACCGCGGATATGGCTGGGACATATCTTTCTGCCCACTCCAGGATGCAATTTGCTTCCTTCTGGGCTGCACGACTTTTGGTGCCACCCTGATGATTGATATATGCCACTGCCGTGGCATTGTCTGATTGAATTCTGACAGGGGACCCCTGGAGTTTGGATGTCCATGCTACTAGGGCATACCGGGCTGCTCGTATCTCTAAGAGATTGATGGGCAGGGCCTTTTCTGCTTCTGACCACCTGCCCTGGAGAGACCATTGCTCCAGCACTGCCCCCCAGCCGATGAGGCTGGCATCTGTAGTGACCACCTTCCAAGAAACCGGACTGAAGGGTTTCCCTCTTTCCAGATTCTGGGGCACCAACCACCAATGGAGGCTCTTGCGAACGGAAGGGGACAGGGACATTGGTAAGTCTAAAGCCTGAACTTTTTTGTTCCAGGCTGACAGTATGGCCCTTTGCAAATTCCTTGAATGGAATTGACCGTAGGGTACCGCTTCGAATGAAGCCACCATCTTTCCCAGCAGCCTCATGCAGAGACGTATGGATGGTTTTCTTTTTGTACCCACTAAGTGGGTCAAATTTCTTAAAGACGACACCTTCTCTGGAGGTAAGAAAATCTTTCTCTGATTTGAATCCAGCCTTAGCCCTAAGTATTCCAGACTTTTGACTGGTCTTAGAGCTGACTTGTCCCGGTTGATAATCCAACCGTGATATTCCAGATACTCGATTGTCTTGTGAATAGCTACTTCCAGCTTTTCCACTGAGTGGTCTATTAGTAGCAGGTCGTCTAGATATGCCATTATCGTTACACCCTGTGTTCTTAGATTGGCCAATAATGGGGCCAGAATTTTTGTGAACACTCGTGGTGCTGTGGCCAGACCGAAAGGTAAGGCTCTGAACTGAAAATGGCGCCCTTCTACTGCAAAGCGTAGAAATTTCTGATGGGCCGGAAAGATGGGAATATGCAGATAAGCATCCCTTATGTCGATCGAGGCTAGCCATTCCTGCCCTTGTAGGGCGGTGGCCACTGATCGGATCGACTCCATCCGAAAAGTCCTGATATTTAGGAACTTGTTTAGCCCTTTTAGATTTAATATGGGCCTCACGTCCCCATTTGGTTTGGGGACTGTGAAAAGGTTCGAGTAAAACCCGAATCCGCTTTCTTCCAGGGGAACCTTCATGATTACCCCTTGGAGCAATAGTTGTTCTAGTGCCAGAAGGAGGGATCCTCTCTTTTGGGGATCTCTTGGCACGTTTGACCTCATAAATTGGGCAGGAGGAGTGCCTTTTAACTCCAGCTTGTATCCCAGACTTACTGCGGAGAGCACCCATCTGTCTCTGATGGTGTCCCGCCAGGTCTCTGTGAACAACTGAAGTCTTCCCCCCACCCGATTGAGCGGGGGCAATACTTCATGCCTTAGGGGGAGGTTTTGTACCTCTCTTGATCCAGGGCTTCTTGTTACCCTGTGATTGTCCCTGATTTCTGCCCCCTGAATTTGACCGCGGAGGCCGTCGGAACTGCTTCACAGCCGATGTGCCCGGGACTGGAGAGGTAGGCCTCTTAAAAGAAGGACTTCTACCCTTGTTCTTAACCGGTAAGAGTGAACTTTTACCGGCAGAAATTTTCTGGATATATTTGTCCAGATCTTCTCCAAATAAGCGTTCTCCATGAAATGGGAAGCTAACCAGCAGTTTTTTACAGGGAGCTTCAGCAGACCAGTTTTTGAGCCACAGAAGCCTACGCATATGTACTATAGACAGCGTAAAGCGGGAGGCCTGTTGGATTGTATCCTTTATGGCGTCCACCGCAAAACACAAGGCTCTAGGCAGGTCAGCTAGGGCATGAGCCTGCTGATCTGGTAAGTCCCTTAAGACTTGTTTCAACTGATCTTTCACTGCTTGGCAGACTCCAATCGCTGCTACCGCAGGTTGTGTCACCATACTTGCTGTAGAGAAAGCAGATTTTAGTAAAGACTCCAATTTTTTATCTATTGGGTCTTTGAACATTGGAACATTATCTACTGGACATGTCAGTGATTTGTTAACAGAAGAGATGGCTGCGTCCACTATAGGGACCCTCCATTTTCTTATGAACTTATCCTCCATGGGATAGATCACCGGAAATCTCTTGGGGGGAGCAAATATTTTATCAGGATGCTCCCAATCCTGGTAAATAAGCCCTTCTAATAAAGGGTGGATTGGGAAGGAACAGACCGCCTGGGGAGCTTTTAGCGACCCCAGCGAGGAAACCGTAGTGGATGGTGGTTCCGCCAGAGGCATTTTAAATGCTGATCGGACCATGTTAGTCAGAGACTGAACCCATAATCTTTCAGCCTGAGAAGCTGAGAAAGGTTCTTCCACTGTTGATTCCTCTATAAGTGAATCAACCTCATCCTGATCCCCTTCAGGTAGGTCGATCTCTGTGTGGGGCTGTTCCTCCACTAACAGGCACTCTGAAGGAGGAGACGGAGATCGGACGCGCTTTCCCTGAGATAGGGAAGCAGCGATCAATGCTGTTAATCTCTCTTCTAATCCTCCCAGAGTTGAGGATAAAACCTCCTCTGTTATATATACAGGAGCAGGTGGACTGGGGACAGCCGCAGCACCAGGCATTCCTGCGGGGTTTCTACGGCTACTGACCTCTGCATTCTCAGGGGAGATTGGTGCAGTGCAAGCATGCCCAATATCCTCAGAGCCCGATGGAGACCCCTTTGGCTTCCTGGAAGATTTATTTCCGGAGCGTCTGGACGACATATCCTTTAAGCACAAAGCTGAGGTATTCCCGTCGTCATACACCAATTTTTGCTGGTAATAGTCTAACACAGGTGCTGCTATATACCAGCTGGTGTCCACTAAAGTGCCTTTCTATGGGGATGCCTGCATCAACCGCCTCTGTGTGCCACTGTTTGTTGCTAGCTCTGTTTGCATGCAGCTGACACTTGTACTGTGTCTTTTAACCATGCTGGGACGCCCGCACATGCGCAGAAGCGCCGCGGCGCGCATCGAGCGTCATCCACCCGCCCCGCCCCTTTTTTTTCATAGGAGGCGCGTGCACGCGCCCGCGCGCGCGCCCGTGCGCCAACGGCGCCCTTTTCGAAAACCAACAGAGGACTAGGAGCCAGGGCCCTTTTTGCCGGAGGGCCTGTGCGGTGGATGAACGCAGCAACAGGGCAGAGGAAGTGGATTCCCACAGAGAAACTTACCAGCTGCCTGGACCTTTTGAGTTGAGAAAACCAAAGATCCACATTACAAGAAAAATGGACTACAGCGGCCTCTAGTGGTTTAACACAGGTACCACGGTCCCTGTTTTTTTTTTTTTTTTTTCTTGACTACTATTAAAATTTTACATTTTCAGTAGTTATAGGCAAACACAGATATTTAGCGGGAATACCGTTAGGTAACAGACAGAAAGACAAATTAGGCTTGGGGGTCCCCCAATAGAACCAAGTTCCTGGGGGCCCCCACTTACCTGATCCCCGCCGCAGGACTTTGTTTGGTCCACAAAAGTCCAAACTTCACCTATCACGGCAGGCATTGTAATTAAACCTTCAGGGACCGGGTTCCCAAGGATTCCACTCCCCTGGACCTGTATAGCACCCTGCACAGACAGCGTCTTGGTCGTGGGTATGACCAGAGCTCTGGATCCCAGGGTCCAGCCCTCCTAAGAGAAGCATTACAGGCAAAACCTTGCTCTTCTGCTGCAAGGCCCGGGTACCGACCGTTTAGCTATGAAGCTTTTTTGGTGGGATCCGGAACAGCTTACTAAGGCCCAAAAGAACCTGTACGCAAGCCCAGTGAAAACACATGTTACTCTTTGGCCAACACCTTAGACACTGGCAAAAAACTGAGGTGCTCCCGGGTGGGAGGGGCTTATATAGGGGAGGGTACTTCCGGTTTGGAATTGGCCAGTGCCAACACCTGAAGGTAAACTATATAACCCATTAGTAATGACTAAGTCGCTCTGTGTCCCGTGATGTACGAAAAAGAAACAGGGTGTGCGTCTGTATCATTACCTGAACGATCTGCTACTACTGTCCCAAGACAAGCAGCAGCTGCTGATCCACAAAGATCAAGTGATCTCTACATTGATAGAGTTCGGATGGCTCTTAAACCGTCAGAAAAGTCAGCCAGAACCGACCCAACGCCTAACCTACCTAGGAGCTCAATTCGACACAGTAGAGAATACCATCTCTCTTCCGGAAGAAAAAATCCCGGTCATTCGGGTAAGAATATCTTTAGCCCTAGACTACTCTAACCTAAGGGCGTCACAGTGCCTGAAGATAATCGGCACGATGGTGGCCACGTTCCCCATGGTCAAATGGGCAATGTGGAGGCTTCAGCCTTTTCAATCAGGATTCCTTCAGCAATGGAAGACAGACGATCGCAATCAGCTGATCAGGACTACTCAGTCAATGAGGAACAGTCTTCTCTGGTGGCTTCAACACAAAAACTTGTTAACATGCCACTCCCTTGCTCCCATCCAATGGATGACTGTTTCATCCGATGCCAGCAATGCGGGCTGGGGAGCACATTGTGGGGCAGAACTGGCTCAGGGCAAATGGGATGCCCATCTCCACATTCCAGGGTCAAACGTTCTGGAATTGCGTGCGGCATGGTGCGCCCTTCAAGCCTTCTCCCACCTTCTGAAAGGGAAGTCAGTCCTACTCAAAATGGACAATACCACCGCCGTGGCATATGTGAAGAGACAAGGGGGCACTCGGAGCCCCACCATTCTCCAAGAGGTCGAACCTATCATGACCTGGGCTCAGAGGAATCTACAAACTTAACAGCAGTCTTCATTCCAGGGGAACAGAATTTTCAAGCGGACTTTCTGTCACGCAGCAACCTAGACAACAACGAATGGTCACTGCATACACAGACATTTAAGTGGATCCTATCATTGGGAATCGATCCAGAAGTGGATCTGTTTGCATCCCCCTGCAATCACAAAGTAGAAAGTAGTAAATTCAACAAGGCATATGCCTTCCCTCCACCTCCGATCATGCAAAAATTCCTGCAGCGGCTCCAGTTGGAGAAAGGCGAAGTGATAACAATAGCACCATACTGGCCGAACAGGCCATGGTTTCCTCTCCTGAATCTGATGAGCTTCAGGGACCCGCTAGAGTCTCTTGGGTGTGCTTTAGGGGTAATCTCTACCCTTATGAGCTCCAGAAAGCCTAACATGAACAAAACCTACAACAGAATCTGGACCAGGTTTGTCAGCTTCATGACTTCTGCTGGAAAATCTTTCAGAAATCCTGGAGTTCAAGACGTTTTGAGTTTTCTACAATCAGGCTTGGATCTTCCTTTGTACTCTGAGGGAACTGATTGACAAGTTTCAGCCTTATCGGCATTTTCAGGAACATCATGGGCAACTCATGCCCTGGTTCAACAATCCTTTCAGGGGGCTTCGAGAATCAGGCCTCAGAGGAAACCTACATTCCCCAAATGGGATCTTCTGCTCGTCCTTGATGCTCTTTCAGTACTCAACAACAAGGATCTTTCTATTAAGGACTTATCAATCAAACTGGCCTTTCTAGTGGCCATTACTTCAGCCAAAAGGGTTTCAGAAATAAGCTTCCTGGGTTGTCAAGAACCCTTTTTGACTTTCTTCCCAGACCGAGTGGTCCTTATTCCCATGCTTGGGTCTAAACCAAAAGTCAAGTCAGTTTTTCACGAGAATCAGGAAATAGTCCTTCCTACTTTCAATTCTCCAGAATCAGCAGATGTTCATCCCTTGGATGTAGGTGAGACTCTGAAAGAATATTTGCGAGTCACTTCATCTTTTAGAAGCTTGAACTACCTGTTCTTGTTACACACTGGTAGCAACAAAGGAAAGAGGGCTTCCTCCAGAACAATAGCAGCCTGGATCGTCCAATCTATTCAACAGGCCTACAGGGCAAAGGGCTTAGCTCCTCCAGAGGCGGTGACGGCTCATTCCACCAGAGGCATGGCAGCCTCATGGGCAGCAGCTCGACACGTGGCTCCTGAAGTGATATGCAGGGCAGCCTCGTGGTCTTCTATTCATACATTTATGTCTCATTATTGTATTGAGCCTGCTTCCCTTTCCTCTGTTAATTTTGGTCGAAAAATCCTGTCAGTTGACGGGAAAGATTAAAATATTTTTTTTGAGCAAGCATACCCTCCCGTGTGGATTGGCTAGTTATTTCCCACATGTAGTCTGCCATGGAGTCTGTCAGGAAAACGGAAAATTTATTACCAAATACTTACCGTAATTTTCCTTTCCTGATAGACTCCATGGCAGACGGAGTTCCCACCCATGAATTAAAAATATGAGAGTTGAAATTTGAGTCGGCTAGTTACGGAACACCTGTCTGTGGAGGTGAGCTCAAATTTATGGGTAAGGGGTCCTATAGCTGTGGAGAGGAGGCGGGGTTAACCCACACGTAGTCTGCCATGGAGTCTATCAGGAAAGGAAAATTACGGTAAGTATTTGGTAATAAATTTTCCGTTTTCTTGTTCATACATCACGGGACACAGAGCGGCATAGTCATTAGATGTGGGACGTCCCAAAGCAATGCCAAATGAGGGGGGGGATACACCATACATAAGCTGGGCGCAATCAGGCATGAGGATCTTTTGCGGCCTGCAACACACTGCGCCCAAAGGCGACATCCTCCTGACTTCTAACGTCCACCTGGTAGAACCTAGTAAACGTGTGTACTGAAGACCATGTTGCGGCCTTACAAATTTGAGCCAGGGAGGCCTGGTGATGCACTGCCCATGAAGTTCCAACTGCTCTCGTGGAGTGCGCCCTAACTTTGAACGGAGGAGGTCTACTTCTCAAGCCATAGGCTTGTATTATGACCTGTCGAATCCACTTGGCTAAAGTAGATTTTGATGCTGCCTGACCCTTTCTGGGGCCTTCCGGCAGACCACACAAAGAATCTGTTCTACGAATCTGAGCAGTGGCTTTTAGATAAGCTTTAACTGCTCTTACTACATCCAAAGAATGCAATAACTTTTCCTCTACCGAGCTTGGTTTGGGGAAAAAAGGAAGAACCACATCCTGGTTCAAGTGAAACCTCGATACCACCTTAGGAAGAAAGGCTGGGTGAGGACGTAACACTACTCTGTCCTCATGAATAACCAGATATGGCTCTTTACAGGACATGGCGGCTAATTCCGACACTCTTCTAGCCGAGCATATGGCTACTAAAAATATCAATTTTCTGGTGAGTAGAACCAAGGAAATGTGCCGCAAAGGTTCAAATGGCTGCTTCTGCAGAACCGACAGAACCAAATTTAGATCCCATGGGCATATGGGAGCTTTAATCGGTGGAATAATACGAGTCACCCCTTGCATAAAGGATTTGACAAGTGAATGCATAGCCAGGGGCCTTTGAAATAGTATTGATAAGGCCGAAACCTGACCCCTGATAGTACTTAAGGCAAACTTCCTGTCTACAGCCCACTGTAGGAAGTCCAGAATTCTGCCTATAACGTACTTACGTGGATGCCATTTTCTGGCCTCGCACCAAGTGATGTACGCCTTCCAAACTCTATAGTAGATCTGCCTGGATACAGGCTTCCTGGCATTGATTATAGTTGATACCACAGAGTTAGAGAGACCTCTCTTCTTTTAGGATGTGGGATTCAATAGCCAGGCCGTTAAACTTAGAGTTAGTAAGGAAGGGTGGTATATCGGTCCTTGCGAAAGCAGGTCCGGACGACGTGGAAGGGTCCAAGGACTCCCCACATACATTTTGATGATCTCCGCGTACCAGGCCCTTCGGGGCCACGCTGGAGCCACCAGGATCACCGGCTTCTTTTCCAACCTGACTCTGCGAAGGAGTCTAGGCAACAATTGTAGCGGAGGGAATGCATATATCAGTCTGAACTGATCCCAAGGGAACACCAGAGCATCCGAGCCGCAAGCGAGGGGATCCGTTGTCCGGGAGACAAATCTGTCCACCTTTGCGTTGAATCTGGATGCTAGCAGATCTACATCCGGTGTTCCCCACCGCTGACATATTGCTCGGAAGACCTCGGGATGAAGGGAGCATTCCCCTGGGCATAACTGTTGGCGACTCAGAAAGTCCGCCTTCCAATTCTCCACCCCTGGAATGAAGACAGCTGATATACATGGGACATGCTTTTCTGCCCATTCCAGGATGTGACTTACTTCCCTCTGGGCTGCACGACTCCTGGTGCCTCCCTGATGATTGATATATGCCACTGCTGTGGCATTGTCTGATTGAATTCTGACAGGGGACCCTTGGAGTCTGGATGTCCAGGCTACTAGGGCATACCGGGCTGCTCGTATCTCTAAGAGATTGATGGGCAGGGTTTTTACTACATTTGACCATCTGCCCTGGAGAGACCATTGCTCCAGTACTGCCCCCAGCCTATAAGGCTGGCATCTGTAGTGACCACCTTCCAGGATATCGGACTGAAGGGTTTTCCCTTCTGGAGATTCTGGGGGATCAACCACCAGCAGAGACTCTTCCGAACGGAAGGGGACAAAGCCATCGGGAAGTCTAGAGCCTGAATTTTTCCATTCCAGGCTGACAATATGGCCCTCTGTAAATTCCTTGAGTGGAATTGGGCGTATGGCACAGCTTCGAATGATGCTACCATCTTTCCTAGCAGCCTCATGCACAGGCGTATGGACGGCTGTCTTTTTGCACAAAGCAGACGGACCAAGCCCCTCAAAGAGGATACCTTGTCTAGAGGTAAGAAAATCTTCCTCTGGTCTGAATCCAGCCGTAGCCCTAGATATACCAGGTTTTTCACTGGCTGTAGGGCTGACTTGTCCAGGTTGATGACCCAACCGTGAGATTCTAGATACTTGATTGTATCGACAATTACCACTTCTAGCTTGGCAACTGAGTGGTCCATCAACAACAGGTCGTCTAGGTATGCCATTATCGTTACACCTCGTGTTCTTAGATCGGCCAACAGTGGGGCCAGAATTTTTGTGAACACTCGTGGTGCTGTGGCCAGACCGAATGGTAAGGCTCTGAACTGAAAATGGCGCCCTTCTACTGCAAAGCGTAGAAATTTTTGATGACCTGGAAAGATGGGAACATGCAAGTAAGCATCTTTGATGTCGATCGAGGCTAACCATTCCTCCCCCTGTAGGGCAGCGGTGACCGATCGGATCGACTCCATCCGGAAAGACCGGACGTTTAGAAATTTGTTTAGACTCTTTAGGTCCAATATGGGTCTTATGTCCCCGTTTGGTTTCGGGACTGTGAAAAGGTTTGAGTAGAAACCCAACCCCCACTCTTCCATAGGAACCTCCATAATTACTCCTTGGAGCAATAGTTGTTCTAACGCCAATAGGAGAGACCCTCTTTTCAGAGGGTCTCTTGGCATGCCTGACCACATAAAATGGGAAGGAGGAGACTCTTTTAACTCCAACTTGTATCCCAGAGTTACTGCGGAGAGCACCCATCCGTCTTTGATCGTCTCCCGCCAGGTCTCTGTGAACAACTGAAGTCTTCCCCCCACCTGTTTGAGTGGGGGCAGCCCTTCATAGGCTTGACTTGGAGGCTGGTTTAGTACCTCTTCGGATCCAGGGTTTTTTATTACCCTGTGACTGTCCCTGATTTTTACCTCCTGAGTTTGACCGAGGAGGCCGTCGGAACTGCTTAGTAGCAGACGTCCCAGGGATAGGAGAGGTAGCCCTCTTAAAAGATGGACCCCTAGACCTCTTTTTAATTGGTAAGAGAGTACTTTTACCACTGGAAATCTTCTGGATATATTTATCCAGGTCTTCGCCAAAAAGGCGTTCTCCATGAAATGGGAAGCTAACTAAGAGCTTCTTACAGGGAGCTTCAGCAGACCAGTTCTTGAGCCACAGAAGCCTACACATATGTACCAAAGACAGCGTGAGGCGGGAGGCCTGATGGATAGAATCCTTGATGGCTAGTGATGAGCCGAACACCCCCGGGTTCGGTTCGCACCAGAACCCGCGAACGGACCGAAAGTTCGTACGAACATTAGAACCCTATTAAATACAATGGATGCGAACGTTCGAATTCTAAAGTGCTAATTATAACAACTATTATGCATGTTATTGTCCTAAAAAGGGTTTGGGAACCCGGGTTCTGCACCAGGGGACATGTATCAATGCAAAAAGAAGTTTTAAAAACGGTCGTTTTTCGGGAGCAGTCATTTTAATGATGCATAAAGTGAAAAAAAAAAATCAAATATTCCTTTAAATATCGTACCTGGGGGGTGTCTAAAGTATGCCTGTGAAGTGCCACGTGTTTCCCGTGTTTAGAACTGTCCCTGCACAAAATGACACTTCTAAAGGAAAAAAAAGCCATTTAAAACTGCTTGCGGCTTTAATGTAATGTCTGGTCCCGGTAATATGGATGAAAATCTTTAAGAAAAATGGCATAGCTACCCCATGACCCCCCCCTACCCCAGCCCATTACCAGCCCCTTTGGGTCTTGTATGGATATTAAGGGGAACCCCGCACATAAAATAAAAAAGGCCCTATATACTCTGAACAGCCGTATACAGGCGGTGCATACAAGACAGGGACTGTAGGTTTGTTCTTATGTAGAATGTGTTTGTAATTTTGAACAGGTACATTGTTGAAGTGTAGCTCCAGCCCAAAAATCTATTTTTAAACTTTTTGGAAAACATAGGTAAGGGTTATCACCCCTGTAACATTTGTTTTGCTGTCTGTGCCCCTGTTCAGAACATTTCACCTCACTTTCCGTCCCAATGACAACTGTTTTTGAAATGTGGTGTTTTTCTTGAAACAAGGATTGCTGATAAAGCATCAGTACAGAGGAGACACCTTTCTCCCATATTTATTCTTACAGGAGAGAATTTTCCTTCCTAGTGGTAGATTTCCTCTCACTTCCTGTTGTCTTCTTGCGTTTGCAAGTAGGAGTCGTTTGTAAGTTGGATGTTTGAAAGTAGGGACCTGCCGTATATACTCTGCAGAAATAGGCCCCTTAGTTGTTGGTGTTGGCACAACACTGTAAGCACTCACAGTTACTCTTGGTTGGTGCTGGAACGCCCTGCTGTCAACTATTATATCAGGAATTTTAATTACATATAATTGTTGAACAGTGGTAGTAAAAATTGGGCCTTTGATGGTGGTGCTGGTGCCACAACACTGTAAGCCCTGACAGTTACTCTTGGTGGGTGCAGCAATGGGCCCTGCTGTGAATTATTAGATCAAGAATTGTAATTGCATGCCCCTGTTGAACAGGGGCTGAAAAATTGGGCCTTTCGTGGTGGTGGTGGTGGTGGTGGTGTTGCCACAACACTGTAAGCCCTCAGAGTTACTCTTGGTGGGTGCAGGAATGGGCCCTGCTGTGAATTATTAGATCAAGAATTGTAATTACATGCCCCTTTTGAACAGGGGCTGAAAAATTGGGCCTTTCGTGGTGGTGGTGGTGGTGGCGTTGCCACAACACTGTAAGCCCTCAGAGTTACTCTTGGTGGGTGCAGCAATGGGCCCTGCTGTGAATTATTAGATCAAGAATTGTAATTGCATGCCCCTGTTGAACAGGGGCTGAAAAATTGGGCCTTAGGCACTGGTGGCACAACACTACAACCCCTCACAGATACTGTACTTGGAGCACAGCAATGAGCCCTGTTGCAAAGCATTGCTTCAAAAATTGTAATGACACGCCCCTGTTAAACAGGGGCTGAAAAATTGGGCCTTAGGCACTGGTGGCACAACACTCCAACCCCTCACAGATACAGTACTTGGAGCACAGCAATGAGCCCTGTTGCAAAGTATTGCTTCAAAAATTGTAATGACACGCCCCTGTTAAACAGGGGCTGAAAAATTGGGCCTTAGGCACTGGTGGCACAACACTACAACCCCTCACAGATACTGTACTTGGAGCACAGCAATGAGCCCTGTTGCAAAGTATTGCTTCAAAAATTGTAATGACACGCCCCTTTTAAACAGGGGCTGAAAAATTGGGCCTTAGGCACTGGTGCCACAACACTCCAACCCCTCACAGATACTGTACTTGGAGCACAGCAATGAGCCCTATGGCAAATTATTGCTAAAAAAATTGTAATTACACGCCCCTGTAAAACAGGGGCTGAAAAATTGGGCCTTAGCCACTGGTGGCGGCACCCATAAACAAAAATGATCTTCCAAGCTATCATCATCAATCGTATCATTGAGGACTCGGAGGAGGAGGATAGCCAGTCAACATAACAGCACAGGCACTTAGCATCAGCATCAGTCTTGAAGGGATGTGACATGTTAAAATCAATTAGTCTGTTATATCAGCATCAGGTGTGTGGTAGCTGGTGGTGATCCAAGACTGGTTCATCTTGATGAAAGTCAGTCGATCAACCGAGTCGGTGGACAGGCGCACCCTGTGATCCGTGACAAATCCTCCAGCAGCACTGAATGTGCGTTCCGAAAGAACGCTGGATGCAGGACAGGCCAGTAGCTCAATTGCATACTGTGCAAGCTCTGGCCAGTGATCCATCCTCAAGACCCAGTAAGCCAGAGGATTTTCGGTGGGGAAGGTGTCCAAGTCTGACCTTGCCCCTAGATATTCCTGCACCATGTTTATCAGACGCTGGCGATGGTTGCTGGAACCGATCATACTTTGGGGCTGCGGACTAAAGAATTGTCTGAACGCATCGGTCAGACGGCCACCTTCCCCACCGCTCCTTCTTTGACTGGCCGAAGCCTCAGCAACTCGTTGTCCAGGACCAGGAGTTTGTAACCTCCCAGTCTCTGGGAACGCGTTGCACAGACCTTTCTGCAAGGCCTCCCGGAGTTGTCTCATCCTCTGCTCCCTCTGCGAAGGTAACATAAGGTCCGCAACCTTACCCTTGTACCGTGGATCAAGGAGAGTGGCCAGCCAGTAATGGTCCCTCTCCTTGATCCGAAGAATACGAGGATCCTTCCGCAGACTTTGCAGGATCAGGGAGGCCATGCAGCGTAGGTTTGCTGAGGCATTCGCTCCGGAGTCCTCTGGGTCACTAAGGACGACATGATCCGCAGCCACCTCCTCCCAGCCACGTACAAGTCCACTGGTTTCTTGGGACTGTAAATCATCCCTAAAAGACTGCTGCTGATGATG
The DNA here is from genome assembly GCA_029206835.1 of Rana muscosa. NCBI lineage: Eukaryota > Metazoa > Chordata > Amphibia > Anura > Ranidae > Rana > Rana muscosa. Next base: position 319,532,256 of record CM055117.1, on the reverse strand, counting down.
CTGAGTGCCAGCCTCCACCTCCATGCTGACACAATCCTCCTCCTCCTCCTCCTCCTCCTCCTCTTCCTGTGCGATGGGTGGGACAGAAGGAACACTGTCTGGGTAAAGGGGGCCTTGAGAGGCAAGGAAGTCCTCCTCTTCCTGCCTCTGTTCTGCCTCAAGTGCCCTGTCCATTATTCCACGCAGCGTGTGCTCCAACAGGTGGACAAGAGGTACAGTGTCACTGATGCATGCACTGTCACTGCTCACCATCCTCGTGGCCTCCTCAAATGGTGCCAGGACAGTGCATGCATCCCTGATCATGCCCCACTGGCGTGGAGAAAAAAAACCAAGCTCCCCTGACCCTGTCCTGGTGCCGTAGTCGCACAGGTACTCATTGATGGCCCTCTGCTGCGTGTGCAGCCGCTGCAGCATGGCCAACGTTGAGTTCCACCTGGTGGGCATGTCACATATAAGGCGGTTCTTGGGCAGGTTCAACTCCTTTTGCAGCTCAGCCAGGCGAGCACTGGCATTATAAGATCTGCGGAAATGCACACAGACTTTCCTGGCCTGCCTCAGGACATCCTGTAAGCCCGGGTACCTGCCCAAGAACCGCTGCACCACCAGGTTAAGGACGTGAGCCACACAGGGCACATGGGTCAGTTGTTCCTGTCGGAGGGCGGAGAGGAGGTTGGTGCCATTGTCGCAAACCACCATTCCTGGCTTAAGCTGGCGTGGCGTCAACCACCTCTCGGCCTGGCCCTGCAGAGCAGACAGGACCTCTGCCCCAGTGGGGCTTCTGTCCCCCAAACACACCAGCGCAAGCACGGCATGGCATCTTTTTGCCTGCGTACTTGCGTAGCCCCGTGAACGGCTACGGAGCACCGCTGGTTCATAGGACAAACCACAGGAAGAGGCCATGGAGGAAGAAGAAGAGGAGGGGGTGGAGGAGAGAGGTGTGTCACAACCAGTAGTAGCATTTTGGAGGCGTGGCGGTGGAACAACCTCCAACACTACTGCACCTTGTCCTGCATCCTTCCCAGCTGCCAAAAGAGTGACCCAATGGGCCGTGAAAGAAAGGTAACGTCCCTGTCCATGCCTGCTGGACCATGAGTCAGCGGTAATATGCACCTTACCGCTGACCGCCCTGTCCAGCGAGGCCAAGACATTGCCTTCCACATGCCGGTAGAGAGCCGGAATAGCCTTCCGTGAGAAAAAGTGGCGTTTGGGAACCTGCCACTGAGGAACCGCACATTGCACAAACTCACGGAAGGGGGCCGAGTCTACCAACTGAAAAGGCAGCAGTTGAAGCGCTAGCAATTTAGCCAAGCTAGCATTCAACCGCTGGGCATGTGGATGGCTGGGAGTGAACTTCTTTCGACGGTCCAGCAGCTGGGGCAGGGAAATTTGCCTGCTAGAATCGGACGTCGGTGTACTGCTAGCAGAGTGGCCGCAAGTACTTGGCTGTGACACACCTAATTCTACACCTTCATTCCTCTAAGTGCATGTTTCAGAGAGGACTGAAGTTATAGTGGGGTTGGAGATCCCAGCTGATGCGGTGCAAGGAGAGGTCCGCTTTGTTCTTTGGTGTGGGTCTTTGAGGTAGGCTTGCCAACGAGCTGCATGGCAGGTCAACATATGTCTGGTCAGGCATGTGGTACCCAAGCGGCTGATGTTTTGGCCACGCGATATACGCTTGAGACATATGTTGCAAACAGCAGCTGTGCGATCTGATGCACTAGCCTCAAAAAAGGCCCACACCAAGGAACTTTTTGAATGACGGGCAGAGGCAGCGCCCTGCACAGGCGGAGCTCTGCGGTGTGATTCCGTCGGTGTACTGCCCTTACGCTGGCCACCAAAGGGCATCCTGCCTCGTTGGAGATGTGCCTCCTCCTCATCCTCCTCCTCCTCCTCTCTCCTATTAGGCACCCACGTGGAGTCAGTGACCTCATCATCCCCTCCCTCCTCATCACTGGAGCCAATCTGGCAGTATGCTGCAGCTGCTGGAACATGACTGCCAGATTGGTGTCCTTCTTGAGCATCCCCTCTGTCTGCTCTCACGCTACTGCCTTCCTGTAGCTGGGTTTCATCATCAGACCCTTCGAAACGCTGGGCATCCTCCTGGAGCATGTACCCAACACTGTGCTCAAACAGTTCGGGGGATTCCTCAGGAGGAGGACATGGTGGGTCTAGGGAAGGAGTGACTGATGATGAGTCTGACATTGATACCATGGAAGAGGACGCTTTGGCAGCTGCTTTGCCAGTACCCTGAGCCTGGGTGAGAGAGGATGAGGAGGAGGAGGAGGGCTTGGTCATCCACTCTACCAAGTCTTCGGCATGATGTGGCTCAACATGTCCAGCTGCCGAAAAGAAGGACAAGCGTGTCCCATGGCCATGTGCTGATGACAATGCACCGCGTCCACGACCAGCACTGTTGCCCCCAGACACAGAGCCTGCTTGCCCTCTTTTATTGCCTCCTGACTGTCTGCCTCTCCTTGTTTGCCTTCCAGACATTCTAATAGATGGCCTGCAGGGAGATGGGAAAAAAGCAATAAGGGCTACCTTCAGGTGTCCTTCTCTGTCCCTTTACTTAAGGATTTCTAAATATGGTTGAGGATGATTGCTTTTGCACAGAATAGCACAACGACAATTTCCCTGACTGTCCAAAAAACAAGGATTTCAAAGATGGTTGATGAGGAATGCTTTAGCACACTATAGCACAAGGAGAATTCCCCTCACTTTCCTTCTTTGTCCCTAGAAACAAGGACTCGCACAGTGAAAGAAACTGACACTCTCCCTACCTAGAGTTTTCTGTCCCTAGAAAAAATGTTTTTTTAAAGCACACTATAGCACAAGGAGAATTCCCCTCACTTTCCTTCTTTGTCCCTAGAAACAAGGACTCGCACAGTGAAAGAAACTGACACTCTCCCTACCTAGAGTTTTCTGTCCCTAGAAAAAATGTTTTTTTAAAGCACACTATAGCACAAGGAGAATTCCCCTCACTTTCCTTCTTTGTCCCTAGAAACAAGGACTCGCACAGTGAAAGAAACTGACACTCTCCCTACCTAGAGTTTTCTGTCCCTAGAAAAAATGTTTTTTTAAAGCACACTATAGCACAAGGAGAATTCCCCTCACTTTCCTTCTTTGTCCCTAGAAACAAGGACTCGCACAGTGAAAGACACTGACACTCTCCCTACCTAGAGTTTTCTGTCCCTAGAAAAAATGTTTTTTTAAAGCACACTATAGCACAAGGAGAATTCCCCTCACTTTCCTTCTTTGTCCCTAGAAACAAGGACTCGCACAGTGAAAGAAACTGACACTCTCCCTACCTAGAGTTTTCTGTCCCTAGAAAAAATGTTTTTTTAAAGCACACTATAGCACAAGGAGAATTCCCCTCACTTTCCTTCTTTGTCCCTAGAAACAAGGACTCGCACAGTGAAAGAAACTGACACTCTCCCTACCTAGAGTTTTCTGTCCCTAGAAAAAATGTTTTTTTAAAGCACACTATAGCACAAGGAGAATTCCCCTCACTTTCCTTCTTTGTCCCTAGAAACAAGGACTCGCACAGTGAAAGAAACTGACACTCTCCCTACCTAGAGTTTTCTGTCCCTAGAAAAAATGTTTTTTTAAAGCACACTATAGCACAAGGAGAATTCCCCTCACTTTCCTTCTTTGTCCCTAGAAACAAGGACTCGCACAGTGAAAGAAACTGACACTCTCCCTACCTAGAGTTTTCTGTCCCTAGAAAAAATGTTTTTTTAAAGCACACTATAACACAAGGAGAATTCCCCTCACTTTCCTTCTTTGTCCCTAGAAACAAGGACTCGCACAGTGAAAGAAACTGACACTCTCCCTACCTAGAGTTTTCTGTCCCTAGAAAAAATGTTTTTTTAAAGCACACTATAGCACAAGGAGAATTCCCCTCACTTTCCTTCTTTGTCCCTAGAAACAAGGACTCGCACAGTAAAAGACACTGACACTCTCCCTACCTAGAGTTTTCTGTCCCTAGAAAAAATGTTTTTTTAAAGCACACTATAGCACAAGGAGAATTCCCCTCACTTTCCTTCTTTGTCCCTAGAAACAAGGACTCGCACAGTGAAAGAAACTGACACTCTCCCTACCTAGAGTTTTCTGTCCCTAGAAAAAATGTTTTTTTAAAGCACACTATAGCACAAGGAGAATTCCCCTCACTTTCCTTCTTTGTCCCTAGAAACAAGGACTCGCACAGTGAAAGAAACTGACACTCTCCCTACCTAGAGTTTTCTGTCCCTAGAAAATTTTTTTTTTTAAAGCACACTATAGCACAAGGAGAATTCCCCTCACTTTCCTTCTTTGTCCCTAGAAACAAGGACTCGCACAGTGAAAGAAACTGACACTCTCCCTACCTAGAGTTTTCTGTCCCTAGAAAAAATGTTTTTTTAAAGCACACTATAGCACAAGGAGAATTCCCCTCACTTTCCTTCTTTGTCCCTAGAAACAAGGACTCGCACAGTGAAAGAAACTGACACTCTCCCTACCTAGAGTTTTCTGTCCCTAGAAAAAATGTTTTTTTAAAGCACACTATAGCACAAGGAGAATTCCCCTCACTTTCCTTCTTTGTCCCTAGAAACAAGGACTCGCACAGTGAAAGAAACTGACACTCTCCCTACCTAGAGTTTTCTGTCCCTAGAAAAAATGTTTTTTTAAAGCACACTATAGCACAAGGAGAATTCCCCTCACTTTCCTTCTTTGTCCCTAGAAACAAGGACTCGCACAGTGAAAGAAACTGACACTCTCCCTACCTAGAGTTTTCTGTCCCTAGAAAAAATGTTTTTTTAAAGCACACTATAGCACAAGGAGAATTCCCCTCACTTTCCTTCTTTGTCCCTAGAAACAAGGACTCGCACAGTGAAAGAAACTGACACTCTCCCTACCTAGAGTTTTCTGTCCCTAGAAAAAATGTTTTTTTAAAGCACACTATAGCACAAGGAGAATTCCCCTCACTTTCCTTCTTTGTCCCTAGAAACAAGGACTCGCACAGTGAAAGAAACTGACACTCTCCCTACCTAGAGTTTTCTGTCCCTAGAAAAAATGTTTTTTTAAAGCACACTATAACACAAGGAGAATTCCCCTCACTTTCCTTCTTTGTCCCTAGAAACAAGGACTCACACAGTGAAAGAAACTGACACTCTCCCTACCTAGAGTTTTCTGTCCCTAGAAAAAATGTTTTTTTAAAGCACACTATAGCACAAGGAGAATTCCCCTCACTTTCCTTCTTTGTCCCTAGAAACAAGGACTCGCACAGTAAAAGACACTGACACTCTCCCTACCTAGAGTTTTCTGTCCCTAGAAAAAATGTTTTTTTAAAGCACACTATAGCACAAGGAGAATTCCCCTCACTTTCCTTCTTTGTCCCTAGAAACAAGGACTCGCACAGTGAAAGAAACTGACACTCTCCCTACCTAGAGTTTTCTGTCCCTAGAAAAAATGTTTTTTTAAAGCACACTATAGCACAAGGAGAATTCCCCTCACTTTCCTTCTTTGTCCCTAGATACAAGGACTCGCACAGTGAAAGAAACTGACACTCTCCCTACCTAGAGTTTTCTGTCCCTAGAAAAAATGTTATTTTAAAGCACACTATAGCACAAGGAGAATTCCCCTCACTTTCCTTCTTTGTCCCTAGAAACAAGGACTCGCACAGTGAAAGAAACTGACACTCTCCCTACCTAGAGTTTTCTGTCCCTAGAAAAATTTTTTTTTTAAAGCACACTATAGCACAAGGAGAATTCCCCTCACTTTCCTTCTTTGTCCCTAGAAACAAGGACTCGCACAGTCAAAGAAACTGACACTCTCCCTACCTAGAGTTTTCTGTCCCTAGAAAAAATGTTTTTTTAAAGCACACTATAGCACAAGGAGAATTCCCCTCACTTTCCTTCTTTGTCCCTAGAAACAAGGACTCGCACAGTGAAAGAAACTGACACTCTCCCTACCTAGAGTTTTCTGTCCCTAGAAAAAATGTTTTTTTAAAGCACACTATAGCACAAGGAGAATTCCCCTCACTTTCCTTCTTTGTCCCTAGAAACAAGGACTCGCACAGTGAAAGAAACTGACACTCTCCCTACCTAGAGTTTTCTGTCCCTAGAAAAAATGTTTTTTTAAAGCACACTATAGCACAAGGAGAATTCCCCTCACTTTCCTTCTTTGTCCCTAGAAACAAGGACTCGCACAGTGAAAGAAACTGACACTCTCCCTACCTAGAATTTTCTGTCCCTAGAAAAAAATTTTTTTTAAAGCACACTATAGCACAAGGAGAATTCCCCTCACTTTCCTTCTTTGTCCCTAGAAACAAGGACTCGCACAGTGAAAGAAACTGACACTCTCCCTACCTAGAGTTTTCTGTCCCTAGAAAAAATGTTTTTTTAAAGCACACTATAGCACAAGGAGAATTCCCCTCACTTTCCTTCTTTGTCCCTAGAAACAAGGACTCGCACAGTGAAAGAAACTGACACTCTCCCTACCTAGAGTTTTCTGTCCCTAGAAAAAATGTTTTTTTAAAGCACACTATAGCACAAGGAGAATTCCCCTCACTTTCCTTCTTTGTCCCTAGAAACAAGGACTCGCACAGTGAAAGAAACTGACACTCTCCCTACCTAGAGTTTTCTGTCCCTAGAAAAAATGTTTTTTTAAAGCACACTATAGCACAAGGAGAATTCCCCTCACTTTCCTTCTTTGTCCCTAGAAACAAGGACTCGCACAGTGAAAGAAACTGACACTCTCCCTACCTAGAGTTTTCTGTCCCTAGAAAAAATGTTTTTTTAAAGCACACTATAGCACAAGGAGAATTCCCCTCACTTTCCTTCTTTGTCCCTAGAAACAAGGACTCGCACAGTGAAAGAAACTGACACTCTCCCTACCTAGAGTTTTCTGTCCCTAGAAAAAATGTTTTTTTAAAGCACACTATAGCACAAGGAGAATTCCCCTCACTTTCCTTCTTTGTCCCTAGAAACAAGGACTCGCACAGTAAAAGACACTGACACTCTCCCTACCTAGAGTTTTCTGTCCCTAGAAAAAATGTTTTTTTAAAGCACACTATAGCACAAGGAGAATTCCCCTCACTTTCCTTCTTTGTCCCTAGAAACAAGGACTCGCACAGTAAAAGACACTGACACTCTCCCTACCTAGAGTTTTCTGTCCCTAGAAAAAATGTTTTTTTAAAGCACACTATAGCACAAGGAGAATTCCCCTCACTTTCCTTCTTTGTCCCTAGAAACAAGGACTCGCACAGTGAAAGAAACTGACACTCTCCCTACCTAGAGTTTTCTGTCCCTAGAAAAAATGTTTTTTTAAAGCACACTATAGCACAAGGAGAATTCCCCTCACTTTCCTTCTTTGTCCCTAGAAACAAGGACTTGCACAGTGAAAGAAACTGACACTCTCCCTACCTAGAGTTTTCTGTCCCTATAAAATATGTTTTTTTAAAGCACACTATAGCACAAGGAGAATTCCCCTCACTTTCCTTCTTTGTCGCTAGAAACAAGGACTCGCACAGTGAAAGAAACTGACACTCTCCCTACCTAGAGTTTTCTGTCCCTAGAAAAAATGTTTTTTTAAAGCACACTATAGCACAAGGAGAATTCCCCTCACTTTCCTTCTTTGTCCCTAGAAACAAGGACTCGCACAGTGAAAGAAACTGACACTCTCCCTACCTAGAGTTTTCTGTCCCTAGAAAAAATGTTTTTTTAAAGCACACTATAGCACAAGGAGAATTCCCCTCACTTTCCTTCTTTGTCCCTAGAAACAAGGACTCGCACAGTGAAAGAAACTGACACTCTCCCTACCTAGAGTTTTCTGTCCCTAGAAAAAATGTTTTTTTAAAGCACACTATAGCACAAGGAGAATTCCCCTCACTTTCCTTCTTTGTCCCTAGAAACAAGGACTCGCACAGTGAAAGAAACTGACACTCTCCCTACCTAGAGTTTTCTGTCCCTAGAAAAAATGTTTTTTTAAAGCACACTATAGCACAAGGAGAATTCCCCTCACTTTCCTTCTTTGTCCCTAGAAACAAGGACTCGCACAGTGAAAGAAACTGACACTCTCCCTACCTAGAGTTTTCTGTCCCTAGAAAAAATGTTTTTTTAAAGCACACTATAGCACAAGGAGAATTCCCCTCACTTTCCTTCTTTGTCCCTAGAAACAAGGACTCGCACAGTGAAAGAAACTGACACTCTCCCTACCTAGAGTTTTCTGTCCCTAGAAAAAATGTTTTTTTAAAGCACACTATAGCACAAGGAGAATTCCCCTCACTTTCCTTCTTTGTCCCTAGAAACAAGGACTCGCACAGTGAAAGAAACTGACACTCTCCCTACCTAGAGTTTTCTGTCCCTAGAAAAAATGTTTTTGTAAAGCACACTATAGCACAAGGAGAATTCCCCTCACTTTCCTTCTTTGTCCCTAGAAACAAGGACTCGCACAGTGAAAGAAACTGACACTCTCCCTACCTAGAGTTTTCTGTCCCTAGAAAAAATGTTTTTTTAAAGCACACTATAGCACAAGGAGAATTCCCCTCACTTTCCTTCTTTGTCCCTAGAAACAAGGACTCGCACAGTGAAAGAAACTGACACTCTCCCTACCTAGAGTTTTCTGTCCCTAGAAAAAATGTTTTTTTAAAGCACACTATAGCACAAGGAGAATTCCCCTCACTTTCCTTCTTTGTCCCTAGAAACAAGGACTCGCACAGTGAAAGAAACTGACACTCTCCCTACCTAGAGTTTTCTGTCCCTAGAAAAAATGTTTTTTTAAAGCACACTATAGCACAAGGAGAATTCCCCTCACTTTCCTTCTTTGTCCCTAGAAACAAGGACTCGCACAGTGAAAGAAACTGACACTCTCCCTACCTAGAGTTTTCTGTCCCTAGAAAAAATGTTTTTTTAAAGCACACTATAACACAAGGAGAATTCCCCTCACTTTCCTTCTTTGTCCCTAGAAACAAGGACTCGCACAGTGAAAGAAACTGACACTCTCCCTACCTAGAGTTTTCTGTCCCTAGAAAAAATGTTTTTTTAAAGCACACTATAGCACAAGGAGAATTCCCCTCACTTTCCTTCTTTGTCCCTAGAAACAAGGACTCGCACAGTAAAAGACACTGACACTCTCCCTACCTAGAGTTTTCTGTCCCTAGAAAAAATGTTTTTTTAAAGCACACTATAGCACAAGGAGAATTCCCCTCACTTTCCTTCTTTGTCCCTAGAAACAAGGACTCGCACAGTAAAAGACACTGACACTCTCCCTACCTAGAGTTTTCTGTCCCTAGAAAAAATGTTTTTTTAAAGCACACTATAGCACAAGGAGAATTCCCCTCACTTTCCTTCTTTGTCCCTAGAAACAAGGACTCGCACAGTGAAAGAAACTGACACTCTCCCTACCTAGAGTTTTCTGTCCCTAGAAAAAATGTTTTTTTAAAGCACACTATAGCACAAGGAGAATTCCCCTCACTTTCCTTCTTTGTCCCTAGAAACAAGGACTCGCACAGTGAAAGAAACTGACACTCTCCCTACCTAGAGTTTTCTGTCCCTAGAAAAAATGTTTTTTTAAAGCACACTATAGCACAAGGAGAATTCCCCTCACTTTCCTTCTTTGTCCCTAGAAACAAGGATTCGCACAGTAAAACACACTGACACTCTCCCTACCTATCCTTCTCTTTCCCTAAACTAAAGGAATCCAGGTTAAGCAAGAAAGAAATAAATGTCACTGTCCCTGCCTATGCTTGTCTTTCCCTGCTCCGGAACACACTACACTAGGCCGCCGTGCTGGCGGCCTTTTATAGTGTGGGGCGTGTACTAAACACCCTCAGCAATAATTGGCCACAGGCAACCTGCCTGTGGCCAATCATTGCTCTCCTCGCTGCCGGCGCTGTGATTGGCCAAGCATGCGGGGTCACAGTGCATGCTTGGCCAATCACAGCGCCTGGATGACACTGCGATGGCGTAGTGCATTGTGGGCCGTTCGCGTCACTCGAATTTGGCGCGAACGGTCCAAATCGTTCGATCTTCGTCGAACGATCGAACGAACAGCCGATGTTCGAGTCGAACGTATGTTCGACTCGAACACGAAGCTCATCCCTATTGATGGCGTCAACCGCAAAGCATAATGCTCTAGGCAGATTAGCCAGAGCCTGGGCCTGCTGGTCTGGCAAATCCCTCAGGACCATTTTCATTTGATCCTTTAAAGCTTGGCAGACCCCAATAGCTGCCACTGCTGGCTGTGTAACAGCCCCTGCTGTGGAAAAAGCAGATTTTAATAAAGACTCCAATTTTTTATCTACTGGATCTTTGAACATTTGAACATTATCTACTGGACATGTCAGTGATTTGTTCACAGAAGAAATGGCTGCGTCCACCGTAGGAACATTCCATCTCTGGGTGAATTTTTCCTCCATGGGATAGATCACCTGAAATTTCTTAGGTGGAACAAATAGTTTATCAGGATGTTCCCAGTCCTGGTATATAAGTCCTTCCAATAATGGATGAATTGGAAAGGAGCAATTAATCTGGGGAGCTTTTAGCGACCCCAATGAGGAGACAGCAGTAGTTGATGGTTCAACAAGAGGCATTTTAAATGCAGATCGAACCATGTCAGTTAGGGTCTGGACCCACAATCTTTCAGTCTGTGATGCTGAAAATGGTTCATCTACTGTCGATTCCTCAAAAACAGAGTTAACCTCCTCCTGATCCCCCTCAGGTAGGTCAGTCCCTTCCTGGGACTGTTGCTCTGCCAACAGGCACTCTAATGGAGGGGATGGAGATCTGGCACGCTTTCTTTCCTGTAGAGAAGAAGCGATCAATGCTGCCACCAATCCCTCCAGAGTTGAGGCAAAAACCTCCTCTGTTATATATGCAGGAGCAGGTGGACTGAGGACAGCCGCAGTACCTGGCACTCCCGGGGGTTCCTTATGGGTATTAACCTCTGATTTCTCAGGGGAGGAAGGTGCAGACTACTGCTCCAGATCCTCAGAGCCCGATGGAGACCCCCTACACTTCCTGAGAGGTATATCTCGGAGTTTTTTAGGCGGCATATTCCTTAGTTCAAAGCTGAGGTATTCCAGCCGCAATACACCCCTTTACTGAAATAGTCTAATGCAATATGCTGCTATGTACATCAGTGGGTGTCTACTAATGCGTCTTTCTGGGGATGCCTGTATCAACCGCCCGCTGTAAGCCCCTATACCATGCTACCAGCTCCTTTTCATGCTCTGTGTCCATAGCAAGCAGCGTGGACTGAGTCCTTTTATCTTGCTGGGACGCCCGCACATGTGCAGAAGCGCTGGGCGCACAGAGCGCGTCATCCGTCAGGCTCCGCCCCCTTTTTTGAAGCTAAATCTATAAAAAGAAAGCGTGTGTGCGCGCGCGCGTGCACGTGTGCGCTCTTGGCGCCATGTAGGGAGAGGAGCCAGGGTCCCTGTTTCACCAGGACTCGGGGATGGAAGGAAACTACTTGGCAGCATGACAGAGGAATGCAGCTTCCCTGATAGAGAGCTCACTCATCTGCCTGGACTTTCACCATGGAAGGAATAGTCCCAAGAAAAAAAGACGTTCCACAGTGGCCTCTAGTGGACAAACACAGGTACCGCACTTTTGTCTTTTTTTTTTTAAAACCTCCTTTATGAAAAACATTTCTAGGTTTACAGTTTTTAAAACTTCCTTTATGAAAAGACATTTCTAGGATTTCTTAGGCATATACAGCTATTAGCGGGAATACCTTTAGGTAACAGGCAGAAAGACATATTAGGCTTGGGGGTCCCCTCAATAGAACCAAGTTCCTGAGGGGCCCCCACTTACCTTTTCCCCGCCGCAGGACTTTGTTTGGTCCACAGAAGCCCAAACTTCACCTCTCACGGCAGGCATTGTACTAGACCTTCAGGGACCGGGTTCCCAAGGATTCCACTCCCCTGGACCTGTATAGCACCCTGCACAGATAGCCTCTTGGTTTTGGGTATGACCAGAGCTCTGGATCCCAGGGTCCAGCCCTCCTAAGAGAGGCATTACAGGCAAAACCCTGCTCTTCTCTGCAAGGCCCGGGTACCGACCGTTTAGCTATGAAGCTTTTTTGGTCGGATCCGGAATAGCTTGCTAAGGCCCAGAGAACCTGTACACAAGCCCAGATGAATACATGTTAACCTTGGCCAACACCTTAGACACTGGCAAAAAACTGAGGTGCTCCTGGATGGGAGGGGCTTATATAGGGGAGGGTACTTCCTGTTTTGGAAGTTGCCAGTGCCAGCACCTGAAGGTAATTCTATATAACCCACATAGTAATGACTATGCCGCTCTGTGTCCCGTGATGTATGAACAAGAAATATCATTTAGTAAAAACTTTGTGCAAAAAAAAAAAAATATTATATTTCCCGCAAATAGCTTGGGGTGTCTACTTTCCAAAATGGGGTCATTTGCGGGGGTTTTTAACTGTCCTGGCATTTTATGCACAACATTAGGAAGCTTATGTCACACATCATCCACTCTTCTAACCACTTGAAGACAAAGCCCTTTCTGACACTTTTTGTTTACATAAAAAAATATGTTCTTTTGCAAGAAAATTAAGTTGAACCCCCAAACATTATATATTTTTTTAAAGCAAAGGCCCTACAGATTAAAATGGTGGGTGTTGCATTTTTTTTTCCACACAGTATTTGCGCAGCGATTTTTCAAACGCATTTTTTGGGGAAAAAATACACTTTTTTTTATTTTAATGCACACTATATTGCCCAAATGTTTGATGCAATAAAAAAAGATGATCTTAGGCCGAGTACATGGATACCAAACATGACATGCTTTAAAATTTCGCACAAACGCGCAGTGGCGACAAACTACATACATTTTTAAAAGCCTTTAAAAGCCTTTACAGGTTACCACATTAGATTTACAGAGGAGGTCTGCCCTCGATCTAACCTTTGCGGTGATACCTCACATGCATGGTACAATTGCTGTTTACATATGACGCCAGACCAATGCTTGCGTTCGCATTTGCGCAAGAGCAGGGCGGGACATGGGTGTTTTTTTTATTATTATTTATTTTGCTTTTTATTTTATTTTTAAACTGTTCTTTCCATTTTTTTTTTTTTTTTATCATTTTTATTGTTATCTCAGGGAATGTAAATATCCCCTATGATAGCAATAGGTAGTGACAGGTACTTGGGGTCTATTAGACCCTAGATCTTACCCTCAAAGCATCTGACCACACCAAGATCAGTGTGATAAAATGCTTTCCCAATTTCCCAATGGCGCTTTTTATATCCGCGGGGGGGACATTCCCTCCCACTGCTTGTAAAAGCAGTCCAGAGGCTAATTAGCCGCTAGGATTGCTTTTACATGAAAGCTGGCCGCTGGCTGAAAAGAATGATACCAAGATGATACCTAAACCTGCAGGCATCATTCTGGTATAACCATTCAAAGTCCAGCAACATACCAGTACATTGCTGGTCCTTGTTAGACATGTATTGTAATCTTTTTTTTTCATGCAGCCTGTTGGCTGAGCGAAAAAAGAGATTGATCGGTGGGTATGCCCACCATTAGAATACCTCCCTTCATCCACCCACTTCTAATGATGGGCATACATGCACCATTTATATATGCCGAAGCATGGGGGCATCCTCCCGCAAAAGTTATGCCGCGTACACACAGTCTGACTTTTCCACGGGCAAGCCCCTGTCGGAATTTCGACCGTATGTACACAGCATTAGGAGCAAAATCGCTCCTCCGCCCCTGCTGCCCCCATGCTTCGGCATATATGCTCTTTTTTTTAACTGTGGTGGTGAAAACACCTCCTACAGCACTGGAGTCACAGGGATCAGGCCTGTCTCTACGAACGCTGCAGTTATGTGTGTTGTGTTTTGTAAGTGTTAGCGATCGATCGATACTGCACTTGGGTGGGCTGGGCTGGATGGAGGGGCAAAACGCAGGTGCTAGCAGGTATATGGGCTGATCCCGCTAACACTGCGTTTTTGGGAACCCTAAACTGCTAGGGACGCTAGTATATAACTGATCAGATATTGATCTGTTCAGATACTATACCACTAAGGGAGGTGTATGCTTCGTGTGTGGGTGTTAGCGCTACTGGCACTAACCTTACGCTGCCCGGATCGACGCAGACCCTATCTGACCCTAAAACCTAATTGATATCACCCGCCGGGCGATCAGGGGGTTAAACCTTTATTGGGTTATATACGGCAGGTGCCCTGATGCTATAAAAAGCAAACTAACCAGCGTCACCCGTAACACTTATACGGTGATCACTGGTGAAAGGGTTAACTAGGGGCAATCAGGGGGTTAAAACCTTTATTAGGTAATATATGGGGGTACCTGACGCTATATAAAAACCTGAACCTAAATAACGAAATAACTAGCTGGCTAACCAGTGTCACAAGTGACACTTATACGGTGATCACTGGTGAAAGGGTTAACTCTAGGGGCAATCAGGGGGTTAAAACCTGTATTAGGTTGTATATGGGGTTACCTGATGCTATAAAAACCTGGCAGCAAACCTAAAAAAAAAATGGCTACCTAGCAGCACCAGCGGCACTAATACAGCGATCAGAAAAACGATCGCTTAGTGACACTGGTGATAGGGGGTGAAAGGGTTACCTGGGGGGGCGATCAAGGGGTTAAACCTTTATTAGATAATATATGGGGGTACCTGATGCTATAAAAACCTGGCGGCGAACCTAAAAAACAACTGGCTACCTAGCGGCACCAGTGACACTAATACAGCGATCAGAAAAATGATCGCTTAGTGACACTGGCGATAGGGGGTGAAAGGGTTACCTGGGGGGCGATCAAGGGGTTAAACCTTTATTAGATAATATATGGGGGTACCTGATGCTATAAAAACCTGGCGGCGAACCTAAAAAAATAACTGGCTACCTAGTGGCACCAGCGACACTAATACAGCGATCAGAAAAACGATTGATTAGTGACACTGGTGATAGGGGGTGAAAGGGTTACCTGGGGGTCGATCAAGGGGTTAAATCTTTATTAGGTAATATATGGGGGTATCTGGCGCTATATAAAAACCTGACGGGGAACCTAAATAGCAAACTAACTAACTGGCTAGCCAGTGTCACCAGTGACACTTATACGGTGATCACTGGTGAAAGGGTTAACTCTAGGGGCAATCAGGGGGTTAAAACCTTTATTAGATAATATATGGGGGTACCTGATGCTATAAAAACCTGGCGGTGAACCATAAAAAATAAATAACTGACTACCTAGCGGCACCAGCAACACTAGTACAGCGATCAGAAAAACGATCACTTAGTGACACTGGAGATAAGGGGTGAAAGGGTTACCTGGGGGGCGATCAAGGGGTTAAACCTTTATTAGGGGGGTTAGGGGGCTACCCTGGGCCTAAAGGGACCTAACACTAACTGCCCTGACACTTTTACTATCACAAATGTCACTGATTGCAGTGATCGGTAAATAAATTATCACTGCAATCAGTGACACCGTATGGGGGCTGGGGGTGACTGGGGGGTGATTTATGTGCCTATGTGTGCTGGTGTCAGTGGGCTGTTGGTGCACTTACTTGATGTCTTCTCTCCTCGGCACTCCCGACGAATAGAGCGCCGCATGGAGAGATGACATCACTTCCTCCTGCCTGTGTTTACATTACACAGGCAGGGGAAGCATCTCATTCGCCGGGAGCGATCGCGAGGGGGTGGCAAGAAACCAATGGCCGCCCCCTCATCACGGATCGCTCCTGAAGCAATACCAACCGCCCCATGTACCAGGAGGGGGTCCGATCGGACCCCCACCCGCGTGAAGGCAGGTACGTGATTGTGCCTGTCCGTGCCATTCTGCCGACGTATATGTACATGGGGCGGTCGTTAAGTGGTTAATGATGCTTAAAGTGAAAAAAAAAAGTGAAATATTCCTTTAAATATCATACCTGGGGGTGTCTATAGTATGCCTGTGAAGTGGCACGTGTTTCCCGTGTTTAGAACTGTCCCTGCACAAAAATGACATTTCTAAAGGAAAAAAAGTAATTTAATACTGCTTGCGGCTTTAATGTAATGTCTGGTCCCAGCAATACGGATGAAACTCATTGAGAAAAATGGCATGGGTACCCCCCCCAGCCCATTACCAGCCCCTTTGGGTCTTGTATGGATATTAAGGGGAACCCTGCACCCAAATTCAAAAAAGGAAAGGCTTGGGGGGCCCCCAGTCCCTATATACTCTGAACAGCAGTATACAGGCGGTGCAAACAAGACATGGACTGTAGGTTTGTTGTTAAGTAGAATCTGTTTGTAATTTTGAACTGGTACATTTTTAAAGTGTAGCTCCAGCCAAAAAATCTATTTTTAAGCTTTTTGGAAAACATAGGGAAGGGTTATCACCCCTGTAACATTTGTTTTGCTGTCTGTGCACCTCTTCAGAACATTTCACCTCACTTTCTGTCTCAATGACAAAAAAAATTGAAAATTTGGGGTTTTTAGTGAAACAAGGATTGGTGATAAAGCATCAGTGGAGAGGAGACACGTTTTTCCCATATTAACTCTTACAGGAAAGAATTTCCCTTCCTAGGGGTAGATTTCCTCTCACTTCCTGTTGTCTTCCTCCGTTTGCAAGTAGGAGTCGTTTGTAAGTTGGATGTTTGAAAGTAGGGGCCTGCCGTATATACTCTGCAGAAATTTGGCCCTTAGGTGTTAGTGTTGCCACAACACTGTAAGCCCTCACAGTTACTCTTGGTGGGCACTGTAACGGGCCCTGCTGTGAACTATTATATGAAGAATTGTAATTACATGCCATTGTTGAACAGCGGTAGAAAAATTGGGCCTTTGGTGGTGGTGGTGTTGCCACAACACTGTAAGCCCTCACAGTTACTCTTGGTGGGCGCAGGAATGGGCCCTGCTGTGAAATATTAGATCAAGAATTGTAATTACATGCCCCTGTGGAACAGGGGCAGAAAAATTGGGCCTTAGGCACTGGTGCCACAGCACTACAACACCTCACAGATACTCTAATTGGAGCGCAGGAATGAGCCCTGCTGCAAAGTATTGCATCAAAAATCTTAATTACACGCCCCTGTTAAACAGGGGCTGAAAAATTGGGCCTTAGCTAATGGTGGCGGTGCACAGAACCAAAAATGTTCTTACAAGCTATCAGCATGATTATTGGGGAGGAAGAGGATAGTCACTCAGCATCAGCATAGGCAGTCTTGAAGGGATCTGACATTTAAAAAAAAATTACTCGGTTACATCAGCATCAGGTGCTTGGTAGCTGGTGGTGATCCAAGACTGATTCATTTTTATGAAGGTCAGTCGATCGACCGAGTCGGTGGACAGGCGCACCCTGTGATCGGTTACAAAGCCTCCAGCAGCACTGAATGTGCGTTCCGAAAGAACGCTGGATGCAGGACAGGCCAGTAACTCAATTGCATACTGTGCAAGCTCTGGCCAGTGATCCAACCTCAAGACCCAGTAACCCAAAGGATTTTCGGTGGGAAAGGTGTCCAAGTCTGATCTTGCCCCTAGGTATTCCTGCACCATGTAAAACAGATGCTGGCGATGGTTGCTGGAACCGATCATACCTTAGAGCTGCGGACTAAATAATTGTCTGAACACATCGGTCAGACGGCCACCTTCTCCACCGCTCCTTCTTTAACTGACTGAAGCCTCAGCAACACGTTGTCCAGGACCAGGAATTTGTAACCTCCCAGTCTCTGGGAACGCGTAGCACAGACCTTTATGCAAGGCCTCCCAAAGATGTTTCATCCTCTGCTCCCTCTGCGACGCCAAGATAAGGTCCGCAACCTTACCCTTGTAACGTGGATCAAGGAGGGTTGCCAGCCAGTAATGATCCCTCTCCTTGATAGCACGAATACAAGGATCCTTCCGCAGGCTTTGCAGGATCAGGGAGGCCATGCAGGGTAGGTTTGCTGAGGCATTCTGTCCGGAGTCCTCTGGGTCACTCAGGACGACATGATCCGCAGCCACCTCCTCCCAGCCACGTACAAGTCCATGGCTTTCTTGAGACTGCAATTGATCCCTTGAAGACTGCTGCTGATGCTGAGTGCTAGGCTCCACCTCTATGCTGACACAATCCTCCTCCTCTTCCTGTGTGATAGGCAGGCCAGAAGGAACACTGTCTGGATAAAGGGGGCCTTGAGAGGTAAGGAAGTCCTCCTCTTCCTCCCTCTGTTCTGCCTCAAGTGCCCTGTCCATTATTCCTCGCAGCGTGTGCTCCAACAGGTGGACAAGAGGAACAGTGTCACTGATGCATGCACTGTCACTGCTCACCGTCCTCGTGGCCCCCTCAAATGGTGACAGGACAGTGCATGCATCCCTGATCATGGCCCACTGGCGTGGGGGAAAAAAAACAAGCTCCCCTGGCCCTGTCCTGGTGCCATATTGCAACAGATACTCATTGATGGCCCTCTGCTGCATGTGCAGCCGCTGCAGCATGGCCAACGTAGCGTTCCACCTGGTGGGCATGTCACAGATTAGGCGGTTCTTGGCCAGGTTGTATTCCTTTTGGAGGTCAGCCAGCCGAGCACTGGCATTATATGACCGGCGGAAATGCCCACAGAGTTTCCTGGCCTGCTTCAGGACATCCTGTAAGCCCGGGTACCTGCCCAAGAACCACTGCACCACCAAGTTAAGGACGCGAGCCAAACAGGACACATGGGTCAGTTGTCCCTGTCGGAGGGCGGAGAGGAGGTTGGTGCCATTGTCGCAAACCACCTTTCCTGGCTTAAGCTGGCGTGGCATCAACCATCTCTGAGCCTGCCCCTGCAGAGCTGACATCTCTGCCCCAGAGTGGCTCCTGTCCCCCAAGCACACCAGCTCAAGCACCGCATGGCATCTATTGGCCTGCGTACTTGCGTAGCCCCTTGAACGCCTACGAAGCACCGCTGGTTCCGAGGACAAAGCACAGGAAGAGGCCATGGAGGAAGAAGGGGAGGGGGTGGAGGAGAGAGGTGTGTCAAAATCACCAGTAGTAGCATTTTGGAGGCATGGTGGCGGAACAACCTCCAACACTACTGCACCTTGTCCTGCATCCTTCCCAGCTGCCATGAGAGTCACCCAATGTGCCGTGAAAAATAGGAAACATCCCTGTCCATGCCTGCTGGACCATGAGTCAGCGGTAATATGCACCTTTCCGCTAACCGCCCTGTCCAGCAAGGCCAAGACATTGCCTTCCACATGCCGGTAGAGAGCCGGAATCGCCTTCCGTGAGAAAAAGTGGCGTTTGGGAACCTGCCACTGAGGAACCGCACATTCCACAAACTCACGGAAGGGGGCAGAGCCTACCAACTGAAAAGGCAGCAGTTGAAGTGCTAGCAATTTAGCCAAGCTAGCATTCAACCGCTGGGCATGTGGATGGCTGGGAGTGAACTTCTTTCGGCGGTGCAGCAGCTGGGGCAGGGAAATTTGCCTGGTACAATCTGACGTCGGTGTACAGATAGAAGATTGCCCGCAAGTACTTGGCTGACACACCTAATTCTACACCTTCATTCCTCTCAGTGCAGGTTTCAGAGAGGACTGAAGGTATAGTGGGGTTGGAGATCCCAGCTGATGAGGAGCAAGGAGAGGTCCGCTTTGTTCTTTAGTGTGGGTCTTTTAGGTGTGCTTGCCAACGAGCTGCGTGGCAGGTCGACATATGTCTGATCAAGCATGTGGTGCCCAAGCGGGTGATGTTTTGGCCACGCGAGATACGCCTGAGACATATGTTGCAAATAGCAGCGCTGCGATCTGATGCACTCGTCTCAAAAAAGGCCCACACCAAAGAAGTCAGTGACCTCATCATCCCCTATTCCTCATCACTGGAGCAAACCTGGCAGTATGCTTCAGCTGGGGGAACATGACTGCCAGATTGCTGTCCTTGTTGGGCACCCCCTCTCTCTGGGCTCACAATACTACCCCCTCTCTCTGGACTCACGTTACTGTCTCCCTCTAGCTGGGTTCCATCATCTGAGCCTTCAAAATGCTGGGCATCCTCCTGAAGCATGTACCCAACACTGTGGTCAAACAGTTCGGGGGACTCCTCAGGAGGACATGGTGGGGCTAAGGAAGGAGTGACTGATGCCATTGAGCCGAGGGAAGAGGCCGCGTTGGCAGCTGCTTTGCCAGACAAAGTACCCTGAGCCTGGGTCAGAGAGGATTAGGACGGCTTGGTCATCCACTCTACCAAGTCTTCGGCATGTTTCGGCTCAACATGGCCAGCTGCCGAAAAGAAGGACAAGTGTGTCCCACGGCCACGTGCTGATGAGGATGCACCGTGTCCACAACCAGCACTGTTGCCTCTAGACACAGAGCCTGCTTGCCCTCTCATTGGCTCGTGACTGTCTGCCTCTCCTTGTTTGCCTTCCAGACATACTAATGGCCTGCAGTGAGATGTAGCTGCACAAAGGTGGGATGTATGTATATATATATATACTGATTATACTGCAGCTAGCAGAATCAACTGCCTGCTGTGGTATTAGTATGAGAACACCAGCAATTGTCTTCAGTTAGTTTTAGGTGCACACTGTGCAGAGGACACAGTGCACTAACTGAAAATACTTGCAGCTTCCTGCCTGTGGTATTAGTATGAGAACACCACCAATTGTATTCAGGTACCTTTAGGTGCACGCTGTGCAAAGGACACAGTACATTAAGTGAAAATGAAGCAGCTCCCAGCCTGTGGTATTGGTATGAGATCACCACCAATTGTATTCAGGTACCTTTAGGTGCACTCTGTGCAAAGGACACAGTACACTAAATTAAAATAATGCAGCTCCCTGCCTGTGGTATTAGTATGAGAACACCACCAATTGTATTCAGGTACCTTTAGGTGCACGCTGTGCAAAGGACACAGTACATTAAGTGAAAATGAAGCAGCTCCCAGCCTGTGGTATTGGTATGAGATCACCACCAATTGTATTCAGGTACCTTTAGGTGCACTCTGTGCAAAGGACACAGTACACTAAATTAAAATAATGCAGCTCCCTGCCTGTGGTATTAGTATGAGAACACCACCAATTGTATTCAGGTACCTTTAGGTGCACGCTGTGCAAAGGACACAGTACACTAAAGCCTTGTACACACGATCGGATTTCCTATGGTTTTTAAACCGATGGATTTTTCCATCGGAAAACTGATGAAGCTGACTTCCATCAGTCTTGCCTACACACCATCAGTCAAAAAACCGACTGTTCCAAACGCGGTGACGTAAAACACTCTGATGAGCCGAGAAAAATGAAGTTCAATGCTTCTGAGCATGCGTCGACTTGATTCTGAGCATGCGTGGGTTTTTTAACCGATGGACTTGCCCATAGACGATCGGAATTTGCTATTGGTTTTTTATCCATCGGAAAAATTTAAAACATGTTCTATTTTTTGACACCGATGGAAAAAAGACCGATGGGGCCCATACACGATCAATTTGTCCGATGAAAAAAATCCATCGGACTGTTTTCATCGGTAAAACCGATCGTGTGTACGCGGCTTAAGTGAAAATAAAGCAGGTACCTTTTAGGTGCACGCTGTGCAAAGGACACAGTACACTAAATGAAAACAATGCAGTTGCCTGCCAGTGGTATTAGTATGAGAACACCACCAATTGTATTCAGGTACCTTTTAGGTGCACGCTGTGCAAAGGATACAGTACACTAAGTGAAAATAAAGCAGCTCCCTGCCTGTGGTATTGGTATGAGAACACCAATTGTATTCAGGTACCTTTAGGTGCACTCTGTGCAAAGGAACACAGTACACCAAGTGAAAATAATGCAGCTAGCACAATCGCCTGCCTGTCAGTATAGAGAATAACAGGAACGGATCTAGCTAAACTGAATAGAGTGTGCAAATATATATACAACACCTAGGATGGACATATATCCTCTACACACTGTAACTGCAGCTAACTGACTCGCCTGCCTGCTCTATCTAACTCAAATCAAATTACACTGTGTCTCTCTCTCTCTCTCTCTCTTTCTTTTAACAATTGCCGCAACACACTACACAAGGCCGCCAAGCCGGCGGCCTTATATAGTGTGGGGTGTGTACCTACTCCCCTGAGCCATGATTGGCCAAAGCCACCCTGGCTTTGAGCAATTAGGGATCTCTGTACTTACGGCGCTGTGATTGGCCAAGCATGCGGATCATAGTGCAAGCTTGGCCAATCATCAGCCAGCAATGCACTGCGATGCCGCAGTGAATTATGGGCCTTGACGCGCCACTCGAATTTGGCGCAAACGGCCCATAATGTTAGAAATTCGGCGAACAGCCGAGCAGGCGATGTTCGAGTCGAACATGGGTTTGACTCGAACTCGCAGCTCATCCCTACTAATAGTTAACCCTGGTAATTTTAGCTTGATAAAGCCACCACAGAGGGAGAGGAAGACCAGGGCATATGAGGTAAGCCCCACAGTACATAAAGTTTTGAAGTATGTCCAAGGTACTCAAGTAATGTACCTTATGTGTTTTTCTGGTAAACAGCTTCTCGTTGCCTCTAATTTTCATAAATCAGACCCAAAGCTCAGATGGGTTGCACCGATGCCACTTTTTTAAGTACAAGTACCGATACTTTTTTTCAAGTACTCGCCGATACCCCGATCTCCCTTTTGAGATAGGGAAAGGGACTGAGGGCACGTATTTCCCAGTCTCTTTCTTAGAAGCCTCAGCTGTACTGAAGATGAATGGACACAGTTTACGATGTTCAGTTATAAATGGACAGTCAGTGATCGCTGTGCATTACGAAAAGGAAGGAGCTGGTAAGTTACAGATTTACCGGCTCCTTCTTCTGCTCTCCATCCTGACAGATCTGGGATGAGGGGGACTGGAGGAGGACCCAAGGAGCTGGAGGAGGACACAGGGGACAGCCGGGATGGTCGGTGCGGTGGTGGGGCAGTTACAGACACCGATCTCCCTGTATAGCTTTCAAGAAAGCAACTGACAGCCACGGGAGGGAGAGGAGGAGAAGTAGCGGTCAGAAAAGCTATACAGGGAGATCGGTGCTTGAAACTACCCCCACCACTGCACTGATCATCTGTGTGCAAATGCTCAGTATCGGCACCAATACTAGTAAAATAGATATTAACCACTTGCTGACCGCCACACGCACTTATACGTCGACAGAATGGCACTCCTGGGCAGAAGGACGTATGTATACACGTCTCCTTTAAGGAAGCAGCATTGTGGACGCGCGCGCCGCAAGCCCGACCGTGGGTCCCGCGGACTCGATCGCCGCGGGGATATCCGCGATTGTCTCACGGTGAGGAAGAACGGGGAGATGCTGATGTAAACAAGCATCTCCCCGCTCTGCCTAGTGAGAATGACACTAATCACTGCTTCCTGTAATCTGAAGCGGTGATCACTGTCTTGTCACACACAGCCCATCCCCCCTAGAGTAAGAATCAATCCCTAGGGCACACTTAATCCCTACAGCGCCACCTAGTGGTTAACCCCTTCACTGCCAGTGTAATTTTCACAGAAACAGTGCATTTTTATAGCACTGATCTCTGTAAAAATTATAATGGTCCCAAAAATGTGTCAAAAGTGTCCAGTGTGTCCACCATAATGTTGCAGTCAGGATCAAAATCGCTGATCGCCGCCATTACTAGTGAAAAAAAAATATTAATAAAAATGCCATAAAACTAGACGCTATAACTTTTGCGCAAACCGATCAATAAACGCAAAAATATGTAGAAGAATACGTATCGGCCTAACCTGAGGAAAAAAATGTTTTTTTTAATATATTTTTTGGGGATATTATAGCAAAAAGTAAAAAATATTGCATTTTTTTCAAAATTGTCGCTCTATTTTTGTTTATAGCGCAAAAAATAAAAACCGCAGAGGTGATCAAATATCACCAAAAGAAAGCTCTATTTGTGGGAAAAAAAGGACGTCAATTTTGTTTGGGAGCCACGTCGCACGACTGCGCAATTGTCAGTTAAATCGATGCAGTGCCGAATCGCAAAAAGTGGCCCTGTCTTTGACCAGCAAAATGGTCCGGGGGCTTAAGTGGTTAAAGTGACTACACAGGTCTAATACATGAAAATGCATATGGTGGGGAGCAGAGAGAGTGCCATTATGCCAATGCAGACTCAAGAGAGATACCCTCCAATAGTTTGGGGACTATTATGGGCACTTCAGACAAAAAACTATGAAAAACAAGAAATAAAAAAGTACAAAACTTTTTTATAAATCAATATAAGAACATTTTAAAAAAAAGCAATGGCTTGTACGTATGTATGGGCAGCTTGAGCACAAGTCTGCCAAAATCTTCCAACAATCCAAGAGATGAGACACCAACGCATTTCAACAATATAAGTTTACAGTCTTCTTCAGGGATGCTCATAAAATACATAATACACAAAAAGAGTAATGAATAACAATTGCTTTGCATTTAGATTCATACTAAACAGGCCACATACAGTATCTCACAAAATAAGTAAACCCCTCAAATTTTTGTAAAATTTTTATTATACCTTTTCATGTGACAACACTAAAGAAATGACAATGTAAAGTAGTGTGTACAGCTTGTATAACAGTGTAAATTTGCTGTCCTCTCAAAATAACTCAACACAGCCATTAATGTCTAAACGGCTGGCAACAAAAGTGAGTACACCCCTAAATGAAAATGTCCAAATTGGGCTCAATTAGCCATTTTCCCTCCCCGGTGTCATGTGACTCGTTAGTGTTACAAGGTCTCAGGTATGAATGGGGAGCAGGTGTGTTAAATTTGGTGTTATCGCTCTCACTCTCTCATACTGGTCACCGGAAGTTTAACATTGTCAAGAACTCTGAGGATCTTAAAAAAAGAGTTGTTGCTCTATTTAAAGAGGGCCTAGGCTATAAGAAGATTACCAAGACCCTGCAACTGAGCTGCAGCACGGTGGCCAAGACCATATAGTGGTTTAACAGGACAGGTTCCACTCCAAACAGGCCTCGCTATGGTCGACCAAATAAGTTGTGTGCAGCAGCATATCAAGAGGTTGTCTTTGGGAAATGGATGTATGAGTGCTGCCAGCATTGCTGCAGAGGTTGATAATGTGGGTGGGTCAGCCTGTCAGTGCTCAGACCATATGCCGCACACTGCATCAAATTGGTCTGCATGGCTGTCATCCCAGAAGGAAGCCTCTTCTAAAGATGATGCACAACAAAGCCCGCAAACAGTTTGCTGAAGACAAGCAGACTAAGAACATGGATTACAAGAACCATGTCCTGTGGTCTGATGAGACCAAGATAAATGATTTAGTTCAGATGGTGTCAAGCATGTGTGGTGGAAAACAGGTGAGAAGTACAAAGACAAGTGTGTCTTGCCTACAGCCAAGTATGGTGGTGGGAGTGTCATGGTCTGGGGCTGCATGAGTGCTGCCGGCACTGGGGAGCTGCAGTTCATTGAGGGAACCATGAATGCCATCATGTACTGTGACATACTGAAGCAGAGCATGATCCCCTCTATTTGGAGACTGGGCAGCAGGGCAGTATTCCAACATAGCGACCTCAAACACACCTCTAAGACTACCACTGCCTTGCTAAAGAAGCAGAGGGTAAAGGTGATGGACTGGCCAAGCATGTCTCCAGACCTAAACCCTATTGAGCATCTGTGGGGCATACTCAAACGGAAGGTGGAGGACTTTAACATCCACCAGCTCCGTGATGTCATCAAGGAGGAGTGGAAGAGGGCTCCAGCGGCAACCTGTAAAGCTCTAGTGAACTCCATGCCCAAGAGGGTTAAGGCAGTGCTGGAAAATAATGGTGGTCACACAAAATATTGACACTTTGGGCCCAAAGTGGTGCATAAGACATTGCTGAGCTAATAATAATCGTCAAACCCCCTTGCATATACCTACCTAAGTAGGGTCTAGGTGTGAAAAAATATAGATGTGGTGGTTATGGCACTGCTCTGAAATAGTGTAATAAGTCTCGAATAAAGTGGTACTATTGAGTAAACCAATATATAAAGTGACACGTGATAATAAACCTTGTTAAAGTGGAGCTCCACCCTAAATTTACACTTCTGCTATTTGGAACCCTCCCCCCCTCCGGTGTCACAATTGACACCTTTCAGGGGGGAGGGGGGTGAAGATACCTGTCTAAGACAGGTATTTTCACCCACATCCGGGAGTCCTCTCTCCGGGAATCTGCGGGAGTGACGTCATTTCCCCCAGACTTCCCGTAGTGTTCTGGGAGACACTGGGCTCCCAGAACACAGGAGAGCGAATCAGAATGGCGCAGCGCGACTCGCGCATGCGCCGTAGGGAACCGGGCATGAAGCCGCAGGGCTTCACTTCCTGGTTCCCTCAGCGAGGATGGCGGAGGGAGCAGCAGAGTGACGAGCGATCGCTCGTCCTCTGCTGCGGACGTCGCTGGACTCCAGGACAGGTAAGTGTCCAAATATTAAAAGCCAGCAGCTGCTGTAGCTGTAGCTGCTGGCTTTTAATATTTTTTTTTTCCGGCGGAGCTCCGCTTTAAGTAATATATGAACTTACAGTGGACCAATATAAAGTGACACGTACACAATAAAGTGACAAATTAATTAAGTGGTACAATTGACAGCCTCTGCGCCTGACAAAGCTTCTATGGCATGATTACCTATTTACCTCAACATGTCGAATGCTTGCATCATAATTTCATGGAATGTGAGGGGCCTGGGTGACGGAGTGAAGAGAGTGGCACTTTTCTCCACGGTGAAGGCTTACAGACCTTCGGTGCTATGCCTGCAGGAAACTCACCTGCAGGACAGTACCATTTCTACACTTAAAAACCGTGGATACCCCACCCAGTTTCATTCCGTTCACTCAGCCTACTCGAGGGGAGTCAGTGTCCTTATCTCACAGACGACCACTTTCCAATTGCTACAATCTATGATAGACAGGCAGGGACGATATGTGTTCCTATTATGCAAACTTGCAGGCTTTACATGTATACTAACGAATATCTATGTCCCTCCGCCCTTCTCTCTTGATCCCCTGAAACAGTTGGCTCAATTTATGGCTGCATACCCCGGGGTTTCCGGTCTGGGTGCTAGGTGATTTTAACAATGTAATGGATAAGAGGCTGGACAAATTCTCATCTAGAGTCAGCAGTGCTTCCCAAGTGGGTGGTCCCACTCCTTTTGCTAAATTCCTAGCGGAAATAGGCCTAAGAGATGTGTGGAGGGATCAAAATCCTGCTGTGCAGTGCTACTCGTGCTATTCAGCAACATACAAATGTTTATCCCGGATAGATCTGTGTTTATCTAATGATCTAGCATATGCACTGACTGATTATGTGAAATATGCCCCGCGTAACATATCTGATCACTCCCCTGTCAGTGTTGCTATTATGACATCCCCGAGCCCGAAGCGCAGACTCTGGAAGGTAAATCCCTTCTGGTTTACAATATTCCCAGATATGGATACTATTCCTAGAGGCCTGATGGAGTTTATGCTTCATAATCAAGACACTGCCCGGTCAGGTGTGATTTGGGATGCACTAAAAGCCCACTTTAGGGGTCTTATTATTAATGAGATTAATGCAATTAAAACTAAAACTAAAGAGTGGGAGAATGTGGTGATGAATGAGGCGGCTAGGGCAGAGGAGAGATACATATCAGTACCCTCAGTGGAGACAGAACGCAGCTGGCAGGAGGCACAGGCCCTGTTCAGGCAGGTCTCGATAACAGCTGCGGAGAACAAGAGGTTCTTCCTGCAGCAAAAGTACTTCAATGAAGGAGAAAATACAGGACATTTACTAGCTATGGTAGCTAAAAACCAGCAGTGCTCGACTCATATAGAGGCCATTCAAAACACAGACGGAGTGACAGTTACGGGCCCGACCGACATACTTGAAGTGTTCTCGCAGTTTTTTAAAGACCTGTATACATCCAAGGTGCATCCCACACAAGAGGACCTGGCCCACTTTCTGGACCAGTGCTCTCTTCCCAGGGTAGCGCCGCAGGGACTTACAGCACTTAATGCACCACTGACACTGGAAGAATTGACGGCGGCGGTAGCACAGATGGCTCATAATAAGTCCCCGGGGGCTGACGGTTTACCCACAGAGACGTATGGGAAATATGGTGACATTTTGTTGCCCACCCTTCTAAAAACACTACAAAAGTTTCCCCTCACAGGGCGGGACTTTATAGGCACGAATTTACATAACCACTAGGGTAGAGTATAAAAATAATTTATTACAAAAGTAGAAAGTATGATTACATAAAATTGTAGGCCAATAAAAAAGACTTGATATATGCAGAAAATACAATCAATGAATCAATAGAATAGATGTTGAATTATGCCCAATGCATCGCATGCCCAGGGGAAAGGATTATACCCTAGACTGCAATGCTAGTGCACAATTATATGAAAATTGGAATAGTAATTATATAGGTCAGATCCTACGCGTTACGGAGATAACTCCTTCTTCAGGGATAATCCGACATATAATTCAGAATTGAAATCTAAAACAGAGAAGAATACAGTTGTCTCATATGATGGCATTCATTAAACATAAAACACAAAACAAAACATAAACAATAAATATGCAAATGAGGGTGAGCATGGAAAACACCCAATTGGCAGAGTACTCACCTCTGCAGCCATATATCATCAAGCTTATATATCAGTCATCATAGAACCACAACACCCAGAAAACACAAGGGTTATGGTTTGAAAACAAGTGGTGAAAAAAATCCCCTATATGGGGAAATGGGTGGAAACTGCGCACATGCGATGTCCAGACAGCGACCCGGGACCGCAAACGTCTCCAAAGGGAAGCATAGAAAAATCAATATACCTGAGGTAAAAAGAAAAATTCTCAAATTAATTATGGATTAATGCACATAAATGCGTCAAAGAAGCATATTGTACACTATATGGCAGGGATAAGCAATTAGCGGACCTCCAGCTGTTGCAAAACTACAAGTCCCATCATGCCTCTGCCTCTTGGTGTCATGCTCGTGGCTGCCAGAGTCTTGCTATGCCTCATGGGATTTGTAGTTCTGCAACAGCTGGAGGTCCGCTAATTGCATATCCCTGCTATATGGTATTGTCCCCAAATTTATACCCTTTTCCCCAAGGGGAGGGATTCAAGGGTTAATAGTATAAAAAATATAAATATATTGTTGACACAAGATGGAAATCAAGTGGAATTCACATAGATATTGGATAGATTTTTCTTACCTCTTCCCAAAATACTGTATAATTATGGGAAATGGGGAGATGAGGGAAGGGGCATGCAGATAGACAATATGGAGAACTTTTGATGTAGTATGCACAGCTCCCACAAGAAGGAAAAAACAAGATACAGGTGGAGTCCTCACAGATCCAGCATACACGGAAAACGGAGGAAAGGGAGACCAACTCCCTATCTTGTATTGCAAGTCCACTCATCAAGCAAAATTGCCTATGGAGTCTATATGAGAGGAGAGACAAAAGAAAAGACACAAGATTGCATCATTACTTGATGCATTTGTAGTATCACCCTACATTTGTGGTCTCAAATGGACCCAGAGTGGGGGATGATAGTCATCTGCTAATATTGCCAAAAAGTCACCGCCACAAGTTGAAGATCAAAAAATCACATCTCACCTGGTTATTGTCCTGCCCCACGTGCTCTCTCCCCATCAGCCACAGCACTATTGAAGGACTGACTTCGTCGCTTTTAAAGAGCATCAAGGCACAGTGATTGGCTTCCTCAGCGATACACGTGGGTGTCAAAC
Source organism: Rana muscosa (assembly GCA_029206835.1). Lineage (NCBI taxonomy): Eukaryota > Metazoa > Chordata > Amphibia > Anura > Ranidae > Rana > Rana muscosa. The sequence goes on along the minus strand of CM055117.1, from coordinate 319,502,620 downwards.
ACCACGTGTGCCCTGTCATTAGAATGCTGCGGTCCCCCGGGCGCGTGGCGCACCACCAAGTCCTCCCCCCAAAGGCGAGATAGCCAGTGAGTGAGAGCCACGTCATGCGCCACGCCCCCACCGACACATGAGTGCGGCACAAGGGATTCACACATGATCCCAGTGGACGAATGGAAACGGAGAGGCCGTCAGACGTCAGATGGTCCCGGGTTGCATGAGTGGCAGTGCCGCAAAAAATAGGCCAAACCGACGCAAAAAGCCGGCTCATACAGATGGCAGCATCCATAAGAGATCCGGCCAGCAGCCGGAGAGGCCTACGTGTGCCGGGATCGAATCCAGACAGGGAAACGTGCGCAGCAAAAGGCCCCATAATTGCCACCACTGCTGTTCAATCTTGAACAGGCCAATACAGATTTCATAAACTACTGAAAAGTATTTGTATTAAGGGCCAATAGCCACAAAATGTATCCAAACGGAATAGAGATAAATAGGCAGCTGCAGAAGTGAGTAAATATCACCAAATCATAAATTGCATAAAATTAAAAATAAAAACAAACATATAAATCTGAGAATACAAAAAATTGATTACTACATACATAAAATATGAAGCGGGCATCCCTGTGAGAACACATGGGACATACCTCCAAATCCTGATTAACACAAATAGGCATTGTTTGCAAACACAGAAATTGTTTTGATTGCAAGAAACTCCATAGGATTAAATCAAATTATAACATACAATGAAATAAGTATTCCAACATGTGCAACACAAAATCCCAACTGATTGTTGGACAGATCTTATTTCTCCATGCCTCCCGATACAAAACCCTCCAAGAAGGGCCTGTAATTGACAGCCTCATTGAGGCCGGGGAAGGTGGTGGCATGGAGGAGAAAGATCCATCTCAACTCTCTCTGTAACAGTAGCTTGTTCCAGTCACCTCCTCGTGCATTTGGATGCACTCTGTCAAGTACTATGAATTTGACCTTGGGGAAAGTCCCATTATGAAGAGCAATGGTGTGTCTTCCCAAAGGGAAGTCAGGATTGCATCCCTTCATGCTCCATATATGTTTGGTCATTCTTGTTCGTAGCTCTACTTTGGTCTTCCCAACATAGAAAGAGCCACATTCACAGAGCAGGAGGTATACTACCCCCTTGGTGTTGCAGTTGGCATAGTGAGCAGATTTAAAAGTCCTTCCACTAGGCAGTATACACGTAGGTCCCACATGTATATAGCGACAAAAACTACAGCCTCCACAGGTGTAGGTTCCCTTGATTTTACATGGATCTCCCCGGTTTTCACCCTTGAATTCACTGTGAACCACTCGATCACGAATGGAAGTTGCCCGCCTAAAAGTGATGGATGGTTTGGTGGTCACAAATCTGCCCAGATTAGAGTCCATAGACAGAAGGTGCCAATATTTTTCAATGACATTGCGGATCTTATTATGCTGATTAGAGAATGATATTATCAATCTAGTTTCACTATTGCTAGGACGTTCTTTTTCAGGTTTCCGTGAATATAGAAGTTCGCATCGTGTCTTTATCAGAGATTTTTTGTATGCCTTTTTGAGGCAGGTCTTAGAATAGCCTCTCTCCAAGAGACGCATTTGTAGTTTTTTTGCCTCTGTTCGAAAAATGTCCATATCTGAACAATTTCGTCTTATGCGAAGATATTGACTAAATGGTATCGACGCCATAAGTGGGTTGGGATGGAAGCTAGATGCGTGCAGCAAGGAGTTGCCCGCCGTAGCTTTCCGAAAGAGACGTGTCTGTATTGCCCCTTCCTTCCCCCGGAAAACAGTAACATCGAGGAAAGTTATCTCATCAGCATCATGCATCATCGTAAATGCTAGATTGAATTGATTTTTGTTCAACCTATTGAGAAACGCTGATAGCATCTCCATTGGTCCATCTCAGATCAAGAAAACATCATCGATGTATCGTACCCACATAGTAATGTGGTCAGTGAATATTGTACAAGAATCATCAGCCATCAAAGCTCGCTCCCACTCCCCCAGGTACAGATTGGCGTACGATGGGGCACAGCAAGTCCCCATTGCAACACCCTGTACCTGGAGGTAGTGGGAGCCAGCAAATGAAAAGATGTTGTGATGTAGAATGAAATCAAGGGATTGAACTATAAAGTCACTGTATGGCCACTGATCGTCAATTTGTTGTGACAGTATGTGATGTATGGCTGCTAAACCTAAGGTGTGGGGAATGGAACTATAGAGTGCCTCGACGTCGATCGTGACCAGCGTCGAGTGCTCTGATATAGTCATGCCATCTAGAATTTTCAAGAAGTGAATTGTGTCTTTTACATGGGACGGAAGACTAACCACAAATGGTCGCAGATGTTCATCAATTAGGCGGCTCAATTTTTCGGAAATTGAGCCATTGCCAGAAATTATGGGGCGGTCCCGGCGGATCATGCTTGTTTTTATGTATCTTTGGGAGTGCATAGAAGGTTGGAATTTTGGGATGCTCAGTTCGTATGTATTTCCACGTAGTGGCTGTGATTATTCCCTCTCTTCCAGCTTTGTCTATTAGGTCGTAAAAATCACTGTTGAATTTTTTGATAGCGTTGACAGATATCAAACGGTACCAGTTATCATTCAACAGGATTTTTTTACACATATCTATGTATTGGGTATTATCCATTATTACGGTGTTTCCACCCTTGTCGGTAGGTTTAATTACTATAGAACAGTTTTTTGACAAATTTTGTAAAGCTCGCTTTTCTCTTGCCGTCAGATTCTCTTCAGACTTGATAGTACCTGACATCTTATCTATTTCACGTGATACAAGTTTTAAAAAAGTGGCTGTATTAGGGTTGGAACTAGGTGCCGGAAATTGATCTGATTTTGTTTTTAGCAGGGATTTGGGTTTGGATATTGGGTCTACCGATTTTGCCCCAGCATCAAAAAGGAGTTGTTCTATGTTCACACTATCGATCAGATCAGATTGATCGTTCTCCTCTAATAGGGAGATAAGCTGTTTAATCGCCAAATCCTCCTTTTTACTAAGTTGTGTGGTCAGATTAATATCCTTACTGTACATGTTTCTCAATAGAAGTTTCCTTACAAAAAGTTGCAGGTCCCTTATTAATTCAAATTTGTCAAAATCTTCATTTGGACAGAATCCCAAACCCCTCAATAGAACATCTCTCTCATCCAAACTTAAAGTATGTGAAGAGAGGTTGATTATGTTCATGGAGGGAAGGGGATTGGGAGAGTCAGTCCCTCCATTTTCTAACTCACTGATGGCATTGTATTTAATGTGGGTCCTTTTTGAATGTGAGACATCGAGCGGGTCTGAAAAAAAGAAGAGGAGGAAGAGAAAATAGGTGCCACGGGAGTGGAGACAGTTTCTTTACGATCTAATGAATATCTGATGTCTATTGGATCATGCAGATCTTCGCATGAAGATATAGAGGATAGTTCCACAGCCACACCCATACGTGAATTACCTGTTACCAAAGAAGTGGAAGGACACCCAGAAACCTGCATGTTTTGTGTTGAATGTGTATTTGGTCCTCGCATAGATTTTTTCACTGTATGTTCCTGTGGTTCCTCCTGTTGTCTCGATCGTTTAGTTCGTCCATTGCCCCTATGTCTAGAGGGAGGTTGTTGTTGAGAGGAAGAAATGTTAGAAGAAGACTGTGAAACATTGTTTACATATGTTTTGGATAAATTGAAATTAGATTTAGATGGCATTTGAGATTGATAAGTTGACCACTTATACGCTTTCCCCTCCCTAAAAGCAGTTCTATCTCTCATCATCTTCTTTTCTTTTTTGACAAGAATACCCTTGTTGAATTTTTCCAAGCGCTCTGTCATGAGCTTTTCTCGTTCACTATAGGATGCTTGTCCCTGCAGGGGCTGTAATAAAGCCAGAGTCTGATCCAGATCTAGTTCTAGATCAGACATCTGTCTCCTATAGGCCTCTATTAGATGTTTCATCATGTCTCTGGAGCATTTGTTCAGGGTTTTTTCCCATTCTTTCTTAAATACATTGTCATGAATCTCAAATGTGGGAAAGATTTGGACACGAAGTCCAAATGGGTTAATATCTTCTTTTATATAATTTTCAAAAGACTGTATATGCCAATAAAGTGACGACTTCTTTTCCAAGACTTTGTTTAGCCGGAAAAATAATGCCGTAAGATCAGATTCCAAACGCTCAGTTTTACTAAAACTGGTCAAATAGCTTGTCATTCGCAAATCCCAATCCTTGCCTCTAAAGTTCGCCATGGTAGGAGATACCCCAGGAGAATGTTAAAATAATGTAAACAAAAAATTATATATAACAAAACAAAAATGAATACCAAATGAGATCAGCTGAGGATTCCCTCTCTTAGCAGATCATCTAAGGTACTAAGTTGGTGGATAAAGAAATTAAGTAAGTATATTTCACAACCAGATACCTCCTATGGGACGGGGAAAGCAAAAATTGGCATCTACTGCCTGGGGATAGATATCAAGGAAATAGGGGGTTGTAGAAAACAGGTCTGGTGTGATGTAGCCAACATCCCTAACTGTTACAATACAAAAGTTTCCCCTCACAGGGCGGGACTTTATAGGCATGAATTTACATAACCACTAGGGTAGAGTATAAAAATAATTTATTACAAAAGTAGAAAGTATGATTACATAAAATTGTAGGCCAATAAAAAAGACTTGATATATGCAGAAAATACAATCAATGAATCAATAGAATAGATGTTGAATTATGCCCAATGCATCGCATGCCCAGGGGAAAGGATTATACCCTAGACTGCAATGCTAGTGCACAATTATATGAAAATTGGAATAGTAATTATATAGGTCAGATCCTACGCGTTACGGAGATAACTCCTTCTTCAGGGATAATCCGACATATAATTCAGAATTGAAATCTAAAACAGAGAAGAATACAGTTGTCTCATATGATGGCATTCATTAAACATAAAACACAAAACAAAACATAAACAATAAATATGCAAATGAGGGTGAGCATGGAAAACACCCAATTGGCAGAGTACTCACCTCTGCAGCCATATATCAAGCTTATATATCAGTCATCATAGAACCACAACACCCAGAAAACACAAGGGTTATGGTTTGAAAACAAGTGGTGAAAAAAATCCCCTATATGGGGAAATGGGTGGAAACTGCGCACATGCGATGTCCAGACAGCGACCCGGGACCGCAAACGTCTCCAAAGGGAAGCATAGAAAAATCAATATACCTGAGGTAAAAAGAAAAATTCTCAAATTAATTATGGATTAATGCACATAAATGCGTCAAAGAAGCATATTGTACACTATATGGTATTGTCCCCAAATTTATACCCTTTTCCCCAAGGGGAGGGATTCAAGGGTTAATAGTATAAAAAATATAAATATATTGTTGACACAAGATGGAAATCAAGTGGAATTCACATAGATATTGGATAGATTTTTCTTACCACTTCCCAAAATACTGTATAATTATGGGAAATGGGGAGATGAGGGAAGGGGCATGCAGATAGACAATATGGAGAACTTTTGATGTAGTATGCACAGCTCCCACAAGAAGGAAAAAACAAGATACAGGTGGAGTCCTCACAGATCCAGCATACACGGAAAACGGAGGAAAGGGAGACCAACTCCCTATCTTGTATTGCAAGTCCACTCATCAAGCAAAATTGCCTATTGAGTCTATATGAGAGGAGAGACAAAAGAAAAGACAAATATACTTACTTAATTTCTTTATCCACCAACTTAGTACCTTAGATGATCTGCTAAGAGAGGGAATCCTCAGCTGATCTCATTTGGTATTCATTTTTGTTTTGTTATATATAATTTTTTGTTTACATTATTTTAACATTCTCCTGGGGTATCTCCTACCATGGCGAACTTTAGAGGCAAGGATTGGGATTTGCGAATGACGAGCTATTTGACCAGTTTTAGTAAAACTGAGCGTTTGGAATCTGATCTTACGGCATTATTTTTCCGGCTAAACAAAGTCTTGGAAAAGAAGTCGTCACTTTATTGGCATATACAGTCTTTTGAAAATTATATAAAAGAAGATATTAACCCATTTGGACTTCGTGTCCAAATCTTTCCCACATTTGAGATTCATGACAATGCATTTAAGAAAGAATGGGAAAAAACCCTGAACAAATGCTCCAGAGACATGATGAAACATCTAATAGAGGCCTATAGGAGACAGATGTCTGATCTAGAACTAGATCTGGATCAGACTCTGGCTTTATTACAGCCCCTGCAGGGACAAGCATCCTATAGTGAACGAGAAAAGCTCATGACAGAGCGCTTGGAAAAATTCAACAAGGGTATTCTTGTCAAAAAAGAAAAGAAGATGATGAGAGATAGAACTGCTTTTAGGGAGGGGAAAGCGTATAAGTGGTCAACTTATCAATCTCAAATGCCATCTAAATCTAATTTCAATTTATCCAAAACATATGTAAACAATGTTTCACAGTCTTCTTCTAACATTTCTTCCTCTCAACAACAACCTCCCTCTAGACATAGGGGCAATGGACGAACTAAACGATCGAGACAACAGGAGGAACCACAGGAACATACAGTGAAAAAATCTATGCGAGGACCAAATACACATTCAACACAAAACATGCAGGTTTCTGGGTGTCCTTCCACTTCTTTGGTAACAGGCAATTCACATATGGGTGTGGCTGTGGAACTATCCTCTATATCTTCATGCGAAGATCTGCATGATCCGATAGACATCAGATATTCATTAGATCGTAAAGAAACTGTCTCCACTCCCGTGGCACCTATTTTCTCTTCCTCCTCTTCTTCTTTTCAGACCCGCTCGATGTCTCACATTCAAAAAGGACCCACATTAAATACAATGCCATCAGTGAGTTAGAAAATGGAGGGACTGACTCTCCCAATCCCATTCCCTCCATGAAAATAATCAACCTCTCTTCACATACTTTAAGTTTGGATGAGAGAGATGTTCTATTGAGGGGTTTGGGATTCTGTCCAAATGAAGATTTTGACAAATTTGAATTAATAAGGGACCTGCAGCTTTTTGTAAGGAAACTTCTATTGAGAAACATGTACAGTAAGGATATTAATCCGACCACACAACTTAGTAAAAAGGAGGATTTGGCGATTAAACAGCTTATCTCCCTATTAGAGGAGAACGATCAATCTGATCTGATCGATAGTGTGAACATAGAACAACTCCTTTTTGATGCTGGGGCAAAATCGGTAGACCCATATCCAAACCCAAATCCCTGCTAAAAACAAAATCAGATCAATTTCCGGCACCTAGTTCCAACCCTAATACAGCCACTTTTTTAAAACTTGTATCACGTGAAATAGATAAGATGTCAGGTACTATCAAGTCTGAAGAGAATCTGACGGCAAGAGAAAAGCGAGCTTTACAAAATTTGTCAAAAAACTGTTCTATAGTAATTAAACCTTCCGACAAGGGTGGAAACACTGTAATAATGGATAATACCCAATACATAGATATGTGTAAAAAAATCCTGTTGAATGATAACTGGTACCGTTTGATATCTGTCAACGCTATCAAAAAATTCAACAGTGATTTTTACGACCTAATAGACAAAGCTGGAAGAGAGGGAATAATCACAGCCACTACGTGGAAATACATACAAACTGAGCATCCCAAAATTCCAACCTTCTATGCACTCCCAAAGATACATAAAAACAAGCATGATCCGCCGGGGCCGCCCCATAATTTCTGGCAATGGCTCAATTTCCGAAAAATTGAGCCGCCTAATTGATGAACATCTGCGACCATTTGTGGTTAGTCTTCCGTCCCATGTAAAAGACACAATTCACTTCTTGAAAATTCTAGATGGCATGACTATATCAGAGCACTCGACGCTGGTCACGATCGACGTCGAGGCACTCTATAGTTCCATTCCCCACACCTTAGGTTTAGCAGCCATACATCACATACTGTCACAACAAATTGACGATCAGTGGCCATACAGTGACTTTATAGTTCAATCCCTTGATTTCATTCTACATCACAACATCTTTTCATTTGCTGGCTCCCACTACCTCCAGGTACAGGGTGTTGCAATGGGGACTTGCTGTGCCCCATCGTACGCCAATCTGTACCTGGGGGAGTGGGAGTGAGCTTTGATGGCTGATGATTCTTGTACAATATTCACTGACCACATTACTATGTGGGTACGATACATCGATGATGTTTTCTTGATCTGGGATGGACCAATGGAGATGCTATCAGCGTTTCTCAATAGGTTGAACAAAAATCAATTCAATCTAGCATTTACGATGATGCATGATGCTGATGAGATAACTTTCCTCGATGTTACTGTTTTCCGGGGGAAGGAAGGGGCAATACAGACACGTCTCTTTCGGAAAGCTACGGCGGGCAACTCCTTGCTGCACGCATCTAGCTTCCATCCCAACCCACTTATGGCGTCGATACCATTTAGCCATTATCTTCGCATAAGACGAAATTGTTCAGATATGGACATTTTTCGAACAGAGGCAAAAAAACTACAAATGCGTCTCTTGGAGAGAGGCTATTCTAAGACCTGCCTCAAAAAGGCATACAAAAAATCTCTGATAAAGACACGATGCGAACTTCTATATTCACGGAAACCTGAAAAAGAACGTCCTAGCAATAGTGAAACTAGATTGATAATATCATTCTCTAATCAGCATAATAAGATCCGCAATGTCATTGAAAAATATTGGCACCTTCTGTCTATGGACTCTAATCTGGGCAGATTTGTGACCACCAAACCATCCATCACTTTTAGGCGGGCAACTTCCATTCGTGATCGAGTGGTTCACAGTGAATTCAAGGGTGAAAACCGGGGGGATCCATGTAAAATCAAGGGAACCTACACCTGTGGAGGCTGTAGTTTTTGTCGCTATATACATGTGGGACCTACGTGTATACTGCCTAGTGGAAGGACTTTTAAATCTGCTCACTATGCCAACTGCAACACCAAGGGGGTAGTATACCTCCTGCTCTGTGAATGTGGCTCTTTCTATGTTGGGAAGACCAAAGTAGAGCTACGAACAAGAATGACCAAACATATATGGAGCATGAAGGGATGCAATCCTGACTTCCCTTTGGGAAGACACACCATTGCTCTTCATAATGGGACTTTCCCCAAGGTCAAATTCATAGTACTTGACAGAGTGCATCCAAATGCACGAGGAGGTGACTGGAACAAGCTACTGTTACAGAGAGAGTTGAGATGGATCTTTCTTCTCCATGCCACCACCTTCCCCGGCCTCAATGAGGCTGTCAATTACAGGCCCTTCTTGGAGGGTTTTGTATCGGGAGGCATGGAGAAATAAGATCTGTCCAACAATCAGTTGGGATTTTGTGTTGCACATGTTGGAATACTTATTTCATTGTATGTTATAATTTGATTTAATCCTATGGAGTTTCTTGCAATCAAAACAATTTCTGTGTTTGCAAACAATGCCTATTTCTGTTAATCAGGATTTGGAGGTATGTCCCATGTGTTCTCACAGGGATGCCCGCTTCATATTTTATGTATGTAGTAATCAATTTTTTGTATTCTCAGATTTATATGTTTGTTTTTATTTTTAATTTTATGCAATTTATGATTTGGTGATATTTACTCACTTCTGCAGCTGCCTATTTATCTCTATTCCGTTTGGATACATTTTGTGGCTATTGGCCCTTAATACAAATACTTTTCAGTAGTTTATGAAATCTGTATTGGCCTGTTCAAGATTGAACAGCAGTGGTGGCAATTATGGGGCCTTTTGCTGCGCACGTTTCCCTGTCTGGATTCGATCCCGGCACACGTAGGCCTCTCCGGCTGCTGGCCGGATCTCTTATGGATGCTGCCATCTGTATGAGCCGGCTTTTTGCGTCGGTTTGGCCTATTTTTTGCGCACTGCCACTCATGCAACCCGGGACCATCTGACGTCTGACGGCCTCTCCGTTTCCATTCGTCCACTGGGATCATGTGTGAATCCCTTGTGCCGCACTCATGTGTCGGTGGGGGCGTGGCGCATGACGTGGCTCTCACTCACTGGCTATCTCGCCTTTGGGGGGAGGACTTGGTGGTGCGCCGCGCGCCCGGGGGACCGCAGCATTCTAATGACAGGGCACACGTGGTGTTTGACACCCACGTGTATCGCTGAGGAAGCCAATCACTGTGCCTTGATGCTCTTTAAAAGCGACGAAGTCAGTCCTTCAATAGTGCTGTGGCTGATGGGGAGAGAGCACGTGGGGCAGGACAATAACCAGGTGAGATGTGATTTTTTGATCTTCAACTTGTGGTGGTGACTTTTTGGCAATATTAGCAGATGACTATCATCCCCCACTCTGGGTCCATTTGAGACCACAAATGTAGGGTGATACTACAAATGCATCAAGTAATGATGCAATCTTGTGTCTTTTCTTTTGTCTCTCCTCTCATATAGACTCCATAGGCAATTTTGCTTGATGAGTGGACTTGCAATACAAGATAGGGAGTTGGTCTCCCTTTCCTCCATTTTCCGTGTATGCTGGATCTGTGAGGACTCCACCTGTATCTTGTTTTTTCCTTCTTGTGGGAGCTGTGCATACTACATCAAAAGTTCTCCATATTGTCTATCTGCATGCCCCTTCCCTCATCTCCCCATTTCCCATAATTATACAGTATTTTGGGAAGAGGTAAGAAAAATCTATCCAATATCTATGTGAATTCCACTTGATTTCCATCTTGTGTCAACAATATATTTATATTTTTTATACTATTAACCCTTGAATCCCTCCCCTTGGGGAAAAGGGTATAAATTTGGGGACAATACCATATAGTGTACAATATGCTTCTTTGACGCATTTATGTGCATTAATCCATAATTAATTTGAGAATTTTTCTTTTTACCTCAGGTATATTGATTTTTCTATGCTTCCCTTTGGAGACGTTTGCGGTCCCGGGTCGCTGTCTGGACATCGCATGTGCGCAGTTTCCACCCATTTCCCCATATAGGGGATTTTTTTCACCACTTGTTTTCAAACCATAACCCTTGTGTTTTCTAGGTGTTGTGGTTCTATGATGACTGATATATAAGCTTGATATATGGCTGCAGAGGTGAGTACTCTGCCAATTGGGTGTTTTCCATGCTCACCCTCATTTGCATATTTATTGTTTATGTTTTGTTTTGTGTTTTATGTTTAATGAATGCCATCATATGAGACAACTGTATTCTTCTCTGTTTTAGATTTCAATTCTGAATTATATGTCGGATTATCCCTGAAGAAGGAGTTATCTCCGTAACGCGTAGGATCTGACCTATATAATTACTATTCCAATTTTCATATAATTGTGCACTAGCATTGCAGTCTAGGGTATAATCCTTTCCCCTGGGCATGCGATGCATTGGGCATAATTCAACATCTATTCTATTGATTCATTGATTGTATTTTCTGCATATATCAAGTCTTTTTTATTGGCCTACAATTTTATGTAATCATACTTTCTACTTTTATAATAAATTATTTTTATACTCTACCCTAGTGGTTATGTAAATTCATGCCTATAAAGTCCCGCCCTGTGAGGGGAAACTTTTGTATTGTATCAGTTAGGGATGTTGGCTACATCACACCAGACCTGTTTCTTTTTCGTACATCACGGGACACAGAGCGACTTAGTCATTACTAATGGGTTATATACCTTCAGGTGCTGGCACTGGCAACTTCCAAACCGGAAGTACCCTCCCCTATATAAGCCCCTCCCATCCGGGAGCACCTCAGTTTTTTTGCCAGTGTCTAAGGTGTTGGCCAAAGAGTAACATGTGTTTTCCTGGGCTTGCGTACAGGTTCTTTTACGGGCCTTAGTAAGCTGTTCCAGATCCCACCAAAAAAGCTTCATAGCTAAACGGTCGGTACCCGGGCCTTGCAACAGAAGAGCAAGGTTTTGCCTGTAATGCCTCTCTTAGGAGGGCTGGACCCTGGGATCCAGAGCTCTGGTCATACCCACGACCAAGATGTTTTCTGTGCAGGGTGCTATACAGGTCCAGGGGAGTGGAATCCTTGGGAACCCGGTCCCTGAAGGTTTAATTACAATGCCTGCCGTGATAGGTGAAGTTTGGGCTTCTGTGGACCAAACAGAGTCCTGCGGCGGGGAACAGGTAAGTGGGGGCCCCCAGGAACTTGGTTCTATTGGGGGACCCCCAAGCCTAATTTGTCTTTCTGTCTGTTACCTAATGGTATTCCCGCTAATATCTGTGTATGCCTGTAACTACTGGAAAATGTAAAATTTTAATAGTAGTCAAGAAAAAAAAAAAAAGAGGACCGCGGTACCTGTGTTAAACCACTAGAGGCCGCTGTGGTCCATTTTTTCTTGTCATGTGGATCTTTGGTTTTCTCAAGTCAAAAGATCCAGGCAGTTGGTAAGTTCTCTGTGGGAATCCACTTCCTCTGCCCTGTTGCTGCGCTCATCCACCGCACAGGCCCTCCGGCAAAAAGGGCCCTGGCTCCTAGTCCCTGCTTGGTTTCGAAAAGGGCGACAATGGCGCACGGCGCGCGCACAGGCGCGTGCACGCACCTCCTATGAAAAAAAAGGGGCGGGGCGGGTGGATGACGCTCGATGCGCGCCGCGGCGCTTCTGCGCATGTGCAGGCGTCCCAGCATGTGTAAAAGACACAGTACAAGTGTCAGCTGGATGCAAGCAGAGCTAGCAACAAAACGGTGGCACACAGAGGCGGTTGATGCAGGCATCCCCATAGAAAGACACTTTAGTGGACACCAGCTGGTATATAGCAGCAACTGTGTTAGACTATTACCAGCAAAATTGGTGTATGACGACGGGAATACCTCAGCTTTGTGCTTATAGGATATGTCGTCCAGACGCTCTGGAAATAAATCTTCCAAGAAGCGAAAGGGGTCTCCATCGGGCTCTGAGGATTTTGGGCATGCTGTACTGCGCCAATCTCCCCTGAAATTTCAGAGGTCAGTAGCCGTAGGAACCCCGCAGGAGTACCTGGTACTGCGGCTGTCCCCAGTCCACCTGCTCCTGTATATATAACAGAGGAGGTTTTATCCTCAACTCTGGGAGGATTGGAAGAGAGATTAACAGCATTGATCGCTGCTTCCATGTCACAGGAAAAGCGCGTCCGATCTCCGTCTCCTCCTGCAGAGTGCCTGTTAGGGGAGGAACAGTCCCAGAGATCGACCTACCTGAAGGGGATCAGGTGATGGTTGATAAAGTTATAGAGGAATCAACAGTGGAAGAACCTTTCTCAGCATCTCAGGCTGAAAGATTATGGGTTCAGTCTCTGACTAACATGGTCCGAGCAGCATTTTAAATGCCTCTGGCGGAACCATCAACCACTACGGTTTCCTCGCTGGGGTCGCTGAAAGCTCCCCAGACTGTCTGTTCCTTCCCAATCCACCCTTTATTGGAAGGGCTTATTTACCAGGATTGGGAGCATCCTGTTAAAATATTTACTCCCCCCAAGAGATTTCCAGTGATCTATCCCATGGAGGATAAGTTCATAAAAAAAAAAAAAAATGGAGGGTCCCTACAGTGGACACAGCCATCTCTTGTGTAAATAAATCACTGACATGTCCAGTAGATAATGTTCCAATGTTCAAAGACCCAATAGATAAAAAATTGGAGTCTTTACTAAAATCTGCTTTCTCTACAGCAAGCATGGTGACACAACCTGCAGTAGCAGCGATTGGAGTCTGCCAAGCAATGAAAGATCAGTTGAAACAAGTCTTAAGGGACTTACCAGATCAGCAGGCTCTTGCCCTAGCTGACCTACCTAGAGCCTTGTGTTGCGGTGGACGCCAAAAAGGATACAATCCAACAGGCCTCCCGCTTTACGCTGTCTGTAGACATATGCGTAGGCTTCTATGGCTCAAAAACTGGTCTGCTGAAGCTCCCTGTAAGAAATTGCTGATTAGCTTCCCATTTCATGGAGAACGCTTATTTGGAGAAGATCTGGACAAATATATCCAGAAAACTTCTGCCGGTAAAAGTACACTCTTGCCGGTTAAGAACAAGGGTAGAAGTCCTTCTTTTAAGAGGCCTACTTCTCCAGTCCCTGGCACATCGGCTGTGAAACAGTTCCGACGGCCTCCGCGGTCAAATCCAGGGGGCAGAAATCAGGGACAATCACAGGGTAACAAGAAACCCTGGGTCAAGAGAGGTACAAAACCTCCCCCCAAGTCATGAAGGGTTGCCCCCACTCAATCGGGTGAGGGGAAGACTTCAGTTATTCACAGAGACCATGGCGGGACACCATCAGAGACAGATGGGTGATCTCCGCAGTAAGTCTGGGATACAGGCTGGAGTTAAAAGACATTCCTCCTGCCCATTTTATGAGGTCAAACGTGCCAAGCGATCCCCAGAAGAGAGGATCCCTCCTTCTGGCACTAGAACAACTATTGCTCCAAGGGTAATCATAAGGTTCCCTTGGAAGAAAGCGGGTTCGGGTTTTACTCGAACCTTGTCACAGTCCCCAAACCAAATGGGGACGTGAGGCCCATATTAAATATAAAAGGGCTAAACAAGTTCCTACATATCAGGACTTTTTCGGATGGAGTCGATCCGATCGGTGGCCACCGCCCTACAAGGGCAGGAATGGTTAGCCTCGATCGACATAAGGGGATGCTTATTGCATATTCCCATCTGTCCGGCCCACCAGAAATTTCTACGCTTTGCAGTAGAAGGGCGCCATTTTCAGTCCAGAGCCTTACCTTTCGGTCTGGCCACAGCACCACGAGTGCTCACAAAAATTCTGGCCCTACGATTGGCCAAACTAGGAACACAAGGTGTAACGATAATGGTATATCTAGACGACTTGTTGCTGATAGACCACTCAGTGGAAAAAAACAGAAGTGGTCGTTCACAAGACAATCAAGTATCTGGAATCTCACGGTTGCATTATCAACCGAGACAAGTCAGCCCCAAAAACCAGTCAAAAGTCTGGAATACTTGGGGGCTAAGACTGGATTCAAATCAGAGAAAGATTTTCTTACCTCCAGAGAAGGTGTCGTCTTTGAAAAATTTGACCCACTTAGTGGGTACAAAAAAGAAAACCATCCAATACGCCTGTGCATGAGGCTGCTGGGAAAAATGGTGGCTTCATTCGAAGCAGTACCCTATGGTCAATTCCATTCAAGGAACTTGCAGAGGGCCATACTGTCAGCCTGGAACAAAAAAGTTCAGGCTTTAGACTTACCAATGTCCCTGTCCCCTTCCGTTCGCAAGAGCCTCCATTGGTGGTTGGTGCCCCAGAATCTGGAAAAAGGGAAACCCTTCAGTCCGGTTTTCTTGGAAGGTGGTCACTACAGATGCCAGCCTCATAGGCTGGGGGGCAGTACTGGAGCAATGGTCTCTCCAGGGCAAGTGGTCAGAAGCAGAGAAGGCCCTGCCCATCAATCTCTTAGAGATACGAGCAGCCCGGTATGCCCTAGTAGCATGGACATCCAAACTCCAAGGGTCCCCTGTCAGAATTCAATCAGACAATGCCACAGCAGTGGCATATATCAATCACCAGGGTGGCACCAGGAGTCGTGCAGCCCAGAGGGAAGCGAATTGCATCCTGGAATGGGCAGAAAGATATGTCCCAGCCATATCCGCGGTTTTCATCCCAGGAGTGGAAAATTGGAGAGCGGACTTTTTAAGTCGCCAGCAATTATGCCAGGGGGAATGGTCTCTTCACCCCGAGGTTTTCCAGGCAATATGCCAGCGGTGGGGAACACCGGATGTAGATCTGCTAGCATCCAGATTCAACGCAAAGGTGGACAGATTTGTGTCTCGCACAAGGGATCCCCTAGCTTGCGGTTCGGATGCCCGAGTGTTCCCTTGGGATCAGTTCAAGCTGATATATGCATTCCCACCGCGATTAATCCGCAGAATCAGGGTAGAAAAGAAACCAGTGATTCTGGTGGCTCCAGCGTGGCCCCGAAGGGTATGGTACGCGGAGATTGTAAAAATGTCAGTGGGAAGTCCTGGGACCCTCCCACATCGTCCGGACCTGCTTTCGCAAGGACCGATATACTACCCTTCCTTACCAGCCCTAGGTTTGACGGCCTGGCTATTGAAGCCCACATTCTAAAAAAGAGAGGGCTCTCTAATCCTGTGGTATCTACCATGATCAATGCCAGGAAGCCGGTATCCAGGCAGATCTATTATAGGATCTGGAAGGCGTACATTACATGGTGTGAGGCCAAGAAATGGCATCCACGTAAGTACATAATAGGTAGGATTCTGGACTTCCTACAGTGGGCTGTACATAGGAAGCTTGCCTTGAGTACTATCAAGGGTCAGACGGCCTTGTCAATATTTTTTCAAAGGCCCTTGGCTTTGCTTTCATTAGTCAAAGCTTTCATACAAGGAGTGATGCGTATTAGCCCTCCGGTTAGTATTCCCATATGTCCATGGGACTTAAACCTGGTTCTGTCGGTTCTACAGAAACAACCATTTGAACCATTACAGCATATTTCCTTAGTTCTTCTCACCAGGAAATTGATTTTCTTAGTAGCCATTTGTTCGGCTAAAAGAGTATCGGAATTAGCCGCCTTGTCCTGTAAGGAGCCATATCTGGTTGTCCATAAGGACAGAGTAGTATTACGTCCTCATCCAGCCTTTCTTCCTAAGGTGGTATCGAGGTTTCATTTGAACCAAGATGTGGTTCTTCCTTCTTTTTTCCCCAAACCTAGCTCGGTAGAGGAAAAGTTATTGCATTCTTTGGATGTAGTAAGAGCAGTTAAAGCTTATCTAAAAGCCACTGCTCAGATTCGCAGAACGGATACTTTGTTTATTCTGCCGGAAGGCCCCAGAAAGGGTCAGGCAGCATCAAAATCTACTTTAGCCAAGTGGATTCGACAGGTCATAATACAAGCCTATGGCTTGAGAAAGAGACCGCCTCCATTCAAAGTTAGGGCGCACTCCACAAGAGCAGTTGGAACTTCATGGGCAGTGCATCACCAGGCCTCCCTGGCTCAAGTCTGTAAGGCCGCAACATGGTCTTCAGTACACACGTTTACTAGATTCTACCAGGTAGACGTTAGAAGTCAGGAGGATGTCGCCTTTGGGCGCAGTGTGTTGCAGGCCGCAAAAGAGCCTCATGCCTGATGGCGCCAAGCTTATGTATAGTGTATCCCTCCCCTCATTTGGCATTGCTTTGGGACGTCCCATTAGTAATGACTAAGTCGCTCTGTGTCCCGTGATGTACGAAAAAGAAAAAGGGATTTTTATAACAGCTTACCTGTAAAATCCTTTTCTTGGAGTACATCACGGGACACAGAGCTCCCACCCCTCTTTTTGGGACACTTATTGCTTTGCTACAAAACTGAGGTGCTCCCGGATGGGAGGGGCTTATATAGGGGAGGGTACTTCCGGTTTGGAAGTTGCCAGTGCCAGCACCTGAAGGTAAACTATATAACCCATTAGTAATGACTAAGTCGCTCTGTGTCCCGTGATGTACTCCAAGAAAAGGATTTTACAGGTAAGCTGTTATAAAAATCCCTTTTTTCTACAACCTCCTATTTCCTTGACTTCTAAAAACACTGAACAGCGCCCTAGAGGATGGCAATTTACCCACCTCTATGAATGAGGCTATTATTATTGTATTACCAAAGACGGGCAAGGATTTACTGCAGCCAGACTCCTATAGACCCATATCTCTGCTTAACGCAGACGTCAAATTATTGGCTAGAGTGCTGGCCACAAGACTGTCCGGAGTTGTGGCGGAACTGGTCCATTTTGACCAGTCCGGCTTCATCCCGGCTAGATCTACAGCACTGAACATTAGAAGACTGTTCCTCAATACCCAGATACCGGTGGATAACCCGGGCAATAGGGCCATCTTTTCCCTCGACGCTGCCAAGGCTTTTGACAGCGTCGAGTGGAAATACCTGTGGGAGGTTCTGCGGCAATTTGGTCTGGGGGATAGATTTATCTCCTGGGTGCAGTTGCTGTATGCTGCTCCGGTGGCTAGGGTGTGGATAAATGACTCCCTCTCTGAGCCATTTCCTTTATATCGGGGCACACGGCAGGGGTGTCCCTTGTCACCCCTGCTGTTCGCCCTTGCATTGGAGCCGCTAGCGGCTATGGTGAGGACCTTGCCAGACATCACAGGCTTCCGTAGAGGACTAGGAGAGGAAAAGATTTCCTTGTACGCGGATGACACGCTGTTATATCTGGGAGACACTGACCGCTCTCTGAGAGCAGTAATGAAACTAATAGACCAGTTTGGTCGGCTGTCGGGATTTGCCATCAATTGGCATAAATCTGCCTTACTACCATTAGATCCGTTGCCGGCAACTTTGCCGGAGGACGTGTCCCACATACAGGTGGTTTCATCATTTAAATACTTGGGAATAATGGTGACTGGGGAAACACGGGACTACATAGCTTTAATTCTTAAACCTATTTTGCAAAAATTTCAGCAGAAACAAGCAAGTTGGAGTAGGCTGCCGCTGTCGGTGACTGGCCGTATTAATCTCATAAAAATGATCTGGGCACCACAACTGTTATATATCTTACACAATGCTCCTCTCTGGATACCACAATATTGGTTCCAGCGTATGGACTCGCAGTTCAGGGCTCTTATATGGAGAGGTGGAGGGGCGAGAATTAAACTGGCCACTCTGCAGCTTCCTAGAGATCAGGGGGGTATGGCGGTTCCACACCCCCAAATGTACTATTTGTCAGCACAGTTGCAGCACTTCACAGGCTGGGATCTTGGGACGGTGCTGGATCCTTCCAGGGATCTCCTCCTGGGCAGTGACACGAATTACACTGCCCTATCCAATATGGAGATGGGCTTCTCTAAAGTCCCTATAACCTGCCCTACAATTCGGTCACTAATAAAAATCTGGAAGAGGGTCAAGTCCATATTGGGTGTGACGGGTTATTTCCGTCAGACTCCTATATGGAGGAACCGATTCTACATGGAACTAAATAGAGTGCCCGATCCATTAGAGTGGGAAAGAGCTGGGGTCAGATTTCTTGCCCAAATACTGGATGGTTCAGTTTTAAAGCCTTTCACCCAGTTGCTAAATGAATTTCCTGCCCTTAGGGGACACCACTTTAAGTACAGACAACTACAACATGCCATTAGGTATCAGAACAGACACTCTAGTCTGCAACTAGAAAACTCTACATTCCTCGAATCTATATTTACTGACCCGGAGAAAAAGGGAATCATCTCTAGAATCTATGCCCATCTTCTATCACACATACAGGCCCCAGACTTACTACCGTGCAGAGAAGGGTGGGAGAGAGATGTAGGTCCCATTGATGGTGAGCAGTGGAATCAGATACTGGGGGTGGGTCCGGTGGTTTCAGTGTCGGCAGCACAAAGACTCTCACAACTGTTTATACTGCACAGGGTGTATCGCACACCTATTCAACTTCATAGATGGGGTAGACGTGACTCTCCCATATGTCCCAAATGCCAGGCTCACCCAGGTGATCTCATCCACATGCTTTGGAGGTGCCCCAAATTAGTGAGGTATTGGAGCGCTGTTGTTGCCAGAATAAATAATACCTTTCAGGTCCAGCTTGGGTTGGAGCCACTGGTGTGCCTGCTGGGCAGTCTGGATGAAGATTTATATCTACCGCCAATATATATTGCTATTACGAGACTGCTATACTTGGCCAGGAAACTTATTGCCCGGTTGTGGCTGTCAGCACGTATACCACAGGAGGCACAATGGATACAAATGGTTAACACCACTCTTATCCGTGAAAAATACACCTATCAGCATAGGAAATCACCAAACAAATTTACCAATATATGGCAGGACTGGTTGAGACCCCCAGAAGTGGCTCCGCCACAGCTGGCCCTGGATAGGCTACTAATGGGATGAGGGATGAATGACTGACTATCTAAACGCATGCATGTCTTCTTTGCTGTCACACCACAGGGAGAGTTGTTTCTAACTGACGAGTCTGAGTCAAGGTGAAACGTCAATGGTTGGTTTGTTATTAACATTCAATTACTATCTACTGTTTGGTTTTCCCTTTGTTTCTTTTATATTCTTACTTTTAATTTTAATTTTTACTACCATTCTCTCTATATGTAGAATGAGCACTTGGATATGGCATTACCCTATCTATACAGGAGTATGATTCCAGTATTGTCTGTGCAAGTATATTAGACTGGAAAGTTAGAACAGTTGATACTCTTGATGTATATATCCACAGTGTCTTACATTTGTCATGTATAAGATGTAATGCCATGTGCTCTCATTAATAAAAACCTTTTTGTTGATTAAAAAAAAAAGTGGTACAATTGACATTTCTGAGCTGATTATGATAATTAGGTAATAGTCCATATGCCAAAAACAAAGGTAAAAATGTTTTCGAAAACAACAAAAAGTTCTTCAAAAACAAATCTGGTGGCTTATTCCTCTCCGTGCCTTTAGAATTAATAAACTTATATGTGCAAGTGCTCCACTCCATGTTCTTCTTATGTTTTTACTCTTACCAGAGAGCTCTCCCCACTAGGGGGTGTTGCGCTTTCACAGCCTCACTGCTGTATACTGGAACAAACCTCCGGGGTGATATCTCTTTACAGCCCCTTCTCCTCGTTGTTACACATTATATGTAAAAAGAAAGTGATACTCCATAGTGCAATATCATTTGAATAAAATGTATTTCCCATACAAAATGAGGGTGTTCACTTACAATGTTAAATCAATTGTGCAGTAAAAAAAAATGGAAATGTATGTTCCCTCTGCGTTCCATGATCGAAAACAGAAAGTGACGTAATGATGCTGTGGCTCTGCTTCGCCCTACGCATGTCGTCATCAAGACGTCATCTGGAGCAGCGTTATCTTACTACACTTATTAGGTTAAATAGTATGTGTAGCCTAGCAACCCTAATACAATGTGATTTGGCCGCCATTTTCCTATAGACCATGTCCTATATTGCAGTCATTACATTCTATGATGTTAGTATTTTCCTTCGGCGGCCATAATTGGTTAGATTATTCAGTTGTTCCCATTATTGATTAGTTTTTAAAATTCCTTGCTATCTATAATGACGGCCAGTAAGAAGCAGATTGATCTCTCATATTTACTCATGCTTACTGTCATCCATACAAGACTCAGCAACTTTGTCGAGTAGGAGGGGCTGGACAGAGGAGCTGGGGGAGATAAATGATGAAACCTGGGACCTATGTTTACAATCAGGGCCTATCACTTCCATTTCACAGTCGCACAGGTTATCTCATTTGTTTTTATTACACAGGGCTTACCGCACACCCATCCAATTGCATTGATGGGGAAGGAGAGACTCCTTTATATGCCCCAAATGTTGTGGGAAGGAGGGGTCTCTAATTCACCTAATCTGGCGCTGTCCCAAATTACATCGGTATTGGGGTGAAATCACTGAAGTCATTTCCACAATTAATCAGGTCATGGTCCCTTTGGATCCACTAATCTGTGTCTTAGGAGTGGTATTAACATAGCAGTGGTCAGACTACTATACTTAGCTAGAAAGTTGGTGGCCAGGTTCTGGCTTTCCCCACATATCCCCACCAAAAAACAATGGGTAGAACAGGTTAACTACATCCTTATCAGGGAGCACCTAACATATCAGCATAGAAATGCAGCTCAAAATTTTTACTCCATTTGGCAAGCCTGGTTGGAAACCCCTGGTCTTGCATCGGTTGCTACAAGTATAAAAGGCTTATAGGGTTACGAGGAGGGCGGACTCTACTCTGGATATGCATGTCTAGGTAATTCAACTTATGCACACACCCTCTGATCACAGAGGGGGAGTTTCCATAGGAGCAGGTAAATTATGGGCAACATTGCTTGCTTTGTGGCCCATTGGCCCTCTGTTCTGCTGTGTTGGGTCGGCGGGCTGGTGCTTGCACGCCCGACACAGCTTTCTTTCCTTTTTTGTTAAGATATATCATTGTAACCCCTGTTGTGCCACTGTTTTATTTGTCTTTATCTGTACTTTGGATGACTTCCGGATGTAATAACTGACTTTCTTTCTGTTAAATATCATGTGTTATATTTTGATGGCACAATAAAACTTTTTTTGAGTTAAAAAAAAAGTGATTTTACCATTGGAAGCCTAATTGAATTACTGTGTAGAAGGATATAAGAATAAAAAAATACATATTAAAACATATATAAAAAATATTATTAATTATATAAAGTTTATATAGAGAAAATTAAAACGTTAAAATGGAAATAGGTTTGAATTAGGAGTGTGGTTAGAAATTCGTGATAAAGCAGTTTAGTTGGGGACATAATAAATTATAGGTGTTTTTTCTACTTCTGGTGTCAGATACCTTGCTTCTTTCTTATTTAGAATTCCTTGATCCTTTCCTTTTGCTTTCCCTAGCGTAGTATGTTTAAATTCAATGTTTTCTATTTTAGCTTGTGTATTTTTTGCATTAAAAAAGGGAACACAATGTAAAATAGAAAACATTTAACTTAAACATACTATGCTGAGGAACAGCTCTATATTTAACCCAAAAACACCACATTATGATAGTTTAGAGGTTTTCAGGAAAATGGTAGAAGAGGATATCAAGAATTTAAAAGTAGGAAAGACAAAAGAAAACAATACTTGGAAGACAATAAAATAAAGAGAATAAAAAAGGAGTGATTTATATGTCCAGCTAACAAAGGAGGAGGTCTGGTTATCCTGAATAAGAAAGACTACGAAGCAGAAATGGACAATTTATTGAAAGTAGAAGGTACATACCAGAAATTGAAGAGTAACCCAAGGAAGGAATATGAGAAGAAGGATGGAGGAGTTCTAAATAGGAAAGAAGCAATGTATCTGGCACCAGAAGTAGCAAAAACACCTATAATTTATTATGTCCCCAAAATACATTAAGATCAAGAGAAACCGCGTGGGAGACCAATTATAAGCGGGATAGATTTATTATTTTCAAGATTATGGGAATATCTGGACCAATACCTACTACCACTAGTGTCAGAAGGAAGATCTTACTTAAAGGACAGCATTCAATTGATATTGGAGTTAAAGCAATTTAAAGAAGAAGGAGAATTTGTGGTGACTATTGATGTCAATTCATTTATACGAACATAATACAAAAGGACGGCTTAAGTAGTACAAAATGGGCATTACAAAAACACACGGAGATGAAACAAGAGCAGATAGATTATATTTTGGAGGGTCTAGAGTTGGCTATGAGTAAAAAAAAAATTTGGTACAAGGGAAACTATTATACACAAACAAAAGGAGTGGCCCTGGGAGCCAAATACGTGCCAAACGTGGCAAATATATTTATGAACAGGTGGGAGGAAGAACACATTTTCTGTGTAGTAAGGCCTAAATTATATCGTAGCTATATTGATGATATTGTAATAATATGGAATGGTACGGAAGAATCACTACAGGAGTTATTTGATGAAATTAATCAAAACATATATGGAATTACTTTCTCTGGAAACTGGAGTAGGCATAGTATTGATTATTTAGATTTACAAATTTATAAAGAAAACAGAAAGATAAAAACAAGAACCTTCTTTAAACAAACAGAAATGGGTATATACAGTACCAACAAAACGCTGCCATCATCCAAAATGTATAGGTAATATAACCAAAGGGCAGTTTATGAGGATATACAGAATCTGCAGTGACCAACAGGACTACGAAAATCCATCTAAAGTTTTGCTGCAGAGATTTGTTAAAAAAGGATATAAAAAAGGAAAATTAGAAATAACCAGAGAGGCAGTGAAAAAGATGGACAGAGGAACCATGATAAACGGCAAGAAGAAAGCAACGAGTAGTAAATATATGGAAACGGGTTTTAGCAGACAATACAAACAACTTGAGAAAGTAGTAATAAAACATTGTCCGATTCTAAAATCAGACAAAATATTGAAAACACTTCTCCCATCACGATCTACTTTCATCTACAGAAAAGCCCCCATTTTAGGAAACAAACTGGTCCACAATGTAATAGACCCTCCAAAACAAATTAAGGTGCTACTTAGTCTAAAAGGCTTTTTTAAATGTAATAAAAGACTACCATGTAGGGTCAGCCAACGAACAAATAAAAAGAAAGAATCCTTTAAACCTTTATCTACAGGGAGAGAGTATAAAATCGGAGAGCTAATCACATGTAACAGCACGCATGTCACATTTGTTTTAAAATGCCTGTGACGGTTAAAGTACGTCGGGAGAACAACCAGACCACTGTGTGTCAGAATCCGTGAACATATTTGTAATATAAAAAATGGATTTCTGAAACAGAGTTTCAAGATACTTTAGAGAATATCACCAAAGAAATCCATCACTTTTGACGTTTTATGGCATAGATAAAATCACAGGGCACTGGCGAAGTGATGATAAAATGAAGAAAATTTCACAAAACAAAACTAAATGGATATTTTTGCTCAATACCCTCCAACCAGAAGGCATGAACATAGATATCGACTTAAACTGTTTTATCACTAAATTCTAACCACACTTCTAATTAACCCATATTTTAAAACATGTAATTGTAATACGTAATATTTTTTCCTAAATACGCAATTTAAATCCCATTATCCTATAAAAATATCTTATTGTCACTTTTTATTAAATGTTTATAGTATATTCTATGTATTTTATGTAAATTGTAATTCTTATGTATTTAACAGTATGTGCGGTATAATATGTGGTGTCCCTGTACACCATTTAAATAGGAACCGATGAATGGTGACACGGTCAAGGAATTTTTATATATATTATTTTTCCTCTTTTTTTCCTCTTTCTACATGTGCCTGCAGTCTAATATATTTCCACAATCTGCTTCTTACTGGCCGTCATTATAGATAGCAAGGAATTTTAAAATGAATCATTAATAGTGGGAACAACTGAATAATCGAACCAATTATGGCTGCCGAAGAAACACACTAACATCATAGAATGTATATGACTGCACTATAGGACATGGTCTATAGGAAAATGGCCACCAAATCACACTGTATTGGGTCGCTAGGCAACCACATACTATTTAACCTAGGAAGTGTAGCAAGATGGCGCTGCTTCAGATGACGTCTTGTTGACGAAATGCGTAGGGTGGAGCCACAGCGTCATTGCATCACTTCCTGTTTTCGATCGTGGAATGCAGAGGGAACATACATTTCCCTTTTTTTCCCGCGCAATTGATTTTTTAACATTGCAAGTGCATACCCTAATTTTGTATGGGAAATACATTTTATTCAAATTGCTCTATGAAGTATTACTTTCTTTTTACATATAATGTGTAACAACGAGGAGAAGGGGTTGTAAAGAGATATCACCACCGGAGGTCTGTTCCAGTATACAGCAGAGAGTCTGTGAAAGCGCAACACCCCCTAGTGGGGAGAGCTCTCTGGTAAGAGTAAATACATAAGACGAGCATGGAGTGGAGCACTTGCACATATACGTTTATTAATTCTGAAGGCACAGAGAGGAACAAGTCACCAGTCACCAGATTTGTTTTTGAAGAACTTATTGTTGTTTATTTTTTTGTTTGTTTTTGAAGATTTTTTTTACCTTTTTTTGTTTTTTGCATATGGACTATTACCTAATTATCATTATCAGCTCAGCAATGTCCTTTGTACCACTTAACTAATTTATTTATCACTTTATTGTGCACGTGTCACTTTATATTGGTCCACTGAAAGTTCATATATTACTTAAGCAAAAAGAGGAGAGAGAAGCGCCAAGCTCATCCTTTAAACAGCTTAGGAATTTATTCAGTATATAAGTATAAAACAACACTAAAAACTTGCGTGAAAAATGTTGGAGCACTTGCAGAGTGCTAGAGCGGGTGAGAACTTCCACTTGCAGTGTCACAGGAGCACAGGAGGGCCACCCGAAACTCTCATTCGAGGGATTTACGAGCACCATGTGTTAGCCGCAGCTGGAGCCTCGATAAGCCTCATAGAGACATCGGCTGTGTGTCTCTGGGTGGGAGTGGTCCAGGGCTTCAAACTGGGGAGCCGCCCACATGCTGTCTGGCCAATCAGAACGCATTTCGAAGTCACGGCCTCGCCTTCTTCATCAGGCAGCCACCTGCTTCTTAATAACGAGCTATTCACTAACACTAGCTTTCACTACTTAACCACTTCCATACAGGACTTTTTATACCACTTCCATACCGGGCCTATTCTGGCACTTCTCTCCTACATGTACAAATCATCATTCCTTTGCTAAAAAATTACTCAGAACCCCCAAACATTATATGTATGGTTTTTTTAGCAGACACCCTAGGGAATAAAATGACGGTCAGTGTAAAGAAAAAAGGAGCATACTGCGCTGAGATAAACACAAAAAAGCAGCCGCCAACACTGCTGTAGATAAAGCAATAGAAAATGTGGATATAAGTGTGGCGCTAATTTTTGTTAGTCTAAGTGCAATAATATATCGCACTTAGATAAATAACGTGATTGAATGTGTTACCAAAACAAAAACCAGTGTGAAAACAAAAACCAAAAATACAAATGAATCGTGTGGTTATACATATAAAACAGGATTACTGTGATAGTTAGTGATAATCATTAAAGCAATAAATATTTACTATAAAAACTCAATATTCAAGGAATGAATAAAATAAAATAAAGTCCAAGGAAAAGTAAACATTCATCTGTTTTAAAGGTGACGTGAAAATCAATCCCGAATAGTAATGTTCATTAGTGATATAAACTTGAAATCCGAATATGGAGTGCTGTGAAAACCGCCACCAAGAGTGAGTTGAAGGAGGCTTACCGGAAATCTCAGACCTGGGGAAGCATATGCCACTCAGGTCGAGAAAAGCTTGGGGGTTTACAAACCCAATGTAGATGATCTGGAGTCTGAGGGGTTTCTTATTTCACTTCAATCTCATAGGACATCTAATATGTTGATAACGTGTTCATAAGCGTATACAAAAGGCTCGGTATCCGTATTTTGTGCGTATGAAAGTAAAAAAACTCACATAGCGTGATACCGTTTGGAAAGGTTTTAATAGCAAAAAAGGAGTAACAATAAAACACTCACATTTAAGATGGTATAAAAGGCATAGATTCAGGTACAGGAGCGATACGTGTAGACAGGTCCACCCGACTAGTTTTGACTAATCAGTCATCATCTGGGGTATGGACTATGTCCTCCACGCATCGCACTAAATAGATAAAATGACCTCTATGACCCCGGAAGTGGACCACCATTACATCACTTCCGGTTCTTTATATTAGAGGAATTGGTTAAAATAAATTAAATATGGTAACACCTGTGTGGTTGGATTGGGTACATATCATGTAGGTTTTAATAGATTTTTTATTATTCCATTAGTTGGTCTTTAACTAGAACGGTGTGTCACATAAGGTGACACCACCATATAAATGACAGAACCTCTATCTGCGGGACGCTGTGTCATTTCCGCAGTAGCGTCCCATCACTATAGGAAGCGGCATCCATGCCTCGCTATGAAAACGAGGCTTGGATCTCGTGCCGCGACGTCATATCCGTATGCGTCATATGACGCTACCAGCTAAGCATAACACCGCCGTCCACGCCTCGCTCTGAAAACGAGGCGTGGATCCGACATCCTGCACAGCCACGCCTCCAAAACCTAATGCCGCAACGTCATATCCTTATACTTGGTACGACATTGACGGTTAAGCATAACAACACCGTCCACGCCTCGCTCTAAAAACGAGGCGTGGATCCAATTTCCTACACAGCCGCTCCTCCAAAAACAAAGGGGCGGCACCTGTGTATCTAATGTGGAAACTTTATATGGAAACATTAACTCCCCTTTGTCCCGCATAGAGGCTAACCAGGTTATCTGCAATTATGCAGACCTAGTAACCATTGATAATACATAGCGGCCAGGGGAGGTATGTGCATCATACAAACAAAAGAATTTTGTTTAGGATAAGGGGTGTGCTTATAAGGAAATTATAAATAAAGGTAATGTACCAATCTTTTTGCATTGTGTGTAATCACAATGCAAAAAAGAAGCCACACAATTGCATCATAAATGGTATAAATTAAATAACAGTCTATGTAGACATAATTCACACTCAGATGGTTATTTGTGTCTTATAAACAAATTCATGAGAATGCACATGCATATTATTATATAAAATTCAATTTTAAGAATATTTTAAATGACAATAAAAATTTAAATTAAAATGTAAAAATATAAAATGAGTACAGATTCGAAAATTTAGTAGAAGTCGTATTTAAATTGTATCAAGACATGTTAATAAAAGAATTAATGTCCCACTCTACATTCATTCCTTGTGGATGGTGGGTTTGGAGCTCATATATCCAGAATGTTTCCAATCTGGATACTCCCCTAGTGGTAGCTCCTCCCCTCCATGGAGCCACAAAGCGGTCTATGACCAAAAATTGAGTGCCGCTGGGATTTCGAGCATGGTGTTGTCGATAATGCCTAGGGACTGTGTGTTTTATACTGCCGAGTTTGATCTTACTAATGTGTTCAGATACCCTGGCAGTGAAGGTTCTTATAGTTCTGCCCACATATTGTTTGCCGCATGGACACGTCAGCAAATATATGACATGAGTTGTGGCACATGTGCAGAACTGTTTAATAGGGTAAACCCTGTTAGTAACTGAGGATCTGAACTCCTTAGTAGGCTTTCTTCCACATGTGTTATGTTGACAAACAACACATTTTTTGCAGGGATAATAACCAGTCCAATTATGAAAAAAACTGGGTTTGATAGGTGGATTTATAATATTAGGTGCAATTTTGTTTTGGATAGAAGGTACTCCTTTATAGATAACCTTAGGTCTCTCAGGAATAAAGGCACCCAATATCCTATCATTACGCAATATCCCCCAGTGTTTGTCAAAAATGGCTTTAATTTGCCTATGCTGAGTGGAGAAAGTAGTAAGGAAGGACCATCTAAAAGAATCGTTCCCCTCTCTAGGAGGTCTGTCCTCAAATAATGTAGATCTTTCTATATTCAACACTCTTTTCAGATCACTTTCAATTTCTTCCTGGTTATACCCCTTTTCTTTTCTTTAATACATTTGCTTGTGCCACAAAAGTAGCGGTTTCGGTACAATTCCTGCGAAGTCGCAGAAATTGACTCTTAGGGACCGATTTAAGCCACAACTTATGGTGGCAGCTGTTCATGGGTATAAATCCATTTCGGTCAGTGGGCTTAAAATAAGTACTGAACTTAAACTGTTGTCCTGATCTTTCGATCTGTAAATCCAAAAAATGTATCATAGACTGGCTGGAATCATATGTGAGAGTAATACCTCTATCGTTATCGTTTAACACTGAGAAAAAATCCTCCAGTGTTTGTGAATTGCCAGCCCATAGGAGGAGGATGTCGTCGATATACCTGGCCCAAAGCAAAAGCTGAGGGTCATCCAGGGTATAGACGACATCCTCCTCCCATTTGGCCATGAACAAATTGGCCAAATTTGGCGCAAATTTGGCTCCCATTGCAACCCCTTTCTGTTGGAGATAGTATTGTCCGTCGAACCAAAAATAATTATGTTGAGTGGCGAATTCCAATAATTCCATGATAAAGTTTACTTGGGGAGCAGCTAGCGTGAGGTCTCTGTTTAAAAATTGTTGGGCAGCCTCAATACCCCTATGATGTGGGATGCAGGTGTACAGAGATGCCACGTCCGCCGTAGCCATAATAAGTTCGCCCTCAAAGGATATTGACCTAAGGCGTTCGATAACGTCCTTAGTATCCTTAAGATAGGAAGGCATGGTTCTGACAGAGGGTTGCAAAAAGAAATCTATATATTTCCCTATCCTGGATGTAATGGAATCTATCCCACTAATAATGGGACGCCCAGGAGGGTGAAGCGGATCCTTGTGGATTTTAGGCAGATAATATATAATCGGAATTCTAGGGGCTAAAGGGACAAGATACGACTTCTCTTTATAGTTTAAAATCTTCGAATCAAAACCTCTAGTGATGAGATTAGTTAACTTTTTCTTATATTTAAAGGTTGGGTTACTTGGTATTTCTTTATAAGTGTCTTGATCGCTCAAAATTTTATACATCTCTTACATATAGCTAGCTTTATCTAACAAAACTATGCCTCCACCTTTGTCGGCGGGGTGTATGACAAGATTTTTGTTGTCACATAGGGTTTTGAGACCCATACTGGGTAAAGGATTGTTAGAAATCTTTTTAGGGGGAAGCTTGGCCAAATCCTGAAGGACCAAGTCCCTAAACATGTTTAATGCTGGCGCTAGTTTATTAGGAGGATTAAAAAGTGAGGGGTTAGCTAACCCCGAATGGACAGTGCCTGAAGTCGCTGCCCTTGCTACATTCCTGGTGGGATTTGAAGTAATGTAGCGTTGGATATTGATTTTCCTGATATACTTATGTATATCCACAAAGGTGTTAAACTTATTACGTTTACGTGGAGGGGCAAATTTAAGGCCCTTATCCAAAACCATATTTTCTTCTTGGGATAATGTGACACTGCTTAAGTTAAACACGTCTTGACAGGTCATGTTCAACTTCTCTTTCCGCCTTTGTAATCTCCTCCCTCCTCTGGTCCCTCTCTTGTTTCGGGACCCCTTTTTCTTCTTAGGGGGTCCTCCTGAAAACCCTGAGTGGGACGAGGGTTGTGATTAGATTGTTGGTATCCATATGGAGGTCGATCGAACTCAGGAACGGGATATGGGTATACTCTATCATCATGATAGTCCTGAAGAGGAGAATATCTATTATGAGTAGATGTAATTGGGTAATTCTGATGGGAGGTATGGGGATGGTCATAAAATCTGGGTGGTGATCCCCTTTGATATGACCTATCTCTCTCATAGTATTGATTGTTCTCATAATTAGAATGACTACCTTTCTGTCCTCTCCCACCTCTTCTATTGGAACTATGTCCCCTCCCTCTTTGTGTATTCTTAGGGGTGTGGACATTTTGTGATCTACCTCCTTGTGTTTGATCACTAGGCTGTAGGTTCCTATTCATAGAAGGTTTTGGTTGACTATAATGTTCTGTTGGAAGTGTCGCCGCTACAGAGCCGGAAGGATTAACCTCCATAGCCTGCTCTGGTGCAGAAGGTTTTTGTCAACTGTACACTTTCCCAGACTTATAGTCCCCAATGTCCCGTGAGTATTTTTTATGTTTTTTATTTCTCTGGTCCCTATCTTCTTTAACAAGATGGGCCTGGAGACTGGACGACAGAGTGTTATATTCAACTTTATTTTTATATACAAGAAGTCCATCTTTAAGTTCTTTTATCTCTCGATCTAAATCTGAGAGACGACTTCTCTTCCTAGTAATAAGGAAATTGAGAAATTTGGTCTCGGCCTCATTGAAGTATTTGAACCAGGACTCACGGTCTACTTCTCCTTGTTGTGGATGAATATCCCATCTAAGACTCCGTGGAACCATGTTCTCTGAAACATACTGTTCCAGAAAAACAAGGTCCCATTGGAGATGTAGTTCTGACACCATGATGTTTTTAAGTCTTAGAAATAGACCCCCAATTTCAGTGTCATTGCCCGTAACGACAAATACACCCTCGATATTCACTGTGCGTGATGCACGGTAGTCAAAAACATCCATACTTGTATATTCAATAAGTTGAAATATAAAATATATAAGAAAAAGACTATCTCTGCAGTAATATGAAAAATCTAGTGGACTATTAGTGTAAAGAAAAAAGGAGCATACTGCGCTGAGATAAACACAAAAAAGCAGCCGCCAACACTGCTGTAGATAAAGCAATAGAAAATGTGGATATAAGTGTGGCGCTAATTTTTGTTAGTCTAAGTGCAATAATATATCGCACTTAGATAAATAACGTGATTGAATGTGTTACCAAAACAAAAACCAGTGTGAAAACAAAAACCAAAAATACAAATGAATCGTGTGGTTATACATATAAAACAGGATTACTGTGATAGTTAGTGATAATCATTAAAGCAATAAATATTTACTATAAAAACTCAATATTCAAGGAATGAATAAAATAAAATAAAGTCCAAGGAAAAGTAAACATTCATCTGTTTTAAAGGTGAAGTGAAAATCAATCCCGAATAGTAATGTTCATTAGTGATATAAACTTGAAATCCGAATATGGAGTGCTGTGAAAACCGCCACCAAGAGTGAGTTGAAGGAGGCTTACCGGAAATCTCAGACCTGGGGAAGCATATGCCACTCAGGTCCAGAAAAGCTTGGGGGTTTACAAACCCAATGTAGATGATCTGGAGTCTGAGGGGTTTCTTATTTCACTTCAATCTCATAGGACATCTAATATGTTGATAACGTGTTCATAAGCGTATACAAAAGGCTCGGTATCCGTATTTTGTGCGTATGAAAGTAAAAAAACTCACATAGCGTGATACCGTTTGGAAAGGTTTTAATAGCAAAAAAGGAGTAACAATAAAACACTCACATTTAAGATGGTATAAAAGGCATAGATTCAGGTACAGGAGCGATACGTGTAGACAGGTCCACCCGACTAGTTTCGACTAATCAGTCATCATCTGGGGTATGGACTATGTCCTCCACGCATCGCACTAAATAGATAAAATTACCTCTATGACCCCGGAAGTGGACCACCATTACATCACTTCCGGTTCTTTATATTAGAGAAATTGGTTAAAATAAATTAAAATATGGTAACACCTGTGTGGTTGGATTAGGTACATATCATGTAGGTTTTAATAGATATTTTATTATTCCATTAGTTGGTCTTTAACTAGAACGGCGTGTCACATGAGGTGACACCACCGTATAAATGACAGAACCTCTATCTGCGGAACGCTGCGTCATTTCCGCAGTAGAGTCCCATCACTATAGGAAGCGTCATCCAAGCATCGCTATGAAAACGAGGCTTGGATCTCATGCCGCGACGTCATATCCGTATGCGTCATATGACGCTACCAGCTAAGCATAACACCGCCGTCCACGCCTCGCTCTGAAAACG
Source organism: Rana muscosa (assembly GCA_029206835.1). Lineage (NCBI taxonomy): Eukaryota > Metazoa > Chordata > Amphibia > Anura > Ranidae > Rana > Rana muscosa. The sequence continues at coordinate 319,469,758 of CM055117.1, read as the reverse complement.
AGGCGTGGATCCGACATCCTGCACAGCCACGCCTCAACGTCATATCCTTATACTTGGTACGACGTTGACGGTTAAGCATAACAACACCGTCCACGCCTCGCTCTAAAAACGAGGCGTAGATCCAATTTCCTACACAGCCGCTCCTCCAAAAACAAAGGGGCGGCACCTGTGTATCTAATGTGGAAACTTTATATGGAAACATTACCTCCCCCTTTGTTCCGCATAGAGGCTAACCAGGTTATCTGCAATTATGCAGACCTAGTAACCATTGATAATACATAGCGGCCAGGGGAGGTATGTGCATCATACAAACAAAAGAATTTTGTTTAGGATAAGGGTTGTGCTTATAAGGAAATTATAAATAAAGGTAATGTACCAATCTTTTTGCATTGTGTGTAATCACAATGCAAAAAAGAAGCCACACAAGTGCATCATAAATGGTATAAATTAAATAACAGGCTATGTATACATAATTCACACTCAGATGGTTATTTGTGTCTTATAAACAAATTCATGAGAATGCACATGCATATTATTATATAAAATTCAATTTTAAGAATATTTTAAATGACAATAAAAATTAAAATTAAAATGTAAAAATATAAAATGAGTACAGATTCGAAAATTTAGGAGAAGTCATATTTAAATTGTATCAAGACATGTTAATAAAAGAATTAATGTCCCACTCTACATTCATTCCTTGTGGATGGTGGGTTAGGAGCTCATATATGCAGAATGTTTCCAATCTGGATACTCCCCTAGTGGTAGCTCCTCCCCTCCATGGAACCACAAAGCGGTCTATGACCAAAAATTGTGTGCCGCTGGGATTTCAAGCATGGTGTTGTCGATAATGCCTAGGGACTGTGTGTTTTATACTGCCGAGTTTGATCTTACTAATGTGTTCAGATACCCTGGCAGTGAAGGTTCTTATAGTTCTGCCCACATATTGTTTGCCGCATGGACACGTCAGCAAATATACGACATGAGTTGTGGCACATGTGCAGAACTGTTTAATAGGGTAAACCCTGTTAGTAACTGAGGATCTGAACTCCTTAGTAGGCTTTCTTCCACATGTGTTATGTTGACAAACAACACATTTTTTGCAGGGATAATAACCAGTCCAATTATGAAAAAAACTGGGTTTGATAGGTGGATTTATAATATTAGGTGCATTTGTCGTTACGGGCAATGACACTGAAATTGGGGGTCTATTTCTAAGACTTAAAAACATCATGGTGTCAGAACTACATCTCCAATGGGACCTTGTTTTTCTGGAACAGTATGTTTCAGAGAACATGATTCCACGGAGTCTTAGATGGGATATTCATCCACAACAAGGAGAAGTAGACCGTGAGTCCTGGTTCAAATACTTCAATGAGGCCGGGACCAAATTTCTCAATTTCCTTATTACTAGGAAGAGAAGTCGTCTCGCAGATTTAGATCGAGAGATAAAAGAACTTAAAGATGGACTACTTGTATATAAAAATACAGTTGAATATAACACTCTGTCATCCAGTCTCCAGGCCCATCTTGTTAAAGAAGATAGGGACCAGAGAAATAAAAAACATAAAAAATACTCACGGGACATTGGGGACTATAAGTCTGGGAAAGTGTACATTTGGCAAAAACCTTCTGCACCAGAGCAGGCTATGGAGGTTAATCCTTCCGGCTCTGTAGCGGCGACACTTCCAACAGAACATTATAGTCAACCAAAACCTTCTATGAATAGGAACCTACAGCTTAGTGATCAAACACAAGGAGCTAGATCACAAAATGTCCACACCCCTAAGAATACACAAAGAGGGAGGGGACATAGTTCCAATAGAAGAGGTGGGAGAGGACAGAAAGGTAGTCATTCTAATTATGAGAACAATCAATACTATGAGAGAGATAGGTTATATCAAAGGGGATCACCACCCAGATTTTATGACCATCCCCATACCTCCCATCAGAATTACCCAATTACATCTACTCATAATAGATATTCTCCTCTTCAGGACTATCATGATGATAGAGTATACCCATATCCCGTTCCTGAGTTCGATCGATCTCCATATGGATACCAACAATCTAATCACAACCCTCGTCCCACTCAGGGTTTTCAGGAGGACCCCCTAAGAAGAAAAAGGGGTCCCGAAACAAGAGAGGGACCAGAGGAGGGAGGAGATTACAAAGGCGGAAAGAGAAGTTGAACATGACCTGTCAAGGCATGTTTAACTTAAGCAGTGTCACATTATCCCAAGAAGAAAAGATGGTTTTGGATAAGGGCCTTAAATTTGCCTCTCCATGTAAACTTAATAAGTTTAACACCTTTGTGGATATACATAAGTATATCAGGAAAATCAATATCCAACGCTGCATTACTTCAAATCCCACCAGGAATGTAGCAAGGGCAGCGACTTCAGGCACTGTCCATTCGGGGTTAGCTAACCCCTCACTTTTTAATCCTCCTAATAAACTAGCGCCAGCATTAAACATGTTTAGGGACTTGGTCCTTCAGGATTTGGCCAAGCTTCCCCCTAAAAATATTTCTAACAATCCTTTACCCAGTATGGGTCTCAAAACCCTATGTGACAACAAAAATCTTGTCATACACCCCGCCGACAAAGGTGGGGGCATAGTTTTGTTAGATAAAGCTAGCTATATGTAAGAGATGTATAACATTTTGAGCGATCAAGACACTTATAAAGAAATACCAAGTAACCCAACCTTTAAATATAAGAAAAAGTTAACTAATCTCATCACTAGAGGTTTTGATTCGAAGATTTTAAACTATAAAGAGAAGTCGTATCTTGTCCCTTTAGCCCCTAGAATTCCGATTATATATTATCTGCCTAAAATCCACAAGGATCCGCTTCCCCCTCCTGGGCGTCCCATTATTAGTGGGATAGATTCCATTACATCCAGGATAGGGAAATATATAGATTTCTTTTTGCAACCCTCTGTCAGAACCATGCCTTCCTATCTTAAGGTTACTAAGGACGTTATCGAACGCCTTAGGTCAATATCCTTTGAGGGCGAACTTATTATGGCTACGGCGGATGTGGCATCTCTGTACACCTGCATCCCACATCATAGGGGTATGGAGGCTGCCCAACAATTTTTAAACAGAGACCTCACGCTAGCTGCTCCCCAAGTAAACTTTATCATGGAATTATTGGAATTCGCCACTCAACATAATTATTTTTGGTTCGACGGACAATACTATCTCCAACAGAAAGGGGTTGCAATGGGAGCCAAATTTGCGCCAAGTTTGGCCAATTTGTTCATGGCCAAATGGGAGGAGGATGTCGTCTATACCCTGGATGACCCTCAGCTTTTGCTTTGGGCCAGGTATATCGACGACATCCTCCTCCTATGGGCTGGCAATTCACAAACACTGGAGGATTTTTTCTCAGTGTTAAACGATAACGATAGAGGTATTACTCTCACATATGATTCCAGCCAGTCTATGATAAATTTTTTGGATTTACAGATCGAAAGATCAGGACAACAGTTTAAGTTCAGTACTTATTTTAAGCCCACTGACCGAAATGGATTTATACCCATGAACAGCTGCCACCATAAGTTGTGTCTTAAATCGGTCCCTAAGAGTCAATTTCTGCGACTTCGCAGGAATTGTACCGAAACCGCTACTTTTGTGGCACAAGCAAATGTATTAAAGAAAAGATTTCTAGAAAAGGGGTATAACCAGGAAGAAATTGAAAGTGATCTGAAAAGAGTGTTGAATATAGAAAGATCTACATTATTTGAGGACAGACCTCCTAGAGAGGGGAACGATTCTTTTAGATGGTCCTTCCTTACTACTTTCTCCACTCAGCATAGGCAAATTAAAGCCATTTTTGACAAACACTGGGGGATATTGCGTAATGATAGGATATTGGGTGCCTTAATTCCTGAGAGACCTAAGGTTATCTATAAAGGAGTACCTTCTCTACAAAACAAAATTGCTCCTAATATTATAAATCCACCTATCAAACCCATTTTTTTTCATAATTGGACTGGTTATTATCCCTGCAAAAAATGTGTTGTTTGTCAACATAACACATGTGGAAGAAAGCCTACTAAGGAGTTCAGATCCTCAGTTACTAACAGGGTTTACCCTATTAAACAGTTCTGCACATGTGCCACAACTCATGTCGTATATTTGCTGACGTGTCCATGCGGCAAACAATATGTGGGCAGAACTATAAGAACCTTCACTGCCAGGGTATCTGAACACATTAGTAAGATCAAACTCGGCAGTATAAAACACACAGTCCCTAGGCATTATCGACAACACCATGCTCGAAATCCCAGCGGCACTCAATTTTTGGTCATAGACCGCTTTGTGGCTCCATGGAGGGGAGGAGCTACCACTAGGGGAGTATCCAGATTGGAAACATTCTGGATATATGAGCTCCAAACCCACCATCCACAAGGAATGAATGTAGAGTGGGACATTAATTCTTTTATTAACATGTCTTGATACAATTTAAATACGACTTCTACTAAATTTTCGAATCTGTACTCATTTTATATTTTTACATTTTAATTTAAATTTTTATTGTCATTTAAAATATTCTTAAAATTGAATTTTATATAATAATATGCATGTGCATTCTCATGAATTTGTTTATAAGACACAAATAACCATCTGAGTGTGAATTATGTATACATAGACTGTTATTTAATTTATACCGTTTATGATGCACTTGTGTGGCTTCTTTTTTGCATTGTGATTACACACAATGCAAAAAGATTGGTACATTACCTTTATTTATAATTTCCTTATAAGCACAACCCTTATCCTAAACAAAATTATTTTGTTTGTATGATGCACATACCTCCCCTGGCCGCTATGTATTATCAATGGTTACTAGGTCTGCATAATTGCAGATAACCTGGTTAGTCTCTATGCGGGACAAAGGGGTAGGTAATGTTTCCAAATAAAGTTTCCACATTAGATACACAGGTGCCGCCCCTTTGTTTTTGGAGGAGCGGCTGTGTAGGAAATTGGATCCACGCCTCGTTTTTAGAGCGAGGCGTGGACGGTGTTGTTATGCTTAACCGTCAACATCGTACCAAGTATAAGAATATGACGTTGCGGCATTAGGTTTTGGAGGCATGGCTGTGCAGGATGTCGGATCCACGCCTCGTTTTCAGAGCGAGGCGTGGACGGCGGTGTTATGCTTAGCTGGTAGCGTCATATGACGCATACGGATATGACGTCGCGGCACGAGATCCAAGCCTCGTTTTCATAGCGAGGCTTGGATGCCGCTTCCTATAGTGATGGGACGCTACTGCGGAAATGACGCAGCGTCCCGCAGATAGAGGTGGTGTCACCTTATGTGACACGCCGTTCTAGTTAAAGACCAACTAATGGAATAATAAAAAATCTATTAAAACCTACATGATATGTACCCAATCCTACCACACAGGTGTTACCATATTTTAATTTATTTTAACCAATTCCTCTAATATAAAGAACCGGAAGTGATGTAATGGTGGTCCACTTCCGGGGTCATAGAGGTCATTTTATCTATTTAGTGCGATGCGTGGAGGACATAGTCCATACCCCAGATGATGACTGATTAGTCAAAACTAGTCGGGTGGACCTGTCTACACGTATCGCTCCTGTACCTGAATCTATGCCTTTTATACCATCTTAAATGTGAGTGTTTTATTGTTACTCCTTTTTTGCTATTAAAACCTTTCCAAACGGTATCACGCTATGTGAGTTTTTTTACTTTCATACGCACAAAATACGGATACCGAGCCTTTTGTATACGCTTATGAACACGTGATCAACATATTAGATGTCCTATGAGATTGAAGTGAAATAAGAAACCCCTCAGACTCCAGATCATCTACATTGGGTTTGTAAACCCCCAAGCTTTTCTCGACCTGAGTGGCATATGCTTCCCCAGGTCTGAGATTTCCGGTAAGCCTCCTTCAACTCACTCTTGGTGGCGGTTTTCACAGCACTCCATATTCGGATTTCAAGTTTATATCACTAATGAACATTACTATTTGGGATTGATTTTCACTTCACCTTTAAAACAGATGAATGTTTACTTTTCCTTGGACTTTATTTTATTTTATTCATTCCTTGAATATTGAGTTTTTATAGTTAATATTTATTGCTTTAATGATTATCACTAACTATCACAGTAGTCCTGTTTTATATGTATAACCACACGATTCATTTGTATTTTTGGTTTTTGTTTTCACACTGGTTTTTGTTTTGGTAACACATTCAATCACGTTATTTATCTAAGTGCGATTTATTATTGCACTTAGACTAACAAAAATTAGCGCCACACTTATATCCACAATAAAATGACGGTCGTTGCAACTTTTTATCTTGCACGGTATTTGCGCAATAATTTTTCAAACGCCTTTTTTTGGGGAAAAAATGGTTTCATGAATTAAAAAATAACAAAACAGTAAAGTTAGCCCAATTGTTTTGTAAAATATGAAAGCTTATGTTACGCCAAGTAAAAAGATACCCAACATGTCACGCTTTAAAATTGCGCACACTCGTGGAATGGCGCCAAACTTCGGTACTTAAAAATCTCCATAGGCGACGCTTTGAATTTTGTTACAGGTTACCAGGTTAGAGTTACAGAGGAGGTCTAGTGCTAGAATTGTTGCACGTGCTCTAACGCACGCGGCGATACCTCACATATGTGGTTTGAACTGCGTTTACATATGCGGGCGGGACTTACGTGTGGGTTCGCTTCTAAGCGCGAGCTATTGAGGACGGGCGTTTAAAAAAAAAATTATTATTTATTTATTTATTTTACTTATTTTTTTTTATTTTTACTGTGACAGGTCCTCTTTATGGAGAGATGCGGGGTCAATAAGACCCCACATCTCTCCTCCAGGCTGGAAAGCATGAGATCGTGAAAAAAATTTCACTGATCTCATACTTACAGCCGCAATGGCGGCTTTCTTTACATTTGAGGACCCGGGCGTGACGTCATCACATCGCGCCCGGGCCTCCGACGATCATAGAGATGACTGGTGACTATCTGGTCACCAGTCATCTCTATGCTCATCACGTGACCCACCACCGGCGCCGACGATTCTCTGCGGGTCCCCGATCGCACGGGAGAGCCCGGAGAAGCACCAACGCCTATAAGAATGATCAAGCGGTGGAACCGCCGCTATGATCATTCTTATGGTGCGCAGGATCGCCGGCTGAAAAAAAGGATATCTGAATGATGCCTCTAACTGCAGGCATCATTCAGATATCCCCCCTCAAACTCAGGAGTCAGGACGTCATATGACGCCCACCCGGAGGGGGAGAGGGTTCCTGCCGGCGTCATTTTCCAATGGCCCGGTATGGAAGGGGTTAAATACTGCATTACTTTGTAAAATAGCTCATGCGGTATTTTAGTAGTGTTTTTTAGTGACTTATTTTAAACGTGAAGAGGTATTTTACTGCGGATCTTAAAGTGGTAGATACCGATTTGTGAATGGAGCTCAATATTTCCAATGCCCCTTTGGATTTTCACAGACTGGACTCTGGGTGTATACACTATTAAAGTGATTGTAAAGTCTCTTTTTTTTATATAAAAATAACAAACATATTATACTTATCTTCCCTGTGCAGTGGATTTGCACAAAGCAGCCCATATCCTTCTCTTCTCGGGTCCCTCTTCTGTACTCCTGGCCCCTCCCCCCTGTCGAGTGCCTCCACAGCAAGCAGCTTGCTATGGGGGCACCCGAGCCGTGTCACAGCTCCCTGTGTCCATTTAGACATGGAGCTGTGGCCCAACCCCACCCCCTCCCTCTCCTGATTGGCTAACTCACTTTGATTGACAGCAACGGGAGCCAATGACCGAAAATTTCTAAATAAAAAAAGGTTTTTCTTTGTTTCTGTTATAAAATTTTGTTAATAAGTATGTTTTCTTTGCACTGATGGTCACTGATAAGGCAGCACTGATAGGCAGCACTGATGGGCACTGATGGACACTCATAGGTGGCACTGATAGGCGACACTGGGCACTGAAAGGCTGCACTGTTGGGTACTTATAGGTGGCACTGATGGACACTGATGTACTGGCAGGGATTACTGATTGGCATCTATAATGGGCATTGATTGGCACCTCTAGAGTGCACTGATTGGCATCCCTGGTGGTCAAGGGTGGGCATCCCTGGTGGGCACAGGTGGGCATCCTGGGGTGGGCTGCACTGATAATCAACCCCCCCTCCCATCAGGAGAGCAGCCGATCAGCTCTCCTCTACTTGCGTCTGATAGTGAGAGTGGAGGAAAAGCCGATAAACGGCTTTTCCTGTTTACACTGTGATCAGCTGTGATTGGACACAGCTGATCACATGGTAAAGGGCCTATGCCCGAGGCTCTTTACCTAGATCAGAGATGCAGTGTTGCGGCCGTGGGCACACAATTGCAGCTTATCCTGCTGGACGTCATATGGTGCCCAGTCAGGGTAATGAAACCACTTTCTGGCCGAATTCTGCTATATGGTGGATGGGAAGTGGTTAAGATAAAAAAAACTCCTGACTTTACAACCCCTTGTGTAATGTCATTACTAGCATATTGGCATGACTACCTATTTGTTGCCCATGTATTGTCACAACTTTTTGTTTGTTTCTGCTATATTGACTTGACTGCCCATTTGTTGCCAGTTGATTACAACGATTTACTAAATTTTAACTACCGTATTTATCGGCGTATAACACACACTTTTTTCCCCTTAAAATCAGGGGAAAATCGTGGGTGCGTGTTATACGCCGATACCCACTGATCCCGGCGATCTCCGCTGACTGAGCGGAGCGCAGCGATCGCCGCCGAGATACACATAGCCGAGTGTACTCGGCTATACTCGGCTTTTCTCGGCTCTGCTCACAGTCACGCCCAGTCCCGCCATTGGACCTGTGATATGTCCATCATAGGGCGGGACTCGGCGTGACTGTGAGCGAAGCCGAGAAAAGCAGAGTATAGCCGAGTACACTCGGCTATGTGTATCTCGGCTCCGCCCAGTCCCTGCGTTCTCGGCGGCGTTCGCCCCGCTCCGCCCAGTCTCTGCGGCGATCTCGGCGGCGCCAATTTTGAAAACTGGGGCAAGGCTGCACTGGACACTGGGCAAAGGCTGCACTTAGCAAAGGCTGCACTGGACACTGGGCAAAGCTGCACTGGACACTGGGCAAAGGCTGCACTGGGCAAAGGCTGCACTGGACACTGGGTAAAGCTGCACTGGGCACTGGGCAAAGCTACACTGGGCAAAGGCTGCACTGGGCAAAGGCTGCACTGGACACTGGGTAAAGCTGCACTGGACACTGGGCAAAGCTACACTGGGCAAAGGCTGCACTGGGCAAAGGCTGCACTGGACACTTGGTAAAGCTGCACTGGGCAAAGGCTGCACTGGACACTGGGCAAAGGCTGCACTGGACACTGGGCAAAGGCTGCACTGGACACTGCTGGCAAGGCTGCACTGACAAGGCTGCAACTGACACTGGTAAGGCTGCATTTAAATGTAAGTTTTTTTTTTCCTTAAACTTCCCTCCTAAAAGTTTTTTTCCCTAAAATTCCCTCCTAAACTTGGGGTGCGTGTTATACGCCGGTGCATGTTATACGCCGATAAATACGGTATGTAATTTAACAAATGACTGTTAACTATCTACTGTCAATGGTTGCCCACTTGTTCCCCATGCATTGTGAGAATTGCCCATTTCTTTGTCTATATTTTGTCAAATCACCACTGTTTAGACTAGAGCAGTGTTTCTCAACCTTTTTCAGTCAAAACATCATTTAATATTGTTCACAATATTAAGACACCCCATTCTAAAATGTAAAAAAAATAAAATAATATAATGCAGCAACGTCCACACATGTAGGGCACCCCAATGTTAGAGGTGATTTATTCTTCAAAAGCCAACACACCTTTGCAAACTGGTGCTGACTAGTTTTATAATGCTTATGTTTCCCCAGTGCTGCATCATTCCAGCATCTGGGTTTTGGCTATTGCATTTTCCCTGTCTGTGTCCACCTGCAAGGTGATTGATATGGTCAGTCACCTGTTATAAGCAAGCCAAATGCTCTGTCCCTTGTGTGTAATAGAGACAGTGATACCTGCCTTGTTCCTGCCCTGTTTTGCTAGTTTGGATTTCCCTGTGTATGACTTGGATTGGATATTGAACTATTCCCTGAACTCAGCCTTCCTTTTACCTGAACTGTCATAGAACGACGCTATCTGTCTGCTAAACTGCAAGTATCGGTTTGCTTTGCTCAGTTCGCATCTGCCTTAGCGTGATGGCCAGGCACTATAGCATTGTGTATAGTCCTGGGGGCAACCAAGTACTGGTAGGCCTGCTTGTCTTAAGGGAAAGGGGGCTGCTATAGGTGAAGCGCACAGTAGATGGCTATAGTGTCTGACCAACCACCTGCGTTGGGGTAGACGTGACATGGTGCACAATGAAAACCTGTGGCTCTGTGTAACTAAAAGGCAAGCTGAATCCACCAACTTTTATACAATCTTTGGGCAATTGTTAGGCATTTTGCCAAGACACCCCTGAAGAAATCTGTAGGCATCACAGAGTTCCTGGGCATTGTGTTTGAAAAAAGCTTGTTTAACTGCAGTATATTCTGCAGAGAAGTCCAGATTCCACTGGATCAAAATACTATATGAATGGAAATACAAATCCCAGAGACAGATTGTATGTACTTATTTTTACTTTCAAAGTATTTATTAAAGATTTTACAAATAATAAAACAAGCGTCAATGCAAAAGTCCCACCGTCAGCAGAATAAATAGAGAAAACAAATGCAATGCACAAAATAATAATACCCACATTACCAATCTCAAAACAATAAAGGTAACATAAATTTATGCAGGGGTCAGTGTTCTGCTGCACCAGAAAGATGAGTACATACCCAATGAAGACTACCCCAAGATCAAAATGCTGGACATGTGGGAAGCTAAAATATCAAACTCCCAGGTAGGCAAATATACAACAGAAGAAAAGACAAGAAAAAGAAAAGAGCAAAAGGAAGTGGTCCGGACAAGCGTCAAAAGGAAATAAAATATTCCCCAAAACCAAAAAGAAATAATAAGCTAACACACCAAAGAGACATACATATAGGTAGCCCACGGCTCCCAGGTCTGTTAAAAATTTTTGACAGTGTCCTGCAAGATGCTAACAATATTCTCATTTAACATGATCCAGGTGACTTTTTTCCTAGCCTGTGCCAAGGATACAGTAGATTGTTTCCAGGATTTAGCAACCGTCATCTTAGCCCCTAGCAAAATAAAGAAAATCAAACATCGTGAGCACTTAGGTACTCCAGGTACAGGGGTATTAAGGAGTGCTATACGTGGAGTCTAGGGAACTGACTGACCCATTACTCTGCGAATCAGGGCGAAGATGGCGTTCTAAAAGCCCCAAATCCTAGGGCATTCCCACCAGATATGCCACATTGTCCCCGGCATTTGACCGCCTCGGAAACGCAAAGGCGATACGGAGGGGTACATTTTGGCCAGCCGAGGTGGCACTAAGTACCAACGGGTAAGCCCCTTCAAATTTGCCTCTATCAAGACGACATTCAAAATACTCCTTTGTGACCTCAGGAAACAACTGTGCCATTACTCTGTGTCCCTTTACTCTCCCAAATCCATATCTCAGCCTTCCATATAAGGTAGTCTAGGGGGAGAACCCAATAGCAGCCCATAGACAAGGGAAATACCCCAGTGGTGATCTGCATCATGCGTGCACCACTTTTTATATGGAGTTACTTGATAGTCTGGCTTAACCGGCCAGAGGGATTGTAAAAAATGCAAAATTTGAAAAAAAATAAAACGCTCCGACTGAGGCATTTCGAAAACCTCCGCATAATGACAGAGTGTAAAAGGTCCCCTATGTGTAATTTTCTGCCCAATTCTGTACAGCCTTTTATCTAACCACCATTTAAAGGCCTTAATGTCCTGCCCTGGAAGGAAATCCAGGCTATTAAACAAATGAGCTAATGGGCGTCACTGTTTGAGCAGAGCTTCTCCCACAATGCTACCAAATTGGAGAGAGTAGAATGGGAGTCCGGTGTTTAGGATAGCTCCACAAAAGTAGTCCAACGTATAGCCTGGAGTTGCCATCCTCTTCAAATGTACCGAGTCTGGTTTGGCGTATCAAGAATATACTCTGGAGAGTTGTGTGAGGTAATCCACCTGGTAATACCAAAACAAGTCAGGCAACCCCAGTCTTCCCTAAAGCCTCGTACACCCGACCGAGTTTCTCGTCAAAAACGACAAAAAAACTGCCGAGAGAGCTTTCTTGCCGAGAAAACCGTTCGTGTGTATGGTTTTTCGTCGAGAAAACTGCCGTGAATCTCGACGAGAAAAATAGAGAACCTGCTCTCTTTTTTCTCGTCAGGATTCTCGATTTTCTCGTCGGGTTTCTCGTCGGCCTGTTTTGCGATGAGAAAACCGTTCGTGTGTATGCTTTTCCGAGTCTTCAAAAATCACGCATGCTCAGAATCAAGTATGAGACGGGAGCGCTTCTTCTGGTAAAACAAGCCTTCGTAAAGGAGATAGCACATTCGTCACGCTGTAAATTATTGCATCGTTTAAATGTTGCGCATTTAAATCTTCTTTAGAATGGTACAATAATGAAAACTAAAGAACTTGTTTTGCTGCTGATATTCACACAGAGTTCTGACTAACTATTTTAAACATTTCTCATGAATATTTAGCTGTATTATATCGAGCAAGATCTCCTTAATATTTAAATTTTTAAAATTTTGAATACAGATGTTCATTTTAAATGATTCTTTATTTTATAGTTAGCTCCATGATTTTTTTTTCTTGTGTCAAGTTTACCCCTTAATTTTTTATTTTTTTTTCGACCTTCAAGGAGATTTTTTTGTGTTAGCTGTCCCTTTTATTTTATTTGTTAAAATGTATCTGCCTACTCCAAAGCTAAATTTATAATTATTATAAAAACACATAGTCAAGTATTAACTGTCAACATTTATTCATGTAGATAACAAAATAAATAGAAGGCAGCGCTGGAGAACCTGCTGCCATTTGTGCATCCATGGGACCCCAGAGCACACATCAACCCTGTGTGGACAATACAATTGGGAGCTTGACAAGCACATCAGTTGTGAGCACAATCTGATGCTGGACTCCCAGAGGTCAGGAACAGCAGCAGGTGATATACATGTCCCAAGTCTGTGGTACTACAACAGGCTGCCTTCTGTCAGACCACATTGAAGCAAGGCCATCACTTCCTGGTCTTCTTGGCAGCCTTCCCTGCAGCCTTCCCTGAAGCCTTCCCTGCAGCCTTCCTTTTGTGTGTGGCTGGAGGCTGTGCCACTGGAGGTGTACTCGTGTCAGGAGGAGGAGAAGGAGGTGGAGGAGAAGAAGAAGGTGGTGGAGGAGGAGGAGGAGGTTGAGGTTGTGAAAGCTGGGCGACCTCACATACGGCCGTATTGGGGGTAATTCTCCCCATCACCCCCTTGTTCAGTAAGGTGATCAGCCGGGGCTCGCATAGGAGGCGTTGTTCCATGCTCATCACATTGAATTTGGCCCCAACTAGGCTGGCAATGGCCTCTTCAGTGGATGTTGTCTCCTGGAGGTTGGCATGTGCCTCTCTAATCAGGCCCATTGCTGCCTCACTTGTGCGCCTGTCCCTCCTGGTTCTTTTTGGAAGGCAGATGGGAGGCACCTGAGATCTGGTCCTGCTACTTGGCCCGGCCACCTCCTGTCTGCCACTGGGCCCTGCCACCTCCTGTGTGCCACTGGGCTCTGCCACCTCCTGGCTCACAGTGGGCCCTGCCACCTTCTGGCTCACAGTGGGCCCTGCCACCTTCTGGCTCACAGTGGGCCCTGCCTCCTCCTGGCTCACAGTGGGCCCTGCCTCCTCCTGCCTGACACTTTCCAGACCTTCCTCCTGGCTGATGTCATCCTGTGTATGAAAAAGGGACATAGTTTTAGTTTTTGGTTTATCATTTACACACAAATTATAGCTCATGACTGTTGCGAATTGAATGTAAATCAATAGAAAAGACTATTATTATGACCCCATCATTTTTCATTCTTCTCCCCCAATTTTGGGCCCACTACTGTCTATTGATATTTAGATCACTTTTTGGTCCCATTTTTTGGGGGGATTTACATATTATCTTATTTTTCATGCATTAATTTTCTCACAATACATTTTTAGAAAATACTATACCTGGCTCCAGATGTCCAAATCAGGTTCTTCCAGGATGGCTGCCTCCTCTTGCTCCAGAGAAGGCTCAGGTTGGCTGCAGGGAAGTCTGGGGGGGAAGACTGGACAGTGATGGCCTTAACTCAAGGTGATCGTTCAGAAAGGACATCCTGCTGTAGTACCACAAAGTCGGGACATATACATCAGCTGCTGCTGCTCCTGACCTCTGAGAAACCAGGACCCTAAAGCGCTCAGTCCTGTATGTGCCTCTCAAGCTCCCAATTTTACTGTCCACCTGTTGTGTGGTTGCTGTGGGTATCTTGGTCTGCACAAATGGGAGCAGCCTCTCCAGCGCTGCTTTCCTCACACCATTTATTCGGTGAATGGGGTTTTTGGTCTCCCAGAGCGGGCAGCTCCCTTACCCGGTCAATAAATTCACCAGAAATTCCCTATCACTGATGAAAGCATTCATTTTTGGTCTGCAAGCCAAAACACAAGACAAAAAAAGTAATGTCAGTCACACAGTCTAACCTCCTGTAAATCTGATTCCCCATATATATCCTCAAACAATCTCTAGGCAGTATAGGCCACGATTTCACAAAGTATAAAAATCACATACCTTCGTTCTCACGTCCGTCACTTTTTCTCCTCTCTCCGCACACAGAACGTAGTAACGTCACATGTGTGTTTGCTTTATATACACTACGCATGCGTGAAACTCCGCACACGTCGCTCCGCACACGTCGCCCGCCCATGACGTTCACATTATCAACTTTTCCCCACCCCTTCTCTTTCGGCGCGCAGACAGATATGGCGGAGTCACAGCAGATGTCTGGTAATTCTTCCATTAACGATGATGAGACCAGCCCAGACCGTGAAACGTCACGATCAAGGAGGAGATTCAAGGCATCTAATATGTCTTACGCGGAGATGGCGGAGATGGTGGACATATTGCTAAAGTAGAATTATGATGCAAAGCATGGGCCGTATACCCACCCTAATCTAAGGAAGTCCAGAATAATGAAGAAAGTAGTGAAAAGTCTGAAGAAGAATTTCGGGGTGAAACGATCAAAGGAGCAGCTTAGAAAGAGGTGGTCTGACCTCAAACTGAGGGAGCCAGAGCAGTTAAAGAGCATTAAGAGAATGCTAGAAAAAAGTAAGTACTTCTCCTGTGTTCCTATTATTGTATTTCAGAACTTGCATGTGCTCCATGTTGTTGCATTTTACTATTGTACCTTAGAAAATGTCATCGGTAAAACTTGGTTTGGCCCAGTAATCGTTCGTTACAGACACATCGTTCGCACACTATATACAATGTTTTGCGAGGATACAGGGTTCCAATAATTTAGAGAGATGCCTGTTTTTATTCCATAAATGTTATTACAGTGTTGGCTAGATGATGTGTTTGGAAAGAGAATAAAATGCAAACTTTAATCAGTATAAAGGAGAGGACACTCAGCAGCTGTTTCCACATCTGGACTCTGGAGCACTATAGCGTGGGCCACCAGAACCACCTTTTTAGGGTGCCCCACACAGGTGCATCAGTGCATTTTTGGGGTGCCTCCATGTGTAAAAAATGTCATCATTTGGTGAACACTCAAGATTTGTATATTTTGAAATAATGTCTTCAGCTTGTAACTCGGCCCAAACAGACACTTGTACCCCACTTCCAAACAATGTAGCATGTTCATATTTTTTAGCTAAAATATCTGTGTGCTAAGTATACCTTTTTTTTCATTCTCATAGGGGAGAGAAGACTGGGAGGACACCACTCCAGGGAGCAAAGGAACCCCACACCTTCTAAAGAACCCCAACCTGAGGATGTTGAGGAAGTTGAAGAGGTGGAGGAAGGAGAAGTGGAGGAAGGAGAAGTGGATGACGTGGTGGAACTTGTCACCACAACAGGTCAGTATCTGTCACCACAGCTTTAGGTAAGAGATGTAGGCCTGCAGAGTTATAATACCTTTTGTATTTTTTATAGGGGATGAAAATGTTGTTGTTAAAGAAAGTACGCGTTTCTCTGCTGACAGTGCCCTACGAATCATCCAGCAAGTAATGGAGTGTAGTACAGAACTGGACAGAATTAAGCAAAGAATGAATGTGATGGATCAAACCTTTAAGGACATCCTAGATGTTTTGGGGCGAATTGAATAAGGCACAAAACACCCCATTTTATTTTTTGTTATTGTTATTCCCCCAATTTTACGCTTTTAGACAATCAATCAAGCCAAAATTTGAAGATGCACACAGTGTGTCAACATGTGCCATCTGCCATCAGGGGATATCCATAAACGGGTTTGGGGGGTGCAACCCCTTCCTCGCATGTCAAGTAGGTGAAAGGAAGAAGGGGTTGCACCCCCAAAACACGTCCATTGATCACCCATGATGGCAGATAGCACATGTTGACAATAGGGATCAGGAGGAAAAAAACTTTTTAAAAAGACTCTAAATTGTGTGCATCTTCAAATTTTGGCTTGGTCAGGGGTGCCAACACCCCATATTATGACGGGCAGATTGAGACATTTTTCGTTAAATTGAATGTCTGATATTGCCAAGAGGTATACAATGTTGTAGTTTGTTGGATGGTAATGATGGTTTTGTATTTTCTTACCCCCAAAAAAAGGCCTGTTTCTGGCCAAAACCCCCAAAAAATTTGTAAACCAAAAAAATATATTTACCATGTGTGTGAATGTGCACAGAGTAAAATGTTTGAACAACAACAAAGTGTAGCTTCTTTTTCAAATACGCTCTAACCTTATTTGTGTATATTTTTGGTGTTACTAGTGAAATGGTTGGTATTTACTAAAGGAAAATACACTGTGCACTACAAATACACTATGACAAACTAGGAGACAGCAAAAAAAAAACAAAAAAACAATACATCAAATATCAGATTAAACCAGATATTTATTTTGTTCTTTCTCCCAAATTTTTTAGACATGGCCTGGCATAGGAATTGCCCCCCTACCCGTGAAATATTCTAAATATTTCTGGCGAACCTCACGGGCATTTTGGGGGGCAAGCCAGGACGGCCAGATTCTAGGCCCGGCAGGGTATTGCCAGTTGAAAGTCCTGCCTCAGGCACAATTGAGGCCATATAATTTGTTGATTTCCCTATAAGAAAATTGTGTAGCACACAGCAACAGAATACGACGTAGTTCAGTTTGTACTCCGCCAAGTTAATTGGTGTCATGAAAAGGCGGAACCGGCTGGCCATTATCCCGAAGGCATTCTCCACAACTCTTCGGGCCCTGGCCAGCCGGTAGTTGAACACCCTCTTCTCCGGGGTCAGGGTCCTCTGGGGAAATGGCCTCATGAGATGCGGTCCCAGTCCAAAGGCTTCATCAGCCAAAAACACAAAGGGGAGTCCTTCAACATTCCCTGCATCCGGTGGCAATGCAAGGTCGTCACTCTGGAGACGGAGGGCAAACTCTGTCTGGCTGAAGGATCCCCCATCAGACATCCGGCCATTCTTCCCCACATAGAGGAACTCATATTGTGCTGACACCACCGCCATCAGCACAATACTATGAAACCCCTTGTAGTTGTAGAAGTAGGACCCAGAACGGGGTGGCTTCACGATGCGGACGTGCTTCCCGTCAATGGCTCCACCGCAGTTGGGGAAGTCCCACCGCGTGGAAAACTCAGATGCCACAATCTACCATTCCTGTGGCGTGGAAGGAAGCTGTGGAGTCAAACAAGATAAACAAATATTAGTACTGTTGCACATAACATTGCAAGCAGATTATACTAAAAAACATTCTTGCCCAACATCATTATAAGTTTCCGTTTAATGTGTTTTTAAATGCTCAAATAGAAGGCTCAAGTATCATATTCATCACCCCCTCTGATGGTCCATTGTAAAAATATTTGGGGGGGGCTAGATGAGTTTGGGAATGCTCAAAAATAAGGACAATTAACATTTTTAGAAATTTTAGGGGGTGATTAGGGGGGGAGGGTAAAGCACTACAATGGAGCTGAAAAAATACATTGGGAAGTGAATCGGCTAGGTGTGTTTGGGCCCAGGATAGCATTGCAGTGGCGGTGCGTCCATAGTGGGCGCAGGAGCGCTGCCCCCTCTCTCTCCTGCGCCCGTCACTCAGAACAATACATAGGTTCATGCCTTGCATGAACCTATGTATTGTCGATGCTGCCCACTATTCAGGTGGATGGCCCCCTGTTGAGCGACGGCCATCTGAATAACAGCGGCTGGTTGGTTTTTGGAAGTGCCTATCAGAGCCAGCGGCTATGATAGGCTTCCCGATTACAGCCTGAGGGCTGTAATTGGCTTCAAAAAAGTTAACCAGTGGACGCAGGGGGGGGGGTGCGTTCCTTGGTTAAACACTGACAGGCTCCTCAGCCAATCATGTTCACCGGGTCTGGTTACCAGTAACCTGATTGGCTGATGCAACATCGAGGGCGGGAGAAGACATCGAGGAGAGAAGGACGGCGCTGACCACAGGAAGGTAAGTGCAGGGCTGGGGGGGAACTGCCTGTATTTGTGGGCAAACTGGCTGCATTTGAGGGGACAACTGGTGGCGTTTGATCGGCACAGTGGCTGCGTTTAATGGGCACAGTGGCGGCAATGGATGTTTTTTATTTTAACATTTTTTGGCTGCCCCCCCAAACATTTTGAGCACCAGCCGCCACTGCTGGAGAGGTTAGTGAAGGGAAATATGCATGGAGGAGAAAAAAGGGGCATTTAAAAGCTTACAGCATGCATGAGGACAAAGGGGACATTCTCAGCATATTACAATCATGGTAATTAGGGAAGGATGAAAGAAATACAATACATTAGCATACATGAAATACCTAGAATGTGATGTTAAAGGAGAAAACTTACCCTAATATAGTCCTCCTGCAGGACTTGGATAATGGCAGGTCTCTGGGATTATGACGCCCAGAGCCTGGGGGGAGATGCCTGTCGTGAACTTCAGGTCCTGCAGACTTCTCCCTGTCGCCAGGTAGCGTAATGTGGCGATGAGCCTCTGCTCAGCACTGATGGCTTCCCGCATAACGGTGTCCTGCCTGGTAATATAGGGGGACACCAAAGCCAACAGATGCTGAAAAATGGGGTCAGACATCTGCAGAAAATTCCTATAGTCCTCAGGATTATTCTCCACGATCTCCCGCAGCAGAGGCATATGACAGAATTGGTCCCGCTGGAGCAACCAATTCTTGGTCCATGAACTCCTCCTCACCCTGTTCATGGACTCATCTTGGTCCAAGACAAGCAGACCAACACCAAGCGCACGCACAGCACGAACTCTATGACGAGAACGTACCCGCGACATGGCTAGGAGACGGTCGTCTGATCAGAACGTACTAAACAGAACGCACTTAAGAACAGCAAGGCCTATGAAGAACGAACTGAAAATCAGAAACGAACGGGCAAGAACGCACTGTAAAACAGATACGACCTGCCTACACGCCCTGAAAGACAAGATACAAACCCACAAGCACAAACTGAACCACAGAAAACTAACTGAAGGCACGAAGACTGAAAAGCGCGAATCGTCTCTTCCCAAACTTTTACTTCACACGCGGTAACACGAGATCAGCAAAAGCAGCCCAAGGGGTGGCGCCATTGAAATCGATCTTCCCCTTTATACTGCTGTCGTACGTGCTGTACGTGACCGCGCAGAACAACGACGAGATTTGGAATTGACAGTGTGTATGCAAGGAAAGCTTGACAAGAAGCTCGTCAAGCTTGACAAGAATCTCGTCGAGAAAAACGACGGGTTTTTAACGACGAGAAACTCGGTCGTGTGTACGAGGCTTTAGTCTTGTGGGGGAAAAATGTTCCTCGAGAATCGGTGCCCCCTATTCAGTTGTGCTCATAAGTTTACATACCCTGGCAGAATTTATGTTCTCTTGGCCAGTTTTCAGAGAATATGAATGATAACACAAAAACTTTTTTCTTTCACTCATGGTTAGTGTTTGGCTGATGCCATTTATTATCAATCAACTGTGTTTACTCTTTTTAAATCATAATCACAACAGAAACTACCCCAATGATCCCAATTAAAAGTTGACATACCCCAAATCTTAATACAGTGTATTGCCCCCTTTACCATCAATGACAGCTTGAAGACTTTTGTGGTATTTGTGGATGAGGCTCTTTATCTTCTAAGATGGTAAAGCTGCCCATTCCTCTTGGCAAAAAGCCTCCAGTTCCTGTAAATTCTTGGTCTGTCTTGCATGAACTGCACGTTTGAGATCTACCCAGAGTGGCCAATGATATTGAGTTCAGAAGACTTATTCTCCTGTAGCCAGTGACAGGTCGACTTGGCCTTGTGTTTTGGATCATTGTCATGTTGGAATGTCCCAGTACGTCCCATACGCAGCTTCCTGGATGATGAATGCAAATATTCCTCCAGTATTTTTTGATAACATACTGTATTCATCTTGCCATAAATTTTGACCAAATTTCATGTCCCTTTGTAGCTCACACATCCCCAAAACATCAGCGATCCACCTCCGTGTTTCACAGTAGGAATGATGTACCTTTCATCATAGGCCTTGTTGACTCCTCTCCAAATGTAGTGTTTATGGTTGTGGCCAAAAAGCTCAATTCCGATCTCATCAATCCAAATGATTTTGTGCCAGAATGTTTGAGGCTTGTCTCTGTGCTGTTTGGCGTATTGTAAGCGGGATACTTTGTGGCATTTGCGTAGTAATGGCTTTCTTCTGGCGACTCGACCATGCAGCCCATCTTTCTTCAAGTGCCTCCTTATTATGCATCTTGAAACAGCCAAACCACATGTTTTGACATGTTATGTTCTCCCATGTTTCCCATCATCTTGGGAATTCCGTGGCTACAGGCACATAACCCACGAATCAACTGGGCCAAGAAGGAAATCTCTTTTTCTTCAGACTATTGCCTGCAACATTGCTTTACTCCCAGTTCCAGTAAGCTTGCTAGCTGTCTGTACGTGCAACCTGCTCCTGATAACCTCCTGCATGTCCCTTCTGCTTATCATGAGTTCATAGACATTTTTGACAAGAAAAAGGCCGATGTCCTCCTACCTCACCGGCCTTATGATTGTCCGATTGAACTGCTTCCAGGGGCTGAGATCCCGTTCGGACGAATCTTTCCTCTATCTGAGAATGAGATGGAGGCCTTATGTTTAAATATTGACGAGAGCCTTGAAAAGGGGTTTATCCGACGCTCTTCTTCTCCTGCTGGAGCTGGTATATTTTTCGTGGAGAAGAAGGATGGCACATTACGGCCGTGTATAACTACAGAGACATCAATAAAATTACCGTAAAAAAAACGATACCCACTCCCTCTTGTTCCTGACCTCTTTCAAAGGTTCCGAACCGCCCGAAACTTTACTAAATTAGATCTAAGAGGCGCCTACAATCTTGTCCGCATCCGCCAGGGAGACGAGTGGAAGACAGCATTCCGGACGTGGTTCAGCCACTTTGAATACCTTGTGATGCAGTTCGAACTATGCAACGCTCCAGCCACGTTCCAGCATCTAGTGAACGATTTCTTCCGGGAATTCCTTGACTACTTTGTAATCGTATACCTCGCTGATATTCTCATCTTTTCTGCCTCTTTGGAACTTCACCGAACCCACGTAAAGAAAGTGCTCCTAACCCTGAGAAAACATGGTCTATATGTCAAAGCAGACAAATGTGATTTCAAAAAGACATCTATTCAATTTCTGGGTCTCATCATCTCCACAGAAGGAATTGCAATGGACCCAAAGAAGGTGGAAGCAATACTCGACTGGCCAGCTCCCTCGGACAAGAAGGGTGTCCAGCGCTTCATAGGGTTCTCCAATTTTTACAGGAAGTTTGTGAAGGGTTTCTCCACCACCATAGCACCCATCTTTCAATTGACCCATCAGAAGGTCCGGTTCCAGTGGTCTTCAGAAGCTCAGACAGCCTCTGACAAATTAAAGAATCTGTTCACATCTGCACCAATTCTACAGCACCCAGATCCAACTCTGCCCTACGCTTTGAAAGTAGACGCCTCTGAAGTAGCTACAGGGGCAATCCTGTCCCAACTGCAGGGAACCAAGGCTCTTCTTCACCCCATAGCTTTCTTCTTCCGAAAGATGAGCCCACCAGAGAGAAATTATGACGTCGGAGATCGAGAACTATTGGCCATTAAATCTGCCTTAGAAGAATGGAGATACTTATTGGAGGGTGCCGCTCATCCCATTATGATTTTTACAGACCATAAGAACCCTGGAGTTCCTTTAGGACAGCCAAACATTTAAGACCCCGGCAAGCCCGATGGGCTTTGTTTTTCTCCAGGTTCAATTTTCACCTTACATATCGGCCAGGTTCCAAGAATGGGAAAGTGGATGCTCTCTCTCAAATGTTTCCAAACACCCCTGAAACAACAGAGCCAAGAACGATCCTTTCCGCTCAAACTTTTTTACTCATCCAACCTGACTTAAAGACTTTGATTAAGCAAGCCTCAACCCAGTGCCCTGGGGTAGAAGTGTCCTCATTGAGAAACCAAGATGGATTTTTATGCCACAAGGACAAGATTTTTGTTCCCCAATCAGTTAGACTCCAAGTTCTAAAGATGTCACATGATCACAAACTTGCCGGACATTTTGGAATACGGAGAACCACTGAACTTGTTCAGCGCTCTTTTTGGTGGGCCAGCCTAAGACAGGACTGCAGAAAATATGTTAACTCTTGCACCACGTGCCAGCGCAATAAGGCTTCCAATGCCAAGCCATGGGGACTTTTGAGGCCACTACCCATTCCTGAACAACCCTGGAAAGAAATATCTATGGATTTTATAGTAGACATGCCCCCCTCTGGGGGATTCACCAGCATCATGGTGGTGGGTAGACCGCCTTTCCAAAATGGCACATTTTTTCCAGATGATTGGCACACCTTCCTCCTTGGAGACAGCACACATGTTCATTAAAGAGATCGTCAGATTACATGGACTACCAGATAGTACTGTTTCTGACAGAGGGGTACAATTTACCTCCAAGTTCTGGAGAGATCTCTGCAAATCTCTATCAATTTAAGTATGTCTTTCCTCAGCGTACCACCCCCAGAGCAATGGTCAAACAGAAAGGACTAACCAGACCTTAGAACAGTATCTTTGATGCTTCTGTACTTGCTCACAGGATGACTGGATCTCCCTTCTTTCCTGCGCTGAGTTTGCATATAATAATTCTTTGCATGCCGCCATCAGTCTCCCTTCTGGGCAAATTATGTATTTCACCCTTCCTTCCTTCTGAATACTATACCTGAAACATCTGCCCCCACTGTCCAGGATCTGTTAAGGTTCATTAAAACTAACTACAAGATACTTCAGGAGGCCATGCGAAAAGCTCAAGAGGACTATAAGAGGTTTCATGATAAAAGAAGAAGAGGGAATCCTGTCTTTAAGATTGGGGACAAGGTATGGCTTTCTTCAGTAAACCTCAATCTCTCATGTCCATCCCGGAAGCTTGGACCCAAGTTCATCGGTCCCTTTGAAATTAAAAGAGAAATAAATCCAGTGGCTTTTGAGCTGGTATTACCCAATACTTACAAGATCCATCCAGTGTTCCACATCTCCCTGCTTAAACCAGCGGTACCCAGTCCATTCCTTGAATGAGAAGAGTCACCTCCACCCCCAGTCCTGGTAGAAGGGGAAACAGAACTTGAGGTCAAAGCCATTATGGATTGCAGAGGAGAGGTAGGCAGATCCAGTATCTCATCAAATGGAGGGGATACCCTCCCGAAGACAATTCCTGGGAGCCTGCAAACAATGTGCACGCTCCTAGACTGGTACGGGACTTTCACAGCAGACATCCCGAAGCATCGGCCCGTTGGGGCATCCGGAGGCTGCCCCTTGGACCTGGCAATAGTGCCAGTACTAGTAATGGCCGACTCCAGCACATCTCCGTGTATACTGATGCAAGTGGTGTGAACGGGCGCACAAAGATCCGCAACGGAGCCAACAGGCGAACGCTCATGCGCAGGAGCGCCAATCGGCATATGCGTGCACGTACAGCGCAACAGATGCGGCAACTTGCTGGCCTATATAAGACTGACTCTGAACCCATCTCATTGCTGGATTGTCGTCAGCCTTCCTGAGTTCCTGAGCCTCTGTACTACTGCTGTTTGGATTTCCTGTTGTGACCCGGCTTGTTCCTGACCTGTCTAATCTGCTCTCCTGGTTTGACTCCCTGGCTTGCTTTACTGACTTGTTACCTTCTCCAGCACCTGACCCCAGCTTGTTTCACAGACTTTGCCACAGTTATCTGTTCCTGCCTGTTTTCCAATACCAGACCTTTGGCTTGTCTCCGTTCCTGCAACCTGCATCTCCTGCCTGGATCTATGGTGTTTGATCCCCAGCCGGCTTCCACTGTTGCTCCCTGTGCACACCTTGCCAAGTGTTACAGAGGATTCCTAGAGACTACAGCCCAGCGGTGTTTCCTGTATTCTACAGTATTCTTCAGGCACTCACCAGCTCTTCTCTCCTGGATCCATCTGGAAACCAGTGCTTCTCTGGGCACTACACCCTCTGTACCCAACCTCAGAGGTGTACTGCACTCAGCTGCAAGGGGAGCCCTCTCTGCATTTCGGCCTCCAACCAGGTACGTCACACTCAGACAATTTGGGTTATTATTTGTTACGTTAAAGAAGGAACCCATTCAGGGAAAAGTGACAGTGTTTTTTTTTTTATAAAGGGCCTTCCCCAACCCACTGTTGCTCATTTTGCTAGCTCTCCCCTGACATTTCTACTGCTATTACAGCTGGCTCTAAAATCTCAAGCGTTGAACTACAACCCCCCCTCCGGATTGCTCAGCCCTTCTTGCTGTGTTGAGATACACGTCCCCCCACCCTTTGCCCACTGTTCTATCAAGCCACCGACTTTGTTGCCACTGGTCTTTGGGATCAGTATCCACCGTCCCTCTGCTCCCTGTTCTTACAAGATGGAAGAGACATTGCCCGTCGGCAGAGTGGGTGGACTGGCACCAGTAGTGTAGTGCCCCAGTCGAGGGGTTCACTAGCACACGTTAGTTAAAGTTTTTTTTTTCTGGGTAAAAACTATTCCCAGACCTTCCCCCTGTTTGGAGGAAGGCTGGGATATAGTAGGATAGGCACTTGTGCCTGGGAAGTTTGTTTAAGGATTTCGTTATTCCTTGCTCTTATGTTATGTTATTTTTTTCTGTTCTGTTTTGTGTTATGCTTAAGTACTGTCAGTATTTTTTGCACTGTGACCGGGATCTTGCTGCTCATGGGGTGCACCGGTACATGCCCTCTAGCATATCTCCTCAATTATTTCTCCCCACCGCCCGATGGCTAGTCAATTAGCTGACTCCTTCAATATCCTTTCCTGGAATGTCAGAGGTCTTAACTCAAAATTTAAGCGGGCCCTTTTATTCCAATACTTAAAATCTCACTCACCCCAGCTTATTCTCCTCCAGGAGACTCACCTCATGGGCAGTAAGATTTTGACTCTTAAAAAACCTTGGATACAGCGAGCGATACATGCCACATATTCCACATACGCCAGAGGTGTGTCGGTCCTTATCCACAAAAATTTCCCCTGTGTCATTGAGGAGATCCGTACTGATCCACGGGGGAAATTTGTGATAGTGGTGTTCACGCTATGGTCTATAAGATATATTGTTATCATTCTGTACATTTCTCCCCCGTTCTCATCCGCACTACTGTATGAGGTTCTAGAAAAGATTTCACCTTTCTGCCCGGGGAAGGTTCTGGTTATGGGAGACTTCAATGCCATTTTGTCGCCTGACCTAGATAGACCTACCCCGCCTAAGAAACAGTGTATGGACCTCTCTGCCTGGGCTCAGGCGGTGGGGCTGATAGAGGTCTGGAGGTGGAAGCACCCTACCACAAGGGCTTATTCATGTTTTTCGGCATCCTATAAGACTGCGTCGCGGATAGATCTTGCCTTCTCCAACCCCGCACTGTTAGCGGACGTGTTGGTGACGTCCTATCTGCCTAGCGGGCTGTCTGATCATAGTCCCCTGGTGGTGGTGCTTCGCTCCCCGGCTTCACGGAGCGCTGCGCTCTGGAGGTTGGGCACACAATGGGTCTCTCATCCTGACCTTACTGACAGACTGTTGCCCCTGTTGTCTGAGTTCTGAGAAAATAATAAGGAATCCTCTTCTCCCGACATTGTCTGGGATGCCTTTAAAGCTTTCACGAGGGGACAGTATATCTCTTCTATTGCCAGCATTAAGAAACAGCAATCTGCTGCAACTCTGGCGCTGCAGAGGATTGTTGATGACCACACTGCTACGTATGGTGATGACCCCACCCCTGTTCAGTTTGATCTGCTGATGGCGGGTCAGAGGGAACTACAGTTACATCTGGCTGAGGTCACGCGACTCGACTCATATAGAGGTAAGCAGAGGGCCTTTGAACAAGGTGATCGAAATGGCCGCCTGCTGGCCATGATGGCACAACATGACCAACCCCTTACCCTTGTGTCTACCCTACAGACCCCGGGGGCGGGACGGTGTCCTCCCCCTCTGATATCCTACAGACGTTCAACTCCTTTTATGGCACTTTGTATTCGTCCGGTCTGCCCTCAGATTTTCAGCCGGAGTCGCTGAACTGCCTGTTGGATCCGTTGGCGCTTGGCTGGCTCTCTGACCATGAAAGAGAGACTTTGGTCCAACCATTTACGGCCTTGGAGGTCATAAAGGCTATCCAGTCCTTCCCCCCCGGCAAGGCGCCGGGGCCGGATGGTCTTTTATAAGGCTCATATGGAACTTTTAGCACCCCTGTTGGCACAATTATATACCGTCTGTCTGGCAGACGGCGGTCTGCCTGGTTCTATGTACCATGCCTACTTGACACTGATATATAAGGCTCCCAAAGACCCCACTTCCTGTGCTTCATATCACCCTATTGCATTACTTAATTCCGACTTTAAAATTCTGACTAAGCTTCTGGCCCTTCGGTTGTATCCCATGCTACCCTCAGTGATAGACCCAGACCAGACGGGTTTCATGCACCGTAGGTCCACGGATGTCAATCTCAGAAGGCTGTTCACTAACATACACGCTCATCATCTCAATATGGGATCCCGGACAGTGGCCTCTCTAGACAAAGAAAAGGCCTACGATACGGTCGAGTGGCCCTTTTTGTGGGAAACATTACGTAGGATGGGGTTTCCTCTGGTATTTATCAAGTGGCTCCAGGTGATTTACAAATGCCCCACTTCCTCGGTGCGCTTGGGGGGTGGACTGTCTGTCCCTTTCGGGCTTACCAGGGGAACGAGGCAGGGCTGCCCTCTCTCTCCAGCTTTGTTTGCCCTCGCTATTGAACCGGTGGCGGAGGCACTTCGCACCTCACCGCACATAAAGGGTCTCCGACTTGGGCTGCTGGAGGAGAGGGTAGCCCTGTACGCAGATGACATGCTGCTCTTCCTGAATGATGCTGGCCCATCCTTGCAGGGAGCGCTAAGTATTCTGAACACCTTTGCTGAGGTCACCGGTCTTAGGGTAAATTGGTCTAAGTCCCTCCTATTCCCGATTGATCCGGCGGCCAGGTCCACTTCCCTCCTGATAGCCCCCTCCTGTGGGTGGACTCCTTTAAATACTTAGGGGTGCATGTCTCTGGTTCAGCCTCAGACTTTATATCTTTAAATCTCGCCCCAGTGCTGTTAGAGTCCCAGACGAAGCTTAAATCCTGGAGTAACCTACCCCTGTCATTATGGGGGCGAGTTAACCTCATAAAAATAAAGATTATTCCCAAACTAACGTATCTTTTCCGCCACTCCCCACAATGGGTGCCCAAATCTTTTTTTAGGAATCTGAACCACATTTTTTCTTCCTTCCTATGGGGCCCCTCTGCTCCCAGGTATCGACTGACGACTTTAATGAGGTCACAAATGCAGGGTGGCATGGCATTCCCGGACTGTTATAAGTATTACCTCTCTGCGCAGTTGGTGACAGCGGCGTGGTGGTTACAGCCGGACAGAACGAACTCGTCGACTGTGCTGGAAGCGACAGTGGTCGGTTCGCTGGAAGCTCTTCAATTGTTACTTTTTATGGGGCCCTCGTGCCCCTTATCCTCTGACCCCCTCTATGCTTACCACCCTGCGGGCATGGTGGACAGGATTAGCCATGGAGAAATGTAAACAGTCTGAAATCTCCCCCAATGCCCCTATCTGGCTGAACCCTAACTTATCCCACATATACAAAATTCCCGACCCTGCGCGTGGACAAAATACGGTATCAAATTAGTGTCACACATAGTGTTTCAAAACTCCTTACTCCCGTTCTCACACCTTTCCTCCCAGTACAACCTACCTAACCATTTCATATTCAGATATCTTCAACTGTCCCACGCATTTACGGCGCAATTTCCACAATCTTCATGTATTGTGGCGCAGTCGGAACTAGAGAGAACACTTAGATTTAGTTGTGAAGAAAAGCCCACCTCGCATCTCTATTCGTATTTGATCTTTGTGTCTCTTCCACCTCTTGACAAACTCTGGACTAAATGGCAGACTGATATACCCACATTAGACAATGATGACTGGGATGATGTGTGGGACCTCCCCTTCAACACCCTAGTCTCTATGCGTGACAGGTTAGTGCAATACAAGATTGTTCATAGGGCTTATTTCACCCCACACAGACTTCACAGGATAGACCCTGCTCATTCCTCGGAGTGTTGGAGATGCGGCGCCTCACCGGGCGACTTCTCCCATATCTTCTGGCGATATCCAGGGGTCCAGCAATATTGGGAAATGGTGCTTGATTTGGTTACCAGAGTTGCTTTGGTCGCTGTGCCTTTGACAATGGAGGTGTGCCTTTTGGAGCTCATTGAGACCATTGTACCATCCTCTGCCAAACGCACGCTAATTACCTTACTGCTCTTCTATGCTCGCAAGAACATTGCTATGCAGTGGAAGAAGCCTGCCCCCCCCCCCCTCTTTGGGGCAATGGAAACGCTTGGTGAACAACAGCCTTCCTCTATACAAGGATACTTATGCTAATCGGGGATGCCCACTGAAGTATGACAAGGTCTGGCGCACTTGGTTGGCTGAGCCTGAAACGGCTTAGTGAGTTGGGGGTGACCCAGGTCATTGTGTCAAGGTCTTGCCTTGTTCTTCTACCTTCCTTTTCTTCAGAGGACTTCTGATAAAAAAAAAAAAATTTTATTGTTTAGTGGATTTATCATACTATATGCCCTCCTAGATTGTACCTGGGCGGTATTGCTGCACCCTTCCGTTGCTATGCATTCTATCGCTGGGTTCACATTGCAAACTGTATTATTTTTCTGTACATGCTCTTTTTCGGTACTGTAGGTGCTTAAGCTGTGTGTGTTGTATGTGTTGGAAAACTTCAATAAAAAATAATTATAAAAAAAAAAAAAAAAAATCTCAAGCGTTGGCTGATGTTGGACATTAAAGGGAGTGCAATGATGTGTATGCTTTATGTTATACTTCAAGTTCAATTGTTATGCCTAGTTCCTTATGCATGTTAGGAAACAGTTAATAGTTTATGTCATGTGATCTGGGGGCGGGGAGCTGTGGTTAGTTGTTAAGATGGATGCTGCTGATTAAACTCCAGGCTCATCTTCAAGCTCTTGCTGTCCGCCTATTCTTGGTGCTAAAACTTTACATGGTACCAGAAAGTGAGGTCAGAGAAGTCATGGCAGCAAACAGCAACACAAAGAACATTCCATCCCTGGATTTGGAATCAGGGAATGTGTCTAAAAACTGGTCACAGTGGAGGGAGCTGATAGAGCTTGTGTTTGCAGGACCAGATGCAGACAAATGGACTAATCAGCAGAAAGCAGCTCACTTTCTGATATGTGTGGGACAAAAGGGACGTGATGTGTGCCGAGCCTGGCAAGCAAGTGGGGAGATCACTGCAGAGGACAAAAAGAAAACATGTTCAATGATGACAATGCAGGGTCAGACTCAAACCGCACCCCAATATATCTTGCAGCAGTACAAAAAAACACATTAGTCTGCAGATGAAGCAACTGTAACATTACAGATAGGGGCTAACAAAACTCCAATCACAATCAAAATAGATACAGGAGCACAAGTAAATTGTGTGCCAAGCCACATATACCTGGAACACCTTAGTAATGAATCCCCTTTAGAGACTCAGGACCTACCGAAACTAATGGGATATGGGGGTGAAAAGCTGAAAGTAATGGGTCGCTGTCATGCAAGGGATCTGAAAAGGTTTTACAATTGTTTGTGATAGAAACACAAGCCCCAGCCGTGCTAGGTCTCAGAACAAGTAAAGAGATTGGACTTGTGAAGATCATAATGACTGTGGATGGTGAGCACAGAGGTCTGACAGAGGCTGACATTAAATGTGAGTACTGTGATCTATTTAAGGGCCTGGGGTGCCTCCCGGGTGTAAGCCGCATACGCATAAAAGAGGGTGCACAGCCTGTCATTCACGCCCCAAGGAGAATACCTTTAACTCTTGTGGATAAAGTCAGACAAGAACTCACTAGGATGGAGAAGCTGGGAGTAGTAAAAAAGGTCACAGAACCATCGGAATGGGTCAGTTCTATGGTTGTGGTGGAGAAGAAGAACACAGGTGCAATTTGTATATGCATTGACCCACGTGATTTGAATAAAGTCATAATGAGAGAACACTACAAACTCCCCACCATAGAGGATATAGCGCACAAGCTAGTAGGAGCAACAGTATTTAGTGTACTAGATGCCCATTCTGGTTACTGGCAATTGCGTCTTGATGAAGCCAGCAGTTACTTGACCACTTTGAACTCCCATTTGGGTCAATGGCGCTTCACAAAGGTACCTTTCGGCATAGCATACGCACAGGAAATATTTCAAAAGAAATCACACAAATTGATCGCTGGTCTACAGGGTGTTGAAGTAATAGTTGATGATTTGCTGGTCTATGGAAAGGATCAAAAGGAACATGACAAAAAACTCACTGCTTTGCTCAATCGGTGTCGTGAGAAGAATCTCACACTCAATCCAAACAAAATGCAAATTGGGGTAGAAGAAGGTACATATTTTGGACACCTACTAACCAAAGAGGGCTTGAAGCCTGGTCCAAAGAAGATTACAGGAGTTCTTAACATGAAGGCCCCAACCTCCAGAAAGGAGCAGGAGACATCACTAGGAATTTTCAACTATCTATCCAAATTCTCTCAGGGCCTTGCTCAACAGATAGCACCGCTACGTACACTGCTACAGAAGGATGCTGTTTGGTGTTGGGATGCAAACATGGAAAAGACTTTCGACAAAGTGAAAAAACTGATCACAAAACATCCAGGGCCAATACGGAAATATTTTGATGTAAACTGTGACACTGTACTTCAAGTGGATGCATCCCAGTTTGGGTTAGGTGCTGTACTGACTCAACAAGGACACCCTGTGGCATATGCTTCACGAGCACTGACCCCAATGCAAGTCAATTATGCCCAAATTGAGAAAGAGATGCTGGCTATTGTGAATGGTTGTGAGAAATTTCACCAGTACATATATGGTCGCCCGGTAGTTGTGGAAACAGACCACAAGCCATTGGAGTACATCCTACAGAAACCGCTAGCTTCTACACCTCCACGTCTGCAGCGGATGGTTATGAGGTTACAGCAGTATGATCTCACAGTAAAGTACAAGCCTGGAAAGGAAATTCCCAGATACCCTGTCTAGGGTGTTTCTAGAAGGACATGAAGCATGGGATGAACCTGAGTTGGAAGAACAGGTACATACTGTACTAGCGAACATTCCAATATCGGATGTACGGCTGAAGATAAGACAAGACACCAAACAGGATAAAGTCCTAGAAAAACTAACTCGTGTCATGTGCAATGGCTGGCCAGAAAAAGAAGAAAGAAAAAAGAAAGAAAAAGAAGAAGCTGCGTCCTGAACTACAGGGATTCTGGCCTATGAAAGATGAGCTTTACATCAATTCGGATATCATATTAATGGGTGACCGTATTCTCATTCCTAAGACACAGCAAGCAGAAGTACTGGAACAAATCCACCAGGGACATTTGGTCATCACTCTGTGTAAGTGCAGAGCGCGTGAGTTGGTCTACTGGCTTAATTTGGACTTTGATATTGAGACAATGTGAAGAAGTGTGAAACCTGCCAGACATTTCAAAAACACAATGCAAAAGAACCTCTTAAGCCTCGTACACACGGTCGGACTTCCATCTGACTTTTCCGTGGATTTTTGTCCGAACGGAGTTGGCCGGGAACACCCATAGCATACACACCACAGGACTTTTCTGCAAACTTTCCCAAAACTTCTTCCAACATCGCCTGGTTTTTCTGCTCTTTTCTGCTCTTTACCGCCACCCTTTGGTCAACTTCTGCTATTGTTGGTTGATTTTAACATTATTTGTTTTGTCCATCGGATAAAAGTCCAATGGTTTTCTGTACACACGGTCAGACTTTGCTCCATCGGACTTTTGTTGGCCAAAAGTTTGTCCGTTTGCAGACCGAACTTTTGTCCGATGAAAACAAAAAAAAAAAAAAGTTTGTCCGATGGAGCGTACACACGGTCGGATTGTTGGTCCAACTTGCTCAAAATGAAGTTTGTTGGCCAAAAGCCCGACCGTGTGTATGGGGCTTTACACCAGGGGTGCCCAACCAGTGGCCCGCGGAGCCCTCTGATGTGGCCCGCGACCTCCTGCTCTAGGATGGAATAGAATACTGTTGTTATTAAAGGTAATTTTATTACTAAAATCACAGTGTATATATGGGCATATCTTTTCTGCAGTGGTTACTGGGCTGCTTTAAAACTGATCCGCAGGTGAACAGCAGTTTACCTGCACAGAGCCATAGACTTCTGTTATTACCTGAGAGTTTGGTGAGCTTTCTGAAAGTGCACCAAACCTGCAGAATATAATAGAAGTCTATTGCAAAGTGCAGGAAAGCCAAAAGGTACACTGCGTTGCACCTGCGGTGCGGGTAAACCGCAGCGCATCAGTGTGAAAGCAGCCTTGGGCCACTTTCACACCGCCAGTCCGACCAATTGGACCCTCCATTCACCTCCAAGTAGTGGCAGACATAAACCGACTTGTGTCTTACCTCCAATACGATCTGCTAAAAAGTATAGTGGGCTGTGTCAGTGTCCACTCTACATATGCAGAGCAGACACGGACATGCCATCCACCCGCTCCGCTCATTGTTGCCCGCGACCGGTTACCAAGTCGCTTAAGTGGCCCTCGCTCTTCAAAAGGTTGGGCACCCCTGTCTTACACCATGGAATGCTCCTTCACGGGTTTGGCAGAGACTGGCTACAGATATTTTTCATTTTGAGGACAACCATTACCTGATAGTAGTAGATTACTACAGCAAATACTTTGAGCTAGTGCAGCTGAGAAATTTAAAAGCATCAACAGTCATATGGGCCTTCAAAACAATACTTTCAAGACATGGAGTGTGTGAAGAACTTGTGTCTGATAATGGCCCACAATTCTCGTGTTCTGAGTTCCAGTACTTCCTGCATGAATGGGGAATCAGGCACAAACCCACAAGCTCCTATCACCCACAGGTCAATGGTCTAGCAGAGAAGTATGTTGGCATAGCCAAATCCATTATACTGAAAGCGCAATCATCAGGGCAGGATGTGTACCTAGGACTGTTAAACTATCGTGCAACACCTTTTGAAGGTTTATGCTCACCTGCACAGCTGCTAATGGGTAGAACACTGAGGACCACAGTGCCAATTGCACCACAGAAATTGCAGCCTCAGTCTATTCCACAGGATCGAGTAACAGCTCAGAGGATCATAAACATGAAAAGGCAAAAACTGTATTTTGATAAATCTACAAAATCCCTTCGTCCCCTTACTGCTGGGCAAGCTGTGCGACACAGAGTAACTGGGAATACATGGGAACCTGCTTGAATTGTCAAAGAAGCTACTTCACCAAAATCATATATTATCGAGACCAAGTGTGGACAGAAACTGAGACGGAACTGGCGTCATCTTCATCCAGACACTGCTGCAGATACACCATTAGAGGAACCGGATGACAACGGAGATAAAGAACAAGCCCATGATGGCACAGAAGTTCTAAACACAGATATTGAGTCTACTGAGGAATCCCGAGGACAGCATAAACGTATCAGAATATGATAATGCTGGGAGTGACTCTCAACTGGACACCAATCCTACTGTGATGAACCATGGTTACTTTCTCTTGCTATGGTCGAGCCATTAAACCAAAAATATGGAGGGACTTTGTCTCATACTAAATGTTTCATACTTGAGAGGGAAGATGTAATGATGTGTATGCTTTATGTTATACTTCAAGTTCAATTGTTATGCCTGGTTCCTTATGCATGTTAGGAAACAGTTAACAGTTTAGGTCATGTGATCTGGGGTCGGGGAGCTGTGGTTAGTATTTAAGATGGATGCTGTTGATTAAACTTCAGGCTCATCTTCAAGCTCTTGCTGTCTGCCTATTCTTGGTGCTAAAACTTTACAGGGAGCATCCCACATAGCAAGGATAACTTGCCACAATCTTGTGACAGTGTTGAATTGTAATGCCCCATACACACGATCATTTTTCATGCCGTTAAAAATGGCATTAAAAAAAATGGCCATTAAAAATGATCGTGTGTATGCTCCAGAGCATTTTTAACGACGTGAAAAACGGGCATTAAAAATTTCGAACGTGCTCTCTTTTTTCACGTCGTTTTTCATGTCGTTTTTTTTAACGACGTGAAAAACGATAGTGTGTATGCTTTAACGACGTGAAAAAAAATGCGCATGCTCAGAATCAAGTATGAGACGGGAGCGCTCGTTCTGGTAAAACTAGCGTTCGTAATGGAGATAGCACATTCGTCATGCTGTAACGGACTGAAAAGCACTAGACTGAAAAGAGCGAATCGTCTCTCAACAAACTTTACTAACATGAAGGGTGGCGCCATTCGAACGGAACTTCCCCTTTATAGTGCCGTCGTACGTGGTGTACGTCACTGCGCTTTTCTTGAACATTTTTTAAAATGATGGTGTGTACGCAAGACAGGCTTGAGAGGAAACAAGAAAAAAAATGACGAGAAAAACGTCAGTTTTAAAAATGACATTAAAAATGATCGTGTGTATGGGGCATAAGTCTGTTAATTTTCTGCACATTTTCACTGCCAAGTTGTACACTTGCACAGCACTTGAAGCAAAAGTTCTAGTTTTGTAGCAAATTTGCATGGCAAGTCACTAACAAGAGCAAAGTTGCAGTGGTGAGTCTTCAGCCAGAGCTATGCAAGTCTACAGCATGAAAATTCAGCCACAGTGACCCCTGTGGTGGGATGACTATTGCACAACATAACAACCAGAAATTGCAGTAGACCTGCAGAATGTTTGCAAAAAAAGTTCATCTGGAGTCATGCAATGCGGACTTGCTAAAATTGTGAAACACACTTGTGAAGCCTGGCAAGTCTAGCAATAGCTTAGCAAGTCATTTTAATCGCTTTGCCGTAAATGAGCAAGGAGACAGTGTCACTTTAAAAATCAGGGATTGAGCTAATTATATTAGAAAAGTAGCACTAGAAGAATACAATTTTCTATATTTGTTTGAAATCAAAATCGATAAAATATAAATAATATTCATTCATATTAATGTCTGCTATCAAATGATATCAGTCTGTATTGAAAAACACCTATTTTGTTATGATAGATTAAAACTGCTGCTATTTTATTGTATGCATTGTTCTGCTGAGAGACATAAGCCATTCTTCTGAAATGGCTACTGTATATCATTTATTTAAGGGGTGCACAACCATGCTTACAGATATGATCTTTTCTAGTTCTGGTATAACTATGATGGCAAAGTGTGCTGTGTAGGTGAATATATAACTTTATCGTCTTTGTATCCTTACTCACTTTAGGTTTCAACGTTCCACTTTGATCCAAACCAAATTATTTATGTAATCAGCAGGGTGGTCTTTCTTTTTTTTTTTTCATTTTAAAACAACCTTGACATGGGATTGTGTTCCTGGGTACCAATGTGTAGCATGATGTATTTAAAGCTA
This sequence comes from Rana muscosa, assembly GCA_029206835.1. Lineage (NCBI taxonomy): Eukaryota > Metazoa > Chordata > Amphibia > Anura > Ranidae > Rana > Rana muscosa. Next base: position 319,433,655 of record CM055117.1, on the reverse strand, counting down.
AAGTTGAGTCTCTTTATATTTTGACTTCCCTGGTTCCTCCTTTCCTCCCTTATCAACATCAAGTTGAAGTTAGAAGCTGATTGGCTACCATGTTCAGCTGCACCAGGATTTGTATTCTCCAGTTTTATTAATGCAAGTGTACATTGCATTAATATTATTATTATACAGGATTTATATAGCGCCGACAGTTTGCACAGCGCTTTACAAGAGTAGGGCAGACAGTACAATTACAATACAATTCAATACAGAAAGAATCAGAGGACCCTGCTCATTAGAGCTTACAGTCTAACATACTGTATTTCATCCTCTGTCACTGCAGACCAGTATGAATGAAAGAATAATTTATTTTTAAATTGTCCACAAATCTAAGTGCACTTTTAAGGAAACAACAGTGAATTCATCAAAACCGGAGCAGCCACAATCAGATGCAGTTGTGCATGGCAATCAATCAGCTTCTAGCTTTCTTTTTCTAAGCTAATCTGAACAAGCTGGTTATTTGCCATGCACAGCTGCTCCAGATTCTGTCTGCCCCAGTTTTGATAAATCCCCCCCTATTGTTTTGGCAGTGCATATATCTACTGCGTTTTTTCTTCCCTTGCAACTCCTGCCAACATAATCAGATTGTGTTTCTCCCTTTCAGCCAGTAGATGGCGATATGCATATGGCACAATTATGACCAGCACACCTTTAAAAAACCTTGTTATAGAAATACTGATGAAGTCCTTTCTTGCTTTGCTGAAGGTGTGCAATCCGTGTTCTAACAACAAAACATTATTGTGGTTTTATTTATGTTGCCAGGGGAACGCATATTGTGGGTTTGTGCACAACTCAGCTGGTTTTGCATGTATTTATAGCATGGATTTAAAAATCTATATTGCTTTTTTTTGCTTGATTTTCACAGATCTTCATAAAGTGCAATGTTTATGCTTTTAATGTTAAGCATGTTCATTTACAGATTACCCATTGAAAGACACAACAGCTTTAGCCGCAGCTGTGGCAATAATTGGAGCTGTCCTAGCACTATTTCTCATGACCGTTTTCATAGTGGTACTTCTAACTCCTCGGAAGAACCAAGCTTTATATCTTGATACAATGTGAGTATTCTTAATGCTACTAAATAATGCAGTGAAACATAATGGCTTGGTGTAGAGGCTCTTATAGTTCAGCTCAGGATACTAAAAGAGGCTTTATGTAGAAATACAGAAGAATTCAATAAAAAATCATAAAATGTTAAGTGAGAACAAGTCACTGGAAAACCGGTTTAACCGCCATTCGTGTTCATTCTGTTACGTAAGCTCAAGAAGAATTTTCAGTGCTTTTGATGGCCTGCTACAAAAAATCTTGCCTCCATCTAGCATGTATACTTTTACTGCATGCATTTGCTACGATTAATATTTTCAGTTTTAATAATTACCTAATAATAATAATAATAATAATAATATATAATTTAATTGTTCATTCCCAAATTTCTAAAAAGGAAAAATTGAAGCTTAAAACCTGACCCAAGTATTTTCTTTCAGTTTGGATAGACTTGTGAAGAGTAAATACTTCTATAGGTTCTACTTGCTGTCTTTGACCCCACTGGGGATTTTTTACTTCCTGTGACAGCAGGACAATGAGACACAGGCATTAATAACTTGACAGACATAGGTGTGCGCAGTCTATTGCATTAGGGTGTGCACCCCAAAGCTCAAACACACACTTCTGATCACCCATGATGTTCTTCCAGAAAGGGAAGGGGATGGTCAATTACATATTTACCGGCCCTTTCCTCCACTCATCCTAAAACATCCTTGCAGCAACAGCTAAGGAGAAAGGAGAGAAGCTGGTAGCACTGCTATGGGGATGGAGGGAGCCAGGGAAGTAGGGGGAATCTGTGCTGTAAAGGGTGATTAGGGTGTGCCTGGGCACACCTGGCACACCCTGTGCGCACGCCTATGTTGACAGAGGTTCTAAATCTTGTCAATTTTACTGAAAGCAATTTGTTTTGTTGCAGTAGGTAGCCTTACTAGAGAGATTTCCCATCACTTGCTTGTCCTATAGGAAGCTATAAAAGATCTCAATGTAGAGAGAGCCCGCATAAAAAAAAAAAAAAAAAAAAAGTTTTGATGTAAACTGGGCTTAAATACCTGTGAAATGTTATAGAAGTCATTAGATACAGTTACCTAAACTGCATGCATGGATACCATAAGGAATAGCCATTTTATCTTATTGATAATACAGTAAAACCTTTGATTGCGAGCAAAATTTGTTCCAGAAACATGCTTGTAATCCAAAGCACTTGTATATCAAAGTGAATTTCCCCATAAAAAATAATGGAAAGTCAAATGATTTGTTCCACAACCATTTATTCATAGGTCCTTCAGTTTATAGTCCATATAAAAAGATTACAGTAAACCCCCCTCTATCGCTGGGGTTACGTTCCAGACCCACCCGCAATAAGTGAAAATCCGCGAAATAGAAATACCCTATTTAAATACACACTAGGCATGTTTTATATTTTTATTTTATATTTAAAATTTGTTCCAGAAACATGCTTGTAATCCAAAGCACTTGTATATCAAAGTGAATTTCCCCATAAAAAATAATGGAAAGTCAAATGATTTGTTCCACAACCATTTATTCATAGGTCCTTCAGTTTATAGTCCATATAAAAAGATTACAGTAAACCCCCCTCTATCGCTGGGGTTACGTTCCAGACCCACCCGCAATAAGTGAAAATCCGCGAAATAGAAATACCCTATTTAAATACACACTAGGCATGTTTTTATAACTTTCACTGTACTTTAACCACATCAATACTGGGCACTTAAACCCCCTTCCTTCCCAGACCAATTTTCAGCTTTCAGTGCTCTCGCACTTTGAATGACAATTATTCAGTCATGCTACACTGTACCCAAATGAAATTTTTATCATTTTGTTCACACAAATAGAGCTTTCTTTTGGTGGTATTTGTTCACAATTTCATTTTAAATTTTTTGCGATAAAAGCGAAAAAAGAGCGAATATTTTGAAAAAAAACAACATTTTCTACATTCTGTTTTAAAAGAAATCCAAACAAATCAAATTTCGGCAAAAATTTAGGCCAAAATGTATTCTGCTACATGTCTTTGGTAAAAAAAATCCTGATAAGTGTATGATAATTGGTTTGTGTGAAAGTTATAGAGTCTACAAACTAAGCTACGCATTATTGCAAATTGATCAATCCTAATGCACTGATGGCCTATCTCATTTCTTGAGGCCCTAAAATGTCAGGACAGTACAAATACCCCCCAAATGACCACTTTTTGGAAAGAAGACAGTCGGAGGTATTTAGTAAGAGGCATCGTGAATTTTTTTAAGTTGCAATTTTTTTCCCACAATGCCTTGGAAAATTAAGAAATATATATATATATATTTTTTCTTCACAAAGTTGTCAATTTAGAAGATCTTTCTAACACATAGTATGTACATAGCAAAAATAACACCCCAAAATACATTCTGCTACTCATCCTGAGTATGGCGATACCCAGTGTGTGAGACTTTTCCACATCCTGGCCACATACGGAGGCCAAACATCCAAGTAGCACCATCAGGCGCTCTAAAGGCATAAATTACACATTTCATTTCCTGAGTACCTATCACATTTTTGAAGGCCCTGGAGAACAAGGACAATGGAATTACCCACAAAATGACCCCATTTTGGAAAGAAAACAACCCAATGTATATTCTATGAGGCATAATAAGTCTTTTGAACATGTCATTTCTTTCCAAAAGTTTTGGGAATATGTGGAAAAAAAATTAAAACATATATTTTTTTCACAAAGTTGTCAATTTAGAAGATCTTTCTAACACATAGTATGTACATAGCAAAAATAACACCCCAAAATACATTCTGCTACTCATCCTGAGTATGGCGATACCCAGTGTGTGAGACTTTTCCACATCCTGGCCACATACGGAGGCCAAACATCCAAGTAGCACCATCAGGCGCTCTAAAGGCATAAATTACACATTTCATTTCCTGAGTACCTATCACATTTTTGAAGGCCCTGGAGAACAAGGACAATGGAATTACCCACAAAATTACCCCATTTTGGAAAGAAAACAACCCAATGTATATTCTATGAGGCATAATAAGTCTTTTGAACATGTCATTTCTTTCCAAAAGTTTTGGGAATATGTGGAAAAAAAATTAAAACATATATTTTTTTCACAAAGTTGTCAATTTAGAAGATCTTTCTAACACATAGTATGTACATAGCAAAAATAACACCCCAAAATACATTCTGCTACTCATCCTGAGTATGGCGATACCCAGTGTGTGAGACTTTTCCACATCCTGGCCACATACGGAGGCCAAACATCCAAGTAGCACCATCAGGCGCTCTAAAGGCATAAATTACACATTTCATTTCCTGAGTACCTATCACATTTTTGAAGGCCCTGGAGAACAAGGACAATGGAATTACCCACAAAATGACCCCATTTTGGAAAGAAAACAACCCAATGTATCTTCTATGAGGCATAATAAGTCTTTTGAACATGTCATTTCTTTCCAAAAGTTTTGGGAAAATGTGGGAAAAAAATTAAAACATATTTTTTTTTCACAAAGTTGTCAATTTAGAAGATCTTTCTAACACATAGTATGTACATAGCAAAAATAACACCCCGAAATACATTCTGCTACTCGTCCTGAGTATGGCAATACCACATGTGTGAGACTTTTCCACATCCTGGCCACATACGGAGGCCAAACATCCAAGTAGCACCATCAGGCGCTCTAAAGGCATAAATTACACATTTAATTTCCTGAGTACCTATCACATTTTTGAAGGCCCTGGAGAACAAGGACAATGGAATTACCCACAAAATGACCCCATTTTGGAAAGAAAACAACCCAATGTATCTTCTATGAGGCATAATAAGTCTTTTGAACATGTCATTTCTTTCCAAAAGTTTTGGGAAAATGTGGGAAAAAAATTAAAACATATTTTTTTTTCACAAAGTTGTCAATTTAGAAGATCTTTCTAACACATAGTATGTACATAGCAAAAATAACACCCCGAAATACATTCTGCTACTCGTCCTGAGTATGGCGATACCACATGTGTGAGACTTTTCCACATCCTGGCCACATACGGAGGCCAAACATCCAAGTAGCACCATCAGGCGCTCTAAAGGCATAAATTACACATTTCATTTCCTGAGTACCTATCACATTTTTGAAGGCCCTGGAGAACAAGGACAATGGAATTACCCACAAAATGACCCCATTTTGGAAAGAAAACAACCCAATGTATTTTCTATGAGGCATAATAAGTCTTTTGAACATGTAATTTCTTTCCAAAAGTTTTTGGAAAGTGTGGAAAAAAAATTAAAACATATTTTTTTTTCACAAAGTTGTCAATTCAGAAGATCTTTCTAACACATAGTATGTACACAGCAAAAATAACACCCCAAAATACATTCTGCTACTCGTCCTGAGTATAGTGATACCCCATGTGTGAGACTTTTCCACAGCCTGGCCACATACAGAGGCCCAACATGCAAGTAGCACCTTCAGGCTTCTAACACATAGCATGTACACACCAAGAATTACACCCCAAAATACATTCTGCTGAGCAAAAGGTAATAAAAAAAAGGCTCACCTATGGTTTTAGCAGGTAGGAATACCGTTCCAGAGCAGTCAAAGCATTGGTCCAGACAGCCATAGGAAATGTCCAGGAATTGTCCAGCAGGGAAACAGCGATATGGAAACCTATGAACATGGTCCATGGTTTAGCAGGCAGTTCAGGTGGCAGGCAGAGGCATGGCCAGTTCAGGTGGCAGGCAGAGGCATGGCCAGTTCAGGTGGCAGGCAGAGGCATGGCCAGTTCAGGTGGCAGGCAGAGGAATGGCCAGTTCAGGTGGCAGGCAGAGGAATGGCCAGTTCAGGTGGCAGGCAGAGGCACGGCCAGTTCAGGTGGCAGGCAGAGGCACGGCCAGTTCAGGTGGCAGCACTATAACATTTAGGCCTTGGTCAGGAAAGACCTAAGAACAGGGGTAGAGGCTTCTTCCCACCCAAATCTCTACGAAGCCTCCGAGTCTCCAGACCCTAATCCGAGAAAAACAAAACCTGGAGAAAAACATTTTCTCCACTCGGAAACTCTTTTCTGGAGCCCCTCAAATATGTGAGACCCCTGTGCTGTACTCAAATGATCAGTTTAGGAGGCAGGCAAAAAGCATGGTCATGTAACAGGCCGAGGTCAATTCACGTTGAAGGCAGAAACATGGTTGGCAGAGGCATAGTCGAAAACAGTCCGGGTCATTCACAGAAATGGCAGATGGTGGAAACTGGAAAAAAAATCATCTTCACTTTACTAATAGTTTAGTAAAGTATGATAGCTCTGAAAGCACTTTCCAATACAAAGGCCTGGCTGGGAGGGACATTGGGGACAGTAGTATCGGGTGTCACGACGAATTCCTCTACTTGAACACACACAACATTTTTTTTGGGGTTTGCGACCTGTTTCGGTAAGAGGGAGGATTTCGGAGAAGTGCCTTTCGTGGAGTCTGGCTACTGCATCGGAGCGAATTAGTTGAGGGGCTTGGCCATGGGGATAGAGAAGGGCTTCGATCAAGTCTTCTTGGAATTTTAGATAGGTTAGGGAACTTTGGGTGCACTTAGAAAAAATGATATAAGAATTGAAAAGGGCTAGTTGCATCAAATAAATGGCAACTTTTTTGTACCAAAACAGTGATTTCCTGGTGGCCAAGTAGGGCTGCATCATCTGGTCATTCATATCCACCCCCCCCCCATGTAAAGATTATAGTCATGCACACATTTTGGCTTCTGGACGGGGCCTCTTCTTCTCTGCAGTTCCACCAAGGTGTCATCATGCATTGTGGAAAGGATGTAGACATCTCTTTTTTTATCTCTCCACTTCAATGCTAGGACCTCTTCAGTCCGCATACTGGCCATTTCCCCCTGTTTCAGTTTCTTGGCAACCAATCTCTGTGGGAAGCCTTTACGGTTGGTCTGTGCTGTCCCACAGGCCACAGTTTTCTTTTGGTACAGATGGCGAAAAAGTGGGAGACTTGTATAGAAATTGTCTACGTATAGGTGGTAACCTTTCCCAAGCAATGGTTCAATCAGCTGCCAGACAATTTTGCCACTTGTTCCCATGTAGGTAGGGCATCCAGGGGGGTTTAGCTGTCTGTCTTTTCCCTCATAAATTATAAAATCATATGTGTAACCCGTGGCCCTGTCACATGCCTTATAAAATTTTACCCCACGTCTGGCTCTTTTACTGGGGAGGTATTGCTTTATTCCAAGTCTTCCTGTGAAGTGTACTAATGATTCATCTACACATATATTTACATCAGGGGTAAACATCTGCTTGAAGCTGGCGCAAAAAAAATTGATTAGGGGCCGAATTTTAAATAATTTATCATAATTGGGATGATTTCGAGGGAGGCATTGGGCATTGTCGTTGAAGTGTAGAAACCTCATTATCATCTCGTAACGGGTTCTTTTCATAAAAGATGAATAGATTGGCATGTGGTAGATAGGTCGGGTAGACCAGTAGGAATGGAGTTCATTTTTTTTTGTCAGCCCCATGTTGAGGGTTAGGCCAAGGAAAATTTTAAATTCTTCCACGGTGAGGGGTTTCCAAACAAAAGGACGGGCATAGGAAGAATTTGGATTGTTGGCTATATATTGACTGGCGTATAGATTACACTGCTCCACAATGTAGGTTAGGATATCATCAGTAAAAAATAATTCAAAATAATAAATCGGGGTAGCATTTTCCGACTGTATCTGAGGGCCTGGCTGGGCTGTAAAAGGGGGAATGATAGGTTCTACTGACGTATCGGGCAGCCATGTTGGATACAGTAGAAGATCGGGGAGGCTAGTATGGGCCCTGCCTCGTTGTTGATGGGACGCCCCATTGCTAGCATTTGGCCTATCCTCTAGAAAAGTTGCAGAACTGCTGGCGGATGCCTGCCTATCCTGGCATGATGCGCTGCTGGCGGATGCCTGCCTATCCTGGCGTGATGCGCTGCTGGCGGATGCCTGCCTATCCTGGCGTGATGCGCTGCTGGCGGATGCCTGCCTATCCTGGCGTGATGCGCTGCTGGCGGATGCCTGCCTATCCTGGCGTGATGCGCTGCTGGTGGATGCCTGCCTATCCTGGCGTGATGCGCTGCTGGCGGATGCCTGCCTATCCTGGCGTGATGCGCTGCTGGTGGATGCCTGCATATCATCATGGAGTCCTGCGCTGCTGGTGGATGCCTGCTGGTGGATGTCCTGGAGTGCTGCGCTGCTGGTGGATGTCTGCGGCGCCTGCTCATAACTCCTGATCTCACTTGTTACGATTCTATCCTCAGTTTCTATTTCAGAGCCACTACTTTCCTCTGGATAATATTCACTATCCGATTCTGACAGAGAGAGTTCCTCGCTACTCTCGTCCGACATACCCTGGAGTATCTGGAGAGCCTCCTCGCTGCTGTAGAATCGTTTAGCCATGTGGGCAGATGTGCCAGATGTTGGCGGTCAGATGTGCCAGATGTTGGCGGTCAGATGTGCCAGATGTTGGCAGGGCAGATGTTGGTGGGCAGCTGTTGGCGGTCAGCTGTTGGCGGTCAGATGTTGGCGGCCAGATGTGTCAGATGTTGGCGGGCAGATGTGCCAGATGTTGGCAGGGCAGCTGTTGGCGGTCAGATGTTGGCGGGCAGATGTCAGATGTTGGCGGCCAGATGTTGGCGGGCAGATGTGGCAGCTGTTGGCGGGCAGATGTTTACTGCCAGATGTTGGGAGTCAGATGTGCCAGATGTTGGCAGGGTAGATGTTGGTGGGCAGATGTGCCAGCTGTTGGCGGGCAGCTGTTGGTGGTCAGATGCTGGCGATCAGATGTTGGCGGGCAGCTGTGCCAGATGTTGGCGGGCAGCTGTTGGCGGGCAGATGGAGGGCAGATGTGGCAGCTGTTGGCGGGCAGATGTGGCAGCTGTTGGCGGGCAGATGTGGCAGCTGTTGGCGGGCAGATGTTTACTGCCAGATGTTGGGAGTCAGATGTGCCAGATGTTGGCAGGGCAGATGTTGGCGGGCAGATGTGCCAGCTGTTGGCGGGCAGCTGTTGGCGGTCAGATGCTGGCGATCAGATGTTGGCGGGCAGCTGTGCCAGATGTTGGCGGGCAGCTGTGCCAGATGTTGGCGGGCAGATGCGCAAGATGTTGGCGGGCAGATGCGCAAGATGTTGGCGGGCAGATGCGCCAGATGTTGGTGGGCAGCTGTTGGTGGGCAGCTGTTGGCGGGCAGCTGTGCCAAATGTTGGCGGGCAGCTGTGCCAGATGTTGGCGGGCAGATGCGCAAGATGTTGGCGGGCAGATGCGCAAGATGTTGGCGGGCAGATGTTTTCACTGTTTTATGGACACTGTGTTTTATGGACACTGTGTTTTGGGGACACTGTTTTGGGGACACTGTGTTTTGGGGACACTAGCTGGGTGATCAGTGGGTAAACAGCAGACAAACAGCTAAAAACTCACTGATCTCCCGGCTGCAGCACAGATTGTCTCTTCCTCTCCTCACTGACAGGCTCTGTGTGAGGAGAGGAAGAGATCAGAGCAGTTACAACTGCTCTGTGTTTACATTACATGACGGCTGTCATTGGACAGCCGTCATGTCATCAGGAGGGCCAATCACATGGCCCTCCTGTTTGCACACACCTTCTATCTCTGGGGGGTACAGGCAGATCGGGATCGCGCCGCTGCGCGTGCACGTGGCGGCGCGATCCCCTCACAAGTGCCAGCCCCCCCTCTCTGTGTTTACATCACGATGGCTGTGATTACACACAGCCATCGTGCCGATCAGGAGGGCGAATCACAGTGCCCTCCTGCTGTTCCGAGATGCGGCGTGTCCGCGGGACATGCGCGCATCGGGATCGCGCGGGTGCGCGCGCGCGCGATCACGCTCCTTCTGAAGGACGTTCAGGAACGTCCACTCAGAAGGAGAGAGCACCCACCCGGCCGTATATATACAGTGGCCGGGTGGGAAGTGGTTAAAAGCATTTTAAGGTCTTTAAACACACTTTTAAAACAATAGAAACACATTTAAACACATAAAAGATACTGAGAGCCATAGCAAGAGCAATAGAAAACACAAAAATATTTAATGAACAAGGATTTAATCAATAAAATAATGTTAATAGGTCTTACAGAAAAAAACGCAATATACCGGGACCGCGAAAACTGAACCGCGATATAACGGGGGTTTACTGTATAGCAATGTGATGAAATGTCTATCCACAAATGGAAGCCTCCACAAGGGGATTAGAAGCTAAATCCAGCAGGAGCTACAGAGTATAAAAGAGACCATGCACTTTAACCACTTAAGCCCCGGACCATTATGCAGGTTAAGGACCAGAGGTGTTTTCAGAATTTGGCACTGCGCTGCTTTAACTGGAAATTGTGCGGACATGCAATGTTGTACCCAAACGAAATTTGCGTTCTTTTCTTTCCACAAATAGAGCTTTCTTTTAATGGTATTTGATTGCCTCTGCGATTTTTTTTTTTTTTTGCGATATAAACGGAAAAAGACTGAATTTTTTTTAAAAAAATGATATTTTCTACTTTTTGTTATAAGAAAAATCGAATAAACTCAATTTTAGTCATACATTTAGGCCAAAAAGTATTCAGCCACATGTCTTTAGTAAAAAAAATGTCAATAAGCGTATATTTATTGGTTTGCGCAAAAGTTATAGCGTCTACAAACTAGGGTACATTTTCTGAAATTTACACAGCTTTTAATTTATGACTGCCTATCTCATTTCTTGAGGTGCTAAAATGGCAGGGCAGTACAAATCCCCCCCCCCAAATGACCCCATTTTTGAAAGAAGACACCCCAAGTAAATTGCTGAGAGGCATGTTGAGCCCATTGAATATTTTTTTTTTGTCCCAAGTGATTGAATAATGACAAAAAAAAAATTACAAAAAGTTGTCACTAAATGATATATTGCTCACACATGCCATGGTTATATGTGGAATTGCACCCCAAAATAAATTTTGCTGCTTCTCCTGAGTACGGGGATGCCACATGTGTGGGACTTTTTGGGAGCCTAGCTGCGTACGGGCCCCCGAAAACCAAGCACTACCTTCAGGATTTCTAAGGGCGCAAATTTTTGATTTCACTCCTCACTAACTATCACAGTTTCGAAGGCCATAAAATGCCAAAATAGCACAACCCCCCCCCCAAATGACCCCATTTTAGAAAGTAGACACCCCAAGGAAATTGCTGAGAGGCATGTTGAGCCCATTGAATATTTTTTTTTTCATCCCAAGTGAATGAATAATGACAAAAAAAAAAATTACAAAAAGTTGTCACTAAATGATATATTGCTCACGCATGCCATGGTTATATGTGGAATTGCACCCCAAAATACATTCTGCTGCTTCTCCTGAGTACGGGGATACCACATTTGTGGGACTTTTTAGGAGCCTAGCCACGTACGGGACCCCGAAAACCAAGCACCGCCTTAAGGATTTCTAAGGGCACAAATTTTTGATTTCACTCCTCACTACCTATCACGGTTTCGAAGGCCATAAAATGCCAAAATAGCACAAAACCCCCCCAAATGACCCCATTTTGGAAAGTAGACACCCCAAGCTATTTGCTGAGAGGCATGGTGAGTATTTTACAGCTCTCATTTGTTTTTGAAAATGAAGAAAGAAAATATTTTTTTTTTTATATTTTTTTTCAATTTTCAAAACTTTGTGACAAAAAGCGAGATCTGCAAAATACTCACCATACCTCTCAGCAAATAGCTTGGGGTGTCTACTTTCCAAAATTGGGTCATTTGGGGGGGTTTTGTGCCATCTGGGCATTCCATGGCCTCCGAAACTGTGATAGGCAGTGAGGAGTGAAATAAAAAATTTATACCCTTAGAAAGCCTGCTTGGTGCTTGGTTTTTGGGGTCCCGTACGCGGCTAGGCTCCCAAAAAGTCTCACACATGTGGTATCCCCGTACTCAGGAGAAGCAACAGAATGTATTTTGGGGTGTAATTCCACATATGCCCATGGCATGTTTGAGCAATATATAATTTAGTGACAAAAAAAAATGGTATTTTTTCCGCAACTTGTGTCAACATATAAAATAATCCATGGACTCGACATGCCTCTCAGTATATAGCTTGGGGTGTCTGCTTTCCAAAATTGGGTCATTTGGGGGGGGGGTTTTGAACTGTCCTGGCATTTTATACACAACATTAGGAAGCTTACATCCACTCTTCTAACCACTTGAAGACAAAGCCCTTTCTGACACTTTTTGTTTACATGAAAACATTTTTTATTTTTTGCAAGAAAATTATGTTGAACCCCCAAACATTATATATTTTTTTAAAGCAAAGGCCCTACAGATTAAAATGGTGGGTGTTGCATTTTTTTTCCACACAGTATTTGCGCAGCGATTTTTCAAACGCATTTTTTGGGGAAAAAATACACTTTTTTTCATTTTAATGCACTAAAACACACTATATTGCCCAAATGTTTGATGAAATAAAAAAGATGATCTTAGGCCGAGTACATAGATACCAAATACGACATGCTTTAAAATTTCGCACAAACGCGCAGTGGCGACAAACTACATACATTTTTAAAAGCCTTTAAAAGCCTTTACAGGGTACCACGTTAGATTTAAAGAGGAGGTCTACTGCTAAAATGACTGCCCTCGATCTGACCTTCACGGTGATACCTCACATGCATGATGCAATTGCTGTTTACATATGACGCCAGACCGACGCTTGCGTTCACCATTGTGCAAGAGCAGGGCGGGACAGGGGTGCTTTTTTTTTTTTTTTTTTAATTATTAATTTTGCTTTTTTTTTTTTTTAAACTGTTCTTTCCATATTTTATTTTTTTATCATTTTTATTGTTATCTCAGGGAATGTAAATATCCCCTATGATAGCAATAGGTAGTGACAGGTACTCTTTTTTTGAAAAAACTGGGGTCTATTGGACCCTAGATCTTTCCTCTGCCCTCAAAGCATCTGACCACACCAAGATCGGTGTGATAAAATGCTTTCCCAATTACCCAATGGCGCTTTTTATATCCGGGGGGATATTCCCTCCCACTGCTTGTAAAAGCAGTCCAGAGGCTAATTATCCGCTAGGATTGCTTTTACATGAAAGCCGGCCGCTGGCTGAAAAGAATGATACCAAGATGATACCTAAACCCGCAGGCATCAATCTGGTATAACCAAAGTCCAGCAACATACCAGTACGTTGCTGGTCCTTGTTGGACATGTATTGTAATCTTTTTTTTCATGCAGCCTGTTGGCTGAACGAAAAAAAGAGATTGATCGGTGGGTATGCCCACCATTAGAATACCTCCCTTCATTCACCCACTTCTAATGATGGGCATACATGCACCATTTATATATGCCGAAGCATGGGGGCATCCTCCTGCAAAAGTTATGCCGCACACACATGGTCGGACTTTTCCACGGGCATGCCTCAGTCGGAATTTTGACCGTATGTACGCGGCATTAGGAGCAAAATCGCTCCTCCGCCCCTGCTGCCCCCCTGCTTCGGCATATATGCTCTTTTTTTTTTAACTGTGGTGGTGAAATCACCTCCTACAGCACTGGAGTCGCAGGGATCAGGCCTGTCTCTGCGAACGCTGCAGTTATGTGTGTTGTGTTTTTTAAGTGACAGTGATCGATCGATACTGCACTTGGGTGGCCTGGGCTGGACGGAGGGGCAAAACACAGATGCTAGCAGGTATCTGGGCTGATCCCGCTAACACTGCGTTTTTGGGAACCCTAAATTGCTGGGGACGCTAGTATAGATCTGATCAGATCAGATATTGATCTGTTCAGATACTATACCACTAAGGGAGGTGTATGCTTCACGCGTGGGTGTTAGCATTACTGGCACTAACCTGACGCTGCCTGGGGCGACGCAGACCCTCTCTGACGCTAAAACCTAATTGATATCACCCGCCGGGCGATCAGGGGGTTAAACCTTTATTGGGTTATATACGGCGGGTGACATGACACTATAAAAAGCAAACTAACTAACCAGCGTCACCCGTAACACTTATATGGTGATCACTGGTGAAAGGGTTAACTAGGGGAAATCAGGGGGTTAAACCTTTATTAGGTAATATATGGGGGTACCTGACGCTATAAAAACCTGCGGTGAACATAAAAATAACTGGCTACCTATCGGCATCACCGACACTAAGACAGCGATCAGAAAAACGATCGCTTAGTGACACTGGCAAAAGGGGGTGAAAGGGTTACCTGGGGGGCGATCAAGGGGTTAAACCTTTATTAGGTAATATATGGGGGTACCCGACGCTATAAAAACCTGCGGCGAACCTAAAAAAAATAACTGGCTACCTATCGGCATCACCGACACTAAGACAGCGATCAGAAAAACGATCGCTTAGTGACAGCGGTGCTAGGGGGTGAAAGGGTTACCTGGGGGGCGATCAAGGTGTTAAACCTTTATTAGGCAATATATGGGGGTACCCGACGCTATAAAAACCTGCGGCGAACCTAAAAAAAATAACTGGCTACCTCTCGGCATCACCGACACTAAAACAGCGATCAGAAAAACGATCGCTTAGTGACGGCGGTGCTAGGGGGTGAAAGGGTTACCTGGGGGCGATCAAGGGGTTAAACCTTTATTAGGGGGGGTTAGGGGTCTACACTGGACCTAAAACTAACTGCCCTGACACTTTTACAGTCACAAATGTCACTGATTGCAGTGATCAGTAAATAAATGGTCACTGCAATCAGTGACACTGTGACTGGGGGCTGGGGGGTGATCTGGGGGGTGATCTGGGGGTGTCTGGGGGGGCCGATCATGTCCCTATGTGTCCTGGTGTTAGTGTAGTGTTTGTGCACTAACCTGTGTGTCTTCTCTCATGTGGCGCTCGGGATATGTGAGCGCCGCATGAGGGATGACATCACTTCCTCCTGCCTGTGTAAACACTACACAGGCAGAGGAAGCTTTTCATTCGCCGGGAGCGATCGCGAGGGGATGGCCAGAATCGAATGGCGGCCTACTCATCACGGATCGCTCCCGAAGCGATCCCGGCTGCTCACTGTACTGGAGGGGGGTCCGATTGGACCCCCCACCCATACGAAGGCAGGCACGTACAGGTACGCGATTGTGCCTGTCCATGCCATATTTACAGTGGGCGGTCGTTAAGTGGTTTAAAAAAAAAAGATCCTGTTCTTTTTGGATCTCTTTCTTTGTGTGAAATACCTGATGTACCTGCCAGTCCCGCTGCTTTCCTATTTCAAATTGACTACACTAGGTATGAGAGCACATCCATTCCAATGTGGTCAGTTTTCTAGCTGTGCTGGGAGCTTAGCCTGCCTGTCCTCCAAAGACCAAGACTTGGCCTTTGACACGCCCCCCTAAACAGCCATTCACTGGGAACAAGATGACCTTCCTTCACATAGAAACTGGCAGGATCACCAAGAATTTTGAATTCCTTTCACATATACAGTGGGTCAAATAAGTATTTAGTCAGCCACCAATTGTGCAAGTTCTCCCACTTAAAAAGATGAGAGAGGCCTGTAATTGTCATCATAGGTATACCTCAACTATGAGAGACAAAATGTGGAAACAAATCCAGACAATCACATTGTCTGATTTGGAAAGAATTTATTTGCAAATTATGGTGGAAAATAAGTATTTGGTCAATATCAAAAGTTCATCTCAATACTTTGTTATATATCCTTTGTTGGCAAAGACAGAGGTCAAACGTTTTCTGTAAGTCTTCACAAGGTTGACACACACTGTTGCTGGTATGTTGGCCCATTCCTCCATGCAGATCTCCTCTAGAGCAGTGATGTTTTGGGGCTGTCGCTGGGCAACACAGACTTTCAACTCCCTCCAAAGGTTTTCTATGGGGTTGAGATCTGGAGACTGGCTAGGCCACTCCAGGACCTTGAAATGCTTCTTACGAAGCCACTCCTTCGTTGCTCGGGCGGTGTGTTTAGGATCATTGTCATGCTGAAAGACCCAGCCACGTTTCATCTTCAATGCCCTTGCTGATGGGAGGAGGTTTGCACTCAAAATCTCAAGATACATGGCCCCATTCATTCTTTCATGTACACGGATCAGTTGTCCTGTTCCCTTTGCAGAGAAACAGCCCAAAAGCATGATGTTGCCACCCCCATGCTTCACAGTAGGTATGGTGTTCTTTGGTTGCAACTCAGCATTCTCTCTCCTCCAAACACGACGAGTTGTGTTTCTTTTTTTTTTTTAAAGGTACATTTTTATTAGGTTTTTTCAAAACAAGACATATAATAGACAACAAACACACATGGAGCGAACATCGCCCAATCCATTACAGTGCAAAGATCTGGTAGCTGGTAAACAGTTGGCATATGCATAGAAAATATAAATCAGTCATATTTTAAGGAGCAGGAGGTACAGTGCTCTCGGAGTCAACCCAGGAGCCCCAAACCTTCAAGAATTTTTTCGGACACCCTCTAGCCTCATATGTCAGCTTATATAGTGGTATAGCATGGTTAATGGTAGTGAGCCAAAAGGCAATAATGGGCGAGAATGGAGACTTCCAGTGGAAGGTTATCGATTTCTTAGCGTAAAACAATACTATCCGCAGAAATGTCTGCATATTCTTAGATATACTATCATCATCAATATAACCCAGTAAACACCTCAGGGGATTACATATATTGGGTAACTGTGTCAGGGAACTAATGAAGGCCGTGACCTCCGACCAGAACTTCCTAATCGGAGCACACTCCCACATTAATTGAAAAAACATGCCATCAGCCATGCCACATCGGGAGCATAGTGAAGAGGGTAATCTATTTAATTTAAACAGTAAGCATGGTGTAAAATAGGATCTGTATAGCAATATAGTCTGTATTACCTTGTCGCAGGAAGAAATGACAGAGGGAACCTGGAGGGGCAAAACCTCCTGCCAGATGTCCTCTGTCAGTTCAGGGATGTCAGCTCTCCAGCGCGCGGCCGTCTTGCTCAGCCTTTGAGTTGTAGAATGCAGAAGGGACCCATAATATGTGGAGATTAGCTTGGCGTGAGAGGAGTCAGTCAGTAAACGTTCCAGCGGAGAGAGTTGAATAGCTATGTTACGAAGGCCAAACTGCGTTGCTGCAGTGTGGCGTATCTGTAAGTAAAGGAAGTAAGCTGTGCGTGGCAGATTGTAGTCTCTACGAAATTCTTCAAAAGAACAAAACACGTTGTCCGAGAACAAGTGCAAAATGGTTTTCACC
This sequence comes from Rana muscosa, assembly GCA_029206835.1. NCBI lineage: Eukaryota > Metazoa > Chordata > Amphibia > Anura > Ranidae > Rana > Rana muscosa. The sequence continues at coordinate 319,416,418 of CM055117.1, read as the reverse complement.
CCCCTTTTCGAGCAGAATCCCCCGTCAGATCTGCGGAAGGATTCTGGTAGAGTCGGATTCCCCCAGTGGAGTGTTTGGCGAGTATGTATTACTGTCAGTGGAGGATTGTAGTTTAGTGAGTTTAAAAATCCGTAGAGTCATTGCCAGGACACTCGTACTCTCCCGCCCTCTAAAGGACATACGATGAATCAGATTTTGCAGGGACTCATAGGAGGTAAGAATAGCTGCCTCCAGGGCAGTGGCTGGGTTGTTGGCTTCAGGAAAAAAACACCAATGTGCGTGAGCTAATTGTGAGGCCATATAATAGGTGTGGAGGCAGGGTAGGGCCAATCCGCCCTCCAGTACCGATAACTGGAGGGTGTTCTTGGCAATCCTGACTGCTCCCCCCCTCCAAAGAAAGGAAGTAAGGATGGAGTCTATTTCCTTAAATTTAAGTTTAGTGACATACACTGGTGAGTTACCAAAGATATACAAAAATCGTGGTAAGAATATAATTTTAAAGATATTAATCCTACCCAGTAATGTAAGCGGGAGATAAGCCCAGGTTTTGACTGTGGTTTTCATTCGCCCAAAAGGGGGTCTAAGTTGATTTTAACGTAAGAGGCTATAGGGAGTTGTACCATAACTCCTAAATATCGGAAGGAGCTGACTATTTGTAGTGGGCAAGAGGGAGGCAGCATGAGCGACTTTGCTTGGTCAATTCTAAATAAGATGGACTTGTCCCAGTTAACCCAGAATCCGGAGAAATGACCAAACCCCCTAATAATCTTCAGCAGGACTGGGAGGGACGATTGGGGATCCGACAAGTATATTACCATGTCATCAGCCTAAAGAGATACCTTCTCCTCCAGACCCCCAATCGTCAGTCCCGCAACCTCCCCGCAGGATCTTATCAGTGCTGCCAAAGGCTCTATCACCAGTGCAAATACCAATGGCGACAGAGGGCATCCGTGTCTGGTGCCTCTCTTTATCGGAAAGAGATCAGACATGGCTGCGTTCACTCTCAATCTAGCGGTGGGTTTTAAATAAAGCAATTGCACCCATCTGATAAAGGTGTTGCCAAAACCAAATTTCGCCAACACCTCCAGCAGATAAGGCCATTCGACTGAATCAAACGCCTTGTGTGCGTCCAAGGCCAAAACAGCCCGGGAACCCATCTCATCATGGGTGGCCTGAAGATTGGTAAACAGTCTACGTAAGTTGATGGAGGTCGATCGCCCAGGGATGAACCCAGTCTGGGCCGCACCAATAACAGTAGTAATAACCGTGTTCAGTCGCCGGGCGAGCACCTTGGCCAAAATCTTAACATTCGAATTGATAAGTGAGATTGGTCTGTAGGATTCACATAGGAGGTGATCCTTATGTGGCTTAGGAATGAGGACAATCAACGCCTCTGACATAGAAGGCGGTAATTGTCCCGATTTCATATCTTTGTACTGCATATACCACTAGATAGGGAAACCATCCAATCCCGGTGTTTTATTTCTGGCAAAGGTATTGGATAGCCTCCCCAATTTCCTCAGTCGTAAGAGGAGCGTCAAGGAATGACGCCTGTTGGGTCTGAAGCCTGGGCAATGAAATTTCAGAAAGATAGTCATCCAATTCCACAATCGTGTAGTGAGCTCTAGTAGCATATAGGGAGGAATAAAATGTGACAAAGGCATCCATGATCTCGTTGTTTTGCTCTACCACTATTCCCTCTGCGCTCTTAATTCTAGGTATGCATGGCTGATAGTCAGGTCTGGAAAGATACACCAGCAAACGGCTGTTCTTATCACCAAACTCAAAGATTCGCTGGTTCTGGTACAGCAGCTTCTTCTGGGTGCACTCCAAAAGCACTAAGTCCAGTTCTCTGGCCATGTGCTTCCAGGCAGTGCGTGTCTCAGGGGAGGGAGTCGCAGAATAAGCGGCCTCTGCCTCCCTGAGAGTCCCCTCTGCATCCATCAACCTGGACAGAGAGGCCTTGCGTGTCTGACCGACTGCCGCAGCAAAATGTCATGGATATGCAGTAGTGTTTGTCTGTCAGCTTACCTTCCTTCCCATGTGTTCATCTAGAGACCAGACCTCCTTCACCTGGCTTCCTTTATAATCTCCTCCCAGCCTGACTCCACCCCAGGCCCTATCACTGAACACTATATTAACCTGTGCACTGCAAGCCTGCTTTGCTGATCAACGTGTTTGTTAGGCATTGTGTGTTTGGGTTCCTGCCTGCCGTGTGCTACGTCTGTCTCTCTGTTACGTTATTGGCTTGTCCCCGACTATCCCTGTCTGCTCGTGACCCTTGACCTTCGGCTCGTTCTTCGTTATCTTTGTCTGCTTGTGGCCCCTGACCTTCAGCTTGTTATTCGGTTCTCTCTTATCGTGTGCTGCTGCTTCCCCTCTTTTCCCCTTATCCTACGGGGCGTGAGCTAGGAAACTCCAGGGGCCGCGACCTGGTCCCAGCCTGCAGCTAACATCCTCACCACTAGAGGCCCTGGAGAAGACCAGCTGGGTCTTAGACTCCGTGCCCTGGGTAATCTTGGCTCTCGCTTCCGTTGGGATCCCGGTTGTGCTCCTCTGGTCCCGCTTTCCACAACCACCCAGTTTCCTATCCGCAGAAGCCAGCCATAGGGTTCACTACCTCGCGGTGCACTCCTGTCCCCCTACGGTGTGCATCTGTCACCTGGCCACAGGTGACCCTGACAGTTTGATCAGCCATGAACCCGGCTGACATCCCGCTACCCGCGGATGATCCATTGCAGGGCATAGTTTGCAGACTTGAAACCCAGGAATCGAATCAGACTCAGGTGATGCGATTCCTCCAGGATCTGGCTTCTCGCTTCGAGCAGCTTCAGGCTTCCTTGGGAACCCTGAATCCGCAACCTCAAATACAATCAGCGGCTGCACCTATTGCACCAGTCGCAGCCACACACTCGCTACAACTGCCAGCTCCGTCCCGTTTCTCTGGGGACTCCAAGGCTTGCAGGGGGTTCCTTAGCCAATGCACGATTCATTTTGAGCTCCAGCCCCAAAACTTCCTGTCTGATCGGGCTAAGGTAGCCTATATCATTTCCCTCCTCTCTGGTGAAGCTTTAGCCTGGGCAGCCCCTCTGTGGGAACTGAATGATCCAGTGGTTTCTAGCCTGTCTGGCTTCTTGAAACTTTTTCGGAATATCTTCGAAGAACCGGCTCGTGTCTCTTCAGCGGCCAGCGCCCTTTTATGTCTCCGCCAAGAGTCTGCTTCTGTGGGACAGTATGCCCTTCATTTCCGCATACTGTCGGCTGAGTTGAGCTGGAACAATGAGGCCTTAGTCGCAACCTTTTTGCATGGCCTGTCTGATAGAGTGAAGGATGAATTAGCAGGAAGAACCATCCCCACTGATCTGGCCAGCGTTATCTCCTTGTGTAACCAGATCGATATTCGCTTTCAGGAGAGGACCTTAGAAAAGCAACGCCAGCACTCCTTGGTTCTTAGTCAGCCTGAGCTCCCCTCTCTTCGACCCGTAGAGCATCTCCTACCAGCTGAGGAACCCATGCAGCTGGGTCGGACCAGGCTATCCCCCGAGGAACGTGCTAGGCGCAGAACTCTTGGTCTGTGTCTTTACTGTGGGGGCAAAGGTCATTTTCGTGACACTTGCTCTCTTTGTCCAGAAAACGTTCGGGTCCACTTCATCTGGAAAGTGGAGTATTGGACCCAGAAATATCACCTTCCCCTTCTCGTCTTCTGCTTTCTGTGTTCCTTCATGTTGGTGCTTCTTCTCATTCGGTCTCAGCATATCTGGATTCCGGAGCCGCTGGTAATTTCATGGACTGGGAAATCGCATCGTCCATGAGACTTACTCTTTTGCCCCTCACCACGCCATTGGTGGTCTTGGCGATTGATGGTACTGTTCTCCCAGGGGGACCTATCCGCTTCCAGACCCTCCCTGTTAAGATGTCGGTAGGGACACTCCACCAGGAGTGGATATCCTTCCTTATCTTACCCAAGGCCTCAACGCCTATAATTTTGGGTCTCCCATGGTTACAGCTCCATTCTCCTCATGTGGACTGGACTACTGGACAGATCCTGGCTTGGGGTCCCTCCTGTTCCTCGTCCTGCCTACCCAAGGTTGCCCCCTGTGAATCTGAGCCGGTCATTCATTCCAGGTTGCATAACCATTTACATTTCTCTGTCCCTAACCACCCTTGGACGCACAGCCAGGCTAGCTTGTCTACAAGTCCTGCAGTCGCTACGTCTTGCGATGCGATTCAGGTAGTCGCTACACCTGACTCAGCTATTCACTCTGCCTCTGTACTAGTTATGCCAGTCCAGCCCATGCCCAGTGAGCCTCTTACTTTTTCTTGTTCGGGACATTCTGCTTGTCCTTCAGCTATTCAGCTTGACTCCGGCGACATGTCACCTTCTAACCAACCTGACTTCAGGGTTCCACTGACATCTGCCCAGTCTGATGGTCCTGTGCAAGATGACCAGTTCCCCTTTAAGGGTCTAGGGGACCCTCCTCAGATTCCTGTTGATCCTCTCATGCCCTTGCTTATTCCTAGAGAGCCTTTGGTCCTCAATAGATCTTCTTGTCATCTCCCTACCTCGTTTTCGGTCTCTGAGGATAATTTTAAGTACGAGGTTAGACAAGTTCTGGATTCTCGGCTCTGCAGAGGCATTCTTCAGTACCTTGTGCATTGGAGAGGTTTTGGTCCTGAGGAGGCGTCTTGGATCGCTGCATCTGATGTCGCTGCACCTCATCTGTTGAGAAGGTTTCATCAGAGATTTCCCTTTAAGCCTGGGCCCAGGCGGGGGAGGGCCCATAAGAGGGAGGGTACTGTCATGGATATGCAGTAGTGTTTGTCTGTCAGCTTACCTTCCTTCCCATGTGTTCATCTAGAGACCAGACCTCCTTCACCTGGCTTCCTTTATAATCTCCTCCCAGCCTGACTCCACCCCAGGCCCTATCACTGAACACTATATTAACCTGTGCACTGCAAGCCTGCTTTGCTGATCAACGTGTTTGTTAGGCATTGTGTGTTTGGGTTCCTGCCTGCCGTGTGCTACGTCTGTCTCTCTGTTACGTTATTGGCTTGTCCCCGACTATCCCTGTCTGCTCGTGACCCTTGACCTTCGGCTCGTTCTTCGTTATCCTTGTCTGCTTGTGGCCCCTGACCTTCAGCTTGTTATTCGGTTCTCTCTTATCGTGTGCTGCTGCTTCCCCTCTTTTCCCCTTATCCTACGGGGCGTGAGCTAGGAAACTCCAGGGGCCGCGACCTGGTCCCAGCCTGCAGCTAACACCCTCACCACTAGAGGCCCTGGAGAAGACCAGCTGGGTCTTAGACTCCGCGCCCTGGGGAATCTTGGCTCTCGCTTCCGTTGGGATCCCGGTTGTGCTCCTCTGGTCCCGCTTTCCACAACCACCCAGTTTCCTATCCGCAGAAGCCAGCCATAGGGTTCACTACCTCGCGGTGCACTCCTGTCCCCCTACGGTGTGCATCTGTCACCTGGCCACAGGTGACCCTGACACAAAATAGCCGCGTGTGGCAGCCTTAAAGGCATCCCAAACCACCAGAACGGAGGCGCTCTGCTTATTAATTAGCCAGTAGGATTTCATCTGTCATACATTGGTTCACAACAATCTCATCTGCCAGCCATAGCGGGCTCAGCCGCCATACCTGATAGGAGGAGGAGGGACCCAGGGCGACATTCGCCAGCAAAGGAGAATGATCAGACACCGCCCTAGGGAGGCATTTGACCTCAGTCACCATATTGAGCAGATCCGATGAGACCAGACATAGATCAATACGAGACAGAGTACTGTGTGACTCAGAGTGGCACGAATACTCCCTCCCATCTGCATGCTTCCACCTCTAGGCCTCCACCAAATCAAATTGAGTTAAGAAGGAACCCAGGGGGTGGGGGGCAATGTAGAACAACGTAATCTATTGATGGAGTTGTCCAGTACTGTATTATAATCACACGCTATCAGTAAAAGACTCTCCGCTATCGCCAATATGGAGTTCATCACTCTTTCAAAGAACATTTTAGTGAAGGGGGGGTGGAGAATATAAGCTAGTCACTGTATACGGCCTACCCATAAGTTCTATCACAACAATTACAAAGCAACCCTGAGGATCGAGTTTAACATGTTTAATACTAACCGGAGCTGATTTGGCTATGAGGATGGAAGTTCCCCTGGCATACGTGAAGTATGTGGAATGGAGGGCATAAGAAATGTTTGCCCGCTTAAGGGCCATGACTCTAGAGCCCTGGAGGTGGGTTTCCTGAAAAAGCATCACATGCGGATTGTGGTGTGCCAGGTAGTCAAACATTAATGATCTTTTCACTTTGGAATTCAGCCCCCGCACATTCCAAGAAACCAAACGTAATCTAGACATAAGGAGGCATAAAGTATATGACTAGGGGAACCCATTTCCCATAATTTGCTGGAAGCAACCAGAGCCTGGAGTCCTGTGGACCATGAGAAGTGCGTAAGGTGAAGAGCAAATTAAAGACATATGACAACCTTCTAGTAATGAAAAAGATCAGATGCATATTATAAGGGCTGGCTAGACCAGCCTGTAGATGGACATGTAAAAATGGGTACCAGCAATTCAAATAAAATACAAAAAAAAACACAAAACAAAAGTCCCTGAACATCCCAACCCACCCTAACCCTGGGTTATGACTAAGGCCTTATAGGCTGAAACGCATCAACCTTTCCTATTTGCGTTTGTCTACTGTGGCTTGTCAATAAATAGATCAATTTTTTAAGAGCGACGTCCGGAGTGCGGATCATCCTTTTTTTTATTCACTTCTACTCAGCCAGCGACTGTGGATCGAGCACCTGGGAGCTCTGCTTTCTATGTGATGTATGGGTAGTAGCACTAACTTTTTTGTTTATATTCTTCACCTTAACCCTCCCGGCTCCCAAACCCAAACATATGAGAGCTTTGTTCCCAAAACCAAAACTGCATGGCAGGGGGGCCATGACACAGACCCCCAATCAACAAACCCTGAGGAGCAGTCCCTTAGAAGCGGGCCGCCATCCGTGTCCGCACAGGACAAATATAATAGTTGATCCTGAGTCTGAAAAAGAGAGTACAAAAAATAACGGGATAAAATAAAAAATAAAAAAGGGGGGAGGAGTAAGGTGATTAACAGTCATCCAGGTTGAACAAGTGGTATACAAACAATGTCAGAGGAGTGCAGTTCACCACCCCTTTATAACTGAGAAGAAGGGAGTGAGACGATCATAGGGGTGAAGACATCCAAGCCCACTCCTCCCCCCCCCCCCCCGCTGTCCCATGCAGGAAAAAGGTAGTGTATACCGGTGAGGGCGCAAGATGTATCAAAGAAGGAATACACATTAGGTTCACTTTCAGCGCGGAGGGGATCTTTGATTCTGGTTCCGGCGTTCTGGGTGTCCTAGGGTGTCCACGCAGTGAGATGCCTCCTTAGGATCCATAAATAAGTATGCCTTGCCCTCAAGCAAGCAGGATACAACATGCCGTATGGGAGATGAAGCTCACGGAGCCTGCGTTTAATAGCCAGGAAGGTGGCGCTCTGCTTTTGCGTAGCTACCGAGAAGTCAGGGAAAATAGTAATTCCACTCCCGTTAAAGGACACCCTTCCCTTCTCCCTGGCAGCTCCAAGAACTGCCTCTCTGTCCCTGAAGTGAAGGAGTTTGATAATCATGGCACGTGGCTGGGCCCCTGGTGGTAGGGGGCGCAGGGGAACCCTGTGTGCCCGTTCAATGGCAAATAATGGTGAGAAGGTGGAGGCGCCAAATGTGGTGATCAGCCATATTTCCATAAATTCCTCTGGGGTTTTACCCTCAGACCCTTCTGGGAATCCCAGGAAGCGTAGGTTGCTCCTCTGTAAATGGCCCTCCATTTCAGTGAGCTTATCTGCAGTGTAATCATGGGCCTGGCGTAGCTCCCTAACAGAGCCCTGCAATGGACGGGTCTCATCTTCTAGTGCACCAATGCGCTGCTCAACATTTGTCACTCTATGGCGGAAGTTGTGAACATCCTGTTTCAGAAAGAATAAGTCAGTCTTAATGGAGTCCATTTTAGTGGTCAGAGATGCATGGCTGTGCTGGATGGCCTCCATAATCTGGGGCAGGGAGGGCTCTGCAGGGCCTGTATCAGCAGTGTCCACGCTGGGGGTATCAGGATCAGTGTCCTCAGCCAGGGAGAATAAGAGAGGATCCTCCGGGCTCAGAGTAGGGGGGGGAACATTGTGACTCACCCTTCCCTGCAGGCTTCTGCTTCAGCGCTAATGAGAAGAAGGATAGCTGGCTGCTTGTGTCTGCAGCATGGTGACCGGCGCCATCTTGCCTCGATTTGCATGGCGGCGGTGGCGGGACGAATCCTGAGGCTTCCTCTATCGGCGGACCGTATTTGACCATCTCCCGGTGGGCACAAGGTTCCCTGGAGGCTGTGGGGACAGATGGGACCCCTGGATGGCGATCGGGTCTGCAGGATTAAGGCAGGATATGTGCGGCATGGACGGAGCTCAGACTAAGCAGGTCCTCACATCCCGGTCGTTGGACGAGTTGTGTTTCTACCAAACAGTTCTACTTTGGTTTCATCTGACCATATGACATTCTCCCAATCCTCTTCTGGATCATCCAAATGCTCTCTAGCAAACCTCAGACGGGCCCGGACATGTACTGGCTTAAGCAGGGGGACACGTCTGGCACTGCAGGATCTGAGTCCCTGGCGGCGTAGTGTGTTACTGGTGGTAGCCTTTGTTACGTTGGTCCCAGCTCTCTGCAGGTCATTCACTAGGTCCCCCCATGTGGTTTGGGGATTTTTGCTCACCGTTCTTGTGATCATTTCGACCCCACGGGGTGAGATCTTGCGTGGAGCCCCAGATCGAGGGAGATTATCAGTGGTCTTGTATGTCTTCCATTTTCTAATTATTGCTCCCACAGTTGATTTCTTCACACCAAGCTGCTTGCCTATTGCAGATTCAGTCTTCCCAGCCTGGTGCAGGTCTACAATTTTGTTTCTGGTGTCCTTCGACAGCTCTTTGGTCTTCACCATAGTGGAGTTTGGAGTGTGACTGTTTGAGGTTGTGGACAGGTGTCTTTTATACTGATAACAAGTTCAAACAGGTGCCATTAATACAGGTAATGAGTGGAGGACAGAGGAGCCTCTTAAAGAAGAAGATACAGGTCTGTGAGAGCCAGAAATCTTGCTTGTTTGTAGGTGACCAAATACTTATTTTCCACCATAATTTGCAAATAAATTCTTTCCAAATCAGACAATGTGATTGTCTGGATTTGTTTCCACATTTTGTCTCTCATAGTTGAGGTATACCTATGATGACAATTACAGGCCTCGCTCATCTTTTTAAGTGGGAGAACTTGCACAATTGGTGGCTGACTAAATACTTTTTTGCCCCTCTGTAGCTATAAATCTATTCTCGATCTTGGGCTTAGAATATATGCCCTAAAAACATTAAGGTTCCTAGGGTGCATCTTCTACAACCTGTTCCTCTTTCCTACCACCACTCCCTGGCCAATGTTGCCAGCAAATCCAACCTCAGTGACAATGCTCTGCACTACAGGAGTGGCTGCAACCGCTGCTGTTGAAAAAGAAGCTCCTCCAAACAGCGTTTGGAGGCTTTACTGAGAAATATGTAACAACAATATTGCTACATTGTATTTACTCAAATTCAATCATGTGCAAATCAAAGGACAACCTTGATCCGCATATGATATGACATCAGTTAAAAGCAAAGGTTTTTATTTTTTTCATAGATAAAGTAACACCTCTTTATTTACCATTGGCCAACCCTAATCGGCTGTAATTAAAGTGTAACTTAACCCAGGACCCTGCATTCATTGTAATCTGGTCTCCCACAGTACACAGAACATAGAAAAATCAATTATTTTAGTAAATATAAACTGCTAAATACCTTTTTTCATCAATAGTTAGAGTAGTCTTGTGACTTGTATCAGTGTCTGGTTAAAGTTTGTAGTTTTCATTTCCCCCTGATCCTCTGTCTGGACAGTGCTGATTGGCCCTGTGCTATTCACATGCACTCTCGCAAGAAAATAAATAAACTCTCTAGCAATACACACCAAACTGAGCATGTGCAGCCTGTCCCCTAACGCTCTGCTCTATCAGGAAGTGGGTTGGAGTCAGTTAAAGAAGAGGAGAATCAGAGAGACAGGATCACACAGCCTTTTTTACACTATGAGAAGTATTAACCCCTTAGGTTCCACAGTGAGTATAACAAGCATGCTTTACTGCATATACAAACTGATTTTACTGTTGTGGGTTTAGTAACACTTTAACTTTCTTCCTCCCCTTCTAGTTTATTAGAAGTTAACTCCTTCCAATCTAACTCCTTCCTCCCCATTTTTAACTATTATGAATAATAATAAGGACATTTTTATTGCTGCTGTTAGGGGCGTCTGTTTTTATTTTTCTGCCTCTAAACGCCCCTCATGTTAGCCTATGGGGTTGATCTACTAAAGGCAAATTGTCTGTGCACTGCCAGTGCAACACCTTTGGGATGAGTTAGAGCGTAGACTGCGAGACAGGCCTTCTCATCCAACATCAGTGCCTGACCTCACAAATGTGTTTTGGAGGAATGGTCAAACATTCCCATAAACACACTCCTTAACTTTGTGGACAGTCTTTCCATTAGAGCTGAAGCTGTTATAGCTGCAAAGGGTGGGTCAACTCAATATCGAACATTTTGAACCCAATGGACTAAGACTGGGATGCCATTAAATTTCACGTGCGTGCAAAGGCAGGCGGCCCAATACTTTCGGTAATATAGTGTGTGTGTATATGTATGTGTGTATATATATATATATATATATATATATATATATATATATATATAATGTAGCGACCTCACCCCTCTCACCCCTTCTCATTCTCGGCTTGTCTGTCTTTGTCTAGGGGTGTTAGTACTGGGGGGAGGGATGAGATACACCACGGCCCATGTCCTCCATAGTGAAGAGGTGAAGGCCAGAAAGATCGGGCTTAGTGTGGGTGTCCTAGAGTCAAATCCTTTCCTCCATCCTTGACTCCCCCTTTGCTCCTAGTAACCAGAGTTCCACACACTGAACAGGTCCAACACAGTTTTATTCTTCTCAGCGAATAAACATACAGCACAGTCAAGTTGGGACCTTTGCAACAGTTCAGTATTAATGGGAGTAGGTCGAGGCACAATCCTTTAAAGTATCGTTAACCACTGTGGTGTCACCAACGGCGAATAATCAGTGCCACTGACTATATGAGGTAGAACATGAATTACCTTCGCTAGCACAGCCCCTGTCAGGTGAAGGATATCCGTCCAAGGGAGTCACCGGAGGCCTCTCTGTCACCAGCAATGCTGCGCCGGACTCTCCAGAGAAGTTCCGCTCACCAGTCTCCTCGACCTCAGACACGGGCACCCAAGGAGTTAGGGCCCCCTCAGATTCCTCCACCCTCACGGAACTCAGTCGAAGGTACTGAGCCCCAGGCATCCGCCATAGTACCTCACCCCAGGCTAAAGGTGCCTGAGATGGACTCCATCTCCCGCTCCGGCCAGGTCAAGGGCACCTGGGCCCGGAACACCGGAACGCCAGCACCCAGGCTGAGGGTGCCTGGGTGTGGCCGTGTCCTCCGACTTCGAACTCTGAACCCCATGGTTAGGGCGTCTGCCCCCTTTATCCCCTCTCCCTTTGCGTCACAGCGGGTTCCCCGCCCCGCTGTACCAGCGCCAGGGGAGGACAAAAAGGCACAGTCTTGTGGTGTGGGTTCAACTCCGGCCAGGGCAACAATGCCACCTGCAGGCCACAGGGAACCTTACACCACCAGAGTCCTCCAAGAACCATAAAAGGATCTCGGATTCCCTAGCAATCAGTGCATCTGTGTTACACTACCACCCAGATGCTTCCCTTAAATTCAAATACCCGCTACACTCTCCCCCTGGTGATTTGACACTGGTCCCCAGTGTCTGGTGCAAACCCATGTCTCCAGAGAGTGGTAACATAAGTTCAACCCAGAGACAACATTCACATAAATCCAAACTCAACAATTTTCGATCAGGAATTGTGCCAGGACCTAAAACAGGAAAGGGAAACAGTAATATAAAACCATAAACTTTTGTAATAAAATATTTTAAATATTTCACATATTTACATTTCTCCCCCCCTGCTGACTATCTAAGGACCACCCCATTCTCAGCAGCCTTGATAGACGAGTCTCCTGCAGAGGGAAGGAAAAAAAAAAAAGAAACACACATCCTAACATAATATTTGTGTTTGCTTGGAACAAATGGGTCTATCCGAGAAGAAACCTATTCACTCCAATGAGTGTTGCATAATGTAAAAAAACCAAACAACAATCGTTGCGCAACACTGCCACCTGGTGGTAATGCCGCGGTAAAGACACTTATCAAATCCAGATGAACTTTTCTCTCTTTCTCTTTTTTTTTCTTCTGTGGCCCTACACTGACTAAAACCCCAAAGTCACTGATTTCTCTTGATGAGGGGAGGAAAAGGAAACAAACGACACAGTTCCCATTCTCCCAAGAACAAACACCCATAAAAATAGAGGGCACAGTCTCTGTGTTCCAGCACTCGCTTCAAGAAAACTTAGCAGTAATAACAGAAAAGAGTCTTTCTCTTACAAATAAAACTTTGGATGCGGCAGGAACACAGGCTTCAAATGCTTGTCAAAAGCCTCTATGTTATATTCAACATTTCCTCCATCCTTGCGACAAATTACCACTCTGTCCGCATGAATATGCCTTCCCAGCATCCACTTAGCCTTACAGTCCCGAAACTTTTTGGTGACCATTGGTGAACATGAAAGGTATCGGCGTGCTTGAGGCACCTTGAGTTTGTCCCAAACAAAAGTATCGTACCACCTCTGGCGAAAAACTTCCACCTCGTAGAGCAATTCTCGAGGTAGGTATGTGTACTCCCACCCATACTCTTGGGCAACCTTCTGGCCAAAGAGACGCTGCAGCCTTGATAAAGGTGGCATCGTGACACAGTCTCCTTCTCCAGGCAAAACAATAGCTTCCGGATAGCGAGGTGCGTTCACCACCTCGGCAGACTTGGGCATAGGGGACCGCAGTGACTGGCGTTGCACTCCCGCAACAGGAGCACGTGAAATGGAAGTTGAATCCAGAAGAGGGATTGCAGACAGTGGACCAGATTCCTCCCTAGGCCCCGAGGCCTCCACCCGGGGTGTACTATCCCCAACGGACATAGGTGGGTCCCTTTTGACATGGGACGAGGGTAGCTTCATCTTGTCCCATCCCTTCCGGTGGAAGATCTCGTCTATCTCCCCATCATCGCCATTGTCAGACAATGAATCCAGGTCGGAGGTGTCATAACACTCAGCGGGTAGATAATTCCCAGTCACGGAATCATCCCCCTTGACGGCCTCCACCGACAGTGGGCTGCCGACACCTCCAACCACACACACAGTCCCAACCCCTGGCTCACCTAGGCCTTCAGAAGAACAGGGATGTCCAGGGCTCTTCCCTCCGGATCCATCCAGGCCAGGCAAGCGACGGGGCGAAGCTCTTCCACGACCACAGGAGGCCTTTACCAGGCCGACTCTCCTCTTCGGCGGTCGGAACAGGGAGCTGCTGATGACCAAGACAGCATCCTCGGATTTCTCTCTCTTAATCTCCGCTTGGGCAGTCACGTCGCCCTGGTCAGCGCGCACGGGAAACGCACAGGCATCAATCTCTCCCTCCGGAGTGGCAGTCCCTGTGAGGTAGTTGAGGTGGAAGGCGCGCGGCCTTTCTGTGGATGGCTCCACCTCGAAGAGAAACTCTTTGCAGACCTCACATCGCCCGAACGGCTTCAGCTGGACCACCAGTCCCGAACAGCCGGGACAGATCACACCGAGGGCCTCTATGTCTCTGCAGGTATACAGAGCCAAACGTCCTTGGGGCCTTAGTCTTATTCCCGTATCCATAATCTGGGCAGCAAAGGAAGTCATTTCAGTGACCGAAGAAGCAGAAATTCACGGAGTACTTGAGGTCATCCTGACTGTTTGCTGCTCCAATGCGCACTGACCACTTTGCACCGGAATCTCCACGTGTGTCTTTCCACATGGCCAGACTCCTCCCACACTCTGCACTTGTTCGCAGGCTTTTCCTTTTCCCTGCCCATGAACTGCGCAGCTATGGTTTGCCTCGTAGTGTGTTGGCCAATATGGCCGACCTACTCGGAACTCCTCCGGGCAGCAAAGTTCAAATTCAGACACCATACACATCCCGGACACGATGCCCCCACGTATAGCGACCTCACCCCTCTCACCCCTTCTCATTCTCGGCTTGTCTGTTTTTGTCTAGGGGTGTTAGTACCGGGGGCAGGGATGAGATACACCACGGCCCATGTCCTCCATAGTGAAGAGGTGAAGGCCAGAAAGATCGGGCTTTGTGTGGGTGTCCTAGAGTCAAATCCTTTCCTCCGTCCTTGACTCCCCCTTTGCTCCTAGTAACCAGAGTTCCACACACTGAATAGGTCCAACACAGTTTTATTCTTCTCAGCGAATAAACATACAGCACAGTCAAGTTGGGACCTTTGCAACAGTTCAGTATTAATGGGAGTAGGACGAGGCACAATCCTTTAAAGTATCACTAACCACTGTGGTGTCACCAACGGCGAATAATCAGTGCCACTGACTATATGAGGTAGAACATGAATTACCTTCGCTAGCACAGCCCCTGTCAGGTGAAGGATATCCGTCCAAGGGAGTCACCGGAGGCCTCTCTGTCACCAGCAATGCTGCGCCGGACTCTCCAAAGAAGTTCCGCTCACCAGTCTCCTCGACCTCAGACACGGGCACCCAAGGAGTTAGGGCCCCCTCGGATTTCTCCACCCTTGCGGAACTCAGTCGAAGGTACTGAGCCCCAGGCATCCGCCATAGTACCTCAACCCAGGCTAAAGGTGCCTGAGATGGACTCCATCTCCCGCTTCGGCCAGGTCAAGGGCACCTGGGCCCGGAACACCGGAACGCCAGCACCCAGGCTGAGGGTGCCTGGGTGCGGCCGTGTCCTCCGACTCCGAACTCTGAACCCCGTGGTTAGGGCGTCCGCCCCCTTTATCCCCTCTCCCTTTGCGTCACAGCGGGTTCCCCGCCCCGCTGTACCAGCGCCAGGGGAGGACAAAAAGGCACAGTCTTGCGGTGTGGGTTCAACTCCGGCCAGGGCGACAATGCCACCTGCAGGCCACAGGGAACCTCACACCACCAGGGTCCTCCAAGAACCATAAAAGGGTCTCGGATTCCCTAGCAATCAGTGCATCTGGGTTACACTACCACCCAGATGCTTCCCTTAAATTCAAATACCCGCTACATATATATATATATATATATATATATATATATATATATTAGATTACCTGGGGATGAAAACTACAGGGCATGTGTCAACAGGAGGCAGAGAATAAGCAGTACACTGATTTTCCCAGTGAGAAGCTGTGTAGGGGGCATGTCAGCAGAAGACAGAGAAACAGAAGTACACTGATCTTCCCAGTGAGGAGCTGTGTAGGAGGGTCTTGCCAGCAGAAGTCTAACCACTGGATTACAGGCAGGCTGTGCCTGCAAGCAGAATGCAAAGAAGAAAATTGACCACACTGGGATCGATGTGCTTCCATGACCTTGTGTGGTCAGTTGGAAACAGGAAAGCAGGGGGAGTGACAGGATCACCAGATATTTCACACTAAGGAAGAAATGCAAAGAGAACATGATACTTTTTCATACAGGTATATGGTACAGCAGGCACATAACCATGATATGTTGGGGAAACGCACACTTTAAAAATGTAATACAATTTTAATGTCATAATATAAATGTGTATAAATATGAATTTATGTTCTACCTGGTTTAAAATCAAGTCCTTGCAGATAAAAGCAAATAATGCAAACCAAAATCCATTATTAATATAAACAAGCATTACATCTGATAGATTTAATTGTACTTTATCATCACGGTTGCTAGAAGAAATCAGTATTAAGCGGCATGTCATTTTCGTTCTTTTTTTCTGTGATGAACTGTAAAATACATTTTCTACTATTTTCCTACAGAATTGAGCTGCCACCTACACACAAACCTTACCCTGCATTTGAAGATCATTTAGTTTCTGTTCTTGGGAGAGAATATCTTTACAAGGTAGGCTACAGAGTCTGTTGCCATGGGAATAACATGATATAAAATATTGTTCCTTGAGGGTGTCAACTTTATTTTAGAACTGTAGACAATCCTAATGAAACATGGCTTTGCCTGTTAATTTATAGCACTGATTAATCTAATCCTAAATAGACTCATTTCTAAAATGTATCTTTTATTAAGACATACCAGACAAAAAGGTCAGTTCACTAAAGCCGTATTAGATTTTTTAAATGTGTTCATTGTCTTCCTAACAAAAAAATTCTCCTTATACTCAGTTCACATACTCCAGTATCACATAGATGTGAAATCATAATTGTTTAAAGCCAAACTCCAGGCAAATAAAAAAAATGATGCCTATCCATAGCCCTGCACTGGACGTGAGGATGTCGAGGGACACTCCACCGATGGATTGTGCTGGAGCGCTGGCTGCGGGGGGGAGGAGGGGGGTAGCGGTGGAAAATTAGGTAGGTAAAACTATTTCCTCTCCCTTAGACAAAACAAGCATGGCAAACGAGAGGGAAAGTGGCCTGCATTGATGCAGTATTTTCTAGGACTCCTTTTATTGATGCAACCCCAAAATAATTTTCTTTAGGACAGTTTATACATAGACTGCCAACATGTATAGGTTGTGTAAAATAAATAGTATTTCTCTTTCGTTCATCGACGGACACAGCGCCTCCTTAATCATGACCATTTGGTTATATCGCCTCCGCAGGAGTAGGACTAGGCAGAACAAAAAAACACCTGGCTAGGGCCATGAGCTGTCCTCATTCAGTATATAACCCCCTCCCTGCTCTAGGTATTCAGTTTTTTTTCTGTCTAGTCAGGAGTAAGGACCTAGCTCCTTGCTGGGATCTTTTGGTCCTAGCAAATTTTTTGTTTTTGTTTGTTTCTTCCATGCATTTTCTCCTGGAAGATCTGCAATCAACTGCCTGGCTGGGCGACGGGCTGGATATCTAGATCCAGTGGTCTCCCCAGTCCAGCCAGCGAGCGCATGCAGACTGCAGCTACGCGCTAGATCGGCCGCGACATAGCCTCAATGGACAGAGGCTAGCCCACGAGTTAAACGTCTCGCAGGGTCGCATACGAACGGGCTCTGGCCGACAGCCCCCACTTCGGTGGCGAGGAGTTCTGTCTGGAGGGTCACCCGCACCATGGATCGGTAAGTACAGTCCCCCCTTTGTGCGGTTTGGGATGGACGCGGGTACCCTCCAGGGATGGTCGGACCTGCCTGCAGGATCCCTCCTCCCATCCTAAAGTCCCTTGGTTAAACTGGGCTTCTCCCTCCCCCCACGGTTTGGTGGGAGTCCCAGGGCAGGTGGCAGGGACCCCTGGGGGTTTCCCCCGCCATTCCCCTTCTGGGTGGTGTGTGGCCTGCCCTGGTGGTATGGGGGGGGAGTTCAAGTGCATGCCCTGCTGTGTGTGCAGTATAAGGGTAATGTGCAGTTTGGCAAGGGTGCAGAGTGCACAGCGGTGTCCACATAATCACCCAGGGAGTACAGTACCTTTTGGGAAGGGGGTCTTCTTGCAAAGGGTGCAGCGGTGTTGAAGGCACAGAGAGGATCCTGGCAGCATGCTTCAGCATGTCAAACGGTTGGCGGCCATGTTTGGGTGGTCTGATGACATCAGGCGGCCATTTTCCTGTGGTCTAGCTGATCTCTGGACAGGGGCCATGTTTGTGTAGCCGATGATATCACAGAGGCCATTTTCCTGTGGTCTGGCTGATCTCCGGCCGGCGACCATGTTTGTGTAGCCGATGATGTCACGGCGGCCATTTTTCGTTTGTCTATAGAGACGCTCGAGACGGCCAGAACCTCGTGGAGATGCCAGAGCTCCTCCTCTTCCTCCCCTATGCTTCACTTTCTGTCCCGGGATATTGTAAATGGATGCCGACATTGGTGTAGCTGGGTCCGAATTGCAGCGCTCCTCCGTTTGGTAGGGTGAGTCTTTGGGGGTCCTTGTGTATCTCCCTCTCTGCTGATAGATACCCTGACCATTGGGGTGTCCCTTAGTGATGCCAAAGTTCCTTTGTACTACAGGGTCTTTTTCCCTATGGAGCCTCAGGGTCACATCTCACCCCCTGATCCCCCCATGGAGGGAGCAGGTCCCTCAGAACCCCAGCTTCCCATGGTTGCCTGACGGCGGTCCTTGAGTCATTTGTATCCCGGGTGGAAGTAGCGTGTGGGCAAAGACCCAAGAGGAAGCGTCCTCCACCCTCCCCTGCTCAGTCTGTCTCATCTGATTCTGAGCCTGATGCCACCAGAGATGTGGCCCATCCAGGGGGTTTAGTATCTCGCCCCCTGACCCGTCCGATAGTGAGGATGAGTCCTCCGTGGTCTCAGCAGCGAGTGAAAGAGCGCTGGTGGACACACTTGTTACTGCGGTGCGGGAGACTCTAAAGATGGAGGATGCGGCTGACAGGGCCACAGATGTGGCTGTGTCCTTTGGTACACATAAGTCACTTCGCACACCAAAGGTGTTTCCTTATCTGCCTTATTTTGATAAGTTTACCTATAAGGAATGGGAACAACCAAAGGTCACCCTTTGTGGTCCCCAAGCGTTTTTCAGTACGCTACCCCTTTAAAGAATCACTTTTAAAAAAGTGGACTACCCCACTAGTGGTGGACCCTCCTGTTTCTAGGTTGAATAAAGCAACCATGATCCCAGTAGAGGAATCCCCGTCCTTTAAGGACCCGGCTGACAGCAGAGCGGAGGCTGTGGCACGCAGCATGTTTACTACTTTGCGTCCAGTCTTGGCCTCGGCCCTGGTGTCACAGACCCTAACTGAATGGGCCAAGCTTTTACACCAGGGTCTGGGTAGTGAGCAGGTTCCCGCTGCTTATGTTGATTTAGCGGACCAGTTGATCCATGGGCTGCAGTATATTTGTGATGCAGCCTTGGATACAGCTCCTGTGCTGTCCAAACTTTCTGTTTCAGCGGTGGTAATTAAACGTGTGCTGTGGCTTAAGAATTGGTCGGCAGACCAAGCCTCTAAAAAAGCGCTCATTGATCTGCCCTTTCAAGGCGACCGCCTGTTTGGGGCTACCCTAGATGACATCATTAAGGGTGTCACAGGGGGAAAGATCACCGTCCTTCCTCAATCTAGGAAAGGGGAGGAGCCTCATTGCAGACGGGGGCCTTCCTTCTCAGCCCATAAGAAATTCTTCCGGGCTCCCGGAACTGCAGATAAAGGAAACAGATCTCTCAAGTCTTCCCCGGGAAGTGCCAAGCAATCTTGGTCTGGTAAGCCTAGAGCAGGCTTCTCCGGATGCACTGATAAATCTCTCCTTCAGCATGAAGGTCTGCCCTCACCCATTGCTGGGGTGGGGGGACATATTCGCTGGTTTCCAGATTTGTGGACCTCCTTCGTGTGTGTCAAGGGGGTCCACGGGTTGAACCTTGTGGGGGACAGAATTTGGCCACTTCGGGGGGCCTTGTGTCTCCTTGTGTGGGCATAATTCCTGTTAAGGTTCGGGTGACGTCCGAACTACCCAAGGTCCTGTCCAGCCCTGTCCAGGAAATTGGGCCACCTGGGTCTGACCCTGGAGTGAATGCTGACCAGCTTAGTCATTTTTCTTCCCAAACGTCGGCCCCTTCAGCAGGTTCAGCTCAACGGGAAATAACTGAGGCTTGTGGCAATCTCGCGAGTTCCTCTGGTAGGCGCCGCAGTCATCCTAGGGACGCTGCAGGGCCAACACCTTCCTCTTCTGCGGTGCCTGTGAAGGGCCGAGGGCGAAGGTCTTCTGGTGGCCGTAAACGTCCCTTGGAAGCTACCTCTCAAAGAGGACCAGTGGTACCGAGGGCTGAACTTCCATCCTGCTTTACAGTGGCTGGTTTTAACGGCCTAGCCATTGAAAGCCAGGTTCTGAGAGATAGAGGGCTGTCGGGATCAGTAATCCCTACTATGGTAAAGGCGAGGAAGTCGACTTCTAGCAAGATATACCATTGTACGTGGAAAGCGTACATT
Source organism: Rana muscosa (assembly GCA_029206835.1). Classification (NCBI taxonomy): domain Eukaryota; kingdom Metazoa; phylum Chordata; class Amphibia; order Anura; family Ranidae; genus Rana; species Rana muscosa. The sequence continues at coordinate 319,396,338 of CM055117.1, read as the reverse complement.
TCTTGGTGTGAGTCAATTGGCGTTCATCCTAGATTCGCCTGTACGGTCTCTTTTGCCGCCATGGGACTTAAACTTGGTGCTATCAGTTCTCCAGAAACCTCCATTCGAGAATATTCGGGATATACAGAGAGAAAATACTGCGCTAATCTAAAATAATAAATACAAATAAAGTTGCTACATAAAATGTGACTAAAATTAATAAACATGGAATGAAGATGTAGCGCTAAGTGAAGAAATAAAGCCCAATAATTTGGGCCTCCAATCGAACCAAAGAGATAAATAATATCAATATAATGAGTCCATACAGTGTCCATAGAAAATTTTCATGTTGTGAAGAAAGAACATGTAGCACTGAAGGGTCATCACATAACTCTTGTAGAAAAAGAGAGGTAGAATACTCTTACTGGAACGTTAGACCTGTGGTTTAGGCAGGTCAAATAGGCATACGAAATCCCAGTGGCACTCCTCATCAGTTAGTCTGGAAACTGGATCAGATGGGTCCCCAATGTAGACTGTCCGGTAGGCTCCCCGACTTGGCAGCAGACTCTGGGTTTCACACCGATCCAGGTGGTCCTCCGATGGAACTGGAACTCAGCAAGGAGACTCTTTACCACGGTGAATATTAGTAACCAGTGGCCAAAGGAAGCTATTACTTGACCAAGCACCCATGTGAGGAGAAAAGAAGGGAAGGAATGCTCCAATGGTGCAGGTCAATGAGGGTTTATTCAACCAACATAAAAGTGATCACAAACAATAAAAACGTTTAAAAAGGGGCAGTGAATGAGGTAGTGTACCAAGCCCTACGCGTTTCGAACAAATGTTCTTCAACAGGGGCATCGATGCCCCAAATTATTGGGCTTCATTTCTTCACTTAGCGCTACATCTTCATTCCGAGAATACTCGGGAGATTCCCTTACCTACGTTACCCCAGAAGGTGGCATTCTTGGTGGCTAATACCTCGGCCCGCAGGGTTTCGGAGTTGGCGGCATTATTCTGTCGTAGTCCCTATTTAGTACTCCATAGGGATAAAGTGCTTCTTCGTCCCTGTCCGTCATTTCTGCCCAAGCTTGTCTCTGACTTCCACTTGAATGAGGACACAGTGTTGCCGTCCTTGTGTCCCAAGCCGGCACATCCCAATACTTTGGATGTGGTTCGTGCGATTCGGGTGTATCTGGCAGCCACTGAGTATTTCCGGGGGGTCAGACTCATTTTTTTTGGTTACACGGGGACCAAGGAAAGGGCTGGCTGCTTTTTCGGCTAGCATCTCCAGATGGATCAGACAGACTGTGCCTCAGGCCTATTCTATTAAGGGTCAGGTTCTTCCTTTCCCTGTCACGGCGCATTCTACTCAGGCACTTAGTACTTCTTAGGCCTTCCGTCATCAGGCGTCAATTTCACAGGCTTGCAAGGCGGCTACTTGGTCGCCAGTGCATACCTTTACTAAATTCTATAAAGTAGATATTTTGGCATCTGCGGATGGTTCTTTTGGCCGTAATCTTTTGCAGGCCGCTGTTTAAGTGGGGGGTTCCCTCTTGAGGGGTGTTTTTTCTTTAAAAAATAAATACATTTTATTTCAGATGGGTTGTGACCCGGTTAAGGCTCCTGTATCCTGGTTAGGGCTCTTGTGGTTAGCCATGGGTTATTTTGCCCACCTCTCATTTTTCTTTAGCACTGCTTTTGGACGTCCCAATGGTCATGATTAAGGAGGTGCTGTGTCCGTCGATGAACGAAAGAGAAAATGGGATTTTTGTACTCACCGTAAAATCCATTTCTCTAAGTTCATCGACGGACACAGCACCCACCCCTCTATGGAGTTTTTGAGACTGTATGGTGTATGGGGGGGGGGAAGGTATGAATGGGGGGGGACTGTATATATATGGATGGTGTATGGGGGGAGAACTGTATATATGGGGGGCTGTATATATGTATGGTGGGGTGGGGGAGAACTGTATATATGTATGGTGTATGGGGGGGCTGTATATATGTATGGTGGGGGGGGAACTGTATATATGTATGGTGGGGGGGGAGAACTGTATATATGTATGGTGGGGGGGAGAACTGTATATACAGTATGTGTATGGTGTATGGGGGGGAGAACTGTATATATGGGGGGCTGTATATATGTATGGTGGGGGGGGACTGTATATATGGATGGTGTATGAGGAGGAGAGGGAGAACTATATGGATAGATGGTGTATGGGAGGGGGGTGGCAGAACTGTATGTATAGTTTATGGTGGGAGGGAGGGGGGCAAAAACTTACCTTGCAAGCTGAGCTCCAATCCCAGCGCGATATCTGCAAACTTTCCATCAGAGCAGTGCCTTCAACCCCACCTTCTTGTCCCTTCTGCAGCCAACCAGAGGAGAGTCCCCGGCAACATGGAGGTTCTGCCTCTTCGCTCTGCCTCTGTGTCTCCCGTCTGCAGTACACAGAGCAGACGGAGGTGCACTGACAGTGCGAGGGGAGGGAAGGGGGTAGATAGGAAGGGAGCAGGAGTGGACCAAACTCGAGACGCACACGGCACAGGGAGCCACTGGCGGGTCTGAATATTGTGCCCGGGTCTCAGGCGGGCAGAGACCCGGGCACATGTTTCAAAACCCGTACTGTCCGGGTGAATCCCGGACAGGTGGCAACCCTACAGCACACAGGGGGGCCCGGACAGCAGGGGGTTTAAAGCGGTGGGCAATTACAGAGATTGGGGGGGCAATTACAGAGGAGGGGGAACAATTACAGAGGAGGGGGAACAATTACAGAGATTGGTGGGGGCAATTACAGAGGATGGGGGGGTAATTACAGAGGATGGGGGTATTACAGAGGAGGGGGGTAATTACAGAGGAGGAGGAGGGGTAATTACAGAGGAGGGGGGAGGGGTAATTACAGAGGAGGGGGAAGGGGTAATTACAGAGGATGGGGGGGGATTACAGAGGAGGGGGAGGGGAAATTACAGAGGAGGGGGAGGGGTAATTACAGAGGGGGGGAGGCAAATACAAAGGAGTCAAAACATAGAGAGAGAGGTAACAGGCTGATGCAGACGTTTTTAATAAAATAAATGCTTAAAAAAAATCCACTCACTCTTCATGTCAGAGCTGTAGGCAGGTCAGTCTGTGAAGTCGGCTTTCCCATTCTCCCCTCCGATCCACGCTGCTGTTATCACTGAATCACTGGAGGAAACAGAGAGCCGCGGGAAATTCATGTGAGCTGTCTCTGATGATGGAGGCGTGGTTAAGCCTCCGGAACGCTCTGATTGGTCACAGCATCCCAGGTGACAGCTCACTGCAGATTTCCCACGGCTTTGTGTCTTTGGCTTCCTCCAGTGAAACAGCAGCATGGATTGGAGGGGAGATGGGACAGCGGAGTTTACAGACCGACTTACCTATAGCTGCAGATCTGACATGAAGAGTGAGTGGATTGTTGTTAAACATTTACTTCAATAAAAACTTCCGCACCAGCAGCTGCCTGTCGCCGCTCTCTCCCCCTTTGTTTTACTTGCTCTGTAATTGTTCTCCCCGCCCGCCGCTACGATCCCTGCTGTCCGGGTCCCGCTGTGTGTCGGGGCTCGTAAAAGGAGGCTCCATGGTACCCGATGTCAGCTGGAAATTGTGTCCGGGTGAGAGGCAGAGGTAAACCCGGGCACAGCCTCCTAAACCCGTACTGTCCGAGTCAAAACCGGACAGGTGGCAACCCTAGGTGGACAGTGGACAGTGGAAAGCTGTAAAAGCACATGACAGTTTCCTGCCTAGAAGCCTGCTAGCTGGGGAACTTACCTGCAGCACCAAGTAAGGACTGTTTAACTGTGATAGCAGTTCTAAGCTCTACAAGTCGGTGAGACTGTTATTTCTTTTGTTTTGCTGCTGTGAAGCCATTTAAGTTTAATAAACGTTCTTTTTGTTTGAAAAGCCTGTGTCCTGAGATCTAGCTGGTTCCCCGAACATTACACTGGTGCTCGAATGCGGGCAGGACAGAATAAAAGGCATAAGAAGAAAAAAACAAAACATTTTTTTTTTTCTTTGCATTGAACTGACAGTTAAAGGGACAGTACATTGGATTTATGTCCTGGGTTAAAGCTGCACAAACGTTGAAAGCTGAAGCAATGGAGGAGCTAATTAAACAGCTGTCCCTAGCTAATCAGCTGCAGCAAGAAAATACTCGCCTGTTGGTGACCCAGCAAGCAGCCCAGCAAGAGGTTATGCAGGCTTAGGTGGCTGTCTTAAAGGAAGCAGTGCAGCAGCTGTCTCAGGGTCGGGAGCAAGTGGCTGTTGCCCCTGGCAACCAGGTGACTGTGAGGGCAAGCCATTTTCTGCAGAAATTGTCCCTGAGCGATGATGTAGAGGCATTTCTTGCTACATTTGAGAGGACGGCAGAGAGAGAGGGGTGGCCTCAGGACCAGTGGGCCAGCCTCATTGCTCCTTTTCTCACCGGAGATCCTCAAAAAGCCTACTTTGACCTGCCACTCGATGATGCCAAAGACTATCAAAAGTTAAAGGCAGAAATTCTGGCTCGTCTGGGGGTGACTACGGCCGTTCGGGCCCATCGAGTACACCAATGGAAGTATAATCCAGATCGGCCACCCGGTCTCAAATGCATGACCTGGTGCAACTGGTAAAAAAATGGCTGCAGCCTGAGGTGTTGTCTGGCCCCCAAATTGTGGAACGGGTCGTGCTGGACCGATACCTGAGGTCCCTGCCAGACGACCTTCAACGGTGGGTCAGCCATGGAGACCCCAAAACAGCAAACCTCCTTGTCGAGATGGTGGAACGATATACAGTGGTGGAGGACCTGCTCGGACCTACCAAGCGCATAGGGCCCAGTCTGCCACGGCCTGTTCGACCAACTGCTGCCCTTCGAAAGGATGTGCCAAGGAGTCCTGGAGCAAACACCCCGGAAGGTCAAGAGTCACTCCCGGTACCTCCTCAGAGTTTTGTTCCTGTTCGGAGAGGAGGGGATGTACAATGTTGGCGATGTCATTCCTGGGGTCATACCCGGGCACACTGCCCACTGCAAGAGGAGCCCATGGAATGTGGGGTTCTTCGGAGGGGGTCTTTTTATGCCCATAAAGTATGCACCACACATCTCGACCTGGGTGAGGAAAAATTTGAGTGTGAAGTCCAAGTGAACCACCGCCCTGCCCGGGCTTTGTTGGACTCCAGAAGCATGGTAACCCTGGTTCATCATAGAGTAATTGGGAAGATTGGTCCGGTAAGCAAAACCTTACGGGTGGTGTGCATTCACGGGGACACTAGGGAGTACCCTCTCATCTCGGTGTCCATCTCCTCAGCATGTGGGACTGATACTCAAGAGGTGGGGGTGGTAAAGAACTTGGTACATGATGTTATAATAGGACGAGACTGTCCGTTGTTTACAAAACTGTGGGAACAAGGAGAACAGTTCAGAGATTGGGGAGAAACTAGCCTCCCTGTTCCTGCTGCTGAGAGGAATAACCCTGAACTGCCAAATGTTCTTAATGTGGATCCAAATGATGAAAATGCTAATGATTGGGTTAATGGTGATGAAAGTAGAGCTGATACTGTTGAGAATGTCAAGATATGTGGTCCACAGACCTACCAAAACACTGAGGGGGGAGAACCTTCCTCACTTCCGGTAATGCTGGGGGAAGAGGACAAGGAAGTGGCCTCTACCCCTGCCCTGCCAGATTTGGGTGTTCCCCAGGGGGCGTTTGGTACTGCTCAGATGCAGGACCCCACTTTGGCCCATGCACGGGAACAAGTTGTAGTAGTAAATGGGGTTCCCCAAGAGCCAGGTGCGAATGAGCGGTGGCCACACTTCGCCATATATAATGAGTTATTGTATCGGGTTACCAAGGTGAGAGAAAATGTGGTAGAACAATTGTTGGTACCCCAACAATATAGACGAAAGGTTCTGGACCTGGCCCATGACGATGTGTTAGGGGGACACCTGGGAGTTGAGAAGACGGAGGCACAGATCACCAACCGGTTTTACTGGCCAGGTCTGAAAGCAGAGGTAAAGAAATACTGTACCTCTTGTCCCACCTGTCAGTTGACCGCTCTGGTGACCCACTTCCGGAACCCTTTGGTCCCTCTGCCCATAATTGAGGTCCCGTTCGAAAGGATAGCCATGGATATAGTGGGTCCCTTGGTAAAGTCGGCTCGAGGTTACTCCTACATATTGGTGATTCTTGACTATGCCACCCGATATCCTGAGGCGCTTCCCCTGCGGAATACCTCCTCTAAGGCTATTGCCCGGGAATTATTCCAGTTGTTTACACAGACTGGTTTTCCCAAGGAAATACTCACAGACCAGGGCACCCCGTTTATGTCGAGAGTTATGGCCGATGTGTGCAAGCTGTTCCGGATTAAACAGCTGCGCACATCGGTCTACCATCCCCAAACGGACGGGTTGGTGGAACGCTTTAATAAGACCCTTAAGACTATGCTCAAGAGAGTGGTACAAAGGGATGGGAAAGACTGGGACTGCCTGTTGCCAGCTCTCCTGTTTGCTATCAGGGAAGTGCCCCAGGCCTCCACTGGGTTTTCGCCCTTTGAGTTAGTATATGGGAGGAGACCTCACGGACTACTTGACTTTATTAACCACTTAAGCCCCGGACCATTTCGGGCCATTAGGACCAAGCCTGTTTTTGGGATTTGGCACTGCGCTGCTTTAACTGTAAATTGTGCGGACATGCAATGTTGTACCCAAATGAAATTTGCGTCCTTTTCTTCCCACAAATAGAGCTTTCTTTTAATGGTATTTGATTGCCTCTGCGATTTTTATTTTTTGCGATATAAACAGAAAAAGACCGAAAATTTTGAAAAAAAATGATATTTTCTACTTTTTGTTATAAGAAAAATCGAATAAACTCAATTTTAGTCATACATTTAGGCCAAAATGTATTCAGCCACATGTCTTTAGTAAAAAAAATGTCAATAAGCGTATATTTATTGGTTTGCGCAAAAGTTATAGCGTTTACAAACTAGGGTACATTTTCTGAAATTTACACAGCTTTAAATTTATGACTGCCTATCTCATTTCTTGAGGTGCTAAAATGGCAGGGCAGTACAAAACCCCCCAAATGACCCCATTTTGGAAAGTAGACACCCCAAGGAAATTGCTGAGAGGCATGTTGAGCCCATTGAATATTTTTTTTTTTCGTCCCAAGTGATTGAATAATGACAAAAAAAAAAAAAAAAAAAAATTACAAAAAGTTGTCACTAAATGATATATTGCTCACACATGCCATGGTTATATGTGGAATTGCACCCCAAAATACATTCTGCTGCTTCTCCTGAGTACGGGGATACCACATGTGTGGGACTTTTTAGGAGCCTAGCCACGTACGGGACCCCGGAAACCAAGCACCGCCTTCAGGATTTCTAAGGGCGCAAATTTTTGATTTCACTCCTCACTACCTATCACAGTTTCGAAGGCCATAAAATGCCAAAATAGCACAAAACCCCCCCAAATGACCCCATTTTGGAAAGTAGACACCCCAAGCTATTTACTGAGAGGCATGTTCAGTCCATGGAATATTTTATATTTTGCCACAAGTTGCGGGAATATGACAAACTTTTTTTTTTTTGCACAAAGTTGTCACTAAATGATATATTGCTCACACATGCCATGGGCATATGTGAAATTACACCCCAAAATACATTCTGCTGCTTCTCCTGAGTACGGGGATACCACATGTGTGGGACTTTTTGGGAGCCTAGCCGCGTACGGGACCCCAAAAACCAAGCACCGCCTTCAAGGTTTCTAAGGGCATAAATTTTTGATTTCACTCCTCACTACCTATCACAGTTTTGAAGGCCATAAAATGCCAAGATGGCACAAAACCCCCCCAAATGACCCCATTTTGGAAAGTAGACACCCCAAGCTATTTGCTGAGAGGCATGTTGACCCCATTGAATATTTTTTTTTTTTGTCCCAAATGATTGAATAATGACAAAAAGAAAAAAAAAATGTACAAAAAGTTGTCACTAAATGATATATTGCTCACACATGCCATGGTTATATGTGGAATTGCACCCCAAAATACATTCTGCTGCTTTTCCTGAGTACGGGGATACCACATGTGTGGGACTTTTTGGGAGCCTAGCCGCGTACAGGGCCCCAAAAACCAAGCACCGCCTTCAGGATTTCTAAGGGCGTAAATTTTTGATTTCACTCCTCACTACCTATCACAGTTTTGAAGGCCTTAAAATGCCAAAATAGCACAAAACCCCCCCAAATTACCCCATTTTGGAAAGTAGACACCCCAAGCTATTTGCTGAGAGGCATGTTGAGTCCATGGAATATTTTATATTTTGCCACAGGTTGCGGGAATATGACAAACTGTTTTTTTTTTGCACAAAGTTGTCACTAAATGATATATTGCTCACACATGCCATGGGCATATGTGAAATTACACCCCAAAATACATTCTGCTGCTTCTCCTGAGTACGGGGATACCACATGTGTGGGACTTTTTGGGAGCCTAGCCGCGTACGGGACCCCAAAAACCAAGCACCGCCTTCAAGGTTTCTAAGGGCATAAATTTTTGATTTCGCTCCTCACTACCTATCACAGTTTTGAAGGCCATAAAATGCCAAGATGGCACAAAACCCCCCCAAATGACCCCATTTTGGAAAGTAGACACCCCAAGCCATTTGCTGAGAGGCATGTTGAGCCCATTGAATATTTTTTTTTTTTGTCCCAAATGATTGAATAATGACAAAAAGAAAACAAAAAATGTACAAAAAGTTGTCACTAAATGATATATTGCTCACACATGCCATGGTTATATGTGAAATTACACCCCAAAATACATTCTGCTGCTTCTCCTGAGTACGGGGATACCACATGTGTGGGACTTTTTGGGAGCCTAGCCGCGTACGGGACCCCAAAAACCAAGCACCGCCTTCAAGGTTTCTAAGGGCATAAATTTTTGATTTCACTCCTCACTACCTATCACAGTTTTGAAGGCCATAAAATGTCAAAATAGCCCAAAACCCCCACAAATGACCCCATTTTGGAAAGTAGACACCCCAAGCTATTTGCTGAGAGGCATGGTGAGTATTTTACAGCTCTCATTTGTTTTTGAAAATTAAGAAAGACATTTTTTTTTCTTTTTTTTTTTCTTTTTTTACATTTTCAAAACTTTGTGACAAAAAGCGAGATCTGCAAAATACTCAACATACCTCTCAGCAAATAGCTTGGGGTGTCTACTTTCCAAAATGGGGTCATTTGGGGGGGTTTTGTGCCATCTGGGCATTCCATGGCCTCCGAAACTGTGATAGGCAGTGAGGAGTGAAATCAAAAATTTACACCCATAGAAATCCTGAAGGCGGTGCTTGGTTTTTGGGGTCCCGTACGCGACTAGGCTCCCAAAAAGTCCCACACATGTGGTATCCCCGTACTCAGGAGAAGCAACAGAATGTATTTTGGGGTGTAATTCCACATATGCCCATGGCATGTTTGAGCAATATATAATTTAGTGACAACTTTTTGTACATTTTTTTTTTTTGGTCATTATTCAATCACTTGGGACAAAAAAAAAAATATTCAATGGGCTCAACATGCCTCTCAGCAAATAGCTTGGGGTGTCTACTTTCCAAAATGGGGTCATTTGGGGGGGTTTTGAACTGTCCTGGCATTTTATGCACAACATTAGGAAGCTTATGTCACACATCATCCACTCTTCTAACCACTTGAAGACAAAGCCCTTTCTGACACTTTTTGTTTACATGAAAGAAAATTTTTTTTTGCAAGAAAATTATGTTGAACCCCCAAACATTATATATTTTTTTAAAGCAAAGGCCCTACAGATTAAAATAGTGGGTGTTGCATTTTTTTTTTCCACACAGTATTTGCGCAGCGATTTTTCAAACGCATTTTTTGGGGGAAAAACACACTTTTTTTATTTTTAATGCACTAAAAAACACTATATTGCCCAAATGTTTGATGAAATAAAAAAGATGATCATAGGCCGAGTACATGGATACCAAACACGACATGCTTTAAAATTGCGCACAAACGCGCAGCGGCGACAAAACTACATTCATTTTTAAAAGCCTTTAAAAGCCTTTACAGGTTACCACGTTAGATTTACAGAGGAGGTCTACTGCTAAAATGACTGCCCTCGATCTGACCTTCGCGGTGATACCTCACATGCATGATGCAATTGCTGTTTACATATGACGCTAGACCGACGCTTGCGTTCGCCTTTGCGCAATAGCAGGGGGGGACAGCGGTGCTTTTTTTTTTTTTTTTTTTTTTTTATTATTTATTTGGCTTTTTTATTTTATTTTTAAACTGTGCCTTCCATATTTTATTTTTTTACCATTTTTATCGTTATCTCAGGGAATGTAAATATCCCCTATGATAGCAATAGGTAGTGACAGGTACTCTTTTTTTGAAAAAAATTGGGGGGTTAGACCCTAGATCTTTCCTCTGCCCTCAAAGCATCTGACCACACCAAGATCGGTGTGATAAAATGCTTTCCCAATTTCCCAATGGCGCTTTTTATATCCGGGGGGGGGGGACATTCCCTCCCACTGCTTGTAAAAGCAGTCTAGAGGCTAATTATCTGCTAGAATTGCTTTTACATGAAAGCTGGCTGCTGGCTGAAAAGAATGATACCAAGATGATACCTAAACCCGCAGGCATCATTCTGGTATAAACATTCAAAGTCCAGCAACATACCAGTACGTTGCTGGTCCTTGTTGGACATGTATTGTAATCTTTTTTTTCATACAGCCTATTGGCTGAACGAAAAAAAGAGATTGATTGGTGGGTATGCCCACCATTAGAATACCTCCCTTCATCCACCCACTTCTAATGATGGGCATATATGCCGAAGCATGGGGGCATCCTCCCGCAAAAAAGTTATGCCGCGTACACACGGTCAAGCCTTCGTCGGAATTTCGACCGTATGTACGCGGCATAAAAGGTTATGCCGCGTACACACGGTCGGACTTTTCCACGGATAAGCCTCCGTTGGAATTTCGACCGTATATACGCGGCATTAGGAGCAAAATCGCTCCTCCGCCCCTGCTGCCCCCATGCTTCGGCATATATGCTCTTTTTTTTAACTGTGGTGGTGAAATCACCTCCTACAGCGTTGGAGTCACGGCTTTATGTATCGTGGGAGCAAACGCTGTTGCTGTCAAGATAAATAGATCCGCGCTGCAACTGAATGGCGTACCTGCTAAGCAAATGGTGGTTAACATTAAAACAAAGTAACATTACAGTACAACAGTAAGACCTTACCATGCCATACCTGCAAAGCAAATACCAAAACAAAACCTAGTAAAAAATAAAAAAATGTTTTAACGCAACCTGTGCCTAAAATATATATATGCCGAAGCATGGGGGCATCCTCCCGCAAAAAAGTTATGCCGCGTACACACGGTCGGAATTTCGACCGTATGTACGCGGCATTAGGAGCAAAATCGCTCCTCCGCCCCTGCTGCCCCCATGCTTCGGCATATATGCTCTTTTTTTTAACTGTGGTGGTGAAATCACCTCCTACAGCACTGGAGTCACGGCTTTATGTATCGTGGGAGCAAACGCTGTTGCTGTCAAGATAAATAATTCCGCGCTGCAGTTGAATGGCGCACCTGAAAACAAAAAATTACATACCTGAAAAGCAAGCATGATAAAACATTGCAGAATAGAATACAGTAAAAAAAGAGCAGAACAATAGAGAGAAAATAGAGAGAGAGAGAACAATAAAACGACAACTATTTTTGGTTTTTTTATTTTATATTTTTTTTGTGTTTTGTTTTTTACGTTTTTTTTTTCTTTTTTACACTTTTTTTTGTAACTTTACAACTGTAATGGTTCGGGTCTCTCAAAATGTAATGGCATCTTGGGAGACCCTGTGTAAGTGTGTCCTAGTCTGTGAAATGCTGTACCCTACGCTAAAACTTCACTTTTGAGTGGTAGCGTTCAAAACATTCACCTTGGCAAAGACCAGGCTTGTCAGGACAGAGTGGACAAAAACTACGGGTGTCACGCCTAAATCCGCGCTTGCTACAGACACGACATCTTTTTTGGGGGTGGCTTTGGGTAGGGGTACTCGGGAGGACATACGAATAATGCCTCTCATGCAGCCGGCTTACTGCATTTGGTTGGGGATGGTGAGGTGCAGAACCGCCTGGATACAGGAGTTCTGTGACTATCTCATTCTGGAATTTTAGAAGAGATAACGTCCCGCCTGAAGCTCTGTATAGCACATGAGCGTTCAGCAAAGCCAATTGGAATAATGATAGAGACACTTTTTTGTACCAGCGTCTCGCCTTACGGTCAATTAGATACGGCGCCATCAACTGGTCGTTGAGGTCCACCCCTCCCATATTTTGGTTATATTCGTGGACACAGAGGGGTTTCTCCACAACACCAGTCGCCGTACGAATTTGGACTGTCATGTCTGCATGAAGGGAGGTAAGAAGGAAAACATTCTTATTGTCCCTCCACTTCATAGCGAGCAAGTTATTACACTTCAAGCAGGCTCTCTCCCCCAGCCTAAGACGGGCATCTACAAGCCGCTGGGGAAAGCCCCGGCGATTAGGTCGCACGGTGCCACATGCTCCAATCTTATGATCAAACAAGTGACTAAACAGTGGCACGCTCGTGTAATAATTGTCCACATACAAGTGGTACCCCTTTCCGAATAAGGGTGACACCAAGTTCCACACTATCTTGCCAGCGCTCCCTATGTAATCCGGGCAGTTGACCGACTCAATCTGACTGTCTTTTCCCTCATAAACCGTAAAGTTCACTACATAGCCTGTTGCCCTGTCACAGAACTTGTAGAGCTTGACCCCGTATCTGGCACGCTTGCTGGGAAGGTACTGCTTGAAAGACAAGCGGCCAGAAAATTTAATCAGGGACTCATCAACGCAGACAACTTGATCGGGAGTAAACAAGGCTGCAAAACGTTCGTTGAAGTGGTTTATGAGGGGCCGAATTTTATAGAGCCGGTCGTATTCAGGGTCCCCACGTGGACGACAAAGTTCATTGTCGTTGAAGTGCATGAACCGCAAAATCTGCTCGTATCGTGCCCTGGACATGGAGGCAGAGAACACGGGCATGTGGTCAATTGGGTGCGTGGACCAATAAGCACGCAATGACGGAAATTTATGTGTGCCCATGTTGAGGGAAAGGCCCAGAAAGGTCTTAAATTCGGAAACCGTAATTGGTTTCCAATTTCTGGCAATTTTAGGCAACTGGGGGTTAGCGGCGATAAATTGACCAGCATACAAATTACTCTGGTCCACAATAGATCTATAGAGATCTTCCGTGAAAAACAGCAAATAAAAATCGATTGGCATAAAATCAGCTGTTTCCACCTGAATACCGGGTTTTGCAGTGAATGGGGGAAGTACGGGTTCTGCAGAAGTGGTGGGGACCCAATCAGGATAGGCGAATTCTGCAGGAAGGGCAGTATGGGCACGACGGGCCTGCCTTTGTCTTCTTGGTGGCAGCGGGACACTACTTGTGCTTGCCACCTCACCAGCTTGAACTGCACTTATGGGACTCGCCACGTCACCAAGTGTTACTGCAGTGCTGGATGTACGTCCAGGCTGTACTAGGCCGCTGGTGCTTGCCAGTTCACCAGAAGGAATAGCGGCGCTAGTACTACTCTGCTCCATGATACGAGAGACCTGCGGTTCTTGCTCCTCAACAACCTCAGAAGATCGGGATCGGGTACGCCTGACCTTAGCAGGGACCTCAACTTCGTCGTCAGAGCTATCTGACGTGGGGCCGCTGACGTCACTGTCTTCTACGGGAAGATATTCTGAGCCTGAATCTGACAGATACGTGACCTCCTCTTCACTATCTGTCATGCTCAGAATCTCGTAGGCCTCTTTACTAGTGTACCTTCGACTTGCCATTTTGGGCTCTAAATTTAGGGGTACACTAGTAAGATTCACAGGAAAAAAAGCACCTGACTGTCGTCAGCAAATATATCAAACGCTACAAAAAAACTGTTAGCGATCGCAGGGATCAGGCCTGTCTCTGCGAACGCTGCAGTTATGTGTGTTGTGTTTGGTAAGTGACAGTGATCGATCGATACTGCACTTGGGTGGGCTGGGCTGGGCTGGGCGGAGGGGCTAAACGCAGGTACTAGCAGGTATCTGGGCTGATCCCGCTAACACTGCGTTTTTGGGAACCCTAAACCACTGGGGATGCTAGTATAGATCTGATCAGATACTATACCACTAAGGGGGGTGTATGCTTTGCGCGTGGGTGTTAGCGTTACTGGCACTAACCTAACACTGCCTGGGGCGACGCAGACCCTCTCTGGCGCTAAAACCTAATTGATCTCACCCGCCGGGCGATCAGGGGGTTAAACCTTTATTGGGTTATATACGGCGGGTGCCCTGATGCTATAAAAAGCAAACTAATCAACCAGCGTCACCCGTAACCTTTATATGGTGATCACTGGTGAAAGGGTTAACTAGGGGCAATCAGGGGGTTAAAACCTTTATTAGGTTAAATATGGGGGTACCTGACACCAATAAAAACCTGCGGCGAACCTAAAAAAAAAATAACTGCCTATCTAAAACACCAGCGACACGAATACAGCGATCGGAAAAACAATCGCTTAGTGACGCTGAAGTTAGGGGGTGAAAGGGTTACCTGGGGGGTGATCAAGGGGTTAAACCTTTATTAGGGGGGGTTAGGGGGCTACCCTGGACCTAAAGGGGCCTAATCCTAACTGCCTTGCAACTTTTTACAATCACAGATGACACTAAATGCAGTGATCAGTAAAATAAATGATCACTGCAATCAGTGACACTGTGATTGGGGGCTTTGGGGTGACCTGGGGGGTGATCTGGGGGTGACTGGGGGGTGATTTGTGTGCCTATGTGTACCTACGTGTCAGTGGACTGTTGGAGCACTAACCTCTGTCTTCACTCCTCGGCGCCGGGAACGAAAAGACCGCGGCGAGGGAGATGACATCACTTCCTCCAGCCTGTGTTTACATCACATGGCGGAGGAAGCAATTTCATTGGCCGGGAGCGATCGCGAGGGGGGGGGCGGAATCGAGCGGCCGCCCCCTCATGCCTGATCGCTCCCGAACACTTAACGGCCGCTCACTGCAGTGAAGGGGGGTCCGGATGGACCCCCCAACTGCACAAAGGCGATCACGTAGATCTACGTGATTCTGCCTGTCCGTGCCATTCTGCCGACGTAAATCGGCGGTGGGCGGTCGTTAAGTGGTTAAAGAGGAATGGGAAAGTGAACCTGTTCAGCATAAGAGTGTTCTTGAATATGTCTCCCAAATGCAGGAAAGGATCCAAACTGTGATGCCACTAGTCAAAGAGCATTCGCAAAAAGCCCAGGAGGCTCAACGACGGGTCTATAACAGGGCTGCTAAAATAAGGCACTTCCAAGTGGGGGATCGAGTAGCGGTACTAATTCCCACTGTGGAAAGTAAATTCTTGGCCAGATGGCAAGGTCCCTTTGAAGTTGTGGAAAAAGTGGGAGAGGTAAATTATAGAGTCCACCAGCCAGGCAAGAGGAAACCATATCAGATATATCATGTCAATTTGTTAAAGCCCTGGACAGACAGGGAACCGGTGACCTCCCTGGCTAGTGCAAGACTTGAGCCTCAGGTTGGGGTGGAGAGTGTCCAAGTAGCAAGTACCCTGTCTAAAATCCAAAGTCAGCAGGCAAAGGAGTTCTTGCAGAGAAATAAAGAAAAGTTTTGAGACTTGCCAAGGCTAACTAGTGTCATAGAACATGATATTATCACGGAATCTGGAGTCAAAGTTTTTGTCCGGCCCTATCGCATCCCAGAGGCTCAAAGGAAGGCCGTTTCAGAGGAAGTGAAGAAGATGCTAGACCTGGAGATCATTGAAGAATCGCAGAGTGAGTGGTCGAGCCTGATTGTGTTGGTACCATAGCCCAAGGGGACTCTGCGATTCTGCAATGATTTCCGGAAACTTAATGAGGTTTCACGGTTTGATGCCTACCCCATGCTTCGGGTAGATGAGCTTATTGAGAGACTAGGTCCAGCCAGGTATATCACAACATTAGACCTTACCAAGGGGTATTGGCAAATCCCATTGACTAAGGCTGCTAGAGAGAAAACTGTTTTTTCTACCCCAGAGGGGGTTTTCAGTACAAACTAATGCCTTTTGGACTGCAAACTGCTCCAGCCACATTCCAGTGAGCAATGGATTGGATTTTACGACCTCACCGGGAGTATGTCTCAGTGTACTTGGACGACATAGTAATTTTTAGCAGAGACTGGGAATCACACTTGCTCAAAGTCCAGGCAGTACTGGACTCTCTTTGGAAGGAGGGGTTTACAATAAACCCTGAAAAATATGCTTTGGGAATGGAGGAGGTGAAATACCTGGGCTATATTGTGGGTAGAGGGGTGGTGAAACCTCAGGTTAGCAAGGTAGAGGCTATACAGAATTGGCCCCGCCCCCTCACAAAAAAGCAGGTACGTGCATTCCTGGGCATGGTGGGATACTACAGGAGATTCGTACCCAACTTTGCCACATTGGCGGCTCCATTGATCGATCTGACTAAGGGTCGGAAATCGGTCATGGTGGAATGGAATGCAGATGCTGAAAAGGCTTTTTTGGAGCTCAAGTCAGCACTGTGCCAACACCCTGTCCTGATAGCACCCAATTTTTCAAACGAGTTTGTTGTCCAGACTGATGCTTCCGATGTAGGATTGTGAGCGGTGTTGTCACAGGTTATTCATGGTGAAGAGCTCCCAGTAGTCTTCCTCAGTAGGAAGTTGACACCAGCGGAAAAAAACTACGCTATAATTGAACGAGAGTGTCTGGCCATTAAGTGGGCTCTGGAATCCCTCAGAGCTTACCTCTTGGGGAGGAAGTTTAGGCTGATTTCTGACCATGCCCCTTTAACATGGATGAGGCAAGGTAAAGGGACTAATGGCAGGATTACTCGTTGGTTCCTGGCGCTCCAGGAATTTAAATTTGTAGTGGAGCATAGGCCCGGGAGACTGCATCAAAATGCAGATGCCCTCTCCCGCGTCCATTGTTTTAGCTCCACTGTTGCCTCCACCTCCTTGGCGTTGGGGCACAGGGGGGGGGATATGTACAGGACGCTGTGGCTGGGTCCTGGAAGGATGCTATATTTCCCCTCTGTTTGGGCTGTGGTTCCTTTAAGGGAACAGAAAGGTTTAAGGCACCTGTCCAAGGAAGTGGTTTAAGACAGACAGGAAGTTGTAGATGGGGGTGGAGGAGTATAGTGGAGACTGTGCATGGTGAATGGTGGACAGTGGAAAGCTGTAAAAGCACATGGCAGTGTCCTGCCTGGAAGCCTGCTAGCTGGGGAACTTACCTGCAACACCAAGTAAGGACTGTTTAACTGCGATAGCAGTTCTAAGCTCTACAAGTCGGTGAGACTGTTATTTCTTTTGTTTTGCTGCTGTGAAGCCATTTAAGTTTAATAAACGTCCTTTTTGTTTGAAAAGCCTGTGTCCTGCGATCTAGCTGGTTCCCCGAAAAACATTACATTCAGTATTTCACAGTACATGCTGGCATTCATGGCTCCCTCAATGAACTGTAGCTCCCCAGTGTCGGTAGCAATCATGCAGCCCCAGACCATGACACTCCCACCACCATGCTTGACTGTAGGCAAGACACACTTGTCTTTGTACTCCTCACCTGGTTGCCGCGACACACGCTTGACACCATCTGAACCAAATAAGTTGAGGAGATGATTCATGCATGTGCATCATCTTTAGAAGAGGCTTCCTTCTAGGACGACAGCCATGCAGACCAATTTGATGCAGTGTGTGGTGTATGGTCTGAGCACTGACAGGCTGACCCCCCACCCCTTCAACCTCTGCAGCAATGCTGGCAGCACTCATAGGTCTATTTCCCAAAGACAACCTCTGGATAGGACGCTGAGCACATGCACTCAACTTCTTTGGTCAACAATGGTGAGGCCTGTTCTGAGTGGAACCTTTCCTGTTAAACCGCTGTATGGTCTTGGCCACTGTGCTGCAACTCAGTTTCAGTGTCTTGGCAATCTTCTTATAGCCTAGGTCATCTTTATATAGAGCAACAATTATTTTTTTCAGATCCTCAGAGAGTTCTTTGCCATGTGGTGCCATGTTGAACTTCCAGTGACTAGTATGAGAGAGTGAGAGCGATAGGACCAAATTTAACACACCTGCTCCCCATTCACACCTGAAACCTTGTAACACTAATGAGTCACATGACACCTGGGGAGGTAAAATGGCTAATTGGGCCCAATTTGGGTTTTGAGTTGCAATTTTAATGGTTGTGTGTTGAGTTATTTTGAGGGGACAACAAATTTACACTGTTAGGCCTGGTTAACATAGGGGCGACTCATCAGGCGACTCGGTCGCCTGACGAGTCGCGTCAGGCGACTCGGTCGCCTGACGAGTCGCGTCCCGCTCTGTTAAATGGAACCGTTCTAATAGGAGCGACTCAGGTCGCTCCGACTTAGAAAAAGGTTCCTGTACTTCTTTTGGGGGCGACTCAGGGCGACTTGCATTGACTTCTATACAGAAGTCATTATGCAAATTGCTGAACCGGGCGTCTCAAGTCGTCTTGAGATCGCGCCGCCGAGTCGCCCCCAAAGTCGTGCCGCCCCTGTGTGAACCGGGCCTTATACAAGCTGTACACTCACTACTTTACAAAGTGTAATTTCTTCAGTGTTGTCCCATGAAAAGATATAATAAAATATTTACAAAAATGTGAGGTACTGTATATATAGGCCTAAGGTTTAAAGTATATGTCTGGATAAAATAAATATTTAAACAGCTCATCACTGCACTACATGCACATTTCCCATGTTTTATGCCTATAAAAGATTGATAAAGGTACAGAAAAATACCTGTTCATATGCCAGAAATCTAGTTAGTGTCTCCCCTTGTAATAAGCTGACAACACAGTGCCTCTGCTGCACTAAAATCTCAAGCAGTGTTGGCAGCCCTACCTGAGTTCTCCTCTGCAGGACGACAGACTCATAAGGGGTGTTCTCTAGTCCACAAGGGAATAACTGAACTGACAACACTGCTTGGGATTTCAGTGCAGCAGAGGCATTATTGTCAGCTCACTTCAGAGAGTTAGGTGCACACTAGGTTGCTGGCAGGATCAATCAGATATTTTTCTGTACTATCAGCCTTTTCAGGAAATAAACGATGGGTAAATGTTCATTAATTTGAGGGATGTACTGAATAATTTTTGTATTTTGGTAAGATATACTGTGGGTAAAATAAGTATTAAACACGTCACAATTTTTCTATGTAAATATATTTCTAAAGGTGCTATTGACATAACATTTTCACCACATGTTGGTAACAACCCATGCAATCCAAACATATAATGAAACCAAAACAAATACATTCAGAAATTAAGATATGTGTAATAAAATGGAATGACACATGGAAAAAGTATTGAACACATTAAGAAAGAGAGGTGCAAAAAGGCATGGAAAGCCAAGACACCAGCTCAAATCTATCAGTAATTAGAAAGCAATCCTGCCCCTTGTCAGTGCAAATTAATATCAGCTGGTTCGGTCTCAACTGATGGCCTATAAAAAGGTGTCTCATTACCAAGGTGGCACACAAGAAACATCTCATGTTGGGTAAAAGTAAAGAGCTCTCTCAAGACCTTTGTAACCTTATTGTTGTAAAACATTTTGATGGCATTGGTTACAAAGGGATTTCTAAACTTCTGAATGTTCCAGTGAGCACTGTTGGGGCCATGATCTGTAAAGTGGAAAGAACATAATTTCACTATAAACCGGCCGCAGCCAGATGCTTCTCACAAGATTTATGACAAAGGAGTGAAAAGAATTCTCAGAAGAGTTGTCCAAGAGCCAAGGACCACTTGTGGAGAGCTTCAGAAAGACCTGGAATTAGCAGTACCAATTGTTTCAAAGAAAACAATAAGTAATGCACTCAACCGCCATGGCTTGTATGCACGCTCACCATGCAAGACTCCATTGCTGAAAAAAAAAGTATGTTGAAGCTCGTTTAAAGTTTGCTGCACAACATTTAGACAAGCCTGTGAAATACTGGGAGAATATAGTCTGGTCAGTTGAGACCAAAATGTAACTCTTTGGATGCCATAATACACACCATGTTTGAAGGTCAAATGGCACTGCACATCACCCCAAAAACACCATACCAACGGTAAAGTTTGGAGGTGGGAACACCATGGTGTGGGCCTTTTTTCAGCATACAATACTGGCAAACGTAATTTCACTAAAGGAAGGATGAATGGAAAAATGTACCAAGACAGTCTTGAAAAAAATATGCTGCCATCTTCCAGGATGATGAAGATGAAATGAGGGTGGACATTTCAGCAAGACAATGATCCCAAATACAAAGCCAAGGAAACTCTCAATTGGTTTCAAAGAAAGAAAATAAAGCTGCTAGAATGGCCCAGCCAATCATATCAATAGAAAATCGATCTACGGAAACTTCAGGCCGGGTTCACATATGTGCAGCCACAGTTCACAGCATAGGGTATGGTGTGTCCCTGTTCACTGGTTCAGGTGCGGTTCAGGTCGGATGTTTTGCCTGAATTCGCACCTGAACTGGACCCAAAGACGCACAGGACCCTTCTGCAATCCGGACCGCGGCCAAACTGGAACGTGTGTGAACCGGCTCCATTGAGAGCTGGTAATACTCTCCTGTCATGTGGATTGGATGCGGTAAAACCTGCATCCAATTTGTATATATGTGAACCCAGCCTCGAGATTTGAAGACTGTGTGGAAGAATGGGCCAAAATCACACCGGAGCAATGCATGCAACTATTTTCTCCATACAGGAGGTGTATTGAAGCTGTCATTACCAATAGAGGATTTTGTACAAAGTATTAAATACATTTCAGTTAGTGTGTTCAATACTTTTTCTCTGTGTCATTCCATTTTATTCCACATAACTTCATTTCTGAACTTATTTGTTTTGTTTTCTTTGTATGTATGAATTGCATGGGTTCTTTTAAAATTTCATGTCAATATCACCTTTAGAAATAGATTTACTTAGAAAAATGGTGACGTGTTTAATACTTATTTTACCCGCTATATACTTTAAACTAAAGTGATCTTAAACCTATTTTTTTAAATAACAAACATTTTATACTTACCTGCTCTGTGCAGTGGTTTTGCACAGAACAGCCCCGATCCTCCTCTTCTCAGGTCCCCCGCCAGTGTTCCAGCTCTTCCTCTTTTTGGTGTGCCACCATAGGAAGCTGTTTCCTATGGTGGCACACCTGCGGGCTCATTCCCAAGCCGCACTATCTGTGTCCATTGACACAAAGAGTGCTGCTCCACCCCACCCCCCGTCACAGGATTTGATTGACAGTGTAAAAGGAACAGAGGGCGCATCAGCTTTGCTCATCACCTTTGCGACACAAAAGATGCATACTCACAAACGAGTGATAAAATCAAGCAAATTATATGAAGTCCTGAAGAGCTCTAAAGAAGAGGGGACACCCCTCGAAACGCGTCAGCTCTCTTTGGACTATACATCCCACCATTGTTGCTGGCCAGCAGATCCTGCCGGATGAGGCAAATTATGGACTTTTCACAATTTGCTTGATTTTATCACTCGTTTGTGAATATGCATTTTTAACCTTTTAATACATTAAAGTGTCGCAAAGGTAATGCGCAAGGCTGGTGTGCCCTCTGTTACTTTTGCTAGTTTACACCAGACGCAGTTCCGTGCGCTTTTTTTCTGCACAAAATGCATGCACAGTGTTTTCCATGTATTGCAATGGCTCTAGTTCACACCATGCATTCAGTTTCTAACTGCATGGTGTGAACTAGAGCCATTGGAATACATGGAAAACACTGTGCATGCATTTTTAGTGCATTAAAAAAGCACATGGAACTGAACGGAACTGCGTCTGGTGTGAACTAGCACTTTAGAGTTTTTTTTAGCTTACCCCCGACCTGTTGAGAGTGGCAGCACAGCCGATGTGGTGGCTTGATTAGTGAAGACCCACTTTTCCAATCAACTGCACGGCAATCTCTTGAGTGCAGGAATATTGGTTTTCTCTTTGATTGACAATGGTAGGAGCCAATGGCTATCACTGCTTCCGATCTGTCCTGTGGGGAGGGAGAGAGAAGCTGCTCTTGAGCACAGTGCTGGATTGAGAATAGGCTCAGGTATGTATAAGGGGGAAGGGGCTGGGGAGGGGGGGAGAGCTGCACACAGAAGGTTTTTTACCTTAATTCAGAGAATGCATTAAGATAATAAAACTTCACACACTCTTCAATTCAATCCACTGGATGATAGTGTTTAACTGGCACTCTTCAACAGTCCCTTGGTCCCAAGTTTTGAGTATAATGGAACTCTCAGAGTGAATCCATTATACTCACTTTGACACAATGCATATTTAAAAAAAAAAAAAATGGTCCCCATGGGATATACCACAACCCTGAATATCTCCTAACATAGACCAATAATTAATATCAACATAAAATAAAACTATATTAAAACTGAAATAACCTTGTTTGAATAACGAATTCCTTGATATCACCACTAGGTATGAGCCGAACACCCCCCCGTTCGGTTCGCACCAGAACCTTTGAACGGACCGAACGTTCGCACGAACTTTAGAACTCTATTAAATACAATGGACGCGAACGTTCGAAATCTAAAGTGCTAATTATAATGCCTAATATGCATGTTATTGTCCTAAAAAGGGTTTGGGGACCCGGGTTCTGCACCAGAGGACATGTATCAACGCAAAAAGAAGTTTTAAAAACGGCCGTTTTTCGGGAGCAGTCATTTTAATGATGCATAAAGTGAAAAAAAAAAGTAAAATATTCCTTTAAATATCGTACCTGGGGGGTGTCTAAAGTATGCCTGTGAAGTGGCATGTGTTTCCCTTGTTTAGAACTGTCCCTGCACAAAATGACATTTCTAAAGGAAAAAAAGCCATTTAAAACTGCTTGCGGCTTTAATGTAATGTCTGGTCACGGCAATATGGATGAAAATCATTGAGAAAAATGGCATGGCTACCCCATCATCTACACACTGTAACAGCAGCTAACTGACTCGCCTGCCTGCTCTATCTAACTCAATATAAATGACACTGTCTATCTCTCTGAAATGGCCTCTTTCACAAACGCCAACACACTACACAAGGCCGACTTCCAGGTGGCCTTATATAGTGTGGGGCGTGTACTAAACCCCCTGAGCCATAATTGGCCAAAGCCACCGTGGCTTTGGCCAATTACGGCTCTCCGTTTTTTCCGCGCTGTGATTGGCCAAGCATGCGGGTCATAGTGTATGCTTGGCCGATCATCAGCCAGCAATGCACTGCGATGCCGCAGTGAATAATGGGCCGTGTCGCGCAACGCGAATTTAGTGCAAATGGACCATAACGTTCGTTCTTCATCAAACGATCGAACGGCCGATGTTCGAGTCGAACGCGTGTTCGACGCGAGCACGAAGCTCATCTCTAATCACCACTATTGTTGCTGTGTTGTATAGCTTTGTTCTTCTTTATCCACTTAAGCCCCGGACCATTTGGTAGCTAAAGGACCAGAGGTGAATTCAGAATTTTGCACTGCGCTGCTTTAACTGTAAATTGTGCGGACATGCAATGTTGTACCCAAACGAAATTTGCGTCCTTTTCTTCCCACAAATGTAGCTTTCTTTTAATGGTATTTGATTGCCTCTGCGATTTTTATTTTTTGCGATATAAATGGAAAAAGACCGAACATTTTGAAAAAAAAATGATATTTTCTACTTTTTGTTATAAGAAAAATCGAATAAACTCAATTGTAGTCATACATTTAGGCCAAAATGTATTCAGCCACATGTCTTTAGTAAAAAAAATGTCAATAAGCGTATATTTATTGGTTTGCGCAAAAGTTATAGCGTCTACAAACTAGGGTACATTTTCTGGAATTTACACAGCTTTTAATTTATGACTGTCTATCTCATTTCTTGAGGTGCTAAAATGGCAGGGCAGTACAAAACCCCCCAAAATGACCCCATTTTGGAAAGTAGACACCCCAAGGAAATTGCTGAGAGGCATGTTGAGCCCATTGAATATTTTTTTTTTTTGTCCCAAGTGATTGAATAATGACAAAAAAAAAAAAAAAATTACAAAAAGTTGTCACTAAATGATATATTGCTCACACATGCCATGGTTATATGTGGAATTGCACCCCAAAATACATTCTGCTGCTTCTCCTGAGTACGGGGATACCACATGTGTGGGACTTTTTAGGAGCCTAGCCACGCACGGGACCCCGGAAACCAAGCACCGCCTTCAGGATTTCTAAGGGCGCAAATTTTTGATTTCACTCCTCACTACCTATCACAGTTTCGAAGGCCATAAAATGCCAAAATAGCACAAAACCCCCCCAAATGACCCCATTTTGGAAAGTAGACACCCCAAGCTATTTACTGAGAGGCATTATTAGTCCATGGAATATTTTATATTTTGCCACAAGTTGCGGGAATATGACAAACTTTATTTTTTTTGCACAAAGTTGTCACTAAATGATATATTGCTCACACATGCCATGGGCATATGTGAAATTACACCCCAAAATACATTCTGCTGCTTCTCCTGAGTACGGGGATACCACATGTGTGGGACTTTTTGGGAGCCTAGTCGCATACAGGACCCCAAAAACCAAGCACCGCCTTCAGGATTTCTAAGGGCATAAATTTTTGATTTCACTCCTCACTACCTATCACTACCTATCACAGTTTTGAAGGCCATAAAATGCCAAGATGGCACAAAACCCCCCCAAATGACCCCATTTTGGAAAGTAGACACCCCAAGCTATTTGCTGAGAGGCATGTTGAGCCCATTAAATATTTTTTTTTTGTCCCAAATGATTGAATAATGATAAAAAGAAAAAAAAAAGAAAAAATGTACAAAAAATTGTCACTAAATGATATATTGCTCACACATGCCATGGCTATATGTGGAATTGCACCCCAAAATACATTCTGCTGCTTCTCCTGAGTACGGGGATACCACATGTGTGGGACTTTTTGGGAGCCTAGCCGGGTACGGGGCCCCAAAAACCAAGCACCGCCTTCAGGATTTCTAAGGGCGTAAATTTTTGATTTCACTCCTCACTACCTATCACAGTTTCGAAGGCCATAAAATGCCAAAATAGCACAAAACCCCCCCAAATTACCCCATTTTGGAAAGTAGACACCCCAAGCTATTTACTGAGAGGCATGTTCAGTCCATGGAATATTTTATATTTTGCCACAAGTTGCGGGAATATGACAAACTTTGTTTTTTTTGCACAAAGTTGTCACTAAATGATATATTGCTCACACATGCCATGGGCATATGTGAAATTACACCCCAAAATACATTCTGCTGCTTCTCCTGAGTACGGGGATACCACATGTGTGGGACTTTTTGGGAGCCTAGCCGCGTACGGGACCCCAAAAATCAAGCACCGCCTTCAAGGTTTCTAAGGGCATAAATTTTTGATTTCACTCCTCACTACCTATCACAGTTTTGAAGGCCATAAAATGCCAAGATAGCACAAAACCCCCCAAAATGACCCCATTTTGGAAAGTAGACACCCCAAGGAAATTGCTGAGAGGCATGTTGAGCCCATTGAATATTTTTTTTTTTTTGTCCCAAGTGATTGAATAATGACAAAAAGAAAAAAAAATGTACAAAAAGTTGTCACTAAATGATATACTGCTCAAACATGCCATGGTTATATGCGGAGTTGCACCCCAAAATACATTTGGCTGCTTCTCCTGAGTACGGGGATACCACATGTGTGGGACTTTTTGAGAGCCTAGCTGCGTACGGGCCCCCGAAAACCAAGCACCGCCTTCAGGATTTCTAAGGGCACAAATTTTTGATTTCACTCCTCACTACCTATCACAGTTTTGAAGGCCATAAAATGCCAAGATGGCACAAAACCCCCCCAAATGACCCCATTTTGGAAAGTAGACACCCCAAGCTATTTGCCGAGAGGCATGGTGAGTATTTTACAGCTCTCATTTGTTTTTGAAAATGAAGAAAGACATATTTTTTTTTTCTTTTTTCAATTTTTAAAACATTGTGACAAAAAGCGAGATCTGCAAAATACTCAACATACCTCTCAGCAAATAGCTTGGGGTGTCTACTTTCCAAAATGGGGTCATTTGGGGGGGTTTTGTGCCATCTGGGCATTCCATGGCCTCCGAAACTGTGATAGGCAGTGAGGAGTGAAATCAAAAATTTACACCCATAGAAATCCTGAAGGCGGTGCTTGGTTTTCGGGGTCCTGTACGCGGCTAGGCTCCCAAAATGTCTCACACATGTGGTATCCCCGTACTCAGGAGAAGCAACAGAATGTATTTTGGGGTGCAATTCCACATATAACCATGGCATGTTTGAGCAATATATAATTTAGTGACAACTTTTTGTACATTTTTTTTTTTTTCTTTTTGTCATTATTCAATCACTTGGGACAAAAAAAAACAAATATTCAATGGGCTCAACATGCCTCTCAGCAAATAGCTTGAGGTGTCTACTTTCCAAAATGGGGTCATTTGGGGGGGTTTTGAACTGTCCTGGCATTTTATGCACAACATTAGGAAGCTTATGTCACACATCATCCACTCTTCTAACCACTTGAAGACAAAGCCCTTTCTGACACTTTTTGTTTACATGAAAACATTTTTTTTTTTGCAAGAAAATTATGTTGAACCCCCAAACATTATATATTTTTTTAAAGCAAAGGCCCTACAGATTAAAATAGTGGGTGTTGCATTTTTTTTTCCACACAGTATTTGCGCAGCGATTTTTCAAACGCATTTTTTGGGGGAAAAACACACTTTTTTTATTTTTAATGCACTAAAAAACACTATATTGCCCAAATGTTTGATGAAATAAAAAAGATGATCTTAGGCCGAGTACATGGATACCAAACACGACATGCTTTAAAATTGCGCACAAACGCGCAGCGGCGAGAAACTACATTCATTTTTAAAAGCATTTAAAAGCCTTTACAGGTTACCACGTTAGCTTTACAGAGGAGGTCTACTGCTAAAATTACTGCCCTCGATCTGACCTTCGCGGTGATACCTCACATGCATGATGCAATTGCTGTTTACATATGACGCTAGACCGACGCTTGCGTTCGCCTTTGCGCAAGAGCAGGGGGGGACAGCGGTGCTTTTTTTTTTTTTTTTTATTATTTATTTTGCTTTTTTATTTTATTTTTAAACTGTTCCTTCCATATTTTTTTTTTTTTTTATCATTTTTATTGTTATCTCAGGGGATGTAAATATCCCCTATGATAGCAATAAGTAGTGACAGGTACTCTTTTTTTGAAAAAAAATGGGGGTTAGACCCTAGATCTTTCCTCTGCCCTCAAAGCATCTGACCACACCAAGATCGGTGTGATAAAATGCTTTCCCAATTTCCCAATGGCGCTGTTTATATCCGGGGGGGGGTTTTGTTTTTTACGGTTTTTTTTTCTTTTTTACACTTTTTTTTTTAAACTTTAACAACTGTAATGGTTCGGGTCTCTCAAAATGTAATGGCATCTTGGGAGACCCTGTGTAAGTGTGTCCTAGTCTGTGAAATGCTGTACCCTACGCTAAAACTTCACTTTTGAGTGGTAGCGTTCAAAACATTCACCAAGGCAAAGACCAGGTTTGTCAGGACAGAGTGGACAATAATAACGGGTGTCACGCCTAAATCCGCGCTTGCTACAGACACTACATCTTTTTTGGGGGGCTCGTTGGGTAGGGGTACTCGGGAGGAGATGCGTATAATGCCTCTCATGCAGCCGGCTTACTGCATTTGGTAGGGGATGGTGAGGTGCAGAACCGCCTGGATACAGGAGTTCTGTGACTATCTCATTCTGGAATTTTAGAAGAGATAAAGTCCCGCCTGAAGCTCTGTATAGCACATGAGCGTTCAGCAAAGCCAATTGGAATAAGGATAGAGACACTTTTTTGTACCAGCATCTCGCCTTACGGTCAATTAGATACGGCGCCATCAACTGGTCGTTGAGGTCCACCCCTCCCATATTTTTGTTATATTCGTGGACACAGAGGGGTTTCTCCACAACACCAGTCGCCGTAGGAATTTGGACTGTCGTGTCTGCATGAAGGGAGGTAAGAAGGAAAACATTCTTATTGTCCCTCCACTTCATAGCGAGCAAGTTATTACACTTTACGCAGGCTCTCTCCCCCAGCCTAAGACGGGCATCTACAAGCCGCTGGGGAAAGCCCCGGCGATTAGGTCGTACGGTGCCACATGCTCCAATCTGATGATCAAACAAGTGACTAAACAGTGGCACGCTCGTGTAATAATTGTCCACATACAAGTGGTACCCCTTTCCGAATAAGGGTGACACCAAGTTCCACACTATCTTGCCAGCGCTCCCTATGTAATCCGGGCAGTTGACCGGCTCAACCTGACTATCTTTTCCCTCATAAACCATAAAGCTCCATACATAGCCTGTTGCCCTGTCACAGCACTTATAGAGCTTGACCCCGTATCTGGCACGCTTGCTGGGAAGGTACTGCTTGAAAGCCAAGCGGCCAGAAAATTTAATCAGGGACTCATCAACGCAGACAGCTTGATCGGGAATAAACAAGGCTGCAAAACGTTCGTTGAAGTGGTTTATGAGGGGCCGAATTTTATAGAGCCGGTCGTATTCAGGGTCCCCACGTGGACGACAAAGTTCATTGTCGTTGAAGTGCATGAACCGCAAAATCTGCTCGTATCGTTTCCTGGGCATGGAGGCAGAGAACACGGGCATGTGGTCAATTGGGTGCGTGGACCAATAAGCACGCAATGACGGGAATTTATGTGTGCCCATGTTGAGGGAAAGGCCCAGAAAGGTCTTAAATTCGGAAACCGTAATTGGTTTCCAGTCTTTGGCAATGGAAGGCAACTGGGGATTAGCGGCGATGAATTGACCAGCATATAAATTACTCTGGTCCACAATAGATCTATAGAGATCTTCCGTGAAAAACAGCGCTTTAATAATCGATTGGCATAAAATCAGCTGTTTCCACCTGAATACCGGGTTGGGCAGTGAATGGGGGAAGTACGGGTTCTGCAGAAGTGGTGGGGACCCAATCAGGATATGCGAATTCTGCAGGAAGAGCACTATGGGTACGACGGGCCTGCCTTTGTCTTCTTGGTGGCAGCGGGACACTACTTGTGCTTGCCACCTCGCCAGCTTGAACTGCACTTATGGGACTCGCCACGTCACCACGTGATACTGCAGTGCTGGATGTACGCCCAGGCTGTACTAGGCCGCTGGTGCTTGCCAATTCACCAGAAGGAATAGCGGCGCTAGTACTCCTCTGCTCCATGATACGAGAGCCCTGCGGTTCTTGCTCCTCAACAACCTCAGAAGATCGGGATCGGGTACGCCTGACCTTAGCAGGGACCTCAACTTCGTCGTCAGAGCTATCTGACGTGGGGCCGCTGACGTCACCGTCTTCTACGGGAAGATATTCTGAGCCTGAATCTGACAGATACGTGACCTCCTCTTCACTATCTGTCATGCTCAGAATCTCGTAGGCCTCTTTACTAGTGTACCTTCGACTTGCCATTTTGGGCTCTAAATTTAGGGGTACACTAGTAAGATTCACAGGAAAAAAAGCACCCGACTGTCGTCAGCAAATATATCAAACGCTACAAAAAAAACTGTTAGCGGTCGCAGGGATCAGGACTGTCTCTGCGAACGCTGCAGTTATGTGTTTTGTGTTTGGTAAGTGACAGTGATCGATCGATACTGCACTTGGGTGGGCTGGGCTGGGCGGAGGGGCTAAACGCAGGTGCTAGCAGGTGTAGCGCCTGCCCCTCTCCTCTCTCCGTGCGGCTCGCACTGTCTCTTGTCTAGGGGTATCTGGTGGTGGAGAGAGAGAGAGCGGGTGGGCTACGCCTAGCCTCCACCACGTGGAAACACTTGTGGTATCAGCAATGTCTTATTTACCTTCGGGTCTGTGCTGTGCACCCGGATCCTCCCTCCAAGAGTCACCGTGAACTTCGTCCGCCAGGAAGTGAGCCTCACACCATTAAAGTCCAACACTCCTTTATTAGAACACACCATACAGGGACTTCCTTGATAGTTAGGACAGAAAAGGAGGTGTGAGTGTGAATAGGCCCAGACACAAATTCGATCCTCCACTCTCCTCCTGGAGAGTGGGATGTGGTCTCCGCACGAGAGGAAGGGGATCCTTCTGGACGGTCTCCGACAAGAGACTCACCCGTCACCGGCAGTCTGCTGCACCGGGTCTTCGAGTGAGGAGCTCTCCCCGGTCCATTGCGTCTTACTCAGATTCAGGCCTCCATCCCCGAAGTACCTTAGGACCCTTCCCTCGCGGAACTCAGTGATGGGCACTGAGCTCCGGACCCTCTTGTAAGTACCTCACCCCAGGGCTGAAGGTACCTGAGGTGGAACACGATCTCCGTTGGTCCCCTAGGCCGAGGCCTCCTAGGGGACGAGCCCGAACCCACGTCCGCAAGCTGAAGGTGCTTGGGACGAAGACCCCGTGACCAAGATGGCCGGCCCCTTTATCTCCTCTCCCAGCAAGCACGGCGGGTTCCCCGCCCCACCATACCGCTGCCGAGAGAGGACAAAAAAGGACCTCGGCACACAGTGGTATTCATCCCCCCGGCGACAGCGCCACCTAGTGAACCGCAAGGAACATAGCACTGATGTCACAGCTAGATTCAAAAAATACACCCGGGAAAGTAAGTACCCGCTACACAGGTATCTGGGCTGATCCCGCTAACACTGCGTTTTTGGGAACCCTAAACCGCTGGGGACGCTAGTATAGATCTGATCAGATACTATACCACTAAGGGAGGTGTATGCTTTGCGCGTGGGTGTTAGCGTTACTGGCACTAACCTAAAGCTGCTTGGGGCGACGCAGACCCTCTCTGGTGCTAAAACCTAATTGATATCACCCGCCGGGCGATCAGGGGGTTAAACCTTTATTGGGTTATATACGGCGGGTGCCCTGATGCTATAAAAAGCAAACTAACCAACCAGTGTCACCCGTAACCTTTATATGGTGATCACTGGTGAAAGGGTTAACTAGGGGCAATCAGGGGGTTAAAACCTTTATTAGGTTAAATATGGGGGTACCCGACGCTATATAAAAACCTGACGGGTTACCTAAATAACTAAATAATTAACTGGGTAACCAGTGTCACCAGTGACGCTTATACGGTGATCACTGGTGAAAGGGTTAACTCTAGGGGCAATCAGGGGGTTAAAATAATATATGGGGGTACCTGACGCTCTAAAAACCTGCGGCGAAACTAAAAATAAATAACTGGCTATCTAGGGCACCACCGGCACTAAATACAGCGATCGAAAATACGATCGCTTAGTGACGCTGGCGTTAGGGGGTGAAAGGGTTACCTGGGGGGCGATCAAGGGGTTAAACCTTTATTAGGGGGGGTTAGGGGGCTACCCTGGACCTAAAGGGGCCTAAACCTAACTGCCCTGCAACTTTTTACTATCACAGATGACACTAAAAGCAGTGATCAGTAAAATAAATGATCACTGCAATCAGTGACACTGTGATTGGGGGCTGGGGGGTGACCTGGGGGGTGATCTGGGGGTGACTGGGGGGTGAAATGTGTGCCTATGTGTACCTACGTGTCAGTGGACTGTTGGTGCACTAACCTGCTTCCTCTCTCCTCGGCGCCGGAATCGAAAAGACCGCCGCGAGGGAGATGACATCACTTCCTCCTGCCTGTGTTTACATCACATGGCGGAGGAAGCATTTTCATTGGCCGGGCCGATCGGACCCCCCAACTGTACAAAGGCGATCACGTACACTCTACGTGATTGTGCCTGTAGGTGCCATTCTGCCGACATATATATACAGTGAGCGGTCGTTAAGTGGTTAAATATAACATTTATCTCATGTTAAGTACATACTTGATAAGTCTTGAATGTACCTATCTATGTTTCTGTTATAAATTTGTATCAAACTATGACCTTTTGATATAATAAAAATAGTTTGTAAACAAAAAATAAAAATGTCAATTATAAAAAAAAAAAAAAGATAATAAAACTTATACCTTTACAACCACTTTAAATCATGTGTCATTTTGAGATTTACTCAGTAATAGGTGGTTCAAATCAAACTGTCATGCCGCGTACACACGATCGATTTTTTCGACGGTGAAAACACCGTAGAGAAAATCGACGTTAAAAACGAGGAACAGCTTGTTCCCCCCACACACGGCCGTTTTAAATGTCATTTTTTTTTTGGTCGAAAAAAACGACCGTGTGTGGGCTCTGCGGCAGTGTTTCCCTATGGGAAACACTGCCGCGGAAAACATGTCGAAAAAAACGATGTTCTAATTTTTCTCGTCGTTTTTAATGCCGTTTTTCTCGTCGAAAAAAACGACAGAAAGCCCACAGACGATAGTTTTTCTCGTCGAATGGGAAAAATGTCGTTTTTCTCAACGAGAAAAACGGCCGTGTGTACGCGGCATCAGCCGCAGCATGTTTTTTGCAGTGGTTGTTTAATCACTTGCCAACCAGCTCCTATAGATATATGGCAAGTGGTTAAAGCGGAGCTCCACCCTAAAGTGGAACTTCCGCTCATCGGATTCCTCCCCCTCTCCGGTGCCACAATTGGCACCTTTCAGGGGGGAGGGGGGTTCAGATACCTGTCTAAGACAGGTATTTGCACCCACTTCCGTGCATACAGTCTGCGGGTAGTGCGTCACTTCCCGTTCCCCCCCCCCCCACCCGTTGTGTTCTGGGAAACAAACGTCTCCCAGAACACAACGGTGACCAGTGAAAGACACGCAGCGCTGTTTGCGCATTCGCAGTAGGGAACCGGGAAGTGAAGCCGCAACGCTTCACTTCCTGATTCCCTCACCCATGATCGCTCGTCTTCTGCTGCCGACGTCGCTGGACTCGAGGACAGGTAAGTGTCCTAATATTAAAAGTCAGCAGCTGCAGTATTTGTAGCTGCTGGCTTTTAATATTTTTTTTACGGCGGAGCTCCGCTTTAAAGTGGTTGTAAACTCTCTCCCACAACTTTATCTCATGTAAATCAGCATAAAAAACCCTAATGAACACTGCTTGTAGACATATCCTTACTTGCTTAGTATTGTTGTAATCCTTTTTGTTCTTTAGAATGACGTCACTGGAGCATGCCCAGATGTCCCCTGATTTACGGCACACTCTGCTTGTTTTTTTTTTTCTGACGAGATTCTCGGCCGTGTGTACTCAGCTTGAGCCTGCACCTCTGTAAGGGCCAGATGAGAAGGGACAGTAGAGATTGGCCTGGTGACACCTTTCCACATTGATAGGTTTGAAATATCTATTTCTATTTAATTCCCACAGGAAGTCACAGAAGTTCAAGGGAAAAATCTAGCATTGATAAAAACAAACAAAAACAAAAACCTTCAATAACCCAAGGCCAAGGACCTGTTTATAACTTGATGTTCATTTTTGGTTCTGAATAACTTTTGTTTTTCAGTTGAAAGATGAGAAAAATGTCAACCATGAAATGGATTTGCAGAGGGCAGAAAATTCCTCTCCCTGTCTAAGCTCATCATATAGTGCAGCATGGAATAAGAATGAACCTTATGAAGAACTTAAACCAAGACAGGTTCACTTCCCCAGGAAATATTACCTCTGATGTTCTCAAATGAAACTTGCTTGTCTTTCCTCTGGAAGGGGTATATTATCTACGCCCATGCTTGGAAATAAACATGATTGACTACTTAATTGTGACTTTTGCTTCATTTCTACCAAAAGACTAATGTGTGGATGACCAGATGCTTGTATTTTATTATTATATTTCACAGTTGGTACACACACATTTATTTTTATACATTTGTTTGTTTACAGTCTTGTAAAGAGCACAGGGGTCACAGGATTAGTTCTCTTTTTATATAATCCATACATTTTATCGCACTGTATTTTTAGATGCCATCTGTTAAGAACATATACAGACTCTGAGCTATAGTGACATCTTGTGTTCAGTGTTAAAACAGAAAAGTGAAGACATTCATTTTATGTATATAACTCGTTTTTTTTCATTGTAGACCGCGCATTCGGAAAGTAATCACAGCGCTTCACCTTTTCCACATTTTGTTATGTTACAGCCTTATTGCAAAATGTATTAAATTTATTATTTTCCTCAAAATTCTACAAACAATACCCCATAATGAAAGAAGATTGCTTGAAATCTTTGCAAATTTATTTTAAAAAATTTCATGTACATAAGTATTCACAAAAAGAATAGAAAAAAAGAAGCCCTAGGGCTAACGCTGCGCTAAATGAAGTGGATTAGAATAGTGATTGATAAAAAAAGGGAAGCAGCTAACATTAATAGTTCAATAGAAAAAAAAACTATAGCAAAAATAAAAAAATCTGAAAATGCAGCGCTGAAACATGAGAATGTAGGGCTATGAGGAATGATCTAGCCCAAAAGTGGATAAACAATGTGATAAATGTGTACCAAAATAACACAACTCGAGTGATATGACAAAAAACTAACAAATATGTCAAACCAAAAACAAAACCCAGTGAAGGAAATCGTTCTAAAACAAAAAAATAGGCATATGTGACATACCATATAACGTGAATACCAAATAACACTACTGATCAGGAAATCAAAAATGACAAGAAATTAAAAAATTGTTAATAAAAATCCGTGAGGTAAAGTAAATGAAACTGGAACATCCAGATATAAACCAAAAAGGATTCCAAAGAGGGTGATGAAAAGTGATGAAAAGTGAAACTTCTTCCCAAGAAAACTGTGTCAGGTTTCAGGTGTGACACCCAAGTGAGTAGTAATCCTGCTTACCAGATGGCCGTGACTGTATAGAAACAGTCTCACCCAGCATAGGGAATAAGGCTTCCCCGCAGCCTATGGATCTCCTTATCACTGGCTCATCATCTGACATATATTCAAAATAGAAGAAATAAAAACCTCCATAGTGTAGTATGTAAGACCAAAAATGTATTTAAAAGGTAAGGGTTGCCTTTACAGAATCAAAGAAGTTGGTCAGCAGAAAGCAGCAATGAACCACACAGCAGTATAGCGGTAAAAACAATCCGGCGTATTTCGGCCAATCCCCAGTTGATGTCCAGTAGTGACGAAATGCGTAGGGGGGTGACGTCATCACGCTTCTACTACACGAGAGGTAGTGCTACGGAACACAGGAACCGAGGAAAGGTTTGGAAAGATGCCGGATTGTTTTTACCGCTATACTGCTGTGTGGTTCATTGCTGCTTTCTGCTGACCAACTTCTTTGATTCTGTAAGTGCAACCCTTACCTTTTAAATACATTTTTGGTCTTACATACTACACTATGGAGGTTTTTATTTCTTCTATTTTGAATATACAGTTGCAAAAAAAAGTATGTGAACCCTTTTGGAATGATATGGATTTCTGCACAAATTGGTTATAAAATGTGATCTGATCTTCATCTAAGTCACAACAATAGACAATCACAGTCTGCTTAAGCTAATAACACACAAATAATTAAATGTTACCATGTTTTTATTGAACACACCATGTAAACATTCACAGTGCAGGTGGGAAAAGTATGTGAACCCCTAGACTAATGAGATCTCCAAGAGCAAATTGGAGTGAGGTGTCAGCCAACTGGAGTCCAATCATTGAGATGAGATTGGAGGTGTTGGTTACAGCTGCTCTGCCCTATAAAAAACACACACCAGTTCTGGGTTTGCTTTTCAAAAGAAGCATTGCCTGATGTGAATGATGCCTCGCACAAAAGAGCTCTCAGAAGACCTACGATTAAGAATTGTTGACTTGCATGAAGCTGGAAAAGGTTATAAAAGTATCTCCAAAAGCCTTGCTGTTCATCAGTCCACGGTAAGACAAATTGTCTATAAATGGAGAAAGTTCAGCACTGCTGCTACTCTCCCTAGGAGTAGGCGTCCTGTAAAGATGACTGCAAGAGCACAGTGCAGACTGCTCAATGAGGTGAAGAAAAATCCTAGAGTATCAGCTAAAGACTTACAAAAGTCTCTGGCATATGCTAACATCCCTGTTAGCGAATCTATGATACGTAAAACACTAAACAAGAATGGATTTCATGGGAGGATACCAAAGAGGAAGCCACTGCTGTCCAAAAAAACATTGCTGCACGTTTACAGTTTGCACAAGAGCACCTGGATGTCCCACAGCAGTACTGGCAAAATATTCTGTGGACAGATGAAACCAAAGTTGAGTTGTTTGGAAGAAACACACAACAATATGTGTGGAGAAAAAGAGGCACAGCACACCAACATTAAAACCTCATCCTAACTGTGAAGTATGGTGGTGGGGGCATCATGGATTGGAGCTGCTTTGCTGCGTCAGGGCCTGGACGGATTGCTATCATCGAAGGAAAAATGAATTCCCAAGTTTATCAAGACATTTTGCAGGAGAACTTAAGGCCATCTGTCCACCAGCTGAAGCTCAACAGAAGATGGGTGTTGCAACAGGACAACGACCCAAAGCATAGAAGTAAATCAACAATAGAATGGCTTAAACAGAAGAAAATACGCCTTCTGGAGTGGCCCAGTCAGAGTCCTGACCTCAACCCGATTGAGATGCTGTGGCATGACCTCAAGAAAGCGATTCACACCAGACATCCCAAGAATATTGCTGAACTGAAACAGTTCTGTAAAGAGGAATGGTCAAGAATTACTCCTGAGAGTTGTGCACGTCTGATCTGCAACTACAGGAAACGTTTGGTTGAAGTTATTGCTGCCAAAAGGAGGTTCAACCAGTTATTAAATCCAAGGGTTCACATACTTTTTCCACCTGCAATGTGAATGTTTACATGGTGTGTTCAATAAAAACATGGTAACATTTAATTATTTGTGTGTTATTAGTTTAAGCAGACTGTGGTTGTCTATTATTGTGACTTAGATGAAGATCAGATCACATTTTACTTTCAAAATATTTTATTTTCATAAGATAAATAATACAGAACATTACATCATGTTATATAAAAATAAATTAAAATAAAGAAAAAAGATTATGTTTAGGAATAAACAAACATTAGTCAATAAATGGATAAAATAATAAAAACATCCTAGAAAAAAGGATAGATCAAAAGTTTGTCAGGGGGAGATCTCTTCATCCTTATAATATAATGGAAGGGAGAAGAGAAACCCTCTCTCCTTGGTAACCTGGAGCCCCTTATCGGGAACTAACTGCTCCGGGCATAGAGACCTCCTTCTGACTTTTAGGCCCCGAGAAGATTATCAGGGCCAACAGATCGGGATGGACAAGGCCAAACATTTGACAGACATTTGATAGTATCCCATTAAATCTAAATAAAAGAGACATAACATGTAATGGGAAACTGGAATTCCCAGAAAAAGAGTTTCCATAAATCTTTTAGAAGGAAGAAAAGAAGAGGAAAATAAAGACAGCGAGTAAAAAAGAGGACGGAGGGAAAGGGATGGGTATGTGTCCAACTTAATGTTGAATAGAAGGTAAAACAGCATCTTCACCAATCGAAATCCCCATATATTTGGCCCAAGGTTCCCATATTTTTTCGAATTTGGGAATGGTATTAGATAAGATGCTAGCTAATTTTTCCTGAGTTAGTATCCAAGATATTTTGGTTTTGGCATCTGACAGGAAAGGTTTTGTTTTTTTCCATGATTTGGCAATTGTGATTTTGGCGCCTGTAAAGATAAAGTGTATACATTTTTGTGAAACCTTTGGTATGTGAGGAATTTGAGCGTTCAAAATGGCTACTGGTAGGGACCTAGGGACCTGAAAATCTGTTACCTTAAAAATTAATAAAGATATTTTTCTCCAGAAGGGGCGAACTCTGGGGCACTCCCACCAAATATGAGGCATAGAGCCGTAAAGTTGGCAACCTCTGAAACACGTTGGATCTGATGCTGGATATATAGATGCCAGTCTGGAAGGAGTTAGATACCATCTGGTTATAACTTTAATATTTGCCTCCATTAAAGAGACATTAAGAATCCCTTTGAAAGATTTAGAGAAGGCTAAGTGCCAGGTATCCAAATTCCAACAAAACTGGGCGTCTTTTTCCCAAGCCTCCATATAGGAAGATTTTGATGTAGGGTGAGTGAGGCATGAATATACCATAGATATGCCTCCCCTTTGTGAACCGGCCTGGCTGCACCATAACTCGTACTTCGTAAATTGG
This sequence comes from Rana muscosa, assembly GCA_029206835.1. NCBI lineage: Eukaryota > Metazoa > Chordata > Amphibia > Anura > Ranidae > Rana > Rana muscosa. The sequence continues at coordinate 319,358,242 of CM055117.1, read as the reverse complement.
GGAGGAAGGAGTTTTTCCTTCCAGATTTGGTTTATAAATGTGAAAATTTGATTAAACCGCGGTTTTTCAGAATCTGGAAGTTTCAGATGTTTTATGCAGTAACTAAGGGATATAGGCCCTCCAGGATTAAAAAATTGTCCTATACGATACAATCCTTTATCAATCCACCATTTAAATGCCTCTACATTTAGACCAGGGGGGAAGTCGGGGTTATTGAATAAATGAGAAAGAGGTCTTTCAGAGGATATAAGCTTTGGGAGGTTTCTTAGGGAATCCCATAGTGCAAACGATTGAGATAGAGTCGGGGACATTATGGGGGGTCTTTTTTTGGGGGGGCACCATAAAAGGTATTCTAAGGATAGTGTTGGTGTAGCCTCTTTTTCAATATTGATCCAGTCTGGTTTCTCTATTGCAGAATAAATCAAAGAAGTCTGGGCTAGTCTAGCTGCTAAGTAGTATTTATGTAGGTCAGGTAGACCTAAACCTCCCTGTTTTCTGTGATGAAGTAATGTGTTTTGGGGGATGCGGTAACCTGAAGCACCCCAGATAAATTTGATGGTTTTACTTTGGAGCTTTTTCAAGTGATTCTTAGTAATGGGAATAGGAAGAGATCTAAAGAAATAAAGGATTCTAGGGAGCAGAGTCATTTTTATAGAATTAATTCTACCTAACCAAGATAATTCATTTTTGGACCAAGATGCTAGATCATTCTCTAATTTTTTGAATAAAGGTGGATAATTATGTAAAAAAAGGGTCTCAATGCGGGCTGTTAAGGTAATGCCCAGATATTTGATTAAGGTGTCTGTCCATTCAAATCCAAAGGATTGTTTAAGCAACAAGACACTAGACAAGGGAAGCGAAACATTTAGAGCTTGTGATTTTGAGTAATTTACCCTAAGGCCTGAGACCTCAGAGAAGGCCTTCATAACCTGGCAGACGTTAGGAAGGGATATCAGCGGAAACGTCACGAACAATAAGATGTCATCTGCAAATAGGCCACATTTGTGAATTTGATTACCACAGGATACTCCTTTAATATTGGGATTTTGTCTGATGGCTATGGCTAATGTTTCAATGGCAATAGCAAATATGAGAGGGGAAAGCGGGCATCCCTGTCTAGTGCCTCGTGCTATATTGATTGGGTTGGAATAATGACCCTGTAAACAGTTAAGAGCCTGAGGGTGAGAATAAAGGGAATGTAAGAGGCCCTTAAAGCGAACTCCAAAGCCCCATCGATCTATTAGGGAAAACAGGTATGGCCATGACACTGAGTCAAAGGCCTTTTGCAGATCCAGTGACAGTAGTAAGCCTTGTAGTTTTTCTCCTCCCTCCCAGTTGGATTGCAGAATAGATACAATATCTATTGCTCGTCTGATTTGGTCTGGGCCCTGTCTTCCTGGGATGAAGCCCACCTGGTCTTTGTGTATATAATGTTTAATAAAAGATGCTAATCGATTGGCCATGATCTTTATCATAATTTTAATATCGTTGATTATTAGGGAAATAGGGCGATAATTACTGATGTCTTCAGGATTTTATCTGGTTTGGGTATACCTGTAATAAATGCCATATTAAGATGTGTGTCTAATGGTAAGCCATTTGTTTTGTCATTAAAAAATTTGGTTAGATAGGGGGCTAAGGTGTTGGCGAAAGTCTTATAATAGGGTATGGATAAACCATCAGGGCCAGGGGCTGATCCGTTTTTGAGGTGTTTAATAACCCCCATAACCTCCTCTATTGTGAAGGGAGCCTCAAGTAAACATTTGTGTGAGGGGGTTATGGAAGGAATGGGAAGATCGTCTAAATACCTAGATAGAACATCTTTGTCTGGCTTCGAGTGAGTGTCATACAATTTACAATAAAACTCTTGAAATGCTTCCAGGATTTTGACGGGGTTTGCAGTAAGCGGTTGACCTGCTATACGGATTTTAGGTATAGAATGAATTCTAACTCTAGGAGAGAGTCTTGTAGCAAGTAATGGCCCTATTTTGTTTGCATTTGTGTAAAATTTGTTGCAACTCCATTTAATCACTTTTTCCGCTTGCGTTGTAAGGGCTAAATTTAATTCAAGTTTGGCCTTGTCTATGAGTGATATGGGGAACTTAGAGGGATCTTGTTTGTGACGATTTCTAAGGGTTATGTACTCTTCTTCCAAACGTTCTATTTGAGCTTTGCGGTTGCGTTTAGTTTGGGTAGAGATTTGAATGATTTTTCCGCGGATGATGGCTTTATGAGCCGCCCAAAGCGTCTCAGAGGAGATATCCTCCGTGTCGTTGAGGGAAAAATATTCATGTAAAGCTTTATTTATTATCTCATTTGTGGTTGGATTTGTAAGGATTGATTCGTTAAGTTTCCAAAACCCTTTCGAGCTTCTAAGAGAACTGGAGTTTAGGGAAATAATTACCAACGAATGATCTGATAGGGCCGTATCCTTGATGTGGGCATTTAGTATGAGCGGAATGAGGTGTGAAGGGGTAAGGATGTGGTCTATTCTTGCGTATGTGTTGTGGGGGTGTGAATAATGTGTAAAGTCCCATTTGGAAGGGTTTAATTCCCTCCAAACGTCTGCTAAATTGTGATTCGAAAGAATTTTAGCGATTTTGCGGCTTTCATTGGTCGGGCGAGTCAATTGATCTTTGGAGGGTTTGGACTTATCCAGAGCCTGGTCAAAAGCAACATTCGAGTCTCCCCCCAAAATGACCGTTCCTACTAACATAGGGCTCAGTGTGTTCATCATATTTTTGAAGAATGGGGCTTGGCCTCTGTTAGGGCATAATATGAGACTAGGGTGTATAGTTGACCATCAATTGAACCTTGCAATAACAGAATTCTTCCATCTGGATCAACATAGTCGAAAGACTTCTCGAATTTGCAGGATTTGGAAAATAGAATGGCTACTCCCTTAGTTTTATTTTCCGCACTAGCAAGGTGGAATTGCGGAGTGAATATAATTAGGACTGTATCGTATAGGGAAGTGCGTTTCCTGGAGCAAAAGGATATCTATTTTAAGGGATTTATAGTAATCTAAAAATTTTCTCCTTTTGACAGGAGAATTCAAGCCTTGCACATTGTGAGAGGCTATTTTAAGGTGTGTTTGTTGGTTGCTAGCCATGAGATTCAAGGGGGGCATATCCGCTATTACTGACCCCACTCACCCTTAGAGGACCTTGGTACTGAGGCTTGATCAGGTGTACTTCCAAGTGGAGATTGAGGTGTTTAAGGGTCATCATTGAGCCGAGAGCTGGCAACTCTAAAAGAGACAATTGGGTTAGACACACAAGGGAAAAGAAAAAAATAATAACATAACATAGAAACAAGTAAGAAAAGAGATGGAATATAGAAAAGAAGTCTCCTAACATGTAAGGTTAGGACCCGAGAGAGGAGACTCCTCTTGAATCCTTTTAACCAGATCAAAAAAAGAGTCTGGACTAAGACAGCTAGACAACCTAACCCCTGAAGACCCGAAGATTTCCAGACGATTGGTGGGTAAACACGTGGATCACCCCCATACAGGGCACCCATAGAAAAAATCGAATAAAAAAGAAAAACATTTTTGCACGGTAAAACGAGAGTAGGCTTATGTAAAGCTCTATAACCTAGAAAATACTTTACAGTAGTAGAATTATCATAACATTTTAGTAAGTAATATGATACTAGATTAAAAAACAGAAAAAAACTGTGAGAATTGAACCAGAGAGCAGGTTGAATTTAGGATGGATTTATCCTAACACCTGAGGTACAGAAAAATCTGTGCTCGGATATTAGATCCGAGGAAAAAAAAGGTAGTAACAAAAGAGGTGAAAAAGAGCAATGTCAAGTAGGGCTATTGTCTTTAATCTTCTTTTTCTTTCCTTTGTTCCAAAGGGGATATTGTGGGCTTGTTGGAGTAGGTCTTTTAGTAGAACTAGGACCAGTTGTAGAGGTGTCCATGTCAGCTTCAGTAGAAATAAGTTTGAGTTGGAGAAGAATCCACTCTCCTTCCTGTAGGCTTGAGAAGGAGTAAGGTCTACCATTTTCAGAGAATTTCACCACAAAGGGAAAGGCCCATCTGTATTTAATGTCTTTCTGAGACAAGATCAGTAGCAGGGGTTTAAGTGCTCTTCTGCGTTGGATTGTAGAAGGAGATAAATCAGCAAAAAGTTGAATTGGGTGTCCTTGACATAGTATTTGAGGGGTTATTCTAGCTTGTTTCATGACCTCTTTTTTTACTGAGAAGAAATGGGGTTTAGCAATGATATCTCTTGGCTTTCCATCCTTTCTAGGAGGACCCAAAGCTCTGTGAGCCCTAGCCAGCTCAAGGCGCTGCTGGGGGATATTCGGTAGAAGAGATTTAATCAGGTTTTGTACTGCTAGTGTGACATCCAGCACAGATTCAGGTAATCCTCTGATTCTGAGATTATACCTGCGTGACCTGTTCTCAAGGTCATCGATTCTTGAATTAGCATAATCCAGTTGTTCTTGTACCGAGGATACAATTTTAGCAGTTTGGTTGGTGGAAGCCACTGTTTCTTCCAATTTGTATTCAATAGAGTCTATTCTTGTTCCTAGATTGTGGAAGTCAGCTTTTAAATCACTAGTTATTTTGGCTGCAGTTTGAGCTAAACCCCTGTCCAGGAGTTCAGAAATTTTTTGGAACAGGTCTGCCATCTGAAATGCCTGGTCTCTTGGAATAATTTCTGAGGTAATAGGGCTGGGATGAGAGGCAATAATGTGCAATAATGTGCCCTGTGGAAGAATGGATACTGTCGGGCCTTGTGAAAAAAATAAGAGGTTCACCAGTGGCTGAGGAGGTATTAGGTGTCTGTAGTAGTCCTGCTTTAAGTTCTGAGGAAATAGGCAGACCCTCTGAGGAGATATTTTGTCTGAGGTCTGTGAGGAGAATGGTACCTGACACAGTAGGCTGTGCTGTGGTGGCCATCTTGGATTTTCGGCTGCGATTACCGGGACGAATTGCAGCTTTTGGGTCCTTTCTAATGTAATAAAAAATAGCCAGGAATGTGCCCGGACCCCTCAGGAGTCTTGCCTAGAAATGTTCGTGAAAATCCGTTCACCGTGCGGGCTGTAATGGGCACCGTTGTATGAGGCTGGAGTGGGGCTCACAGCTCAAGCAGCCATACACGGAGCCAGCCCCTCCCACCTCTCCAGATCAAATTTTATGACCAATTTGTACAGATATCATTCCAAAAGGGTTCACATACTTTTTTTTTTGCAACTGTATGTCGGAAGATGAGCCAGTGATAAGGAGATCCATAGGCTGCGGGGAAGCCTTATTCCCTATGCTGGGTGAGACTGTTTCTATACAGTCACGGCCATCTGGTAAGCAGGATTACTACTCATTTGGGTGTCACACCTGAAACCTGCCACAGTTTTCTTGGGAAGAAGTTTCACTTTTCATCACTTTTCATCACCCTCTTTGGTTTATATCTGGATGTTCCAGTTTCATTTACTGGCATTAGACTTTACCTCACGTATTTTTATTACCAATTTTTTAATTTCCTGTCATTTTTGATTTCCTGATCAGTAGGGATGAGCTTCGTGTTCGAGTCGAACATGCGTTCGACTCGAACATCGGCTGTTCGATCGTTCGACGAAGATCGAACGATTTGGGCCGTTCGCGCCAAATTCGAGTGACGCGAACGGCCCACAATGCACTACGCCATCGCAGTGTCATCCAGGCGCTGTGATTGGCCAAGCATGCACTGTGACCCCGCATGCTTGGCCAATCACAGCGCTGGCAGCGAGGAGAGCAATGATTGGCCACAGGCAGGATGCCTGTGGCCAATTATTGCTGAGGGTGTTTAGTACACGCCCCACACTATAAAAGGCCGCCAGCACGGCGGCCTAGTGTAGTGTGTTCCGGAGCAGGGATAGAGCAGCATAGGCAGGGACAGTGACTTTTATTTCTTTCTTGCTTAACCTGGATTCCTTTAGTTTAGGGAAAGAGAAGGATAGGTAGGGAGAGTGTCAGTGTGTTTTGTGCTTGTGCTATATTGTGCTTAAAAAAAACATTTTTTCTAGGGACAGAAAACTGTAGGTAGGGAGAGTGTCAGTTTCTTTCACTGTCAAAGTCCTTGTTTCCAGGGACCTGGAAGGACAGTGAGTGAATTCTCCTTGTGCTAAATTGTGCTTAAAAAAAACATTTTTTCTAGGGACAGAAAACTGTAGGTAGGGAGAGTGTCAGTTTCTTTCACTGTGAAAGTCCTTGTTTCCAGGGACCTGGAAGGACAGTGAGTGAATTCTCCTTGTGCTAAATTGTGCTTAAAAAAAACATTTTTTCTAGGGACAGAAAACTGTAGGTAGGGAGAGTGTCAGTTTCTTTCACTGTCAAAGTCCTTGTTTCCAGGGACCTGGAAGGACAGTGAGTGAATTCTCCTTGTGCTAAATTGTGCTTAAAAAAAACATTTTTTCTAGGGACAGAAAACTGTAGGTAGGGAGAGTGTCAGTTTCTTTCACTGTCAAAGTCCTTGTTTCCAGGGACCTGGAAGGACAGTGAGTGAATTCTCCTTGTGCTAAATTGTGCTTAAAAAAACATTTTTTCTAGGGACAGAAAACTGTAGGTAGGGAGAGTGTCAGTTTCTTTCACTGTCAAAGTCCTTGTTTCCAGGGACCTGGAAGGACAGTGAGTGAATTCTCCTTGTGCTAAATTGTGCTTAAAAAAAACATTTTTTCTAGGGACAGAAAACTGTAGGTAGGGAGAGTGTCAGTTTCTTTCACTGTCAAAGTCCTTGTTTCCAGGGACCTGGAAGGACAGTGAGTGAATTCTCCTTGTGCTAAATTGTGCTTAAAAAAAACATTTTTTCTAGGGACAGAAAACTGTAGGTAGGGAGAGTGTCAGTTTCTTTCACTGTCAAAGTCCTTGTTTCCAGGGACCTGGAAGGACAGTGAGTGAATTCTCCTTGTGCTAAATTGTGCTTAAAAAAAACATTTTTTCTAGGGACAGAAAACTGTAGGTAGGGAGAGTGTCAGTTTCTTTCACTGTCAAAGTCCTTGTTTCCAGGGACCTGGAAGGACAGTGAGTGAATTCTCCTTGTGCTAAATTGTGCTTAAAAAAAACATTTTTTCTAGGGACAGAAAACTGTAGGTAGGGAGAGTGTCAGTTTCTTTCACTGTGAAAGTCCTTGTTTCCAGGGACCTGGAAGGACAGTGAGTGAATTCTCCTTGTGCTAAATTGTGCTTAAAAAAAACATTTTTTCTAGGGACAGAAAACTGTAGGTAGGGAGAGTGTCAGTTTCTTTCACTGTGAAAGTCCTTGTTTCCAGGGACCTGGAAGGACAGTGAGTGAATTCTCCTTGTGCTAAATTGTGCTTAAAAAAAACATTTTTTCTAGGGACAGAAAACTGTAGGTAGGGAGAGTGTCAGTTTCTTTCACTGTGAAAGTCCTTGTTTCCAGGGACCTGGAAGGACAGTGAGTGAATTCTCCTTGTGCTAAATTGTGCTTAAAAAAAACATTTTTTCTAGGGACAGAAAACTGTAGGTAGGGAGAGTGTCAGTTTCTTTCACTGTCAAAGTCCTTGTTTCCAGGGACCTGGAAGGACAGTGAGTGAATTCTCCTTGTGCTAAATTGTGCTTAAAAAAAACATTTTTTCTAGGGACAGAAAACTGTAGGTAGGGAGAGTGTCAGTTTCTTTCACTGTGAAAGTCCTTGTTTCCAGGGACCTGGAAGGACAGTGAGTGAATTCTCCTTGTGCTAAATTGTGCTTAAAAAAAACATTTTTTCTAGGGACAGAAAACTGTAGGTAGGGAGAGTGTCAGTTTCTTTCACAGTCAAAGTCCTTGTTTCCAGGGACCTGGAAGGACAGTGAGTGAATTCTCCTTGTGCTAAATTGTGCTTAAAAAAAACATTTTTTCTAGGGACAGAAAACTGTAGGTAGGGAGAGTGTCAGTTTCTTTCACTGTCAAAGTCCTTGTTTCCAGGGACCTGGAAGGACAGTGAGTGGATTCTCCTTGTGCTAAATTGTGCTTAAAAAAAACATTTTTTCTAGGGACAGAAAACTGTAGGTAGGGAGAGTGTCAGTTTCTTTCACTGTCAAAGTCCTTGTTTCCAGGGACCTGGAAGGACAGTGAGTGAATTCTCCTTGTGCTAAATTGTGCTTAAAAAAAACATTTTTTCTAGGGACAGAAAACTGTAGGTAGGGAGAGTGTCAGTTTCTTTCACTGTCAAAGTCCTTGTTTCCAGGGACCTGGAAGGACAGTGAGTGAATTCTCCTTGTGCTAAATTGTGCTTAAAAAAAACATTTTTTCTAGGGACAGAAAACTGTAGGTAGGGAGAGTGTCAGTTTCTTTCACTGTCAAAGTCCTTGTTTCCAGGGACCTGGAAGGACAGTGAGTGAATTCTCCTTGTGCTAAATTGTGCTTAAAAAAAAACATTTTTTCTAGGGACAGAAAACTGTAGGTAGGGAGAGTGTCAGTTTCTTTCACTGTGAAAGTCCTTGTTTCCAGGGACCTGGAAGGACAGTGAGTGAATTCTCCTTGTGCTAAATTGTGCTTAAAAAAAACATTTTTTCTAGGGACAGAAAACTGTAGGTAGGGAGAGTGTCAGTTTCTTTCACTGTCAAAGTCCTTGTTTCCAGGGACCTGGAAGGACAGTGAGTGAATTCTCCTTGTGCTAAATTGTGCTTAAAAAAAACATTTTTTCTAGGGACAGAAAACTGTAGGTAGGGAGAGTGTCAGTTTCTTTCACTGTCAAAGTCCTTGTTTCAAGGGACAGAGAAGGACACCTGAAGGTAGCCCTTATTGCTTTTTTCCCATCTCCCTGCAGGCCATCTATTAGAATGTCTGGAAGGCAAACAAGGAGAGGCAGACAGTCAGGAGGCAATAAAAGAGGGCAAGCAGGCTCTGTGTCTGGGGGCAACAGTGCTGGTCGTGGACGCGGTGCATTGTCATCAGCACATGGCCATGGGACACGCTTGTCCTTCTTTTCGGCAGCTGGACATGTTGAGCCACATCATGCCGAAGACTTGGTAGAGTGGATGACCAAGCCCTCCTCCTCCTCCTCATCCTCTCTCACCCAGGCTCAGGGTACTGGAAAAGCAGCTGCCAAAGCGTCCTCTTCCCTGGTATCAATGTCAGACTCATCATCAGTCACTCCTTCCCTAGACCCACCATGTCCTCCTCCTGAGGAGTCCCCCGAACTGTTTCAGCACAGTGTTGGGTACATGCTCCAGGAGGATGCCCAGCGTTTCGAAGGGTCTGATGATGAAACCCAGCTAGAGGAAGGCAGTAGCGTGAGAGCAGACAGAGGGGATGCTCAAGAAGGACACCAATCTGGCAGTCATGTTCCAGCAGCTGCAGCATACTGCCAGATTGGCTCCAGTGATGAGGAGGGAGGTGATGATGAGGTCACTGACTCCACGTGGGTGCCTAATAGGAGAGAGGAGGAGGAGGAGGATGAGGAGGAGGCACATCTCCAACGAGGCAGGATGCCCTTTGGTGGCCAGCGTAAGGGCAGTACACCGACGGAATCACACCGCAGAGCTCCGCCTGTGCAGGGCGCTGCCTCTGCCCGTCATTCAAAAAGTTCTTTGGTGTGGGCCTTTTTTGAGGCTAGTGCATCAGATCGCACAGCTGCTGTTTGCAACATATGTCTCAAGCGTATATCGCGTGGCCAAAACATCAGCCGCTTGGGTACCACATGCCTGACCAGACATATGTTGACCTGCCATGCAGCTCGTTGGCAAGCCTACCTCAAAGACCCACACCAAAGAACAAAGCGGACCTCTCCTTGCACCGCATCAGCTGGGATCTCCAACCCCACTATAACTTCAGTCCTCTCTGAAACATGCACTGAGAGGAACGAAGGTGTAGAATTAGGTGTGTCACAGCCAAGTACTTGCGGCCACTCTGCTAGCAGTACACCGACGTCCGATTCTAGCAGGCAAATTTCCCTGCCCCAGCTGCTGGACCGTCGAAAGAAGTTCACTCCCAGCCATCCACATGCCCAGCGGTTGAATGCTAGCTTGGCTAAATTGCTAGCGCTTCAACTGCTGCCTTTTCAGTTGGTAGACTCGGCCCCCTTCCGTGAGTTTGTGCAATGTGCGGTTCCTCAGTGGCAGGTTCCCAAACGCCACTTTTTCTCACGGAAGGCTATTCCGGCTCTCTACCGGCATGTGGAAGGCAATGTCTTGGCCTCGCTGGACAGGGCGGTCAGCGGTAAGGTGCATATTACCGCTGACTCATGGTCCAGCAGGCATGGACAGGGACGTTACCTTTCTTTCACGGCCCATTGGGTCACTCTTTTGGCAGCTGGGAAGGATGCAGGACAAGGTGCAGTAGTGTTGGAGGTTGTCCCACCGCCACGCCTCCAAAATGCTACTACTGGTTGTGACACACCTCTCTCCTCCACCCCCTCCTCTTCTTCTTCCTCCATGGCCTCTTCCTGTGGTTTGTCCTATGAACCAGCGGTGCTCCGTAGCCGTTCACGGGGCTACGCAAGTACGCAGGCAAAAAGATGCCATGCCGTGCTTGCGCTGGTGTGTTTGGGGGACAGAAGCCACACTGGGGCAGAGGTCCTGTCTGCTCTGCAGGGCCAGGCCGAGAGGTGGTTGACGCCACGCCAGCTTAAGCCAGGAATGGTGGTTTGCGACAATGGCACCAACCTCCTCTCCGCCCTCCGACAGGGACAACTGACCCATGTGCCCTGTGTGGCTCACGTCCTTAACCTGGTGGTGCAGCGGTTCTTGGGCAGGTACCCGGGCTTACAGGATGTCCTGAGGCAGGCCAGGAAAGTCTGTGTGCATTTCCGCAGATCTTATAATGCCAGTGCTCGCCTGGCTGAGCTGCAAAAGGAGTTGAACCTGCCCAAGAACCGCCTTATATGTGACATGCCCACAAGGTGGAACTCAACGTTGGCCATGCTGCAGCGGCTGCACACGCAGCAGAGGGCCATCAATGAGTACCTGTGCGACTACGGCACCAGGACAGGGTCAGGGGAGCTTGGTTTTTTTTCTCCACGCCAGTGGGGCATGATCAGGGATGCATGCACTGTCCTGGCACCATTTGAGGAGGCCACGAGGATGGTGAGCAGTGACAGTGCATGCATCAGTGACACTGTACCTCTTGTCCACCTGTTGGAGCACACGCTGCGTGGAATAATGGACAGGGCACTTGAGGCAGAACAGAGGCAGGAAGAGGAGGACTTCCTTGCCTCTCAAGGCCCCCTTTACCCAGACAGTGTTCCTTCTGTCCCACCCATCGCACAGGAAGAGGAGGAGGAGGAGGAGGAGGAGGAGGAGGATTGTGTCAGCATGGAGGTGGAGGCTGGCACTCAGCATCATCAGCAGCAGTCTTTTAGGGATGATTTACAGTCCCAAGAAACCAGTGGACTTGTACGTGGCTGGGAGGAGGTGGCTGCGGATCATGTCGTCCTTAGTGACCCAGAGGACTCCGGAGCGAATGCCTCAGCAAACCTACGCTGCATGGCCTCCCTGATCCTGCAAAGTCTGCGGAAGGATCCTCGTATTCTTCGGATCAAGGAGAGGGACCATTACTGGCTGGCCACTCTCCTTGATCCACGGTACAAGGGTAAGGTTGCGGACCTTATGTTACCGTCGCAGAGGGAGCAGAGGATGAGACAACTCCGGGAGGCCTTGCAGAAAGGTCTGTGCAACGCGTTCCCAGAGACTGGGAGGTTACAAACTCCTGGTCCTGGACAACGAGTTGCTGAGGCTTCGGCCAGTCAAAGAAGGAGCGGTGGGGAAGGTGGCTGTCTGACCGATGCGTTCAGACAATTCTTTAGTCCGCAGCCCCAAAGTATGATCGGTTCCAGCAACCATCGCCAGCGTCTGATAAACATGGTGCAGGAATATCTAGGGGCAAGGTCAGACTTGGACACCTTCCCCACCGAAAATCCTCTGGCTTACTGGGTCTTGAGGATGGATCACTGGCCAGAGCTTGCACAGTATGCAATTGAGCTACTGGCCTGTCCTGCATCCAGCGTTCTTTCGGAACGCACATTCAGTGCTGCTGGAGGATTTGTCACGGATCACAGGGTGCGCCTGTCCACCGACTCGGTTGATCGACTGACTTTCATCAAGATGAACCAGTCTTGGATCACCACCAGCTACCACACACCTGATGCTGATATAACAGACTAATTGATTTTAACATGTCACATCCCTTCAAGACTGATGCTGATGCTGAGTGCCTGTGCTGTTATGTTGACTGGCTATCCTCCTCCTCCGAGTCCTCAATGATACGATTGATGATGATAGCTTGGAAGATCATTTTTGTTTATTGGTGCCGCCACCAGTGGCTAAGGCCCAATTTTTCAGCCCCTGTTTTACAGGGGCGTGTAATTACAATTTTTTTAGCAATAATTTGCCATAGGGCTCATTGCTGTGCTCCAAGTACAGTATCTGTGAGGGGTTGGAGTGTTGTGGCACCAGTGCCTAAGGCCCAATTTTTCAGCCCCTGTTTAACAGGGGCGTGTCATTACAATTTTTGAAGCAATACTTTGCAACAGGGCTCATTGCTGTGCTCCAAGTACAGTATCTGTGAGGGGTTGTAGTGTTGTGCCACCAGTGCCTAAGGCCCAATTTTTCAGCCCCTGTTCAACAGGGGCATGCAATTACAATTCTTGATCTAATAATTCACAGCAGGGTCCATTGCTGCACCCACCAAGAGTAACTCTGAGGGCTTACAGTCTTGTGGCAACGCCACCACCACCACCACCACGAAAGGCCCAATTTTTCAGCCCCTGTTCAAAAGGGGCATGTAATTACAATTCTTGATCTAATAATTCACAGCAGGGCCCATTGCTGCACCCACCAAGAGTAACTGTCAGGGCTTACAGTGTTGTGGCACCAGCACCACCATCAAAGCCCCAATTTTTACTACCACTGTTCAACAATTATATGTAATTAAAATTCCTGATATAATAGTTGACAGCAGGGCGTTCCAGCACCAACCAAGAGTAACTGAGTGCTTACAGTGTTGTGCCAACACCAACAACTAAGGGGCCTATTTCTGCAGAGTATATACGGCAGGTCCCTACTTTCAAACATCCAACTTACAAACGACTCCTACTTGCAAACGAAAGAAGACAACAGGAAGTGAGAGGAAATCTACCCCTAGAAAGGAAAATTCTCTCCTGTAAGAATAAATATGGGAGAAAGGGGTCTCATCTGTACTGATGCTTTATCAGCAATCCTTGTTTCAAGAAAAACACCACATTTCAAAAACAGTTGTCATTGGGACGGAAAGTGAGGTGAAATGTTCTGAACAGGGGCACAGACAGCAAAACAAATGTTACAGGGGTGATAACCCTTACCTATGTTTCCCAAAAAGTTTAAAAATAGATTTTTGGGCTGGAGCTACACTTCAACAATGTACCTGTTCAAAATTACAAACACATTCTACATAAGAACAAACCTACAGTCCCTGTCTTGTATGCACCGCCTGTATACGGCTGTACAGAGTATATAGGGCCTTTTTTATTTTATGTGCGGGGTTCCCCTTAATATCCATACAAGACCCAAAGGGGCTGGTAATGGGCTGGGGTAGGGGGGGGGGGGGTGTTGATGGGGTAGCTATGCCATTTTTCCTAAAGATTTTCATCCATATTACCGGGACCAGACATTGCATTAAAGCCGCAAGCAGTTTTAAATGACTTTTTTCCCTTTAGAAATGTTATTTTGTGCAGGGACAGTTCTAAACACGGGAAACATGTGGCACTTCACAGGCATACTTTAGACACCCCCCAGGTACGATATTTAAAGGAATATTTGACTTTTTTTTTTTCACTTTATGCATCATTAAAATGACTGCTCCCGAAAAACGACCGTTTTTAAAACTTCTTTTTGCATTGATACATGTCCCCTGGGGCAGAACCCGGGTTCCCAAACCCTTTTTAGGACAATAACATGCATAATAGTTGTTATAATTAGCACTTTAGAATTCGAACGTTCGCATCCATTGTATTTAATAGGGTTCTAATGTTCGTTCGAACTTTCGGTCCGTTCGCGGGTTCTGGTGCGAACCGAACCCGGGGGTGTTCGGCTCATCACTACTGATCAGTAGTGTTATTTGGTATTCGCGTTATATGGTATGTCACATATGCCTATTTTTTTGTTTTAGAACGATTTCCTTCACTGGGTTTTGTTTTTGGTTTGACATATTTGTTAGTTTTTTGTCATATCACTCAAGTTGTGTTATTTTGGTACACATTTATCACATTGTTTATCCACTTTTGGGCTAGATCATTCCTCATAGCCCTACATTCTCATGTTTCAGCGCTGCATTTTCTGATTTTTTTATAAGTATTCACAGCCTTTGCCATGACACTCAAAATTGAGCTCGGGTGCATCCTGTTTCCACTGATTATCCTTGAGATGTTTCTACAACTTGATTGGAGTCCACCTGTGGTAAATTCAGTTGATTGGACATACTTTGGAAAGGCACACACCTGTTTATATGCGGTCCCACAGTTAACAGTGCATGTCAGAGCACAAACCAAGCCATGAAGTCCAAGGAACTGTCTGTAGACCTCCGAGACAGGATTGTATTGAGGCACAGATCTGGGGAAAATTTCTGCAGCACTGAGGCTCTGTTCACATCTAGGCATATGGGGGCGACAATCGTGGTAAAATTGCGCAAATAGAATTACGTGACACCCATCACCCAAAAGAAGAATCCAAGTCACATGACAGGAGATTGTGACCGGCTCTCTATGGAGCCGGTTCACATATCTCCGTTGCGGCTGCGGAGTGGCTTGCAGAGGAACACTGTGTGTCATTGGCTCTGTTTCAAGGCCGAATTCAGGCAAAAATTCAGCCCTGATTCATCCCTGAAACAGAGAACAGGGACGCACCAGACCCCTGCTGCGAGCCGCATCCTTCATCCTTGGAATTTGCTCTCTTAAAAGTTAAGTGTTTTTATATTTCCCGTATGTGTTTGTTGCTTACAGCTAACATTAAATGAAATCATGTTATGGTCACTGCTACCCAGGTGTTCCTTTATCTGAACATTAGTAATAAACTCTGCATGGTTTGAGTTTACCAGGTCCAACAAAGCATCATTCCTAGTCGGGGCCTCTATGAATTGTACCATAAAATTGTCATTCACTCTGTATCCAATCAGGAAGGTCCTTGCACTACATCCAGGGGTCGCATGCGGTCCCAGAGAGTTTAGCATGCGGCCCAGGCCTGTCTGGAGGGATGTTGTGGATGCTGTGCAAACATAGCAGCTGTGGCAACCTAAATTGACAAGCCAGGTAAATGCACGCCATGCCAACATGGTTGATGTGTGCAGGGTGTGTGTGCTAGTAAGGTCACTTGGTGAACTGCTTTCTGTGTCTAACTGGCTCTCATGTCCCAAATCTACATACCAGGAAGTCTCAAAGCTTTCTATGAACACAGCAGGGGCTAAGGTAGGGTCTTATTCTAAAAAATCAAAGAAAGCTTTTATTTTTCTGCAACAGAAGTACCATAGGCGTGCCCACGGGGTGTGCCGGGTGTGCCCAGGCACACCCTAATCCATACCTCCCAATCAGGGCTGAGTCCCGGGATGGCTGCGGCGTGTGCGGGTTGCCATGGTTCCCGCATGTCGCGAACTACACTTGTATGGCAGCCGCATCGCTCCCCTCTGCCTCTGACACACACAGTGCATGGAACCGCCCCTAATCAAAATTAATTTGTTCCTGTCAGAAGGGAGGCATTTACGATGAGCTTCAGCTACCCATTGGCTGAGTAGGCAGCAGGGGGCGGTGCAGCTGCTTCCTCGGCCAATGGGTACACAAAGAGCCTTCTTCTTCCCTTCAAATTCATCCCGCGGGCTTCCTGTGTTAGTGGGTGCGGGATGAAGCAGCGCCCATGCGGGGAGAAGCCTGAACAAGAGCTGCATGCAATAAGTGAAAGTCCTGCCGTGATCCGAGGTGAGTGATCTTCTACTGACTGCACTGCAATGTCGCTCTCCTCCTTCACTGAGCTCTCTCCACTCCCATCATCACCCTCTCCTTCCCAGTCACTCAGCCCTTCCTCCTGATAAGTTCTCCTGATACATGGGACCTTTCACCCCCAGCTGCACTTCCCCTCCGT
This sequence comes from Rana muscosa, assembly GCA_029206835.1. NCBI lineage: Eukaryota > Metazoa > Chordata > Amphibia > Anura > Ranidae > Rana > Rana muscosa. The sequence continues at coordinate 319,342,211 of CM055117.1, read as the reverse complement.
GTACTACATGTCATCTTCTCGGTAAGACCATGCAGTAAATCACACACTCTCACACCGATCCTCATCATCCCTCCCATTTCCGGTTCACTTTCTTTTGTTTCTGCTCTCCACTCACATAAATCTGCACTTCCACCCAGGCTTTCTTTTTATGTCTTCCAACTGTTCTGCAGCCTAGTACATTCCTTGCAGTCCTTTAAGGAGTAGTACAAGTATCCAGTGCAAACACTGTCTGCAGCCATGAATAATACAGCCACAGCACCTGTGATCAATATTATCATGCTGATGATCACACTATACAGCCTGTGTCTTACTGTAGTGTATAAAGGCTGTATAGTGTAATCAATCATCAGCCTTATAATAATGATCACAGGTGCTGTGGCTGTATTATTCATGGCTGCAGACAGTGTTTGTACTGTATAATACTAAGGGCTTTTTTTTAGCTGAAATATGGGACTCCTGAACTCTGCACACTACATGAACCCTGTAGTCTGTACGTGGCACCCTCTCAACCCTGCACTCTGTACGTGGCACCCTCTCAACCCTGCACTCTGTACGTGGCACCCTCTCAACCCTACACTCTGTACGTGGCACCCTCTCAACCCTGCACTCTGTACGTGGCACCCTCTCAACCCTGCACTCTGTACGTAGGGGGCTGTATAATGTAAAGGGGTCCAGTGGTGCAGGGTGCTGTGTAATGTAAAGGGGACCAGTGATACAGTAGTGACAAAGAGATATTGAAGGATGCAGGGGGCATAGTGGGGTGTTTTTACATTTTAACGTGAGGGGGGTGCCAGATATAGGATCTGCCCCGGGTGCCAAATGCTCTAGGTACGCCCCTGGAAACCCCCCTCTCCTCTGTCAGTGCTTCTAACTAATGCCACCTGCCAGTGCCAATCAGTGCCACCAGTTAGTGCCAATCAGTGCCAATCAGTATCAGTGCCGTCTGTCAGTGCCGAGTGCCAATCAGTGCTTCCAATCAGTGCCACCTGGCAGTGCCAATCAGTGCCAGTGCTGCCTGTCAGTGCCAATCAGTACTTCCAATCAGTGTTACCTGTCAGTGCCAATCAGTGCTTCCAATCAGTGCCACCTGTCATTGCCAGTCAGTTCCACGCCAGTGCAAATGAGTGCCAATCAGTGACGCTTATCAGTGCTGCCAATCAGTGCTGTTAGTGCAGGGATGGGTGGTGAATTCAGAAGACAGGCACATTGTCCAAGGGGGTGCCGGCCTGGTGGGTCACAGCTGAAATCTGTTGTTTATTAATGCCACATGCCGATTTTAGTATAGTAGGTAATCACCACACTACTATTTACAATAAAAAAAGTGTAATTGAAAGGCCTGAGCGCTGTTATGTGTTCCCACACCACAAAGAAAAATAAAAAAAAGTGCAGAGCTAACTTACTAATCAATAACTTAACAATAATGGTAGAACCCTCTAATGTATGGAAATCTCAATAAACTTCAATATTATCACAATACCGGTCTCTGTGATACGCAACTTCACATAATACACATCAAGCTGAAAATAAGATATACTGTATAAAAATAAACTTAGCAGGGATGGTGGAAACCCCTCCTATAAATATTTACCATACAGATTAATCTCAAGTGAAACAACCTTTTGGTTGGGAGGTTCCCACCATTATAGCACTTTGGATTTTTTTTTTTTTTTTTTTTAGATTGTTACACTTAATTTTAGATGTTTTAGTTACTATTATAATGTGAAATTTTGCACTTGAAGGTAATTTTTCACCACCCTTGCTAAATCCATGTCTTTATGGACTTTGCTTTGTGCACTGGTGCGCAGTCATGTTGGAACTGGAAGGAGTCATCCCCAAACTGTTCCAACAAAGTTGGGAGCATGAAATTGTCCAAAATGTTTTGGTATGCTGATACCTTAAGGGTTCCCTTCACTGGAACTAAGGGGCCAAGCCCAACCCCTGAAAAACAAACCCCACACCATAATCCCCCGCCCCCCTCCACCAAATGACTTGGACCAGTGCACAAAGCAAGGTCCATAAAGACATGGACGAGCGAGTTTGGGGTAGAGGAACTTGACTGGCTTGCACAGAGTCCTGACCTCAACCCAATAGACCACCTTTGGGATGAATTAGAGCAGAGACTGCGAGCTAGGCCTTCTCATCCAACATCAGTGCCTGACCTCACAAAAGCGCTTCTGGAAGAATGGTCAAACAAGGTCCTAAACCTTGTGGACAGACTTCCCAGAAGAGTTGAAGCTGTTATAGCTGCAAAGGGCGGGGCCAACTCAATATTGAACCCTACGAACTAAGACTGGGATGCCATTAAAGGGGTTGTAAAGGTACAAGTTTTTTCACCTTAATGCATTCTATGCATTAAGGGGAAAAAACACCTGAGGATTAGCGGCCCCCCAGCCCCCCCCCTCCCCGTTTACTTACCTGACCCCCTCTAAAGTCCCGTGCCGTGAACGCGCTGGCTTCTTAGCTGGGCTTCTTGGCTCATTCATTGGTTGATTGAAAGCAGCACAGCCATTGGCTCGCGCTGCTGTCAATCACATCCAATGACGCAGCGCGCAGGGGGGGGGGCCGAGTGATACAGTGAGCAGCTATAGCCACCGGCTGTATCACGGGAGCGTGCCCGCAAAAACTATCCACCATGCGAGAGAGCTTGCATGAATGTGGATAGTTCTTGCGGGGAGGAGCCGAGACAGCCGCCGACGGACCCCAGAAGACCAGGTTTGGGGCCACTCTGTGCAAAACGATCTGCACAGTGGAGGTAAATATAACATGTTTGATGTTTAAAAAAAATAAATAAATTGCCTTTAGTTGTCCTTTAAAGTTCGTGTGCGTGTAAATGCAGGCATCCCAATACTTTTGTCTGTTTGAGCTTTGGGGTGCACACCCTAATGCAATAGGCTGTGCACGCCTATGAGAACTACATTAATGGTATAGTGGTACATAAGTGAACTGGAATTTATTTTTTAAAAAGGTGAACTTAGCCTTTACAGAGTAACTCCACTTTTATTGACAAAAAAATAATCCTCTCTGAGTGATCAATGTACATTGCAGGGATTTTAACAAACTTTGTGAATCCTACCTGTTTTTGCTCTAAGGAAATAGCTGTATGTTGGATTATGTCAAGGTGCACAGTAAATCTGAATTGGGGAGGTCTTTTTCATTATTAATCAGCAGATGCACTTGCAGTGTTCTAATGAGCAAAGTAATAAACCTTAGGAATTTAGGAGTAATAAACCCTTTGGGAATATAAAATTATATTTTAGAGAGGATACCTAAAATCTGAACCTTAGTGCAGACTTCTGGGAAAAGCAGTAAGCCAATTACACAAGCAGGAAATTACATTTATGGGGGGTGTTCCGTACACTAACTGTGTACAGGATGCCTCCAGGTTGCCATATTGCATTGAATTTTTCAGAAAATTATCACACTGTAAATTGAAAAGGAAAAGTAATTTTTAATAACACGTAAGTACAATACAGTTCGCGTAGCAATTGTATATGTATATTATTTTTATTTTTTGCTATATTTGTTCCCACAAAAGTGGCGTTACCCTTTAAATTTACACATGTACAGGAAAGGGGAAAAAAACACAATTTCAAGTCTAGGTAATCATGTTTCTAGTTACAAATAATAACAAATTACTGTCATTAACTTATTACCCAGGTATTATTGGCATAACTGCCAGGTCCTCCTTTCCTATCTTTATAGGTTGGAGACAAAAAATCGATTGGTGACTTCCCCCGACACTGTTATGCAAGCTGTAAAAGGCTGGCCAGGAGGGGGCGAATGACAGCAGTAATTTGATTACAGGACTACAGGCATTCCATGTCTGCACAGTGTACTGTAGCTGCTTGATAGGAAAGTATCAAAGTAAAGTCTTCCGCAACTTTGAAATTTAAAGTAGAATTCCAGGGTAAACCTAGTTTTATTTTTTTTAAATGCTTCCTCCCCCTCTTAACACCTTTGCTAACTAACCTGTCCCAGATAGCAAGCAATTGTGCGGCAAGTTTGAAAATGACTTGATAAGCTATTGCAAAACTTGCCAGGCTTCACAAGTTTGTTGCACAATTGCAGTAAATCTGCATTGCATGACTGAAGATCAACTTTCTTTGCAAACATTCTGCAATGTTGTGCAATAGTCATCCCACCACACTATGGCTGAATTTTTATGCTGTAGACTTGCAGAGCTCTTGCTGTAGACTCACCACTGCAACTTTGCTCTTGCTAGAGACTTCCCATGCAAATCTGCTACATATTAGAAAAGTGTCAACTAGAACTTTTGCTTCAAGTGCTCTGCAAGTGTACGGTACAATTTGCCAGTGAAAATGTGCAGAAAGTTAACAGACTTACAATTTAACACTGCCATATATTTGTGGCAAGTTTCCCTTGCTATCTGGGGTGTAAGACATATGTATATATTTTACCTATTTTAAGCACGCTCAGCCAGCAGCTGCTGCAGGGGAGAAAGCGCTCCACAACAGCTGTAATGCCTGTGAGCAGTAATATCAGCCATATGCTCCTATGGCCCATCCATTGTCTCCGCTGGCTGACACAGGGAAGTCGGATAACATGACCAGACCAGAGCTGGCTAAAACTAGGTAAATATATACATCTTTCTTACACAGGTTGGTCTGTTAGGAGGGGGGAGGGAGGAGGGAGAATTTTTAGGACTAGTTAGGTGTAGCCTGGAGTTCTACTTTAGAGTTGACATACACTTTAAAGCAGGGTTCCTTTAAACTTTTTAAACAGGGGGCTAGTTCACTGTCCCTCAGACTGTTGGGGGCCCGGATCAATGCAGCCTCACCAGTGCCCATCAAGGCAGCCTCACCAATGCCCATCAAGGCAGCCTCACCAATGCCCATCAAGGCAGCCTCAGCTGTGCACATTAATGCAGCCTCAGCTGTGCACATTAATGCAGCCACAACTGTGCACATTAATGCAGCCTCACCTGTGCACATTAATGCAGCCACACCTGTGCCCATCAATGCAGCCTCACCAATGCCCATCAGCGCAGCCTTACCAGTGGGGTTGCACTGATGGGCCAGTGGGGCACTGGCCCATCAAGGCAGCCTCACCAGTGCCCATCAATGCAGCCACACCTGTGCCCATGAATGCAGCCTCACCAGTGCCCAGCTATGCAGCCTCTCCAGTGCCCATCAATGCAGCCACACCTGTGCACATCAATGCAGCCTCTCCAGTCCCCATCAATGCAGCCTCTCCAGTCCCCATCAATGCAGCCACACCTGTGCACATCAATGCAGCCACACCTGTGAACATCAATGCAGCAGAGAAGCCAAGATGAGGGTCGGCCGCAAGGATGGGGAAAAACATCAGCTAGATCCATGGGGAAGGCCAGCCGACCATCCAAGACAGCCTCAGCAACAGGATGAACCTGATGAGTGTGACCCGGGGGATGGATGCAGCTCAGAGAACCCAGGAGATGGCCAAGATGGCGGCAATCCGTGAGTATGCAGCCGGCGGCAGCCGGATGAGCGTACTGACCAGGAAGTAGTGACTAGGCTCAAAGCATCCCTACGGCTCACTTGGACACACCCCCGTGAGCCGGGTAAATGACCTAGGCGGGCCATATCTGGCCCACGGGCCTTAGTTTGAGGACCCCTGCTTTAAAGTGTATAAAAAGAGCACAAATCCTTTTTCTTTTTGGTGGATAGAATAAGGAAGCGCTAGAATCTTAAAATTTTTTGGCTCATCCCTTATCAAATGTCTCATTTCGGAATTTCACTCAGACAAAGCCTGTTACCAGCAAGTGTCTACTGCTGTACTCCATAACCCATAGTGCTCTGAGATTCCTGTGTTAATAAATATTGCATGCATTTAATAAAACACATACAGGGGGTCCCCGGGTTACGAACCCGTTAGGGACTTTCCTCCTGTTTGTAATACGGAAATGTTCGTAAGTCGGCCGCGCATGCATAGAACGACAATTACGGACATTTCCGTTGTTTTCTGATGTTCCGTCGAATGCCGTTCTGCGCATGCGCGGCCAATTACGGACATTTCAGACATTTTCCGAGGCTCGGTCTGGCCGCGCATGCGCAGAATGGCAGATGGTCCGCGCAGAATGGCAGAGGGTCCTTTTCCTTTTTTGAGCAATTCCAGGCAGCAAGTGAAAGTAATGGATGAGCTACTAAGGCTGTCCAGCAAACACTGTAGCTGTGTCAAAAATAAAAGGCTCACTATACAGAACAGGGAGCAGACCAGTCCTTATTGACAAAGAGGTTTGTGTCCCTTTGTTAATTAGGAGCAAGATCTGCTCCATTTCCTCAGCTTAGAGCAGTGTTTCTCAACTCCAGTCCTCAAGGCGCCCCAACAGGTCATGTTTTCAGGCTTTCCATTATCTAACACAGGTGATTTGATCAGTTTCACTGTGTTAGTAATTACCACAGCCATTTCATCTGAGGGAAATCCTGAAAACATGACCTGTTGGGGCGGCCTTGAGGACTGGAGTTGAGAAACACTGGCTTAGAGGAATGGTGCAGGCATAGAGCCTACACTACTCTTTCCTAATTCCCACCCAGTTTGAGGGAATTGAGTAAGCTTCCTGCAGCATAATAATGGCATAGGAAAACTGGTGCAAGTGGTTTGTGCCACATTAACAATGCACATAGGCCCGTGTAGCGCTACCCCTGTATAGGCCGCTGCCATTTTTGGATCTTCCCTCACACATGCAGTCAGGCAACAGGAATTTTTCACTTGTGAAGACTTTAAGAAGCAGTCCAGGGTGTTTTGTTTTTAGTTTATTAGAGGGTGAACTTGGATAGGTAAGGGAAGGCATGGGATACCCGGAACTGTAACTTAAATGCAAACTAAGGACTTGATACTGTCTCTGGCTGCTAAAAGTCACTATGCTGCCCTCCCGTAGGATTGACGGTTTAGCTCAACTAATAGCAAAAAGGGTTACAAACACTAGATTCAGAATCTGCTTCCATAGAATATGCTAATACACCTGGCTTTTTCCTAAATCCCCAAGCAATAGGTGTAGAATGACTTTACAGGCTTTACTTAGCACTAAGCTGTCCCTTGGCAGTGAGCAAGCAGGGTATTGCACCTTGCTGCTGCTCCTCTATCAGGCTCTGGCGTGTAGTGGTTGAAGTTACTCACTCCGTCCCTTTGGTGAATACTGAAGCTCACTGCTCACGTGACTGCTGTAGAGACCCCCCCCCCCCCTGTTAAAAAGGTCCCGATCCTGGCTTCCATGGTAGCTTCAGCTATGCCTAGCTGAGCCTGAGAAAGGGTGTGAGGCTTTAGCTGCTTCTTGTGTCTCTCTCTGGTTCACCTGCTTTGTCATCCGTCCAGGGGCAGAGCCCCCAAGCACAAGGGTCCCCTCCAGGTAACTGGACCCTGGACTCCAGAGGGAACCAGGGCCTGCAGCTGTATCTGAACATGGAGCAGATCACTCCCAATTAAAAATGGGGTTTGCATCCCTTTTGTTAATTAGGAGCAAGATCTGCTCTGTTTTCTCAGCTTAGAAGAGTGCACCACTCTTTGTTAATTCTCCCATTCATTTTATTTATTTACATAAGGTGATAAAAGTGAATTTTTTTTGCAGTTCTTATCTAATGTTGCTAATACAGCCATATACACACTAAGTAAACTATGCAGTGGTATCTGCTTTTAGGATAGTCACGAAGCCAAGGATTTGTACTATCACCAGGTGCGATAAGTGCAACTAAAGCCCTGTACACACGATCGGATAACCTATGGATTTGACCATCGGAAATCCGATGAAACTGTTTTTCATCAGTCTTGGCCACACACCATCAGTTTAAAAACCGATGGCAACAAAGCGACGGCACGTACAAAACGTACGACGCGCTATAAAAGGGCCGAACAAATCTAATGGCGCCACCCCTTGGGCTGCTTTTGCTGATTTCGTGTTACCGCGTGTTAGTAAAAGTTTGGTGAGAGCCGATTCGCGCTTTTCAGTCTCCGTGCTTTGCAGATCGTTTCCTGTTGTTCAGTTTGTGCTTGTGGGTTTGTATTTGTGATTCAGTGCGTGCAGTCAGGTCGTTACTGCCTTGCAGTGCCGACTTGGCCGTTCGTTTACTGTTTTTCAGATCGTTCTTTTCAGGCCTTGCTGTTCCACGGTGCGTTCTGTTTGAGTGCGTTCTGACCAGCCGACCGGTTTAAAACCATGTTTGAAGTGCGTTCTCGTTCTCGAGCTCGTGCTGGCTTTGGGCTTGGTGTTGCAGTTAACACTGTAACCCGAGTTCAGTCTGTGAACAGGGTGAGGAGGAGTTCATGGACTAATAATTGGTTGCTCCAGCGGGACCAATTCTCTCATATGCCTCTGCTGCGGGAAATCCATGAGAATAACCCTGATGATTTCAGGAATTATCTCAGGATGACGGACCCCGTATTTCACCGTCTGTTGGATTTGCTGTCCCCCTATATCACGAGGCAGGACACTGATGCGCCAGGCCATCACTGCCGAGCAGAGGCTTATTGCCACGTTGAGATACCTGGCGACTGGAAGAAGCTTGCAGGACCTCAAGTTCTCAACAGGCATCTCCCCCCAGGCTCTCGGGATCATTATCCCTGAGACGTGTTTGGCCATCATTCAGGTCCTGCAGGACTATGTGAAGGTAATTATGCTCCTTTAACCTCACATTATCCTTTTTTTATTCTCTTTTTTTTTTTCCTCCTAACACAAATATGCCTGTTTGTAATATCCTGGTAATGTCCCCATTTTCGACATGCCTTTTTTTACCTGTAAATCCCTTTTTGGGCCCTACATGCCTATTTCCCTTCACTAACCTCTCCAGCATGCTATCGTGGGCGCAAACCCAGCTAGCCTTCTATTTTCCTTTTCATTTTTGGGGGGTCATTGCCCTCGTAGTTTGACAACCTTCCCTCCCCCCCCCTAAAGATGTTAAAAAATTAGTAGTTCTCAATCAAGCTCAGCAAAGTTGTAGAGCCTTTTTTGGGATCCCCCACAATCACCTTAGGCCCCCCCCTTAGATTATTTTAGAATGTCCACTCAGCGGGGGTGAGGCATCTGCTAAGTGGGCCTTTGTTTATTGTTCGGAAAAACTCCCTTAAATAATAATGTTACTCAACAATGTTTTTTTGTGTGTAATCTGCTTGCACTGTAACCATAAACCGTACTAATGTCTTCTTTTTGTTTGAGTCCACAGTTCCCTAGCACACCACAGGAATGGCTGACTGTGGCCTCCCAATTTGCCCAGCGGTGGGATTTCCCCAACTGTGGAGGGGCAATTGATGGGAAGCACGTCCACATAGTGCCGCCACCCCTTTCGGGGTCATACTATTTCAACTATAAAGGTTTTAATAGCATAGTGTTAATGGCGGTGGTGTCGGCACGGTACGAGTTCCTGTATGTGGACGTGGGGAAGAACGGCCGGATGTCCGATGGCGGATCATTCGCGGAGACGGAGTTCGCTCACCATCTGCAGGCTGGGGGTCTTGCACTGCCTCCAGATGCAGAGAACGTTGAAGGGCTCCCGTTCGTTTTCATTGCGGATGAGGCTTTTGGACTAGGACCACACCTGATGCGGCCGTTTCCCCAACGCACCCTCACCCCGGAGAGGAGGGTTTTTAATTACCGGCTGGCCAGAGCCCGGAGAGTTGTGGAGAATGCCTTCGGGATAATGGCCAGCCGGTTCCGCCTGTTCCAGACAGCGATACATTTGGCGGATTATAAACTGAACCACATCGTCTACTGCTGCTGCATATTGCACAATTTTCTACGCAAATTTGCAACCAATTATATATCATCGTTTGGGCCTGAGGCCGGTCCATCTGAACTGATTAATCTGACCGGCCTCAGCACTGCCCGTACTGGCTTGGCCCCCCAAAGTGCCCGTGAAGTACGCCAGAAATACGTAGAGTACTTCACGGGTAGGGGGGCCATCGCAATGCCAGACCACATCTGACCAAGTATTAAACCTTTTAAAAATAAAAAAAAACATGGAATTCCTACAAACTTGTGTTGTCATTCTTGTATTTTGGGTTTATGTGTCTCCCAGGTTCTAGTAGTGCCAAGTGTAATTGTCCTTAGTAAATAGCCTCAAAACTCAGAGCGAAAAACACGGTTTTTGCATCTTCAGAACTGCTCTTGAGCATAGAAAGAACAAGGCACACCTTTTTTAGACTTCCCAAATGTTTTTATTGTTTGCACCGCATTTTTTTTTTGGTTTTTAGAAATACTAGCCTTTTTTTTTATGTGCAGCTTTTTTTGCAGAAACATGCATGGGTCGTAAGCCATTTTTTTTAGTCTGAAAAAGTAATAAAATAACACTGTGAAAAATACCAACTGGAGATGGGGTGATGGTACCCCTGATCCATCCCAAATGTTAACAAACACACTTTCTTTTGGGGCTCAAATGGGTATCTTCAACAAGATCCCATGGCTAGGGTAAACATGTGCTATCTGCCATCATGGGGGATCAATGGTCGTGCTTTGGGGATGTAAAACCTTCCTCTCACCTACTTGAGGAGGGAGGAAGAGGTTGCACCCCCAAAACAGGGACATAGATATCCTGTGACGGCAGATAGCACATGTTGAGTCTTCAGTGTGTGCATCTTCACATTTGGGATGTTGGAAATCCCTGAGATAATTTCAGACGCATAACAAAAAGGGGGGGGGGGGTTCACACTATTCTCCCCAAAATATCTATCATGTTTTTATATTTATACTCAATCACAATCATTCTCTTTCTCATAATGTCCATTTCGCTACTGCATTCCATGATTTCCTGAATGATTATTTTGGCGCTGGCACTCGAGAATGGCGGATTTGGACTTCCTGACACACCCCCACGTTCAGTCCCTAAAACAAAAAAAAAGGTTTTACACTAGGCAGTCCTACATCTGTATTTACCTTGAAGTTGTGGTGACAGACACTGACCTGTTGTGCTGATAAGCTCCACCTCTCCTTCCTCCACCTCCCCTTCCTCCACCTCCGCTTCCTCCACCTCCGCTTCCTCCACCTCCGCTTCCTGAACCTGCTGATCTTGGTCTGCTTTGGGAGCTTCGGGGATTTTCTGTGGTGTTGGGTTCCTCGTCTCATGAGCATGGTGTCCTCCCACTCTCCTCTCCCCTATGGGAATTTACAACAAAATGTATACTTTAGCACACAGACTTTTTTAAGGCCTGAAAAGGGATCCTCAATGTTTTGAAGTGGGGTACAATTGATATTTGGCCCTGAGTTCCAACATGAACATATGTGATCTTGCAAACTCAACAAAGCAACATGTTATTTTTGAGGACATTCACAAATACACTTGGATAACCACCAAGGTATCCACTGGACCACCTGTGTGTGACACCGTTAAGAAATTTGGTCATGTGGCCCAGAGTATAGTATCTTGCTGAAGAACAAAAAAGAGTACACAACTGCTGGAGTGTCATCTCCTTTACCCAGAATACAGTTTCTTCTTTCAGTCACATTCTAAATTTCCTTACAACACATCATCTAGCCAACAATGTGTAGATAAACATTGTTGAAGTAAAATGAGGCATGCCCACATGTAGTTTACGTGGATATGTGCCAAACATGTTTGGGGGAAGAGCAGCAAGTTATTGGGCAAATAAGTGGACTCTCCACTTAACCTAAAAGATGAGATTTCAAAATGTGAACCCAGTCAAGCCAAGCACATGGTGCAAAACATGGAAGAATACATATTACAATGTGAAAGAACACAGTAAAATATACTTACTTTTTTCTATGCTTTTTATAAGCTTCCTATACTGCTCCGGCTCCCTGAGCTTCAGGTCTGACCACCTTTTACGGAGTTGTTCCTTGGATCTCCTGACCCCATATTTTTTATAAAGAGTCTTCGCCACTTTATCCATAATTTGTGACTTCCGGAGATTAGGGGTGTCGTATGGGCCATGCTTGCCGTCAAAATCCTTCCTCCGCAGAATGTCCACCATCTCCGCCATCTCAGAAAAAGACATATTAGTCGCCTTGTATCTTTTTTTACAGGATCAGGAGGTTTCCGCCTCCGGGCTTTCCTCGTCGGTAATTTCAAGTAAAGAAGCCACCTGTGTCTGCGACATGTCGCCGTCTCACACTGTGCGCCGATCGTTAAGGGGCGGGGAAATGCAGAAAAAGTCCGTCATGGGCGGGCGACGAGTGCGGAGTTACACGCATGCGCAGGGTATAAAAAGGGGAAAGAAGTTATTAGGGATGCGCGGAGTAAGGACGACCGGAAGTGAACCCACAAAGTGAACTAAGGTAAGAAGGGAACTCGGGCCTGCAGTGGCATATTAATGGGTCATGATTGTAAAGGACAATATTGTGATAAGTTGAGGAGAATCAATTCTGATCCTTTTTTTTTTGTACTTGCTGATCCTAATAGATGCATAAACTAAGAGAGCCGGAGGTGATGCTTGTTTTTATTGAAAAGTATAAGGAACAGCGCAACCTTTGGGAGCTCAAACACCCTGCGTATCACAAAAGTGATGTACGACGGGCAACTATTACCAAATTAGCCGAGGATATGAAGCCATGGATCCCAGATGCAGACTACACTATGATCAATAATAAAATCAACAACCTGCGCAATTCTTATAAAAAAAAATTCAAGGAAGTGCGCCAGTCCAAGAGATCAGGAGCAGCAGCCGACAATGTAGTAAAGCCCAAGCTGTGGTACTACAGACATCTTCAATTCCTGGATGACCAGATCGAGGCCAGGGAATCTATTTCCAGCCTTCCCTCAACCCTTCCTTCCACCCTTCCCTCCAGCGTTCCTTCCACCCTTCCCTTCACCCCTGCAGAGGCGGAGGAGGAGCCTCCCGAGCTAGAAGAGCCAGATCTTCACATCTTCAGCCTGGTATAGTATTTTTGATGCTAATTATTGTCCACTAAGTAATATGGAGTTGAACTGTTTGGCTTAGCCATAAATGATCCCACCCCCCCCCCCTCCAAAATAAACCAGTAATGAGATCAAAATTGTGTGTGATTGATTCCTCAAATAATAGAAATCTACATTTTATTTTATAAACAGGATGAGGCAAGCCAGGAGGAAGAGGGTCAGGAGTGTGACAGGCAGGAGGAGGCAGGGCCCAGTGGGACTCAGCAGGTCCCCAGGCCTAGTGGCAGCACCGTCTCCCAAGTGGCTCCCCTCCACGTCAGACCGCCAAAACAACGGCGGATGACACAAGTGGAGGAGGAGTCACTAAAGTTGATTCAGGAGGCTGCTGCCATTATGAGGGCCCCCTCAACCCTACGGAGGGGTTTAGCACCTATCTGGCGGATAAGCTGCTCAGAATGGAGGCGGGACAACGGGCCCTCTGTGAGCATCTCATCTATATGGCCGTACACATGGGGGCGAGGGGGCTGCTGACTGAGGCCACCCATATCTCACATCAGCCCAATCCCTCTCCTCCTTCTCCTCCTCCTCCTGCCACATCACCACCCACAGTGGCCCAGCCTGCAAGGGTGCATGGACGGGGCCATGGAGAGAACGCTGCAGAGAGGCGTGGAAGGAAGGCTACAAGGAAGAGCAGGAGGTGATTCCCTGGCCTCGAGCTGCTCATCCAGAAATTGAAGGTTGATGGAGTACCACAGCTTGGGATGATGTATGTCTTTGGCTGCTGCTCCTGATTTCATGCTGTTGTTGATTTTATTATTGATCATAGTCAGGTCTGCATTTGGGATCTAATGACTTTATATTCTCTGCTAATTTGGGAATAGTTGCCCTTCGGTTTTTGATTTGTTTTTTCCAAAATAAAGGGAAATTTGATTTCAGCCAACCTACATGCCTGATGTGTTTTTTTGAGAAGTAGCAATAAGATTGCATAAATACAATGTGTAATTAAGAACAAGGGACACCAACCTCCATGATTTTTCTAAAATTAAATATTATGTTGTTCTGAGAAGTTGACACACCAAAAAATGCACAACAAATTTTAAGAGTCAAAAAACATAAAGGTGTAATTTGGGAGGTCGGCCTTGCAGAATTTTAATAATTATTACGAAGATCACTAAAAAAAAGAAAGACATACATTTGTCAGAACTCAGGAGAAAGTTCTGCTGCCAAAATGACATTTTAAAGACCGTTCGAAAGCAAAAAAACATGCGCTGCATTAAACGAAGCAATAACTTGCAGAATGACGAATGTGCTCTCTCCATTAGGAACGCTAGTTTTACAAGAACGAGCGCTCCCGTCTCCTAATTCAGTCTGAGCATGCGTGGGTCATAGACGATCGGAAATTCCCATCGGTTTTTTATCCATCGGAAAATTTTAAAACAAGTTCTATTTTTTCCATCCGATGGAAAAAAGACCGATGGGTACCATACACGATCGGTTGGTCTGATGAAAACCATCCATCGGACGGTTTTCATCAGTTAAACCGATCGTGTGTACGGGGCTTAACTGGCTGTGTCTCCTAACCATACGTCCATTGTAGCTCTTCATTCTCTTCCTTGACACCTTTGTGCAGTATGAATGTGTGTATGTAAACATGGCCATTCATCTAGTACTTCGTGGTAAAGTGAGTACAATTGTGTATCACTATTGTTCTCCCTGAACCTTTCAGAATTTATTCAGTGGGTTTAGTTTACTTTCAGGACCATTCATAAAGCCTGATTATCAGTTAGATTTTTATTATAATATTTATTATTATATTTTAATAATGCAATTGTATCTGCAGGCTGGATACTGCACCCAGGGCCGTCTTAATAGCATCATGGGCCCCTGGGCAAAGTAATGCACTGGGGCCCCTACCAGCTTGCCCCAATTTACACACCTACTTTCAAGAAATAAAGTATAAATAGTTGATAGAATTAAACATATATTCATTAGTACTTTCAATAAAATCGATTTTACAAAAGGAAAACATTCTATAAATCAAAGACTAGTCAACAGAAAGGGCACAGTACAGGGGGGTACAGGAGGGCACAATACTGGTATCAGGAGGGCACAGTATAGGTTCTGGGACGTTTCCCGGGACACGCCCATATCGGGACAGTTTAGTAAAAAGCATGACTGTCCCAGCAAATCCTGGACAGTTGGCAAGTATGATGTAATGCAAGATTATTGTGGGCCCCCCCCCATGTACCTGGGGCCTCTGGGCAGTGCCCAGGAGTGCCCTTGCATTAAGATGGCCCTGACTGCACCCGCAAGGGGGTCTGTGTCAAATGAACACATCTAAAATCGATGCCATATTGCAGCCAGAAGGCTGCTATGATGCCAGAATAACTTCACCTTGTCAGAAACATGCATTATTGATGGTGTGGTAAGCCATTTACATCTGAATTGTTTAACTTAGATTTTTTTAATGTAGCGGGTATGTACTTTCCTGGGTGTAAATTTGAACTTGACAGAGACATTGGTGATGTGTAATTCCCTGCAGCCCAGCGGGTGGCGCTGTCGCCTTGGGCTGGGGTTGAATCATTGCTGTGTGTTGTGCCTCCTTTTTGTCCTCCCTCGGCAGCGGTATGGTGGGGCGGGGAACCCGCCGTGCTTGCTGGGAGAGGGTATAAAGGGGCCGGCCATCTTTGTCACGTGGTCGAAGTCCCAAGCACCTTCAGCTTGTGGACGGTGGTTCGTGTCGGTCCTCTGGGTGGCCTAGGCCTAGAGGACAATCGGAGGTCGTGTTCCATCCCAGGCACCTTTAGCCTGGGGTGAGGTACTCGGATGGAGGTCCGGAGCTCAGTGCCCAACACTGAGTTCCGCGAGGGAAGGAGATCCTAGGGAACCCCGTGAGTGGGTACCCGAATCCGGAAGGCGCAATAGACCGGGGGGAGCTCCTCACTTGAAGACCTGGTGCATCATATTGCCGGTGACAGGTGAGCCTCTCGTCGGAGACCGCCTGGAAGGAAATTCCCGCTCGTGCGGAGACCGTAACCCACTTTCAGGAAGGAAAGTGGAGAACTACATTGTGTCTGGGCCTATTCGCATCCACACCTCCTTTCCTGTTCTGTTAACCAAGGGAGTTCAACTGATTGTGTTCATTCGCAGAAGAATAAAGGAGTGCTGAACTTTAATGGTGTGGGGCTCATTTCCTGACAAACATTGTTCAAGGTGACTCTTGGAGGGAGGATCCAGGTGCAGAGCACTGACCCGAAGGTAATACAAGGACGTTTCTTATACCGCACTGACACATGTGGTGGAAGCCAGGCGTGGTGTCCCCGCTCCCTCCCCTCTAAGATACCCCTAGACAAAAGAAAGACGAGACGAGAGAAAGAGGGGAGTGAGGAGGCCGCTACACGTGGGGGCTCGGGTCCAGTATAGTGTTTGTGCACCACGGAATTGAACGTGTCTGCTGGAAGAGTTAAGCGAATAGGCAGGCCTTCATTGGCCGAAGTGCATCCCTGCTCGAAGTCGTGGACATGACCCAATGAAGGGAAAGGCCCGCGCAGAAGAGTGGAAAAAGGGGGAAGCTCAGCCGTGTGAAGTAGTACACGTGGGGGTTTCTATTGCACTGCGCCACCAGGCACACCCCCATCGCTTAGTTCGTGGGCGTGACTCAGAAACAGAAAAGAAGAAAAGCCTGCGAACTGGAGCAAAGGGGAGGAGTCCAATACGTGTGAAGGACTACACGTGGGACATTGGCGCAAAAACTTTGCAGTGTGCGATGGATCAGCAACAGGTCGCCATGTTCGGACATACATCGTGGATTCCAGTTCACCCTTCCACCACGACATTGACTGCTGCTGCTCCGGTAACAGATACGGGGATCCAGCCAAAGCCAAGGAGTCGATTCGCCCTGTACTCGTGCATAGACGTTGAGGCCCTGGGTGTGATTTGTCCCGGCTGTTCGGGACTGGTGTGCCAGCTGAAGCCATTCGGGTGATGTGAGGCCTGTGGGGAGTTCCTGTTCGAAGTGGATCCGGCGGTTGAGAGGCCGAGAACCATTTACCCCGGCCATGCTGCGGACAACACCAGTCAGAGAGGAAGAATCACTGCTGTGAGAGCCATCCCTACGCACACTGCAGCGACCGCGGAGGAGGTCGTAATACCCCAACGGGAGAAATCCGAGGATGCTGACTCGGTCACCACTGTCTCGCAGCGTCCGCCACCGAAGAGAAAGACCGGCATGGTAGCCCCGACCAGCGGTTGTGGTGGACCGTCTCGCCCGCTTACGCCCGGCCTGGATGGATCCGTTGACAAGAGTTCCGGACGTCCCGCTTCAAGTAAAGGCCGAGGTAAGCCAGGCGGAGAGACTTGGTGTGTGGGCGGAGGTGTCGGGAAGTCATGGCCTAGCGAGTCCGCGGGAGGTGGTGGCTCCGTTTCTACAACCGGCTACATACCCGCGGAGGAGTGTGACACCTCTGACCTGGAGTCGCTCTCGGACATGGGAGATGACGTTGCCGTAGACGATTTGTTTGCCGAGAAGGGCTGGGACAAAGTACCTCTCGCTTCATCTCGGAGGATTAGAGATCCACCCATGTCAACAGGGGAAAGTACAGCGCCTGAAGAGAGGTCCCATCCCCAGCCTGCTTCTACATCCCCGGTGCCATCTGTACCGAAGGCCGGGGAAAAGAGACTGTTGCTGCGGGCACCTATGCTCAGATCAGATGTGATCAAGGTCCCTCGCCACCCGGACTCGATAGTGTTGCCTGGCGAAGGGGACAAAGCCACCATGCCTCCTTTGGCGAGATTACAACGCCTATTTGGCCAGAAGGTTGCTGCAGACTACGTATGGGAGTATCCGTACTTGTCGAAGGAACTGCTGTATGAGATGGAAGTGTGCCGGGAGCGCTGGTACAATGACTTTGTGTGGACCCACCTTCAGGTTCCACACGCCCGCAGGTACCTGGCATGCTCTCCAAAGGCCTCTCAACGTTTCAAGGACTGCAAGGCAGAGTGGATGTTGGGACAACACATCCATGCAGATAAAGTGCTGATCCGGCGCAAGGAAGGGGAAGATGTGGAGTATCATCTAGAAACCATGGACCAGCACTTGAAGCCGCTTGTTCTGCCGCATCCCCGCTTTTACTTGTAGGAGAGGGAAAGACTCTGTTTGTCCTTGATTATGCTGCTGAACTTTCTGGGGCCGTTGCTTTTGTGCCCAGAGGAATGAAGAACTGTTCCTGTTTGTTCTTCACTTTTCTCGCAAGAGATTATGGACTCTGGGGTAGATAGGGCCAAAAGAAATAAGGAAAGTTCCACGAGTGCAGTTACCGCGGTGCTGTCACCAGGTGGCAGTGTTGCGCAACGTTAAGACACTTTTCATGCACTCACTCTTGGAGAAAAGGGATTTCTTTCCGGAGAAGTTTATTTTCCATTACACGAATACATGTGTCAGGGTTATGTGTGTTGTTTCTTACTTTTCCCTCTGCAGGAGAGCATCCATCAAGATCACTGAGAATGGGGTGGATCTTAGTCAGGATGGGTGGGAAAAGTCAAATGTGAATATGTGATTAGAAGTTAAGAGTCAATGCTATTGTTTCTCTTTTGTCTTTATTCCCTTTCTTTACAGGGCTCAGACACAATGTTTTAGTTATAGAATTTTCTAAAGTTTTATATTTTTGTACAATTGTTAGTCAGTTTCTGGATTGGATTATGTCAGCCGTTGAGGGCATGATTTACTCCAGACACTGGGGACCAGTGTCAAACCACCAGGGGGAGAGTGTAGCGGGTATGTACTTTCCCGGGTGTAAATTTGAACTTGACAGAGACATTGGTGATGTGTAATTCCCTGCAGCCCAGCGGGTGGCGCTGTCGCCTTGGGCTGGGGTTGAATCATTGCTTTGTGTTGTGCCTCCTTTTTGTCCTCCCTCGGCAGCGGTATGGTGGGGCGGGGAACCTGCCGTGCTTGCTGGGAGAGGGTATAAAGGGGCCGGCCATCTTTGTCACGTGGTCGAAGTCCCAAGCACCTTCAGCTTGTGGACGGTGGTTTGTGTCGGTCCTCTGGGTGGCCTAGGCCTAGAGGACAATCGGAGGTCGTGTTCCATCCCAGGCACCTTTAGCCTGGGGTGAGGTACTCGGATGGAGGTCCGGAGCTCAGTGCCCAACACTGAGTTCCGCGAGGGAAGGAGATCCTAGGGAACCCCGTGAGTGGGTACCCGAATCCGGAAGGCGCAATAGACCGGGGGGAGCTCCTCACTTGAAGACCTGGTGCACCATATTGCCGGTGACAGGTGAGCCTCTCGTCGGAGACCGCCTGGAAGGAAATTCCCGCTCGTGCGGAGACCGTAACCCACTTTCAGGAAGGAAAGTGGAGAACTACATTGTGTCTGGGCCTATTCGCATCCACACCTCCTTTCCTGTTCTGTTAACCAAGGGAGTTCAACTGATTGTGTTCATTCGCAGAAGAATAAAGGAGTGCTGAACTTTAATGGTGTGGGGCTCATTTCCTGACAAACATTGTTCAAGGTGACTCTTGGAGGGAGGATCCAGGTGCAGAGCACTGACCCGAAGGTAATACAAGGACGTTGCTTATACCGCACTGACACATGTGGTGGAAGCCAGGCGTGGTGTCCCCGCTCCCTCCCCTCTAAGATACCCCTAGACAAAAGAAAGACGAGACGAGAGAAAGAGGGGAGTGAGGAGGCCGCTACACGTGGGGGCTCGGGTCCGGTATAGTGTTTGTGCACCACGGAATTGAACGTGTCTGCTGGAGGAGTTAAGCGAATAGGCAGGCCTTCATTGGCCGAAGTGCATCCCTGCTCGAAGTCGTGGATATGACCCAATGAAGGGAAAGGCCCGCGCAGAAGAGTGGAAAAAGGGGGAAGCTCAGCCGTGTGAAGTAGTACACGTGGGGGTTTCTATTGCACTGCGCCACCAGGCACACCCCCATCGCTTAGTTCGTGGGCGTGACTCAGAAACAGAAAAGAAGAAAAGCCTGCGAACTGGAGCAAAGGGGAGGAGTCCAATACGTGTGAAGGACTACACGTGGGACATTGGCGCAAAAACTTTGCAGTGTGCGATGGATCAGCAACAGGTCGCCATGTTCGGACATACATCGTGGATTCCAGTTCACCCTTCCACCACGACATTGACTGCTGCTGCTCCGGTAACAGATACGGGGATCCAGCCAAAGCCAAGGGGTCGATTCGCCCTGTACTCGTGCATGGACGTTGAGGCCCTGGGTGTGATTTGTCCCGGCTGTTCGGGACTGGTGTGCCAGCTGAAGCCATTCGGGCGATGTGAGGCCTGTGGGGAGTTCCTGTTCGAAGTGGATCCGGCGGTTGAGAGGCCGAGAACCATTTACCCCGGCCATGCTGCGGACAACACCACTCAGAGAGGAGGAATCACTGCTGTGAGAGCCATCCCTACGCACACTGCAGCGACCGCGGAGGAGGTCGTAATACCCCAACGGGAGAAATCCGAGGATGCTGACTCGGTCACCACTGTCTCGCAGCGTCCGCCACTGAAGAGAAAGACCGGCATGGTAGCCCCGACCAGCGGTTGTGGTGGACCGTCTCGCCCGCTTACGCCCGGCCTGGATGGATCCTTTGACAAGAGTTCCGGACGTCCCGCTTCAAGTAAAGGCCGAGGTAAGCCAGGCGGAGAGACTTGGTGTGTGGGCGGAGGTGTCGGGAAGTCATGGCCTAGCGAGTCCGCGGGAGGTGGTGGCTCCGTTTCTACAACCGGCTACATACCCGCGGAGGAGTGTGACACCTCTGACCTGGAGTCGCTCTCGGACATGGGAGATGACGTTGCCGTAGACAATTTGTTTGCCGAGAAGGGCTGGGACAAAGTACCTCTCGCATCCACATCTCCTTTCCTGTTCTGTTAACCAAGGGAGTTCAACTGATTGTGTTCATTCGCAGAAGAATAAAGGAGTGTTAAACTTTAATGGTGTGGGGCTCATTTCCTTACAGACATTGTTCAAGGTGACTCTTGGAGGGAGGATCCGGGTGCACAGCACTGACCCAAAGGTAATACAAGGACATTGCTTATACCGCACTGACACATGTGGTGGAAGCCAGGCGTGGTGTCCCCGCTCCCTCCCCTCTAAGATACCCCTAGACAAAAGAAAGACGAGACGAGAGAAAGAGGGGAGTGAGGAGGCCGCTACATTAAATTTTACAGCTTCTCATAAATAGGTTGAAATATGAAAAACTGGATATAAACATAAGACAGAAAGATCTTGACAAACAAGAATGCTGGTTAACCACTTAACGACCGCCCACTGTAAATATACGTCGGCAGAATGGCACCGACAGGCAGAATCACGTATATGTACGTGATTGCCTTTGTATAGTTGGGGGGTCCGATCGGACCCCCCTTCTTTACAGTGAGCGGTCGTTTTACCTTCGGGAGCGATCCGGCATGAGGGGACGGCCGTTCGATTCCGGCCACCCCCTCTCGATCGCTCCCGGCGAATGAGAGCTTCCCCTGCCTGTGTACTGTTTACACAGGCTGGAGGAAGTGATGTCATCTCTCCTGCGGCGCTCACATATACCGAGCGCCATACAGGAGAAGATGCAGGTTAGTGCACAAAACACTACACTGACACCAGGACACATAGGCACATAAATCGCCCCCCAGACACCCCCCAGATCACCCCCCAGCCCCCAGTCACAGTGTCACTGATTGCAGTGACCATTTATTTAGTGATCACTGCAATCAGTGACATTTGTGACTGTAAAAGTGTCAGTACATTCAATTTTAGGTTCATTGTAGCCCCCTAACCCCCCCTAATAAAGGTTTAACCCCCTGATCACCCCCCAGATAACCCTTTCACCCCCTAGCACCGGCGTCGCTAAGCGATCATTTTTCTGATCGATGTCTTAGCGTCGGTGATGCTGATCGGTAGCCAGTAATTTTTTTTAGGTTCGCCGCAGGTTTTTATAGCGTCGGGTACCCCCATATATTACCTAATAAAGGTTTAACCCCCTTGATCGCCCCCCAGGTAACCCTTTCACCCCCTATCACCACTGTCACTAAGCGATAATTTTTCTGATCGATGTTTTAGCGTCGGCGATGCTGATCGGTAGCCAGTAATTTTTTTTAGGTTCGCCGCAGGTTTTTATAGCGTCGGGTACCCCCATATATTACCTAATAAAGGTTTAACCCCCTTGATCGCCCCCCAGGTAACCCTTTCACCCCCTATCACCACTGTCACTAAGCGATAATTTTTCTGATCGATGTTTTAGCGTCGGCGATGCTGATCGGTAGCCAGTAATTTTTTTTAGGTTCGCCGCAGGTTTTTATAGCGTCCGGTACCCCCATATATTACCTAATAAAGGTTTAACCCCCTTGATCACCCCCCAGGTAACCCTTTCACCCCCTAGCACCGCCGTCACTAAGCGATCATTTTTCTGATCGATGTCTTAGCGTCGGTGGTGCTGATCGGTAGCCAGTAATTTTTTTTTAGGTTCGCCGCAGGTTTTTATAGCGTCGGGTACCCCCATATATTACCTAATAAAGGTTTAACCCCCTTGATCGCCCCCCAGGTAACCCTTTCACCCCCTATCACCACTGTGTCATGGATATGCAGTAGTGTTTCTCTGTCAGCTTACCTTCCTTCCCATGTGTTCATCTTAGAGGCCTGAGCCCTTTCACCTGGCTTCCTTTATAATCTCCTCCCAGCCAGACTCCACCCCAGGCCCTATCACAGAACACTATATTAACCTGTGCACTGCAAGCCTGCTTTGCTGATCAACGTGTTTGTTATGCATTGTGTGTTTGGGTTCCTGCCTGCCGTGTGCTACGTCTGTCTCTCTGTTACGTTATTGGCTTGTCCCCGACTATTCCTGTCTGCTCGTGACCCTTGACCTTCGGCTCGTTCTTCATTATCCTTGTCTGCTTGTGGCCCCTGACCTTCGGCTTGTTATTCGGTTCTCTCTATCGTGTGCTGCTGCTTCCCCTCTTTTCCCCTTATCCTACGGGGCGTGAGCTAGGAAACTCCAGGGGCCGCGACCTGGTCCCAGCCTGCAGCGTAACATCCTCACCACTAGAGGCCCTGGAGAAGACCAGCTGGGTCTTACACTCCGCGCCCTGGGGAATCTTGGCTCTCGCTTCCGTTGGGATCCCGGTTGTGCTCCTCTGGTCCCGCTTTCCACAACCACCCAGTTTCCTATCCGCAGAAGCCAGCCATAGGGTTCACTACCTCGCGGTGCACTCCTGTCCCCCTACGGTGTGCATCTGTCACCTGGCCACAGGTGATCCTGACAGTTTGATCAGCCATGAACCCGGCTGACATCCCGCTTCCCGCGGATGATCCATTGCAGGGCATAGTTCGCAGACTTGAGACCCAGGAATCAAATCAGACCCAGGTGATGCGATTCCTCCAGGATCTGGCTTCTCGATTCGAGCAGCTTCAGGTCTCCTTGGGAACCCCGAATCCGCAACCCCAAGTACAACCAGCGGCTGTACCTATCGCACCAGTCGCAGCCTCACACTCACTAAGATTGCCAGCTCCGTTCCGTTTCTCTGGGGACTCCAAGGCCTGCAGGGGGTTTCTCAGCCAATGCACTATTCATTTTGAGCTTCAGCCCCAAAACTTCCTGTCTGATCGGGCTAAGGTAGCCTATATCATTTCCCTCCTCTCTGGTGAAGCTTTAGCCTGGGCAGCCCCTCTGTGGGAACTGAATGATCCAGTGGTTTCTAGCCTGTCTGGCTTCTTGAAACTTTTTCGGAATATCTTCGAAGAACCGGCTCGTGTCTCTTCAGCGGCCAGCGCCCTTTTACGTCTCCGCCAAGAGTCTGCTTCTGTGGGACAGTATGCCCTTCATTTCCGCATACTGTCGGCTGAGTTGAGCTGGAACAATGAGGCCTTAGTCGCAACCTTTTTGCATGGCCTGTCTGATAGAGTGAAGGATGAATTAGCTGGAAGAACCATCCCCACTGATCTGGCCAGCGTTATCTCCTTGTGTAACCAGATCGATATTCGCTTTCAGGAGAGGACCTTAGAAAAGCAACGCCAGCACTCCTTGGTTCTTAGTCAGCCTGAGCTCCCCTCTCTTCGACCCGTAGAGCATCTCCTACCAGCTGAGGAACCCATGCAGCTGGGTCGGACCAGGCTATCCCCCGAGGAACGTGCTAGGCGCAGAACTCTTGGTCTGTGTCTTTACTGTGGGGGCAAAGGTCATTTTCGTGACACTTGCTCTCTTTGTCCAGAAAAACGTTCGGGTCCACTTCATCTGGAAAGTGGAGTATTGGACCCAGAAATATCACCTTCCCCTTCTCGTCTTCTGCTTTCTGTGTTCCTTCATGTTGGTGCTTCTTCTCATTCGGTCTCAGCATATCTGGATTCCGGAGCCGCTGGTAATTTCATGGACTGGGAAATCGCATCGTCCATGAGACTTACTCTTTTGCCCCTCACCACGCCATTGGTGGTCTTGGCGATTGATGGTACTGTTCTCCCAGGGGGACCTATCCGCTTCCAGACCCTCCCTGTTAAGATGTCGGTAGGGACACTCCACCAGGAGTGGATATCCTTCCTTATCTTACCCAAGGCCTCAACGCCTATAATTTTGGGTCTCCCATGGTTACAGCTCCATTCTCCTCATGTGGACTGGACTACTGGACAGATCCTGGCTTGGGGTCCCTCCTGTTCCTCGTCCTGCCTACCCAAGGTTGCCCCCTGTGAATCTGAGCCGGTCATTCATTCCAGGTTGCATAACCATTTACATTTCTCTGTCCCTAACCACCCTTGGACGCACAGCCAGGCTAGCTTGTCTACAAGTCCTGCAGTCGCTACGTCTTGCGATGCGATTCAGGTAGTCGCTACACCTGACTCAGCTATTCACTCTGCCTCTGTACTAGTTATGCCAGTCCAGCCCATGCCCAGTGAACCTCTTACTTTTTCTTGTTCGGGACATTCTGCTTGTCCTTCAGCTATTCAGCTTGACTCCGGCGACATGTCACCTTCTAACCAACCTGACTTCAGGGTTCCACTGACATCTGCCCAGTCTGATGGTCCTGTGCAAGATGACCAGTTCCCCTTTAAGGGTCTAGGGGACCCTCCTCAGATTTCTGTTGATCCTCTCATGCCCTTGCTTATTCCTAGAGAGCCTTTGGTCCTCAATAGATCTTCTTGTCATCTCCCTACCTCGTTTTCGGTCTCTGAGGATAATTTTAAGTACGAGGTTAGACAAGTTCTGGATTCTCGGCTCTGCAGAGGCATTCTTCAGTACCTTGTGCATTGGAGAGGTTTTGGTCCTGAGGAGGCGTCTTGGATCGCTGCATCTGATGTCGCTGCACCTCATCTGTTGAGAAGGTTTCATCAGAGATTTCCCTTTAAGCCTGGGTCCAGGCGGGGGAGGGCCCATAAGAGGGAGGGTACTGTCATGGATATGCAGTAGTGTTTGTCTGTCAGCTTACCTTCCTTCCCATGTGTTCATCTTAGAGGCCTGAGCCCTTTCACCTGGCTTCCTTTATAATCTCCTCCCAGCCAGACTCCACCCCAGGCCCTATCACAGAACACTATATTAACCTGTGCACTGCAAGCCTGCTTTGCTGATCAACGTGTTTGTTAGGCATTGTGTGTTTGGGTTCCTGCCTGCCGTGTGCTACGTCTGTCTCTCTGTTACGTTATTGGCTTGTCCCCGACTATTCCTGTCTGCTCGTGACCCTTGACCTTCGGCTCGTTCTTCGTTATCCTTGTCTGCTTGTGGCCCCTGACCTTCGGCTTGTTATTCGGTTCTCTCTATCGTGTGCTGCTGCTTCCCCTCTTTTCCCCTTATCCTACGGGGCGTGAGCTAGGAAACTCCAGGGGCCGCGACCTGGTCCCAGCCTGCAGCGTAACATCCTCACCACTAGAGGCCCTGGAGAAGACCAGCTGGGTCTTAGACTCCGCGCCCTGGGGAATCTTGGCTCTCGCTTCCGTTGGGATCCCGGTTGTGCTCCTCTGGTCCCGCTTTCCACAACCACCCAGTTTCCTATCCGCAGAAGCCAGCCATAGGGTTCACTACCTCGCGGTGCACTCCTGTCCCCCTACGGTGTGCATCTGTCACCTGGCCACAGGTGATCCTGACACACTGTCACTAAGCGATAATTTTTATGATCGCTGTCTTAGCGTCGGTGATGCAGATCGGTAGCCAGTAATTTTTTTTAGGTTCGCCGCAGGTTTTTATAGCGTCAGGTACCCCCATATATTATCTAATAAAGGTTTAACCCCCTGATCGCCCCCCAGGTAACCCTTTCACCCCCTATTACCACTGTCGCTAAGCGATCGTTTTTATGATCGTTGTCTTAGTGTCGGTGATGCAGATCGGTAGCCAGTAATTTTTTTTTTAGGTTCGCCGTCAGGTTTTTATATAGCGTCAGGTACCCCCATATATTACCTAATAAAGGTTTTAACCCCCTAATTGTCCCTAGTTAACCCTTTCACCAGTGATCATCATATAAGTGTTACGGGTGATGCTGGTTAGTTAGTTTGCTTTTTATAGTGTCAGGGCACCCGCCGTATATAACCCAATAAAGGTTTAACCCCCTGATCGCCCGGCGGGTGATATCAATTAGGTTTTAGCGTCAGAGAGGGTCTGCGTCACACCCCAGGCAGCGTCAGGTTAGTGCCAGTAACGCTAACACCCACGCGTGAAGCATACACCCCCCTTAGTGGTATAGTATCTGAACAGATCAATATCTGATCTGATCAGATCTATAGTAGCGTCCCCAGCAGTTTAGGGTTCCCAAAAACGCAGTGTTAGCGGGATCAGCCCAGATACCTGCTAGCACCTGCGTTTTGCCCCTCCGTCCAGCCCAGGCCACCCAAGTGCAGTATCGATCGATCACTGTCACTTGCAAAACACAACACACATAACTGCAGTGTTCGCAGAGACAGGCCTGATCCCTGCGACTCCAGTGCTGTAGGAGGTGATTTTGCCACCACAGTTAAAAAAAAAAAAGCATATATGCCGAAGCATTGGGGCAGCAGGGGCGGAGGAGCGATTTTGCTCCTAATGCCGCGTACATACGGTCGAAATTCCGACGGAGGCTTGCCCGTGGAAAAGTCTGACCATGTGTACGCGGCATAACTTTTGCGGGAAGATGCCCCCATGCTTCGGCATATATAAATGGTGCATGTATGCCCATCATTAGAAGTGGGTGGATGAAGGGTGGTATTCTAATGGTGGGCATACCCACCGATCAATCTTTTTTTTTCGTTCAGCCAACAGGCTGCATGAAAAAAAAGATTACAATACATGTCCAACAAGGACCAGCAACGTACTGGTATGTTGCTGGACTTTGAATGTTTATACCAGAATGATGCCTGCGGGTTTAGGTATCATCTTGGTATCATTCTTTTCAGCCAGCGACCGGCTTTCATGTAAAAGCAATCCTAGTGGCTAATTAGCCTCTGGACTGCTTTTACAAGCAGTGGGAGGGAATGTCCCCCCCCGGATATAAAAAGCGCCATTGGGAAATTGGGAAAGCATTTTATCACACCGATCTTGGTGTGGTCAGATGCTTTGAGGGCAGAGGAAAGATCTAGGGTCCAATAGACCTCAGTTTTTTCAAAAAAGAGTACCTGTCATTACCTATAGCTATCATAGGGGATATTTACATTCCCTGAGATAACAATAAAAATGATAAAAATAAAATAAAATATGGAAGCAACAGTTTAAAAATAAAATAAAAAAGCAAAATTAATAATAAAAAAAAAAAAAAAAAAAAAAGCACCCCTGTCCTGCCCTGCTCTTGCCCAATGGCGAACGCAAGCGTCGGTCTGGCGTCATATGTAAACAGCAATTGCACCATGCATGTGAGGTATCACCGCGAAGGTCAGATCGAGGGCAGTAATTTTAGCAGTAGACCTCCTCTGTAAATCTAACGGGGTAACCTGTAAATGCTTTTAAAGGCTTTTAAAAATGTATGTAGTTTGTCGCCAATGCGCGTTTGTGCGAAATTTTAAAGCATGTCGTGTTTGGTATCTATGTACTCGGCCTAAGATCATCTTTTTTATTTCATCAAACATTTGGGCAATATACTGTAGTGTGTTTTAGTGCATTAAAATTAAAAAAAGTGTATTTTTTCCCCCAAAAAATGCGTTTGAAAAATCGCTGCGCAAATACTGTGTAGAAAAAAAAATGCAACACCCATATTTTATATGTTGACACAAGTTGCGGAAAAAAGA
Organism: Rana muscosa; assembly: GCA_029206835.1. Lineage (NCBI taxonomy): Eukaryota > Metazoa > Chordata > Amphibia > Anura > Ranidae > Rana > Rana muscosa. Next base: position 319,314,248 of record CM055117.1, on the reverse strand, counting down.
CAATTTTTTTTTTTTTGCACAAAGTTGTCACTAAATGATATATTGCTCAAACATGCCATGGGCATATGTGGAATTACACCCCAAAATACATTCTGTTGCTTCTCCTGAGTACGGGGATACCACATGTGTGAGACTTTTTGGGAGCCTAGCCGCGTACGGGACCCCAAAAACCAATCACCGCCTTCAGGCTTTCTAAGGGTGTAAATTTTTGATTTCACTTCTCACTGCCTATCACAGTTTCGGAGGCCATGGAATGCTCAGATGGCACAAAACCCCCCCAAATGACCCCATTTTGGAAAGTAGACACCCCAAGCTATTTGCTGAGAGGTATTGTGAGTATTTTGCAGATCTCGCTTTTTGTCACAAAGTTTTGAAAATTGAAAAAAAAAAGAAAAAAAATTTTCTTTCTTCATTTTCAAAAACAAATGAGAGCTGTAAAATACTCACCATGCCTCTCAGCAAACAGCTTGGGGTGTCTACTTTCCAAAATGGGGTCATTTGGGGGGGTTTTGTGCTATTTTGGCATTTTATGGCCTTCGAAACTGTGATAGGTAGTGAGGAGTCAAATCAAAAATTTGTGCCTAGAAATCCTGAAGGCGGTGATTGGTTTTCGGGGTCCCGTACGCGGCTAGGCTCCTAAAAAGTCCCACACATGTGGTATCCCCGTACTCAGGAGAAGCAGCAAAATTTATTTTGGGGTACAATTCCACATATAACCATGGCATGTGTGAGCAATATATCATTTAGTGACAACTTTTTGTAATTTTTTTTTTTTTTTTTTGTCATTATTCAATCACTTGGGACAAAAAAAAAAATATTCAATGGGCTCAACAGGCCTCTCAGCAATTTCCTTGGGGTGTCTACTTTCTAAAATGGGGTCATTTGGGGGGGGTTATGTGCTATTTTGGCATTTTATGGCCTTCAAAACTGTGATAGGTAGTGAGGAGTGAAATCAAAAATGTACACCCTTAGAAATCCTGAAGGCGGTGCTTGGGTTCCGGGGTCCCGTACGTGGCTAGGCTCCTAAAAAGTCCCACACATGTGGTATCCCCATACTCAGGAGAAGCAGCAGAATGTATTTTGGGGTGCAATTCCACATATAACCATGGCATGTGTGAGCAATATATCATTTAGTGACAACTTTTTGTAATTTTTTATTTATTTTTTTGTCATTATTCAATCACTTGGGACAAAAAAAAAAATATTCAATGGGCTCAACATGCCTCTCAGCAATTTCCTTGGGGTGTCTACTTTCTAAAATGGGGTCATTTGGGGGGGTTTTGTACTGCCCTGCCATTTTAGCACCTCAAGAAATGAGATAGGCAGTCATAAATTTAAAGCTGTGTAAATTCCAGAAAATGTACCCTAGTTTGTAAACGCTATAACTTTTGCGCAAACCAATAAATATACGCTTATTGACATTTTTTTTACTAAAGACATGTGGCTGAATACATTTTGGCCTAAATGTATGACTAAAATTGAGTTTATTCGATTTTTCTTATAACAAAAAGTAGAAAATATCATTTTTTTTCAAAATTTTCGGTCTTTTTCCGTTTATATCGCAAAAAATAAAAATCGCAGAGGCAATCAAATACCATTAAAAGAAAGCTCTATTTGTGGGAAGAAAAGGACGCAAATTTCGTTTGGGTACAACATTGCATGTCCGCACAATTTACAGTTAAAGCAGCGCAGTGCAAAATTCTGAATTCACCTCTGGTCCTTTAGCTACCAAATGGTCCGGGGCTTAAGTGGTTAACAATAATCTAAGCAGAAACGTGCCAAGCTGCTGCTACAAAAGCAAATCCAATCAGTGCCAGAGTCTGCACCTAAACATGTTCATAATAGAAGCACCTATATTGATAGATACTATTTAACACAAACCTGACAGAAAAAAATACACATCTCACACTGTGATAGGCACCAGATGGGAGAACTTATATTATTTAAATTATTGACCAGAGTAGAACTCTCATTAATCAATGTATTTAAAGTATATTTAAAGGTAAATGTGTTTGTTTTTTTTTCTACTTTTTTTTTATTGTTGTTTACATATCAAAAAACAGCATAGATCACAGGGACATATTAAATAGACAACCAATCTTTTACATTGCGGAAAAAAGAAAAAACCCTGTTTCCATTTATCTTTGCTCTTTAATCCCTCACCCTTACCCTCCCTCTCTAACCCTCACCTTCCCCACACCACTATCCTGTAATTTATACTAGTATATTACTTGATTGGGTTTTTCCTAGGAGATATACGGTCAGGGAGGGGAGTTATAGAGCCAACATATGCAAATTAATATGAAAGGCTAAGTGCCCGCATCTTTATATAGGACATCCTGTTTCGTCTAACCAAGGTTTCCACATCCTCTCAAACTTCCTATATTTGCCCTGTCTAGTGAGTGTAACTCTCTCGCTCCAGATCATTGAGTTAATAACTTCAACCCAGAAATCTTTTTTTCACTTTGGATAGAGTAGGACATTTTGAGCATTGCAGGGGCTTAAATGCTGAATAGAATGATTGAGTGGTGTCTTATGCAGCAGTACACTGTGATTCCAGGCTGTGAGAAGATACTGAACCAAGGGCTGTGTCCATGACAGCCTGGGCTTACAAGAAGGAGTTGGGTGATGCTGGGTGTCATTTAAGCATATAAACAAAAAGATAAAATATGCCACCGCGGCATCACCTCAGCTAAGGATAGGTTAGGGGTAATGTAGACAAGTAGGACACCCCTTCACTATCATGTAGACCTTCGTCCCTACTATAGTTTATGGAACATGATGCTCTAGACCAGTGATGGTGAACCTTGGCACTCCAGATGTTTTGGAACTACATTTACCATGATGCTCATGCACTCAGCAGTGAAGTTGGGCTATAGGGGAAATGTAGTTCCAAAACATCGGGAGTGCCAAGGTTCGCCATCACTGCTCTAGACTACCAACAGAATACAAATCCGAGGACTAAAGGTCCACAAGAGTATCATCAATGAGGAATCAGAGGTATGCAAAAGTACAAACAACTTTATTAATAATGGAATTAATAATCCTCATGACACCTCACAGGAAGCACCCTCATGGCTAACAGAGGATAGAATTAGGGATAGACTTGAAAAACCTAATATTAATAAGTCACTGGGACCAGATGGCTTGTACTCGAGGGTCCTTAAGGAACTCAGTCAAGTAATTGCCAGACCATTGTTCCTAATTTTTACGAACAGTCTACTGACTGGAATGGTACCAGCTGATTGGAGAAAAGCCAATGTAGCACCGATGTTTAAAAAAAGGACCAAGATATATACCTAGGCTAACACCCTCATGGCTAACAGAGGATAGAATTAGGGATAGACTTGAAAAACCTAACATTAATAAGTCACTGGGACCAAATGGCTTGTACCCGAGGGTCCTTAAGGAACTCAGTCAAGTAATTGCCAGACCATTGTTCCTAATTTTTACGAACAGTCTACTGACTGGAATGGTACCAGCTGATTGGAGAAAAGCCAATGTAGCTCCGATATTTAAAAAAAGGACCAAGATATATACCTAGGAACTACAGACCAGTTAGCCTAACTTTAATAGTTTGTAAGCTCTTGAAGGGGATGATAAGGGACTATATACAAGATTTTAGTAATGAAAATGGTATCATTAGCAGTAATCAGCATGGATTCATGAAAAATCGTTCTTGCCAAACCAATCTATTAACCTTCTATGAGGAGGTAAGCTGCCATCTAGATAAAGGAAGGCCAGTAGAAGTGGTGTATCTGGATTTTGCAAAGGCATTTAATACAGTTTCTCATAAACATTTATTGTACAAACTAAGGTCTGTCAGCATGGACCATAGGGTGAGTACATGGATTGAAAACTGGCTACAGGGGCGAGTCCAGAGGGTGGTGATAAATGGGGAGTACTCGGAATGGTGCTGTGTGGAAAGTGGGGTCCCCCAGGGTTCTGTCCTGGGACAAATCCTATTTAATTTATTCATGAAACGACCTGGTGGATGGGGTAAACAGTTCAATCTCTATATTTGCGGACGATACTAAGCTAAGCAGGGCAATAATTTCACTGCAGGATGTGGAAACCTTGCAAGAAGATCTGAACAAATTAATGGGGTGGGCAACTACATGACAAATGAGGATTAATGTAGAAAAATTTAAAATAATGCATTTGGGTGGCAAAAATATGAATGCAATCTACTCACTAGGGGGAGAACCTATGGGGGAATCTAGGATGGAAAAGGACCTGGGGGTCCTAGTAGATGATAGGCTCAGCAATGGCATGCAACGCCAAGCTGCTGCAAGCAAAGCAAACAGAATATTGGCATGCATTAAAAAGGGGATTAACTCCAACGATAAAACAATAATTCTCCCACTCTACAAGACTCTGGTTCATCTGCACCTTGGAGTATGCCATCCAGTTCTGGGCACCAGTCCACAGGAAGAATGTTCTGGAACTGGAGAGGGTCCAGAGAGGGGGAACTGGAGGACCTTAGTTATGAGTAGGGATGAGCTGCGAGTTCGAGTCGAACCCATGTTTGACTCGAACATCGCCTGTTCGGCTGTTCGCCGAATTTCGAACATTATGGGCCGTTCGCGCCAAATTCGAGTGGCGCGTCACGGCCCATAATTCACTGCGGCATCGCAGTGCATTGCTGGCTGATGATTGGCCAAGCATGCACTATGACCCACATGCTTTGGCCAATCACAGCGCGCAAAAAACAGAGTCATAATTGGCCAAAGCCAGGGTGGCTTTGGCCAATTATGTCTCAGGGGGTTTAGTACACGCACCACACTATATAAGGCCGCCTCCGTGGCGGCCTTGTGTAGTGTGTTGCCGTGGTTAAAGAGAGAGGTTAAAGAAAGAGAGAGACAGTGTCATTTAATTTGAGTTAGATAGAGCACTCAGGCGAGTCAGTTAGCTGCAGTTACAGTGTGTAGAGGATATATATGCATCCTAGGTGTTGTATATATTTACACACTGTATTCAGTTTAGCTAGATCCGTTCCTGTTATTCTCTATACTGACAGGCAGGCAGGTGATTGTGCTAGCTGCAGTATTTTCACTTGGTGTACTGTGTCCTTTGCACAGCGTTCACCTAAAGGTACCTCAATACAATTAGTGGTGTTCTCATACTAAAACCACAGGCAGGGAGCTGCATTAATTTAATTTAGTGTACTTCTGTCCTTTGCACAGCGTTCACCTAAAGGTACCTCAATACAATTAGTGGTGTTCTCATACTATAACCACAGGCAGGGAGCTGCATTAATTTCATTTAGTGCCTTTTCACAGCGTGCACCTAAAGGTACCTGAATCCAATTGGTGGTGTTCTCAAACTAATACCACAGGCAGGGAGCTGCAAGTATTTTCAGTGTACTGTGTCCTCTGCACAGTGTGCACCTAAAACTAACTGAAGACAATTGCTGCTTTTCTCATACTAATACCACAGCAGGCAGTTGATTGTGCTAGCTGCAGTATAATCACTATAGATCTATATATATATACATCCCACCTTTGTGCAGCTACATCTCACTGCAGGCCATTAGTATGTCTGGAAGGCAAACAAGGATAGGCAGACAGTCACGAGCCAATAAAAGAGGGCAAGCAGGCTCTGTGTCTAGAGGCAACAGTGCTGGCCATGGACACGGTGCATCCTCATCAGCACGTGGCAGTGGGACAAGCTTGTCCTTCTTTTCGGCAGCTGGCCATGTTGAGTCGCAACATGCCGAAAACTTGGTAGAGTGGATGACCAAGCCGTCCTCATCCTCCTCATCCTCTTTCACCCAGGCTCAGGGTACTTTTTCTGGCAAAGCAGCTGCCAAAGCGGCCTCTTCCCTCGGCTTAATGGCATCAGTCACTCCTTCCCTAGCCCTACCATGTTCTCCTGAGGAGTCCCCTGAACTGTTTGACTACAGTGTTGGGTACATGCTCCAGGAGGATGCCCAGCGTTTTGAAGGCTCCGATGATGGTACCCAGCTAGAGGAAGGCAGTAACGTGAGCCCAGAGAGAGGGGGTGCCCAACAAGGACAGCAATCTGGCAGTCATGTTCCCCCAGCTGCAGCATACTGCCAGATTTGCTCCAGTGATGAGGAGCAGGGATGAGCCGAACACCCCCCTGTTCGGTTCGCACCAGAACCTGCGAACAGACAGAATGTTCGTGTGAACTTTAGAACCCAATTAAATACAATGGACTCGATCGTTCGAAATCTAAAGTGCTAATTATAAAGGCTTATATGCAATTTATTGTCCTAAAAAGTGTTTGGGGACCCGGGTCCTGCACCAGGGGACAGGTATCAATGCAAAAAAAGGTTTAAAAAATAGAAGTTTTTACGGGAGCGGTGATTTTAATAATGGTTAAAATGAAAAAATAAAAGTGAAATTTTCCTTTAAATTTCGTACCTGGGGGGTGTGTATGATATGCATGTAAAGTGGCGCATGTTTCCCGTGCTTAGAACTGTCCCTGCACAAAGTGTCATTTTTGAAGGAAAAAAAGTCATTTAAAACTCACTCGCGGCTATTAATGAATTGTCGGCTTTTATCAATACATAGAAAAGTCATTGATAATAAAAAAAAAAAAAGCGTGGGGTTTCCCCAAATTCAATTACCAGGCCCTTCAGGTCTGGAATGGATATTAAGGGGAACCCCGCCGCAAATTTTAAAAAAATTGCGTGCGGTTTCCCCTAAATATCCATACCAGGCCCTTCAGATCTGGCATGGATTTTAAGGGGAACTCCACCCCAAATAAAAAAAAATGGCGTGGAGTCCCCCCAAAAATCCATACCAGACCCTTATCCGAGCACGCAACCTGGCCGGCCGCAGGGGAAGAGGGGGGGACGAGAGAGCGGCCCCCCTCCCTCCTGAACCGTACCAGGCCACATGCCCTCAACATGGGGAGGATGTCCCCATGTTGATGGGGACAAGGGCCTCATCCCCACAACCCTTGCCCGGTGGTTGTGGGGGTCTGCGGGCGGGGGGCTTATCGGAATCTGGAAGACCCCTTTAACAAAGGGGACCCCCAGATCCCGGACCCCCCCCTATGTGAATTGGTAAGGGGTACATTGTACCCCTACCATTTCACGAAGAAAGTGTCAAAAAATGTAAATAAAAACACACAAACACCTTGAAAAAGTCCTTTATTAAAAAAAAACAAAAAAAAACAAAAACATTCCAACGATGAAATCCAGTGTCCCGCGGCGATCCGATGTCCAGCGCTGTCCGTCATTGGTTGAGCCTGAGCGGACCTGATGGGGAACTTCCTCCGCAGTGTTTTAAATGTATAGACCCGCCCCTTCTAAAGTTCCCCATCAGGTCCGCTCAGCGGACCAGATGCGGAACGTGAGAAGGGGCGGGTCTATACATGTATTACACATCGAACAAAGTTCCCCATCAGGTCCGCCCCCTCGGTATGTCCGACCCCGCCTACGTCATTGGCCTGAGCGGGGAACTTCCTTCACTGTGTAATTTAAATTTACACAGTGAAGGAAGTTTCCCGCTCAGGCCAATGACGTAGGCGGGGTCGGACATACCGAGGGGGCGGACCTGATGGGGAACTTCTCTCACTTTGTAATACATGTATAGACCCGCCCCTTCTCGCGTTACGCATCTGGTCCGCTGAGCGGACCTGATGGAGAACTTTAGAAGGGGCGGGTCTATACATTTAAAACACTGCGGAGGAAGTTCCCCATCAGGTCCGCTCAGGTACAACCAATGACGGACAGTGCTGGACATCGGATCGCCGCGGGACACTGGATTTCATCGCTGGAATGTTTTTTTTTTTTTTTTTTAATAAAGGACTTTTCCAAGGTGTTGGTGTGTTTTTATTTAAATTTTTTGACACTTTCTTCGTGAAATGGTAGGGGTACAATGTACCCCTTACCAATTCACATGGGGGGGGGGATCTGGGGGTCCCCTATGTTAAAGGGGTCTTCCAGATTCCGATAAGCCCCCCGCCCGCAGACCCCCACAACCACTGGGCAAGGGTTGTGGGGATGAGGCCCTTGTCCCCATCAACATGGGGACATCCTCCCCATGTTGAGGGCATGTGGCCTGGTACGGTTCAGGAGGGGGGGCGCTCTCTCGTCCCCCCCTCTTCCCCTGCGGCCGGCCAAGTTGCGTGCTCGGATAAGGGTCTGGTATGGATTTTTGGGGGGACTCCACGCCATTTTTTTTTAATTTGGGGTGGAGTTCCCCTTAAAATCCATGCCAGATCTGAAGGGCCTGGTATGGATAGTTAGGGGGAACCGCACGCCATTTTTTTTTTATTTGCGGCGGGGTTCCCCTTAATATCCATTCCAGACCTGAAGGGCCTGGTAATTGAATTTTGGGGAACCAACACGCTTTTTTTTTTTTTTTTATCAATGACTTTTCTATGTATTGATAAAAGCCGACAATTCATTAATAGCCGCGAGTGAGTTTTAAATGACTTTTTTTCCTTCAAAAAAGACACTTTGTGCAAGGACAGTTCTAAGCAAGGGAAACATGCGCCACTTTACATGCATATCATACACACCCCCAGGTACGAAATTTGAAGGAATATTTCACTTTTATTGTTTCACTTTAAGCATTATTAAAATCACTGCTCCTAAAAAAACTTCAGTTTTTAAAACTTTTTTTTGCATTGATACATATCCCCTGGGGCAGGACCCAGGTCCCCAAACACTTTTTAGGACAATAACTTGCATATAAGCCTTTATAATTAGCACTTTAGATTTCTCCCATAGACTTTTCGAATTTGCCGCTAACACCCCAAATTGTTCGTTGTTCGGTGAACGGGCGAATAGGCAATGTTCGAGTCGAACATGAGTTCGACTCAAACTCGAAGCTCATCCCTAATGAGGAGGGAGGGAATGATGAGGTCACTGACTCCACGTGGGTGCCTGATAGGAGAGAGGAGGAGGAGGAGGAGGCACATCTCCAATGAGGCAGGATGCCCTCCAGGGGCCAGCTTAAGGGCAGCAAACAGACTGCATCACATCGCAGTGTTCCGCATGTTCAGGGCGCTGCTGTCTCTGCTCGTTATTCCAAAAGTTCTTTGGTGTGGGTCTTTTTTAAGACATGTGCAGCAGATCGCACCATTGCTATTTGCAACATATGTCTGAAGCGTATCTCGCATGGCCAAAACATGAGCCGCTTGGGCACCACGTGCTTGACCAAACATATGTCGACCTGCCATGCAGTCCGTTGGCAACCATACAAAAAAGATCCACACCAAAGAACAAAGCAAACCTCTCCTTTCTCCTCATCAGCTGGGATCTCCAACCCCACTATACCTTCAGTCCTCTCTGAAACCTGCACTGAGAGGAATGAAGGTGTAGAATTAGGTGTGTCACAGCCAAGTACTTGCGGGCAATCTGCTATCGGTACACCGACGTCAGATTGTATCAGGCAAATTTCCCTGCCCAGCTGCTGCACCGCCGAAAGAAGTTTGCTCCCAGCCATCCACTTGCCAAGCGGTTGAATGCTAGCTTGGCTAAATTGCTAGCACTTCAACTGTTGCCTTTTCAGTTGGTAGACTCTGCCCCCTTCCGTGAGTTTGTGGAATGTGCTGTTCCTCAGTGGCAGGTTCCCAAATGACACTTTTTCTCATGGAAGGCGATTCCGGCTCTTTACTGGCATGTGGTCAGCGGTAAGGTGCATATTACCGCTGACTTATGGTCCAGCAGGCATGGACAGGGACGTTACCTATCTTTCACGGCGCATTGAGTGACTCTGCTGGCAGCTGGGAAGGATGCAGGACAAGGTGCAGTAGTGTTGGAGGTTGTTCCGCTACTACTAGTGATTCTGACACACCTCTCTCCTCCACCCCCTCCTCCTCTTCTTCCATGGCCTCTTCTTGTGCTTTGTCCTTGGAACCAGCAGTGCTCCGTAGGCGTTCAAGGGGCTACGCAAGTACGCAGGCAAAAAGATTACCATGCGGTGCTTGAGCTGGTGTGCTTGGGGGACAGGAGCCACGCTGGGGCAGAGATTCTGTCAGCTCTGCAGGGGCAGGTTCAGAGGTGGTTGACGCCACGCCAGCTTAAGCCAGGAATGGTGGTTTGCAACAATGGCACCAACCTCCTCTCCGACCCTCCGACAGGGACAACTGACCCATGTGCCCTGTTTGGCTCACGTCCTTAACTTGGTGGTGCAGCGGTTCTTGGGCAGGTACCCGGGCTTACAGGAGGTCCTGAAGCAGGCCAGGAAACTCTGTGCATTTCCGCCGGTCATATAATGCCAGTGCTCGGCTGGCTGACCTCCAAAAGGAATACAACCTGCCTAAGAACCACCTAATCTGTGACATGCCCACCAGGTGGAACTCTACGTTGGCCATGCTGCGGCGGCTGCACACGCAGCAGAGGGCCATCAATGAGTATCTGTTGCAATATGGCACCAGGACAGGGTCAGGGGAGCTTGGACTTTTTTCCCAACGCCAGTGGGCCATGATCAGGGATGCATGCACTGTCCTGGCACCATTTGAATAGGCCACGAGGATGGTGAGCAGTGACAGTTCATGCATCAGTGACACTGTCCATCTTGTCCACCTGTTGGAGCAAACTCTGCGTGGAATAATGGACAGGGCACTTGAGGCAGAACAGAGGGAGGAAGAGGAGGACTTCCTTACCTCTCAAGGCCCCCTTTATCCAGACAGTGTTCCTGCTGGCCCGCCTATCACACAGGAAGAGGAGGAGGAGGATTGTGTCAGCATGGAGGTGGAGCCTAGCACTCAGCATCAGCAGCAGTCTTCAAGGGATTAATTACAGTCCCAAGAAACACATGAACTTGTACGTGGCTGGGAGGAGGTGGCTGCGGATCATGTTGTCCTCAGTGACCCAGAGGACTCCGCACCGAATGCCTCAGCAAACCTACGCTGCATGGCCTCCCTGATTTTGCAAAACCTGTGGAAGGATCCTTGTATTAGTGCTATCAAGGAGAGGGATCATTACTGGCTGGCAACCTTCCTTGATCCACGTTACAAGGGTAAGGTTGCGGACCTTATCGTGGCGTCGTAGAGGGAGCAGAGGATGAAACATCTTCAGGAGGCCTTGCAGTAAGGTCTGTGCAACGCGTTCCCAGAGACTGGGAGGTTACAAATTCCTGGTCCTGGACAACGTGTTGCTGAGGCTTCGGTCAGTCAAAGAAGGAGCGGTGGAGAAGGTGGCCGTCTGACCGATGCGTTCAGACAATTTTTTAGTCCGCAGCCCCAAGGTATGATCGGTTCCAGCAACCATCGCCAGCGTCTGGTTTACATGGTGCAGGAATACCTAGGGGCAAGATCAGACTTGGACACCTTTCCCACCGAAAATCCTCTGGGTTACTGGGTCTTGAGGATGGATCACTGGCCAGGGCTTGCACAGTATGCAATTGAGCTACTGGCCTGTCCTGCATCAAGCGTTCTTTCGGAACGCACATTCAGTGCTGCTGGAGGCTTTGTAACCGATCACAGGGTGCGCCTGTCCACCGACTCGGTCGATCGACTTACCTTCATAAAAATGAATCAGTCTTGGATCACCACCAGCTACCAAGCACCTGATGGTGATGTAACAGAATACATTTCTTTGAAATGTCAGATCCCTTCAAAACTGCCTATGCTGATGCAGAGTGACTATCCTGTTATGCTGAGTGACTATCCTCTTCCTCCTCAATGATCGTTTAATTACAATTTTTAATGCAATACTTTGCAGCAGGGCTCATTCCTGCGCTCCAACTAGAGTATCTGTGAGGGGTTGCAGTGTTGTGGCACCAGTACCAGTGCCTAAGGCCCAATTTTTCTGCCCCTGTTTAACAGGGGTGTGTAATTACAATTTTTGATTCAATACTTTGCAGCAGGGCTCATTGCTGCGCTCCAACTACAGTATCTGTGAGGGGTTGCAGTGTTGTGGCACCAGCACCTTCTCCTGATGAAGTCACGTGACCATGATGCCACGCGTAGAGACGAATCTAGGAACTAGAAGTGACGCTCAGCAGACGAGCTCGCAGCTCGTGGAGTCTTTTACATTGTGTTACTGCCAAATGTGAGTACCACTGCTTTTAACGTGTTGAACAATAAATGTTTTAAAAACGTACTACACCATATACTATCTTCCCTCTTCATTTCTACTTATACAATGGCTGGCATATGAGTGCATACTCCAGAGGGAAACCCCAATTACCCCGGCATCCAGTTATTAGGAGACAACCATCCCAAACAACACACGGACCCCTATAGGAACCAGGCAAGAGGAACACAGACCATCTTGTTTGCTACATGCTGTTACCTCTCTACCTACAGGTAAGAGGCCACCTTTACCAAAAAGTCACCACCACCGGAGTGCACCAGCACAGGAAGAGGAATACGATATTCCCATCACACAACCACCCCCCCCCCCCTCGGCCCTCCTGCGTTCCATGCATCACTGCACTTCCTGCACAGGATAAATGAACTGCTATCTTTTTCACCATTCACGATTGACCAAATGAACTCTACCTGCACTTGATACAGTCGCATATACTGCAATTTTTGTGCGATCGCTTTGCAATTTTCTGTGCGATCGCCCTGCAACAGTTATAATTTAAAGACGCATGTTACAATTCACCTGGTTATCCTAGCTCGTGAGGATATTCAGAGACCTGTCGCACTGTGCACTTTTTAAAGTGCAACATCCCCTCGGATTGATTTATGCGTTTATGCATCTTTTGCACTGGTTGCACGTATGCTTTGCATTTCACATTTTTGATTTCATTGTCTATGATTTACTGTCACGGTTCATTATTTATTTTGCGATTTGCACAATCTTGATTTCTTGACACAGTGTTTAGACCTGTTGCACATTGTTTACTATTTTAGAAGATAGTATTTTATGGTCACCACTTGAAGATTATTTATTGTGCGTTTTTCACATCTTGGAAGATCTTGCTATTTTATGTGCGTTTTGCAATAATTGGTTATTTGCATTTGTTTTATTATCTTACACAAAGTTTTAGAAGAATTTCACTTAATTTATTTCAATAAACAGCGCAGCACCACCCCCCTCTTTATACACCAGCACCAGTGCCTAAGGCCCAATTTTTCAGCCCCTGTTTAACAGGGGCGTGTAATTAAAATTTTTGATGCAATACTTTGCAGCAGGGCTCATTCCTGCGCTCCAAGTACAGTATCTGTGAGGGGTTGCAGTGTTGTGGCACCAGTGCCTAGGGCACACTTTTTATGCCCCTGTTCAACAGGGGAAAGTAATTACAATTATTGATCTAATAATTCACAGCAGGGCCCATTCCTGCGCCCACCAAGAGTAACTGTGAGGGCTTACAGTGTTGTGGCAATACCACCACCACCACCAAAGGCCCAATTTTTCTGCCCCTGTTCAACAGGGGCATGTAATTACAAATCTTGATCTAATATTTCACAGCTGGGCCCATTCCTGCGCCCACCAAGAGTAACTGTGAGGCCTTACAGTGTTGTGGCACCAGCACCTTCACCAAAGGCCCAATTTTTCCTACCACTGTTCAACAATGGCATGTAATTACAATTCTTGATATAATAGTTCACAGCAGGGCGTTCCAGCGCCCACCAAGAGTAACTGTGAGGGCTTACAGTGTTGTGGCAGCACCAATACCTAAGGGCCAAATTTCTGCAGAGTATATACGGCAGGCCCCTACTTTCAAACATCCAACTTACAAACGACTCCTACTTGCAAACGGAAGGAGACAACAGGAAGTGAGAGGAAATCTACCCCTAGGAAGGGAAATTCTCTCCTGTAAGAGATAATATGGGAAAAAGGTGTCCCCTCTCCACTGATGCTTTATCACCAATCCTTGTTTCAATAAAAAACCCAAATTTAAAAAACATTTGTCATTGGGACGGAAAGTGAGGTGAAATGTTCTGAACAGGTGCACAGACAGCAAAACAAATGTTACAGGGGTGATAACCCTTCCCTATGTTTTCCAAAAAGCTTAAAAATAGATTTTAAAAATGTACCTGTTCAAAATTACAAACAGATTCTACTTAAGAACAAACCTACAGTCCCTGTCTTGTTTGCACCACCTGTATACTGCTGTTCAGAGTATATAGTATAACCGCAAGCAGTTTTAAATTACTTTTTTTCCTTTAGAAATTTCATTTTGTGCAGGGACAGTTCTAAACACGGGAAACACGTGCCACTTCACAGGCATACTATAGACACCCCCCAGGTATGATATTTAAAGGAATATTTCACTTTTTTTTTTCACTTTAAGCATCATTAAAATCACTGCAGTTTTAAAAAAAAATGTTTGCATTGATACATGTCCCCGGGTCCCCAAACCATTTTTAGGACAATAACTTACATATTAGCCTTCATAATTAGCACTTTTAATTTCGAACGTTCGAGTCCCATAGACTTTAATAGGGTTCTAAAGTTTGCACGAACTTTCGGTCCGTTCGCAGGTTCTGGTGCGAACCGGTGTTCGGCTCATCCCTAGTTATGAGGAAAAATTACGAGCATTGAACTTATTCTCTCTGGAGATGAGACGCTTGAGAGGGGACATGATTTCAACGTACAAATTCCGTACTGGTGACCCCACAATAGGGATAAAACTTTTCTGCGAAAGTGAAATTAAAAAGACACACAGCCATTCACTAAAATTAGAAGAGAAGTGGTTTAACCTTAAACTGCATAGAGGGTTCTTTACTGTAAGAGCGGTAAGAATGTGGAATTCTCTTCCACAAGCAGTGGTTTCAGCAGGGAGCATAGATAATTTTAAAAACTATTAGATAGGCACCAGAGCGACCATAACATACAGGAATATACAATGTAATACTAACATATAATCACACACATAGGTTTGACTTGATGGACTTGTGTCTTTTTTCAACCTCATCACCAACTATGTAACTATAAATGAACAAGGTTGTCACTGAGATTTTTAGCTTGACGGGCTTTCATAAGTGGGCATGGACCTACAATCTTCCCCAAAATGGGAGATCTTGTAAGTATATGCCAGTGTTGGTTCAAAATTGATTTGACCTGGTCTCATTGGGATCCATAGCGGGTGGTAATTCTTGTAGGGGTACTTGTATTCAGATCTTATTTATTGTGATTTTTGGTCACTAGTAAGTCCTGTCAGTTACATTCAATAGCTCTTTTGAGCCCATGATTGCACATAAATCTTACCCGCTTGCACCTGCTCTCAAACTGGCCCTGCTCAGTTAGGGTAGCTGTCGGGCTCTGAGCACATCATTGGCTTGCAGGTCTGCCTTCAGGTTCTTACTGGCCATTCAATCCCCTGCATTTAGGGCTCCAGACCAATATTATATGTATGCAGGACTGCAACTTATGGCTCTGGAGATATAACCCCTATAACTGCAGCTTGTTTGATCTTGCCCTATAATACCCCTTCCTGTAATAGGCGTGTGAATATGTATGGATGCATGTCTACAGCAGCTTCCTGTCTGTCATGACAACTTTGTCATTTTAATCTTTTTGTAATGGTGGAGGTATATATATATACAGGGCTTTTTTTCTCAGACAATAGGTGCAGGAACTCCCCCGTTCCGAGTCACCCCTTTTCTCCGGCCCTACCCACCTCCCAGTACCGTCCCTTTTAGATAATATAGGACCAAGTATCATTTTGTGGTGCTAAGTAATTTGTATGGAATTTGGTAATGATATCAAGAAAAGCAGTAAAATAGACCCCCTGCAGCCAGCAACAATAGATCCCCCTAACAACAATGGACTACCCACAACAAAATTTCCCCACCAGCACTAATAGACTCCCGGCAGCATCAACAGATCTCCGCACAGCCAGCATTAATAGACTCTCTGGCAGCCATCAACAATAGATCCCTCCCCAACAGTAGATCTTTCAGCAAAAACTGACCCCCAGCAACATAAGACCCCCCTAGCAACAATAGGTCCCCCACCAGCAACAATAGACCTCCCCAGCAACAATAGACCCCCTGCAAAAATAGATCCCCAGCAGTGAGCATCAATACCCTGCAGCACACCCCAGCACCCCTTGTCATTACATACAGTCAGTCCAGGAGGTACCGGAACTGCGTTCCCCCGCGTTCCCACTGAAAAAAAGCCCTGACTATATATATTTTTTACATATACTTTTTGAAATTAATGAATAAAGTTGTTTGTACTTTTGCATACCGGTTGATTACTTATTAATGATACTCTTGTGGACCTTTAGTCCTCTGTATGTTGGGTGTCATTCAACTTGGATAGGAGGGGCATTCAATCTATGAGGATGCATACAAAGATGTTTTTAGCAAAAACTGTTTTTTTTTTTGCAAAGATCAAAAAAGGACAGAGATTTTCATACTCTTTGTAAAGCTTATCATCATTTTTGAGCTTTCGTTTTTCATGGTGTTAGACAACATGACGTTTCCAGATAATTCCCCTTTTCAAATTCTAAAATCCCATTGAAACCTACAAAGATATACAAACAAAATAATGCATCATTTTTTCTGAGCAGTAGATGGCACCAAAGAATACCAAATTTTAACTTCCACTCACCACAACCTATCAGTCAATAAGCTTTTGTTACAGATGCAATACATGTGTAATCCAGCAAAAGAATGAATAATTAAACGCGTTAGTTGTAGTATTCAACCTATGTCATTATTTGGGTGTACTCTGGGGCCATTCTGTTACAGTAAACCTTTTGACTCCAATAAGTTTTTAAAATGCTTAACATATACACTATACAGTACAATGCAGACAAGTAAAGGTACATGCAGGTTGGGGTCACACTATTGTGAATTGAATGTGGGTTTCCCTGTATCCAATTTGCATGACAGGAGAGTGTGGGGGCGGCCGTGGAGTGCACAGCAAAAGGGTCCTGTGCATCTTTGGCTCCATTTCAGGTCTGAATGCAGGCAAAAATTCGGACCTGATTCGGCCCTGCTGCAAGCTGCTCATCACAACAGTGTGAACCCAGCCTTACACACTTCAGGAGCCCCCAGGACCCCCTAAGCCAATATCTTCTATAATGCATTAGACTTCTATGCAGAAAGTCAAGCACTTGTCCAACCTTTACTACCTTGCTGACCTCATCACTAATCAGTGAGCATACCTTACGTGTGCTTACGTGCCCCCTACCCTGAAATACAAATCACGTATAACTGCGGTGGGCAGTCCTTAAGTGGTTATGCTGCCAAAATTACTGTGTTCTGTAAATTGCGTGCAACATTCTTCCTGTTTCTTCTTGCTGGAGGCTGCCATTTTGCTGAAGCTCAAGGCCCCTTGAGCAGTAGTAAATCTTTAGGCTGTCAGCAGACCGGCCTCTACATTTTTAGCACAGTGCCTAAAAATTGAGAGCAACTGAGCATGTGCAGAGCAGGATGAGACAGTATATTACTGGATTTTATACAGTATTTATTTTTAATGTTTTATATAGCTATACCTGCAAAGGGGCCAGCCTGAAGTGACCTATCACGACTTAATTTTCTGACTAAAGTTCCACTTTAACACACATTTGCTTTCAAATGAACTGTCAACCCATCAAATGGCTATCATTCTTTTAAGTTTAAGGAAATACTTTTTTTTTTTTATGTTCTAAAAAAGAAAAGAAATTATAATAAAATAAAATTTCTGAAAAGTCCTGACCGTTGCAGACATTTTAGCTATAGTAAAATTGTCAATTATACTCAGGGCTTTTTTTCTCAGACAATAGGTGCAGGAACTCAACTTTTCCGAGTCACTCCTTTTCTCTGCCCCCTACCCACCTCCCTTGGTTCCATCCCCTTCCCACCTCCCAGTACCGCCCCTTTTAGACAATAGAACCAAGAACCAAGTATCATTTTGTGGTGCTAAGTAATTTGTATGGAATTTGGTAATGATATCAAGAAAAGCAGTAAAATAGATCCCCTTCAGCCAGCAATAATAGTTCCCCTAAAAACAATGTACCACCTACAACAAAATCCTCCCCCCCCCCCAGCAACAATAGACTCCCGGCAGCATCAACAGATCTCCGCACAGCCAGCATTAAAAGACTCTCTGGCAGCCATCAAAATTAGACCCCTCCCCAACAGTAGATCTCCTTTAGCAACAACTGACCCCCCAGCAAAATAAGACCAACCCCCAGCAACATTAGGCCCCACCAGAAACAATAGACCTCCTCAGCAACAATAGACCCACCTGGAAAAATAGATCCCCTCCAGCTAGAATAAATCCGCCAGTAGTGAGCATCAAAACCCTGCAGCACACCCCAGCACTCCTTGTCATTACATACAGTCAGTCCAGGAGGTGCCGGAACTGCGTTTCCCAGAGTCCCCGCTGAAAAAAAGCCCTGATTATACTTATTTCTCCTGCCTGCCAGCAAGGGGCTGTTTGACAATTGGTGTATGAGTCCATGAATCTGCCCTTAATATTTCTCTTAAGCTTGCCATTAATGATTTGGATATTTATTTATTTTTTATCAGCCAGTGAACTGATAAAGAAAAAAAAAAAGAATAGATTCTCCCATCCATACAATCGAAGTGGACGGAAGAATCCTCTGGGCTGCACTATTGTATTCTGACAGCGGGGAATCCTTTATTGTCAGAATACAGAATGCACTGATACACTGCGGCCTATTGTCTGTATGTGCTGACCAAACACAAATTTTCCAACAGTCCCATTCAAGAGGAATTGATCACTATGTTAACTCCTCTCAAACGGGAACGGCCATAGATGGATTTAAATTTGTCTGGTCCCTGCTGAACAGGACAAATTTTGATATATCTATGGCCAGCTTTACTCTTTCACTAAGCCTGCTCTCATATCCTGCATGAACAGATCAAATCTCCTAGACACAAAATCATTCTAGCAAGAGGAAAACTTGCTGCACAAAAGGAGTATTGCACAGTAAACATAAAAATTCACAAGATTTTAAGATTAAGATGTGTTGCTGCAGATTCAGTGGGGTTGATTTACTAAAGGCAAAAATACTTCACTTTGCAGGGGAAGTTGCCCTTTGCAAATGATTTATCCTCAGAGCATATTGAATAAGGTGAAGCTCTGTTGGCTTCCATCATCCAATCATGTGCAAGAAAAATAAGCGTTTTTTTTTTGTTTTTTTCCTTGCACGTGATTGAGAATTTTCATCAAATTCACTAAGCTCTAGGGAAAAATCTCCTTAAAAGTACAACTTTCCTTTCAAAGTGAATAGCCTATATGCCTTTACAAAATCAACTCCAGTTAGTTGTGATTAGGGCATGTATTATATACGTTTAAAGGAATCTTCAGAATGTTGTATAACAAGTTCAATGATGACCTGGTAGACACACCTAAGTAAATCTTAGATTAGTAGCATTAAATGTCAGTTTTCTAAAATGCATACATTATTCTTAGACTTAGATATATTATTCATACTTGAGGAATTATATGATCAAAGGAAAAGGCTGTTACTTAATTACTGTTTTGTATTCAGGCAATGACGTCTACAGAAGAACAGTTGATAGCTAAGCACCTGCTTAGTTATTATTCTTACAGCTCTTTTGTACTAGAGAATAATATTCCCTAAAAAAACAATACCTTACCAAAAACTTTGCATTTGCAATGCTGATCTTCTTGTCCATTGTTTCTCCAGCTTTTTTGGAATTACAGTTCAAATCTTGTGATTGTTATCCTGAACTTAATTTCCTATAAAAGGGAAGGGAGGAGAAATTGGGACTTTATATGAGGTAATGAGTGGGTAAGTTCATATGCCTCCATCCCTAATATATGTATTAAAAGAAGGGTATTGGTTGGGAATTTATATGAAGCACGACTAAGGAAAATAGGTATGCAAAGATATGTTTAATTATTCCTAATGGATATACATATAAGTCATGTTAAAAATTTGTAGCACTGTTGACCGTAAAAGGCACCTTGACAGTTTATGTAAACAATATCGACGTGATTTACAATATATAGTAATAAACACATAGTCCATTGTTTTAATACATGGTAAACATACATTGTCTTGGAAATGATAATAAAATTATTGATAAAAATGCATAATAGTGAAGAATATCAAACACATGATTGCAATGGTGTAGCATATGACTGGACTCTACGCGTTTCATGGCTGTTACCACTCATCAGGAGCAAATACGAAATAGATGTATCTATGATAAAATAAATAAATGCAAAATTATCTGGTGGCTGGCACAGAGGGGGAAAGAAGGAAGAGGGAGGACAAAAAATATTCCCAAACACTCTTACCTAAGGATAAACTAAGTGTGATAAGAACCACCTGGCTTTCTGAAACTATTACATGCCCCTTAGGCCTCGTACACACG
Organism: Rana muscosa; assembly: GCA_029206835.1. Lineage (NCBI taxonomy): Eukaryota > Metazoa > Chordata > Amphibia > Anura > Ranidae > Rana > Rana muscosa. Next base: position 319,294,055 of record CM055117.1, on the reverse strand, counting down.
GCCGAGATTCTCGTTGAAAAAAACATGTCGTTTTTTTTCGACGAGATTCTTGGACAAGAAACTTGTCCCGGCCGAGTGTACACACGCTCGTTTCAAAGAACCCGCGGTTCTTTGAAAGGAGTGTACGCGGTGACGTCATCGACTACGTCGAGCATGCGCTCGTCACATTCGATGCCGTCGCCGCCATCTTGGTATACCCTACGTATGCCTAGGAAGCTACCGCGCATGCGTCAAATTCATTTCGAACATGCGCGGGCTTCCGGGCGGACAGGTAAGTGTACACACACTCACTTTTCTCGTCGAGAAACATGCCGAGGAGAATCTCGACGAGAAAATAGAGAGCAGGTTCTCTATTTTCTCGTCGAGGTTTCTTGTCGGTTTTCTCGACGAGAAACCCGATAGCAGCGTACACACGACCGATTTACTCGGCAAGACCTCTCTGCCAGCAAGTTTCTTGCTGGTTCTTGCCGAGAAAATCGGTCGTGTGTACGAGGCCTTTGGCTGTAGTTCTCCACTCTGCCAATTGTGCAGTTCTACATATACTTACACATTGTTCTTTCCACAGAAGCTCCCGAGATGCTGTTCCCATAGTGCCTTCAGCTGTTAACACTATTTCTTGTGGTGATGGGCGGGCACTCGACGAGGATCAACGCCACACCTCGCGCGCTGGATGTATGGCATCATCCATGACACTGCGCGCCGACGTGTCGATGTTCCATCTGCGATCACCACGACAGAGGTTTTGAGCGCCAATTGGCGAGTGACACTAGCTGTCCAGGCACTGGCACCGCCTCCCCCCAGATCACGCAGCGTGACATTGCCAGTATCCCGCGGTTGACTGTTGCTATAAATACCACACGCGGGTGGAGCACTTATTTCATTCACCTTGAGACCCCACGTACACCTGGTACTATGCTTTTCTCTTCAAGTCAAAGGTATCATTTAGTTGTCTTTTGCTTATTCACTGTGGTTTTTTTTGGTACTTCTCTATGTCTATACCAGCTCTGGTGAGGTATGCGGTTCTTATCACTCAGTGCTCTTACTTTCCACCTGGCTTTCTGACACTATTACATGCCCCTTAGGCTGTAGTTCTCCACTCTGCCAATTGTGTAGTTCTACATATACTTACACATTGTTCTTTCCACAAAAGTTTTTTGGAACTTTCATACAGAAATTACCAATATTACAATATTACAATTGCCAATTGGGGACTACACTTCTATCGAAATTCAATGTACCGTTGTTTGTGCCACCATGTGGCTGTGGATACTACTGCCACAGCTCCCGGGATGTTGTTCCCATAGTGCCTTCAGTTGTCAATACTATTCATTGAATACTTAGTTTATCCTTAGGTAAGAGTGTTTGGGAATATTTTTTTGTCCCCCCTCTTCCTTCTTTCTCCCTCTGTGCCAACCACCAGATAATTTAGCATTCATACATTTTATTATAGATACATCTATTTCGTATTTGCTCCTCATGAGTGAGCCAAAAAACACATAGAGCTCCAGTCATATGCTACACCAGGGGTGCCCAACCTTTTGAAGAGCGAGGGCCACTGAAGCAACTTGGTAACCGGTCGTGGGCCAAAATGAGTGGAATGGGTGGATGACAGGTCTGTGTCCGTGCTGCATATAATAGACACGGACACAGCCCATGCTACTCTATGGGCCCTCCAATTTAATCTGCCCAGACAGAATGGGACAGATCCCCTTCTGTTTTTTGTTTTAGTTTTTTTAGGGGATCGGATTGGAGGTAAGTGGGGGTAAATGGACATAGAGGTGAATGGAAGGTCCTATTGGGTCCTAAGGCTGCTTTCACACTGATGCACCACAATGCACCTGTGGCTTTCCTGCAGGTTAGCTGCATAGACTTCTATTATATCCTGCAGGTGTGGTGCAATTTCTGAAAGCGCACAAAACCCACAGGTAACAGAAGGCTCAGTGCAGGTAATCTTCAGGTGCACTGCGCTGCACATGCGGATTAGTTTGAAAGCAGCCTAGCAACCACTGCAAAACAGATAAGCCCATTTATACACTGTAATTTCAGTAATAAACGTACCTTTAATAACAGGCTTCCATTCAGTTTTTCCTGGCTGTTGCTGGCCCAGGCAGAGTGCATTTAGTATCGATTGTGACAGGAGCTGGCGCTATACAGGAAGCAAAAGCTTATGTGGCTCTGCTCTGCAGCTGCTTGCTTTCTCTACCGCCGGCTTCATTCACAACACTGATGATCTGGGATGATGGATCAGCAACCTGCGATTTGGGCTTGCCAAACCACCATCCCAGAGCAGGAGGTTGCAGGCCACATCAGAAGGCTCCGCGGGCCACATGTGGCCCCCGGGCCACTGGTTGGGCACCCCTGTGCTACACCATTGTAATCATGTGTTTGAGATTCTTCAGTATTATATATGTAGCGGGGTCTCCTTTAAGGCCCCGGAACTACGTTACCCAGAACCCCGTTCAGCACCCAGAGTGCAGTTGGCCACCGCAGGGACTCATGGGAGGGGCAATTTAGGAAGGAGGCGAGGCGGAGCTCGGTCTCTTTGGACACCGCGCTGCAAGCAACAGTTTCTTCCTGTGCGGATCTGCTGCAATACAAGGCCTGAAGCCTGGGGCCTTGCGCAACTTCCGAAGAGCCTTCCACCCCGCTGCAGAGCCTGGGTGGCACCAGACTGGTCGAGTGAGGACATCAGTTGGATCGGGGACCCGATCGTTGCAGACGCTGTGTGCGGAGACACAGCAGGTGGAAGTCCCGGACTGGGATCGCGTCCGGAGTGGTGAGTGAGCACTTGCTCAGTCCAATAGACTTTACCGTGTTTAGGCCTATAGACTGCCTTGGCCCACCGATCGTTTGTTTGTTGTTCCACTAGGAGACCAATAGCAGGACAGAGTTAAAGGGTCTCCAGTATAGTGTTTCTTGGGACTACCTACTTGTGGATTACAAATACTGTTTCATCAAGTGCACCACCGAAAGTTTGCATGCTAAAAAATACTAAGTGGAAAGATTGAGATTTCTTCTTTGTCAGGCCTGACCAGGGAGGGGAGATAGAATATTGTTTAGTGCGCCACAGGGCGCGTACACCATAATAGCTGCGCGCGGTGGGTTACCGCGCTGGGCCATTGTTGTGTGCTACACCTATTGCTGCAGGGCTCTGTAAGCAAGTTGCATGTGTTCTGTTCTGCCTATGCCTTTTGAAGTAAAAGTAAAACTGTTATATTTGATCTCTCGCCTCAGTGTGTTGTCTTACTGCAAAGAGATTACCCCTTGCAATACTATTGAATGTTATATAAGTTTAACCCTAGACTAACTGTGCCAGAGTGGGTCGAGTAAGATTGCCGGGGGTTGGCGGTGCTGTATACAGGGCCCGAAATCAAACCAGCGGCTCTCTTAGCTGGGGGTAGCGCTACATATATGTAGCGGGGTATTCCCCTTTAATACAGAGAGACTACATCTCCCAGTACATCTTGCAGCACCCAGGGTGCATTGCTCCAGAACAGAGACTGCTGGGGCAGACTTTATAAAGGGGAGGCGGAGTTTTGGTCGCTCTCTTTGGACACCCCTCTCCTAGCAAGAGGATCTCTGTGCTGAACTGCTGTGTGCACAAGGCCTGAAGCCTGGGCCGTGTGCTCCTTTCCAAAGAGCCCTCTGCCAGCCTAGCAGAGCCTTAGAGACACCTAATCCTCCTTGCTGCAGTACACCAGAAGGATTGAAGACTTGGATGTCGGTGGATTCCTGTTCCTAGACGAATCGATGGAGGAAACGGACTTGGACTTGTCTAGGTGGTGAGAGCTGTTTAAAGACAGATACTTTATCTTTACTATTCGTTGGGATTACAAAGTTGTTCTTCAAGTGCACCACCGAAAAGATTGCTAGTGAATATTGTTTCACTGAACTTCCATTTAGATCAGTCAGGCCTGACTGCATAGGTAGACATTGCTGGGTGTTAGTTTACCCATGAGGGGAAGTAGCTGAAAAAGGGCAGCGCTAGAGTTGCATAGCAATACTTTATTATTCTGATTACTCTGTTTATCTTTATTACTGTTTATTGCAGGGATCTGCAACTTGTTATACTGTTGTTTATTATTTGCCCATTAGCCTCAGTAAAATATCTGGGTCAAGTACATTGGTGTCAGTTTCACTTACTTTAATAGAAGTTTTAAAGTATATCACTGTGTGTGTTTGCCATAGGACTGCGTCACCTAGAGTTGCGGTCACGCGGTCCTATCTCCCCTTACTAGCTGTGCCACGGGAGGTTAGAGCCGATTGCCAGGGGTTGACAGCGGTGCACTACAGGGCCCAAATCAATACCAGCGGCTCTCTTAACTGGGGGTAGCGCTAAATATATTTTTATCATTAATTTTATTATAATTTCCAAGACAATCTATGTTTACCATGTATTAGAACAATGGACTATTTACTAATGTGTTCATTACTATACATTGTGAATCATGTCGATATTGTTTGAAACTGTCAAGGTGCCTTTTACTGTCAACAGTGCTACATATTTTTACCATGGAGTCTATGTATATCCATTAGGAATCATGAAATATATCTTTGCATACCTATTTTCCTTAGTCGTGCTTCATATAAAGTCCCAACCAGTCCCCTTCTTTTAATTCTTCTCCTATAAGACTTTTGGTGCTTAGACAGTGTTGGCTATTTCTGGCCTTACTTTGGTAGTTAATCTGAATTTCTTTCATCTGTTAATATTTCTTGCTAATTATTTCCTTATCACTTTGTGTAAATGTTAAAATGAATTGCTGTTGGAGTATACAGTATATCCCCACCTTCAATAACATTAAGCTATGGATTCAAATTAGTTTCTAAAATGGCTGCAGGGTCATAAAGCAGGCACCTCCACTTGCCTAATCACAGGCTTGTTTTTTTATTTAAGCGATATCCTTAAAAAATATGCACTTTATTATTTAAATATTGACTCTCAACTTTTTTCATCCCAGCATCCACCTATTGCCCATCAATTGCAATAACTGGATTTTAGTGGTGTATCCAGCGTATGGCCCTTTCCCCTTCATGCCACTTGAAGGCATCAAGTGTTATAGGTGCTATAGCAACCCCACAAATTCTGCTAGCACCCCAAAGCACCCCCATCAATTTAGCAGTTTAAAGCACTCTTATTTTACTGTGAGATCCCAAAGTCCTCTATTTAATGGTGCCACACAGCGTAATGTGTTTCCATGGTACAGGAGGCTACCCCCCCCCCCCCCCTGTACTGTTCATGAGAAAGATGCTGATCGAGGGTTGATGCCGCCAGCGCCAAGCTCAGATTTCAGGAGAGGATGGAAGTTTGCTTCTGTCCAGACCTACTCCACCTCCTGTCTTCTGCCATGCTGCCACTGCTGTACTTATGATAAGGAAGGGGACTGATATAAGAAGGGGCTCTGAGGTCTCAAATTTGGAAGGGGGCCCTATGTGTGTGTGTGGGGGGGGGGTTTGACTCTAAATACACTTATGTGAGTGTGCTCTGAGGATACTGGTGTGGGGGCAGGGGGGGGGGACTCCGAGGACACTGATGTGAGGGTTCTTTGAGGACATTGGTATGAGGGGGTTCTGAGTACACTGATTCGAAGGGGCTCCAATAACACGGATGTGAGAGGGTTTTGAGGACACAGAGGACACAGTTGTAAGGGGAGCTCTGAGGCACTGATGTGAGGGGGCTCTGAGGACTCTGATATAAGGGGGGCTCTGAGAACACTGATGTGAGGAGGCTCTGAGGACTGTGGTGAGGGAGAGCTCAGCGGACACTTGTGTAAGAAGGTTCTGAGGAACTGTAATGTGGGAGGGCTCTGAAAACACTGAAATGAGAGAAACTCTGGTTCGAAGAACACTGATGTGAGGGGGCTCTTAGGACTGTAGTGTGAGAGTGCACTGAGGACAGTGGTGTGAAGAGGTCTCTGAGGACTGTGACATGAGTGAAGACACTGGTGTAAGGGGGTTTTGAGGACACTCATGTGAGAGAAACTCTGGTTCCAAGGAAACTCTGGTTCCAAGGGCTTTGAGGACACACTGATGTGTGGGGAGCTTTGTCTCTGAGGACAATGATGTGAGGGTGACTGTGATTACACTGATGTGAAGGAGTTCAGGGGACTGTGATATGAAAGGGCACTGAGGAAACTGGTGTGAGGGGAGATCTGAGGACTTTGATGTGAAGAAGGGGGGGCTCTCGGGACTCTGATGTGAAGGAGGCTACAAGGACACAGGTGTGAAGGGGTTCTGAAGACTCTTAAGTAGGGATGAGCCAAACACCGCCCGGTTCGGTTCGCATCCAGAACATGCGAACGGACCAAAAGTTTGCGCAAACTTTCAAACACCTTTAAAGTCTATGGGACTCAAACGTGAGAAATCAAAAGTGTGAATTTTAAGGCTAATATGCAAGTTATTGTCCGAAAAAGGGTTTAGGGACCCGGGTCCTGCCCCAGGGTACATGTATCAATGCAAAAAAAAGTTTTAAAAACTATCATTTTTTCAGGAGCAGTGATTTTAACGATGCTTAAAGTGAAAAAATAAAAGTGAAATATTCCTTTAAATATCATGCCTGGGGGGGGGGGGGGGGGGGGGTCTATAGTATGCCTGTAAAGTGGCGCATGTTTCCAGTGTTTAGAACGGTCCCTGCACAAAATTAAATTTCTAAAGGAATAAAAGTAATTTAAAACTGCTTGTGGCTTTAATGTAATGTCTGGTCCCGGCAATATAGATGAAAATCATTGAGAAAAATGGCATGGCTACCCCCCCCCCCCCCCCAGCCCATTACCAGCCCATTTGGGTCTTGTATGGATATTAAGGGGAACCCCACACCCAAATTAAAAAAAGGAAAGGTGTGGGGCCCCCAGGCCCTATATACTCTGAACAGCAGTATGCAGGCGGTGCAAACAAGACAGGGACTGTAGGTTTATTCTTAAGTAGAATCTGTTTGTAATTTTGAACTGGTACATTTTTAAAGTGTAGCGCCAGTCAAAAAATCAATTTTTAAGCTTTTTGGAAAACATAGGGAAGGGTTATCACCCCTGTAACATTTGTTTTGCTGTCTGTGCACCTGTTTAGAAGATTTCACCTCACTTTCTGTCCCAATGACAATTGGATTTAGAAAATTTGGGTTTTCTAGGGAAACAAGGATTGGTGATAAAGTATCAGTGGAGAGGAGACACCTTTTTCCCATATTTACTCTTACAGGAGAGAATTTTCCTTCCTAGGGGTAGATTTCCTCTCACTTCCTGTTGTCTCCCTCCGTTTGTAAGTAGGAGTCGTTTAAAAGTCGGATGTTTGAAAGTAGGGGCCTGCCCTATGTACTCTGCAGAAATTTGGGCCTTAGGTGTTGGTGTTGCCACAACACTGTAAGCCCTCACAGTTAGAGTTGAGCGGACACCTGGATGTTTGGGTTCGACAGGTTCGGCCGAACTTCGGAAAAAAGTTCGGGTTCGGGACCGAACTTTAACCCGAACCCGGACCCGAACCCGAACCCCATTGAAGTCAATGGGGACCCGGACTAAAAAGGACTAAAAAGGCTCTAAAAAAGTAATGGAAAGGGCTAGAGGGCTGCAAATGGCAGCAAAATGTTGTTAAGAGCATGGCAAGTGCTCTGCAAGCAAATGTGGATAGGGAAATAACTGAAAATAACATAAAAAAAAAAAAATATGCTGGAGGCCCCCTTTTCAGCAGAAGAGGTACGGGAAGTCATTAAAAACCTCAGAAACTCAACGGCACGATGCCACACATATGGTGGGAATGCCCCAGAATACGCCCTTTCTGGAATAAATTATTCAATTTAATGGATAAGCTAATGGGAAAATAAAATACTTTGAAATAAAAATGTAGCGGGGTGCTAAATTTAAGGGAAGTGTTTGAGTGGTAAATAGGCTCAAACACCCTAATTCTGTAGGATTCATGGACCATTTTGTCCTCGGGGGACAGTATTGGTGTGCAGTTCCCTGCGGCCTACAGGTGGCGCTGCCATGGTAGGCTAGGGTTGAACCGCCGATACAGTGCTGTGCCTTTTGTGTCCCCTCTTGGCAGTAGTACAGCGGGACGGGGAACCTGCTGTGCATGCCGGGAGAGCATATAAAAGGGGCAGACCTTTGGCCTGGGGGCTGATGTCCAGTGGGGTCCACGCCCAGGTGCCTTCGGCCTGGGTGCATGTGTTCCTGTTCCATCTCGGGTACCTTTAGCCTGGGGTGAGGTACTATCCTGGAGTTCCTGCTGCCCTGGGTATGGAGGCCTAGGTGCGGGAGTAAAGCCTGGAGTCCAGAGCCTTCGTCTGGAGTCCGCTAAGGGTCGAGGAGTCTTAGGGTGCCGCCTCGTGTAGGGGACCATGTTCCAGGGAAGGGAGGATCATTCTGATGGACCGATGTGGGAGTCACGGTGAAGGAAGGGTCTGTAGACTCCCTGGAGAGATGTCTTCCCCTTGATATGGGCTAGGTTCATAGAAGGAGAAGCTCAAGGTCATCTTGACTGTATCAGAGGCCTTATTCACCCGGCCCGTGGCAGGGGCCTTATACACCCTGGTCTGTGGCAGAGACCAAAGTTCTCCAGGTCCGTGGCAGGGGCCTTGTACACCCGGTCTGTGGCAGAGACCAACTTCAAGGTCTGTGGCAGAGACCGTGCACCTAAAACTGTTTGAGAAACCTAAGCAGTGAAGTGAATGTGCTACGTTTGTGCCTGGACCTCCTCCACACCTTAAGCTGTCCTGTTTCTTTGCTCTAACCTTTTCTATCCGAGTAGAGTTTATTTTGCCATGAGAGAATAAGAGTTGTAATTTCAGCTGGTGTGGACATTGACTTTACTGGGAATTAAAGGACTTGCCTCTACCTACAGTAGAGGTGAGAATCATCCTCTGGAGGAGTTTTGACTCCGGCTGTGGACTCGGCCCGTCAAGTACACCGCTCAACCTCTTTATATAGGATGGTACGGGCTGGTAGTGCGGTGTGCCTTTCTCCCTCCTGCGAGGAGCCAACAACATAAAGGCAGGTAAGGGGGAAAGGATCTGTGCGCTACAAAAAAATAAAATAAAAATTATAATCTTGACCTAGGAGGACGAGGTCCATATGGAGAAGGAGGTTGAGGTGGCGCTGGATGTGGCTGTGTAGGTGGAAGCAGCGGTGGAGGAGGACGAGGTAGCCAACACTGGTTCAAAAATACAACAATGGCTGGGTAAGGCCAGTGATGTGTCGAATTCTGTCCCCCGTCAAATAGTGTCCACCCTGTACTGCGCTTGCTCAGTATGTAGGACAAAGGGATTTCAAAAATCTCCCAAGACGAACGGCGCCTGCGTGGTGAGTTCAGGTGAAGGCCACACCATCCGTGGTTCAAGCCGAGCCAAGTGAGGCCGTGCCCGAAGCGTGACGATCGAAGCGAGCCCGTGAGGGGCCCTGTTACTATGTGCTACCATATGTCCACTTGGATGGTGGGGCTTGAACCTGCACTCACTGCGCAGGCACCGTTCATCTTCGGAGATTTTGTTAATCTCCTTGTCCTCTGTACTGCGCAAGCGCTGCGCCTTCGCAGTATGGGCCGGACACAATCCGATGGCCGGACAGTTTTTGTCACAACACCGGTATACATGTCTATTCTGCACAAGGTACGGACAAGTCCTGTGGGATCCATGCCTGGTTCATTTTAATGAACTTGAGCTTGTCCACATTGGCTCTGGACAGGCGGCTGCGCTTGTCTGTGATAACGCCCCCTGCCGTGCTAAATACACGTTCAGATAATACACTGGCTGCAGGGCAGGCCAGCACCTCCAAGGCATAAAGGGCAAGCTCAGGCCATGTGCCCAATTTGGAGACCCAGAAGTTAAAGGGGGCAGACCCGTCATCCAGTACGTGTAGGCCTGTGGACACATACTGCTCAACCATGTTGGTGAAATGCTGCCTCCTGCTAAGACGTTCCATCTCAGCTGGTGGTGCTGGTTGTTGTGGCGTGCTGACAAAGCTTTTCCACATTTCAGCCATGCTAACCCTGCCTTCTGAGGTGCTGCCGGTGCCCCGGCTGCGTTGGCGACCTCTTCCTCCTCCTCTGCCTTCGCCTTTTGCTTCCACCGTACGCCCGCTGTCAGGTGGGAATGCCACCAGCAGCGCGTCTACCAGCGTGCGCTTGTACTCGCGCATCTTACGATCCCGCTCCAGTGAGGGAATTAAGGACGGTACGTTGTCCTTGTAACGGGGATCCAGCAGGGTGGCCACCCAGTAATCAGCACCAGTTCAAATGTGGGCAACTCGGCGGTCATTGTGGAAACACTGCAGCATGTAATCGCTCATGTGTGCCAGGCTGCCCAGAGGAAAAGAAAAGCTGTCCTCTGTGGGAGGTGTATCGTCTGTGTCCTCTGTATCCCCCCAGCCACGCACCAGTGATGGCCACGAGCTGGTCTGGGTGCCACCCTGCTGTGAAAATGGCTCCTCCTCCTCCTCCTCCATCTCCTCCTCCACCTCGTCATCCTCCAGAACTGTGCCCTTTCTGCCGGACAATTGTGTACCTGGCGTTTGTTGGTGCAGGAACCCACCCTCGTAGCCACTTGTGAAAGACTGCCCTGAAAGCCTTTGAAATGATCCTGCTTCCTCCTCCTCCTCCTCATCCTCCTGTGCCACATCCTCTTCCATCATCGCCCGAAGCGTTTTCTCAAGGAGGCATAGAACTGGGATAGTAACGCTGAGAACGGCGTCATTGGCACTGGACATGTTGGTGGAGTACTCGAAACAGCGCAACAAGGCACACAGGTCTCGCATGGAGGCCCAGTTATTGGTGGTGAAGTGGTGCTGTTCCGCAGAGCGACTCACGCGTGATCGCTGCAGCTGAAACTCCACTATCGCCTGCTGCTGCTCGCACAGTCTGGCCAGCATGTGCAAGGTGGAGTTCCACCTTGTGGGCACGTCACATATGAGGCGGTGAGCGGGAAGGCCGAAGTTACGCTGCAGCGCTGACAAGCGAGCAGCAGCAGGGTGAGAACGCCGAAAGTGCGCACACACAGCCCGCACTTTCTGCAGCAGCTCTGGCATATTGGGGTAATTTTTAAGGAACCTCTGGACCACCAAGTTCAGCACATGCGCCGGGCAAGGGATGTGCGTCAAACCGGCTAGGCCCAGAGCTGCTACGAGATTTCGCCCATTATCGCACAACACCAGGTCGGGCTTGAGGCTCACTGACAGCAACCACTCATTGGTCTGTTGTTCCATGTCCCTCCACAACTCCTGCGCGGTGTGGGGTTTTTCCCCCAAACAGGAAAGTTTTAAAACTGCCTGCTGTCGTTTACCCCTGGCTGTGCTGAAGTTGGTGGTGAAGGTGTTACGCTGACCGGATGAGGAGGCGGTAGAGGATGAGGAAGCGGAGTAGGAGGAGTTAGCAACAGGAGGCAAACTGAAGCGCCCTGCAATCCTCGGTGGTGGAAGGACATGCGCCAAACTGCTATCTGCCTCAGGCCCAGCCGCCACTGCATTTACCCAGTGTGCTGTTAGGGAGATATAACGTCCCTGACCGTGCTTACTGGTCCACGCATCCGTAGTTAGGTGGACCTTGCCACAGAGGGCGTTGCGCAGTGCACACCTGATTTTGTCCCCCACTTGGTTGTGCAGGGAAGGGATGGCTCGCCTGGAAAAGTAGTGGCGGCTGGGCACGACGTAGTGTGGGACAGCCAATGCCATCAGGCTTTTAAAACTCTGCGTCTCCATCAGACGGAATGACAGCATTTCAAAGGCCAGGAGTTTTGAAATGCTGGCATTCAGGGCCAGGGATCGCGGGTGGCTAGGGGGGTACTTCCTCTTCCGCTCCAATGTTTGGGAGATAGAGAGCTGAACGCTTCCATGGGACATTGTGGAGATGGTTGGTGACCCAGGTGGTAGTGTTGCTGGCAGATCCTCTGTTTGCAGGGTGGCAGGTGCCACTGTCACTACAGAGGTGGATGAAGAGGCCGAGACTGCAGCAGAAGAGGAAGCAGGAGGAGCCAGAGACCTTTCTTGGTTTTTGAGGTGTCTACTCCACTGCAGCTCGTGCTTTGCACTTAGATGCCTGGTCATGCAGGTTGTGCTCAGGTTGAGAACGTTTATGCCTCGCTTCAGGCTCTGATTGCACAGCGTGCAAACCACTCGTGCCTTGTCATCAGCACATTGTGTGAAGAACTGCCACGCTAGGGAACTCCTTGGACCTGGCTTTGGTGTGCTCGGTCCCTTGCTGCGTTGGGCAGTAGCAGACATACTGTCTAGGGGACGGACGCTACGCTTTTGCACCCTGCTCCCTCTTCTGCTGTGCTGGTGGCTCTGTGCGACCACCGCCTCTTCCTCCAAACTACACTGGTCAACTGCATAACGTTGATTCCATGTGGGGTCGAGGACCTCATCGTCCTCCACATCATCTTCCACCCAGTCTTCACCCCTGCCCTCCTTGTCTGTCTGCACAATTGCGAAAGCAGCAGCAGTTGGCACCTGTGTTTCGTCATCATCCGAGACGTACTGCGATGGTCCTCCCATGTACTCATCATGAAACATAAGTGGTTGGGCATCGGTGCACTCAATCTCTTCCACTTCTGGGGCAGGGCTAGGTGGATGGCCCTGGGAAACCCTGCTAACAGAGTCATCGAAAAGCAGAAGAGACTGCTGCATGATTTGGGGCTCAGACTGCTTGGCTGATTTGCAAGGGGGTGAGGTGAAAGACTGATGGACATGGGTTTCAGGTGCCAACTCTGATCTTTCATCAGAAGAGTGGGTGGGAGACAATGTGAAGGAACCCGAGGCACTGTCAGCAACCCAATCTACTATCGCTTGTACTTTTCCTGGCCTAAACATTCGTACAGCCTCATTAGGCGCGAAAAAATACTGCCGCAGGCTCGGTCGCCTACTCGCACCTGAGGAAGGTGTTTCACTTGTGCGTGTATCTGGCACAGATCCACCACGTCCTCTCCCTGCAACAGGAGCTCCACCAGCAGCACCACGACCGAGGCCACCAAGTCCCTTTGACCTTCTCCTCATATTTTCCAAATTTAGGATGTTGCCCTAAATGGGTGTTTTTGGAAGAGCAGAACACACCCACAGTACGTAACCGATGAATCACACAGCTACAGAACTGCAGAAAATGCTATTAAAAAAAATGTTTTTTTTTTAGTATAGCACAGTAGAAGAAAACTATATATAAATTGTTTATTTCACACACCTCCACATATGTATAACACACTGCAAAATATTTTTTGTGGCCCTAAATGGCGTTTTTTGGAAGACCACAATACACCCACAGTACGTAACCGCTGAATCGCACAGCTACAGAACTGCAGAAAATGCTATTCAAAAATGTTTTTGTTTTTTTAGTATAGCACAGTAGAAGAAAACTATATATAAATTGTTTATTTCACACACCTCCACAAATGTATAACACACTGCAAAATATTTTTTGTGGCCTTAAATGGCTCTTTTTGCAAGCGTACATTAAAGTGCAAATTTTATTTTTTATTTATTTTTTGCCCTAAACGGGTCTTTTTTTGCACGAGCAAAATAAAATGGATTTTTTTTTTTTTTTTTGCCCAATGGGTCTTTTGGAAAAGAGCACAATAAAGTGCTTTTTTTTTTTTGTCCTAAATGGATCTTTTTCCAAGAGCAGAATACACCCACAGTATGGAAACGGTGTATCTCTCAACGTAATATATGCAGTGCTGGTGCACTGAGCTTGCAGATAAAAGGTAGATTTTCTCTGACACTGGGCTCATAGCAGTGTAAAAAGACTGCACTGCAACACAAACAGGTAAACCTATGCAGATCGCTGAGTTATATCTCTGAATCTGGACTCCTATTCCTATATAATATATCTCTCTCCCTAAAAGCAAAAAACAGGAACCTGGCCCTACACTACACTGTCTCTATCTTTTCCCTCAGATTCCAGAATCAGGACTAACTCATGTATTTTTCTATCTCTCCCTAAAAGCAGCAGCAGCAGACTAGATCCTCTCCCTATCTATTCTGAAGCAGAGTGACGTGTGTGCTGTGTGCCTCTAGCTTATATAGAAGCTAGGTCACATGTTGCACTGACCAATCACAGCCATGCCATTAGTAGGCATGGCTATGATGGCCTCTAAGGGCACACCAGCTAATCAAAAGGTGATTGGCTGGCCCCTGAAGCATTTCTAAATGCGTAATTAGATTGCCGAACCCGAACCCGGACTTTTGCGCAAAGTCCGGGTTCGGGTTCGGGAAAAAGCTAAAGTTCGGTACGGACCCGAACTTTACAGTTCGGGTTCGCTCAACACTACTCACAGTTACTCTTGGTGGGCACAGGAACGGGCCCTGCTGTGAAATATTAGATCAAGAATTTTAATTACATGCCCCTGTTGAACAGGGTCAGAAAAATTGTGCCCTTGGTGGTGGATGGTGTGGTGGTGTTGCCACAACACTGTAAGCCCTCACAGTTACTCTTGGTGGGCGCAGGAATGGGCCCTGCTGTGAAATATTAGATCAAGAATTGTAATTACATGCCCCTGTTGAACAGGGTCAGAAAAATTGGGCCTTTGGTGGTGGACGGTGTGGTGGTGTTGCCACAACACTGTAAGCCCTGTGACAGCAGGCAGGTAAAATCACCAGGTTGCATCCAGGATGGAAGGTATATATGTCCTAGATTCAGGCTTTATGCCGATTTATACCACTAGGGGGAGTGCTGGGAGTCTTGCAAGGGAAGAGTTAATGAGCCCAGCTGAAGTAAGTGGGCTCATTAGGGCCTCTACAAGAACTCCCAGCATGCTAAGGGAGATGCTCCAACCTGGAACCAGATCTGTGTGGATAGTCTGGGGAGTGTGATCTCTGTGCGGTGAGCCAAAGCCTGTGTGGTTATTGCTAAGAACTTCTAAAAGCAGGGAGCTAGGGACTGGGACAGCACAAGGCTGTACCCAGTTGTTAGTTAGGGACACCAACGTGTGTAGTGAGCGGTCAAGTTGACCAGGATTTCTTTTCCTGTTTCTTTTGTTTTTGCTGTATTTTTTTGTCTGTATATAGTTCAAATAAAACCACACCCTTTTGTTTTCTCCTACCACTGTCTGCTGTGCCTGTTTTTGTGTGATGAACCCATCCAGGGGGTCAAACACACCCGCTTCTGAGTTAACCCCCTCACAGTTGGTGGAGAACCAGTGGCAGTTTTTTTTTTAAGGCCAGCATGGAGGAGATACTGAAACAGCTGGCTCTAGCAAATGCCAATCAGCAGCAAACAAATGCAGGTTTGCAAAAGAGCCTTGTAGCTCAACAACAGAGCCTCGCAGCCCAGCAGCAAGCTCATCAACAGAGTCTGGCAGCCCAGCAGCGAGCTCATAGACAGAGTCTGGAAGCTCAGCAACAAGCCCAGCAGCAATCTGAGGCCCGCTTCATAGACCTGTTGCAGAAACAAGAACAGAGACTACAGCAACAAATGGAGACATTAATGCAGCAACGTCCGCAGACCAGTGAGGCAAGTAGTTCCACTAATACTGCGTCCTTTGGGGTGAGTCGTTTACTGACAAAAATGACTGGAGAGAATGAGAGGGTGGGAGTTCTACCTAAGGTCTGGCGAGAACAGCCTGGGAAGTCAGGGGCTCAAGAGGCAGCAAAAAGGATTGTTTGCTACCGCTGCCGACAAGAGGGACATATTGCAGCAAATTGCCCGGTTGTGGATGAAACCATGCAATGTGACTTTCTAAGGGACAGACGTCAGTCGCTGTTTGCGACAGTCGCATGCACTGCCATTCGGGGAACTGAGAAACATTTATGCAAAATGTGTATTAATGGTAAAAATGTTGTTGTGTTGCTGGATTCAGGTAGCCTGGTGACACTGATAAAAGCTGAGTTAGTCACTACAAAGGTCTTAGGGAATAACAAGGTAGCTGTTATTTGTGTGCATGGGGACACCCGAGAGTATCCTGTGACTACAGTGTGTTTTGAGACCTCCAAAGGTAACCTCTCTCATCAGGTGGGGTTAGTGTCTCAGTTACCACATGATGCCATTGTGGGAAGGGATTTTCCAAAGTTTTGGGAACTCTGGGATTGTCCTGAGCCCCCCACTGGTGCCCCTATATACCAGGAATGTGATAGCCAGAATTCCCCTGAGAGTGGTGAGGACTCTCCAGAATTCCCCTTGTTGGTATTGGCAGGGGAGACTCGAGAAACTGGGAAGGAGCCAACATCCTCAGACGAAAACGTGCCGTAGGTGGCGTTTTCTGATCTCGAGGTTCACAAGGAAAATTTTGCCACAGAACAGTTAAAAGACCCCACCCTAATAAAGGCACGGGAAAACGTAGTGAAAATAGATGGCGAGTTAGTGAACCCAGATGAGACCTGCACTTACCCATACTTCATCGTGGAAAAGGACCTACTGTATCGGGTGGCTAAAAGGGCAGAAGAAACCATTGAGCAGCTTGTGGTCCCCAAACATTACAGGAAGTTGGTGTTAGAGTTGGCCCATGGGCACATTCTTGGAGGTCATCTGGGGACAGAGAAAACCAGAGAGAGAGTATTGCAAAGATTCTATTGGCCTGGGGTCATGAAGGAAACAGAAAATTATTGTTCCTCCTGCCCTGTGTGTCAGAGGTCGGCACCGATGCCACATTTCCGTAACCCGCTGGTACCTCTTCCCATCATTGAGGTCCCCTTTGAGAGGATCGCAATGGATTTGGTAGGTCCGATAATGAAGTCCGCTAGGGGGCATCAGTACATTTTGGTTATATTGGACTATGCCACCCGGTATCCGGAAGCGATTCCTCTCCGAAATACCTCGGCCAAAACCATAGCCAAAAAGCTATCTCTTGTTTTTAGCCATATGGGTATTTGTAAGGAACTGCTTACAGACCAAGGTACACCCTTTATGTCCCGGGTTATGAAAGAGCTGTGCAAGTTGTTCAAAGTGACACAATTGCGTACATCCGTGTATCACCCCCAAACAGATGGGTTGGTTGAAAGATTCAACAAAACCCTAAAACAAATGTTAAAGAAGGTGGTGGATAGAGATGGAAAGGATTGGGACTGTCTAATCCCCTATTTAATGTTTGCCATTCGGGAGGTACCCCAATCCTCTACGGGTTTCTCACCCTTTGAGTTACTCTATGGGAGACACCCAAGAGGGCTGTTGGATATCGCCAAGGAAACTTGGGAAAGTGAGAGTTCTCCCCACAGGAGTGTGATTGAGCATGTCGCCCTGATGCAAGATAGAATTGCACAGTGTAATGCCGAGCGCTCCGGGTGTCCCATCCATCCCGGAGCGCCCGCGGCGTCTGTCCCCCTGCAGCGCTCCGGTCGGCCCCTCTGGCCGTGAGCGCTGCTCTGATGCTGACGGGGATGCGATCCATGCGGCGGCACCTGTCCGCCCGCGGATCGCATCCCATCCTGCTCACCGGCCTCCTCCTCCTGCTCCGTCCCGGCGCGCGCGGTCCCGCTGCTCTCCAGGGCGCGCGCGCCGGTCTTCTTAAATTTAAAGGGCCAGTGCACCATTGATTGGTGCCTGGTCCAATTACTGTGTACACACCCAAAACACTTAAAAACCCACTCCCCCTTCCTGTCCTTGCCGGATCTTGTTGCCTTAGTGCCCTGAGAAAGCGTTTTGTAGTTGCCTTGCCAGTGTATCTGACCTTCTGCCGTTGCCCCTGACTACGAACCATTGCCGCCTGCCCTGACCCTCCGCTACCTCTGACCTTGCCTCTGCCTAGTCCCTGTGTACCGTGCCTATCTCAGCTGCCAGAGAAGTCGAGCCGCTACTGGGGGACACGACCTGGTTGCTACCGCCGCAGCAAGTCCATCCCGCTTTGCGGCGGGCTCTGGTGAAAACCGGTAGCTGCTTAGAACCGGTCCTCCAGTGCGACCCGTGCCTTCGCCTCTCTGGCACAGAGGATCCACCTCCTGTGTCCTCACTAGCCACCAGTCCGGGCCCTGACAGTAGATCCGGCCATGGATCCCGCTGAGGTACCGCTGCCAAATCTCGCTGACCTCACTACCGTGGTTGCCCAGCAGTCGCAACAGATCGCCCAACAAGGACAGCAGCTGTCGCAGTTGACCGCCATGGTCCAGCAGCTTCTGCCGCCACAGCCTCCAGCATCTTCCCCTCTCCGAGCTGCCGCTACTACCTCGAGAATTCGCCTGTCTCTTCCGGAGAAATTTGACGGGGATTCTAGGATGTGCCGGGGATTCTTGTCCCAATGTTCCCTGCATCTTGAGATGATGTCTGACCAGTTTTCCACAGAACAGTCTAAAGTGGCATTCGTGGTCTCTCTGTTGTCTGGAAAGGCCTTGGCCTGGGCCACGCCACTCTGGGACCGCAACGACCCTGCTACAGCCACCGTTCAGTCCTTCTTTGCTGAGGTTCGCAGCGTTTTTGAGGAACCAGCCTGAGCCTCATCCGCTGAAACCGCCCTCCTTAACCTTGTCCAAGGAAACTCCTCTGTGGGCGAATATGCCATACAGTTCCGCACACTGGCCTCAGAGTTAGCCTGGAATGATGAGGCTCTCTGCGCGACCTTCAAGAAGGGTTTATCCGGCCACATCAAGGATTGTCTGGCCGCACGAGAGATACCCTCTTCCTTGACGGAACTCATCCATTTAGCTACCCGCATCGATATGCGCTACGTCGAAAGACGCCAAGAGCTTCGCCAGGAGAAAGATCTCGTTGGCACCAGGCGTTATCCGCGCCTGGCTCCTCTCTTTCTGAATCCTATGCATCCTGTTACCGTGCCTCCCGCCGAGGAGGCCATGCAAGTGGACCGGTCTCGCCTGACCCTACAAGAGAGGTCTCGCCGTAGGAACGAGAACTTATGCCTTTATTGTGCGAGCTCTGAACACTTCCTAAAAGACTGCCCTATTCGTCCTCCGCGTCAGGGAAATGCCCGCACCTAGTGAACGTGGGAGAGGCGTTACTAGGTGTGAATTCTTCCTCTCCATGTCTGACTATTCCTGTGCAGATTTCTCCTTCTGCTGGCTCCCTCTTCTCTGCGGTGGCCTTCCTGGACTCTGGTTCTGCAGGAAACTTTATTGAAGCCTCTTTCATCAACAGGTTCAACATTCCTGTTACCCGTCTCATCAAACCCTTCTTCATTTCCTTTGTAAATGGAGAGAATTTGGATTGTACCGTGCGTTACCGCACCGAACCCCTGCTCATGTCCGTTGGTGTTCTTCACCAAGAAAAGATTGAATTCTTTGTTTTGCCGAACTGTACTTCTGACATCCTTCTTGGCCTACCCTGGCTCCAGCGTCACACTCCTACCCTCGACTGGACCACTGGGGTGACTCCTGTCACAAGCATTGCCTTAAGTCTGTACCGACCTGTCAAGTCCCCATCACTACTCCTTTGCCTGGCCTTCCAAAGGCCTATCAGGACTTTTCTGATGTCTTTTGCAAAAAACAGGCGGAGGTCTTACCACCACAAAGACCCTACGACTGCCCCATTGACTTTCTCCCAGGTACAACACCACACCGTGGCAGAATTTACCCTCTCTCCTCTCCTGAAACCAAGGCCATGACTGAATACATTCAGGAGAACCTCAAGAGAGGTTTTATTAGGAAATCATCTTCTCCAGCCGGAGCGGGGTTCTTCTTCGTGGCCAAGAAGGACGGATCTCTACGCCCTTGCATAGACTATCGTGGTCTCAATAAAATCACTATTAAAAACCGCTACCCTCTGCCTCTCATCTCGGAACTCTTTGACCGTCTGCGCGGAACAAAAGTTTTTTCTAAATTGAACCTCAGGGGCGCTTATAACCTCATCAGAATCCGTAAAGGAGATGAATGGAAAACCGCATTTAACACCAGAGATGGTCACTTTGAATATCTCGTCATGCGGTTCGGACTTTGCAACGCCCCTGCAGTCTTTCAAGATTTTGTCAACGAAATCTTCCGGGACCTACTGTATACCTGTGTGGTTGTCTATCTTGACGACATCCTAATCTTCTCTGCCAACCTTGAGGAACATCGGCTCCATGTCCGTCAAGTGCTCCAGCGCCTCCGCGTAAATCATCTTTACGCTAAATTTGAAAAATGCCTTTTTGAGCGCAGCAGTCTTCCTTTCCTAGGTTATCTGGTCTCTGGACAAGGTCTTCAAATGGACCCTGACAAACTCTCCGCAGTCTTGGGTTGGCCACGCCCCTCTGGACTTCGTGCTATCCAACGCTTCCTTGGATTCGCCAACTACTATCGTCAGTTCATACCCCACTTCTCCACCATCGTTGCTCCTATAGGGGCACTGACCAAAAAAGACGCGAATCCTAGGTCCTGGCCGCCTCAAGCGGAGGAAGCCTTTACTCGCCTTAAGACCGCCTTCTCCTCTGCACCTGTCCTGTCTCGGCCAGATCCTCTAAAGCCATTCTTCCTTGAAGTTGACGCCTCCTCGGTAGGAGCCGGAGCTGTGCGTCTTCAAAAAAACGCTTAAGGGAAAAACGTCACTTGTGGTTTTTTCTCTAAAACTTTCTCCCCTCCGGAAAAAAACTATTCCATAGGTGACCGTGAACTGTTGGCCATCAAGTTGGCATTAGAAGAGTGGAGACATCTCCTGGAAGGATCCCTTCACCCTATCTCCATCTACACTGACCATAAAAATTTGTCCTACCTTCAGTCCGCTCAGCGCCTAAATCCTCGCCAGGCCAGGTGGTCATTGTTCTTTCCTCGCTTCAACTTCCAGATCCATTTTCGGCCCGCAGACAAAAATGTCAGGGCTGATGCCTTGTCCCGTTTCTCCGATACCTCTGAAACCGGGACTCCTCCTCAACACATCGTACCCCCTGAGTGTCTGATTTCCTCTGCTCCCGCTTCTCTTGTGCCAATTTCTCCTGGAAAGACTTTCGTTCCTCCACGCCTTCGGCTTCAGATACTCAAGTGGGGCCATTCCTCCCATCTAGCCGGTCACGCTGGGATCAAAAAATCCATACAATTGATTGCCAGACACTATTGGTGGCCTACCCAGGAGAAAGATGTGACTGACTTTGTACGGGCCTGCACTATCTGTGCACGTGACAAGACTCCTCGCCAGAAGCCTGCAGGTCTTCTCCTTCCCCTACCTGTGCCTGAACAACCATGGTCCCACATCGCCATGGATTTCATCACGGACCTCCCTTTGTCTCGTAGTAACACTGTCATCTGGGTGGTCGTTGTCCGCTTTTCTAAAATGGCTCATTTTGTCCCGCTTCCTGGTCTGCCTACTGCACCTCAGTTGGCAAAGCATTTTTTTTCTTCAAATTTTCCGCCTCCATGGGCTGCCCTCACATATCGTCTCGGATAGAGGCGTTCAATTCATCTCATAATTTTGGAGAGCTCTCTGTACTCAACTAAAGATTAAGTTGAATTTTTCTTCCGCTTATCACCCGCAGTCCAATGGACAGGTGGAGAGAGTTAACCAGGTCCTTGGCGACTACCTACGACATTTTGTCTCCGCCCGTCAAGACGATTGGGTCGACCTATTGCCCTGGGCAGAATTCTCATACAATTTCAAGAACTCTGAATCTTCCTCCAAGTCGCCTTTCTTTGTGGTCTACGGCCGTCACCCATTGCCCCCCTCCCCATTCCCACGTCTTCTGGAGTTCCGGCCGTGGATGAATTAACTCAGGACTTTGCCTCTATCTGGAAAGAGACTCAAAAGTCGCTCTCACTGGCCTCTGCCCGCATGAAGAGACATGCAGATAAAAAAAGAAGAATCCCTCCTGTCTATGCCCCTGGTGACAAAGTGTGGCTCTCCTCCAAATATGTTCGGTTTCGGGTACCTAGCTACAAGCTGGGCCCTCGTTACCTCGGGCCATTTAAAATCAAAAACCAAATCAATTCTGTTTCTTACAAGCTCCACCTTCCTCCTTCTCTTCGTATTCCCAACTCTTTTCATGTGTCTCTTCTTAAACCCCTCATTCTTAACCGATTTTCCCCTAAGGTCACTGCTCCTGCTCCTGTCTCTGGTTCTTCTGATGTCTTCTCGGTGAAAGAGATCCTCGCCTCCAAGGTCATCCGAGGTAAAATATGTTTTTTAGTTGATTGGGAGAACTGTGGTCCTGAGGAAAGATCCTGGGAACCTGAGGCCAACATTTTAGATAAAGAGCTCATCCGTAGATTCTTGGGTTCCAAGAAGAGGGGGAGACCTAAGGGGGGGTACTGTAACGCCGAGCGCTCCGGGTGTCCCATCCATCCCAGAGCGCCCGCGGCGTCTGTCCCCCTGCAGCGCTCCGGTCGGCCCCTCTGACCGTGAGCGCTGCTCTGATGCTGGCGGGGATGCGATCCATGCGGTGGCACCTGTCCGCCCGCAGATCGCATCCCATCCTGCTCACCGGCCTCCTCCTCCTGCTCCGTCCCGGCGCGCGCGGTCCCGCTGCTCTCCAGGGCGCGCGCGCCGGTCTTCTTAAATTTAAAGGGCCAGTGCACCATTGATTGGTGCCTGGTCCAATTACTGTGTACACACCCAAAACACTTAAAAACCCACTCCCCCTTCCTGTCCTTGCCGGATCTTGTTGCCTTAGTGCCCTGAGAAAGCATTTTGTAGTTGCCTTGCCAGTGTATCTGACCTTCTGCCGTTGCCCCTGACTACGAACCATTGCCGCCTGCCCTGACCCTCCGCTACGTCTGACCTTGCCTCTGCCTAGTCCCTGTGTACCGTGCCTATCTCAGCTGCCAGAGAAGACGAGCCGCTACTGGGGGACACGACCTGGTTGCTACCGCCGCAGCAAGTCCATCCCGCTTTGCGGCGGGCTCTGGTGAAAACCGGTAGCTGCTTAGAACCGGTCCTCCAGTGCGACCCGTGCCTTCGCCTCTCTGGCACAGAGGATCCACCTCCTGTGTCCTCACTAGCCACCAGTCCGGGCCCTGACACACAGGTAATGCCAATCGTAAAGGAACATTTGGCCCAAGCGCAGTTGGCACAGCAGAGAGTGTACAACTGTGGGGCCAAGACCCGTACCTTTTCCCCGGGGGATAAGATATTGGTACTTGTCCCTACGGTTGAAAGCAAATTCCTTGCTAAATGGCAAGGCCCCTACGAGATAATGGAAAAAGTGAGCGAAGTGAATTACAAGGTCGGACAACCAGGAAGACGAAAGCCCGAACAGATCTATCACATTAATCTGTTGAAAGCCTGGAAGGATAGGGAATCCCTAGTGGCAGAAAATGTGTCACCAGCTCAGTCTGATTGCGTGATTCCGGAGGTTGGAATAGCAGTCACCTTGTCAAACCCCCAACAACAGGAGGTTAAAGAGTTTGTGCTTCGCAACAAGGAGGTTTTCTCTGAGCTACCGGGACAAACGTCTGGGGTAGAGCATGATATTATTACCCCGCCTGGTGAAAGGGTGAAGCTAAAACCCTATCGGATCCCAGAGGCCCGACGGGAGGCAATATGTGAGGAAGTACAGAAAATGCTTGAGTTGGGGGTGATAGAGGAATCCCAAAGTGATTGGTCCAGTCCCATAGTGTTAGTGCCTAAACCGGATGGGAACTGGCGATTTTGTAACGATTTTCGACAACTGAACAAAGTTACAAAATTTGACACCTACCCCATGCCACGTATAGATGAGTTGATCGACCGGCTCGGAACAGCCCGATACATGACAACTCTCAATCTCACAAAAGGGTATTGGCAAATTCCCCTGGCCAAATTGGCCAAGGAGAAAACCGCGTTTGTAACCCCAGACGGGGCGTTCCAATATAAAAGAATGCCGTTTGGATTACAGAATGCACCGGCAACATTCCAGCAGAAAATGGACCAGATACTGAGGCCCCATCAGAAGTATGCTGCGGCTTACCTGGATGATGTAATTGTCCATAGCACAGATTGGGCCTCACATCTGCCAAAAGTGCAAGCAGTCCTAGACTCTATCCGGGAAGCTGGGTTTATGGCCAACCCCAAGAAGTGTACCATTGGACAGGAGGAGGCCAAATATCTTGGGTACACCATTGGGAGGGAAGTGATAAAACCCCAAGTCAATAAAGTCGAGGCCATACAGAATTGGCCACGTCCCAACAGCAAGAAGCAGGTACGAGCCTTTCTGGGAATCGCTGGTTATTATCGGCAAATCATTCCCCACTTTGCCTCTCAGGCTGTGCCCCTAACCAACCTGACAAAAGGGAAAGAGTCTGTCATGGTTAAATGGACCCCAGAGGCTGAGGCAGCATTCCAATTCTTAAAAAAAGCCTTATGTAGCCAGCCAGTGTTGTACTCACCAGACTTCTCTAGTGATTTTGTCATACAAAGTGATGCATCAGACGTTGGGTTAGGAGCAGTATTGTTCCAGGTCTGGAACGGGGAAGAGCACCCAATCATTTACCTCAGCAGGAAATTGAAGTCCCATGAGGTAAATTACGCCACGATTGAGAAGGAGTGTTTAGCGGTGAAGTGGGCTCTAGATTCCCTTCGGTACTATCTGCTAGGGAGGCACTTTGACCTAATTACTGATCACGCTCCTTTAAAGTGGATGGCTCAAAACAAAGAGACAAATAGGAGAGTAAATAGGTGGTTCCTGGCCCTACAAGAATTCAACTTTACGGTAAAGCATCGCCCTGGCGTTCAAATGGGGAATGTGGATGCTTTGTCTCGAGTACATGCATGCCTTATTGCTTGTGTTCCAACCCCAAGGTTAAAACAAGAGGGGGGGTATGTGACAGCAGGCAGGTAAAATCACCAGGTTGCATCCAGGATGGAAGGTATATATGTCCTAGATTCAGGCTTTATGCCAATTTATACCACTAGGGGGAGTGCTGGGAGTATTGCAGGGGAAGAGTTAATGAGCCCAGCTGAAGTAAGTGGACTCATTAGGGCCTCTACAAGAACTCCCAGCATGCTAAGGGAGATGCTCCAACCTGGAACCAGATCTGTGTGGATAGTCTGGGGAGTGTGATCTCTGTGCGGTGAGCCAAAGCCTGTGTGGTTATTGCTAAGAACTTCTAAAAGCAGGGAGCTAGGGACTGGGACAGCACAAGGCTGTACCCAGTTGTTTGTTAGGGACACCAACGTGTGTAGTGAGCGGTCAAGTTGACCAGGATTTCTTTTCCTGTTTCTTTTGTTTTTGCTGTATTTTTTTGTCTGTATATAGTTCAAATAAAACCACACCCTTTTGTTTTCTCCTACCACTGTCTGCTGTGCCTGTTTTTGTGTGGTGAACCCATCCAGGGGGTCACACACACCCGCTGCTGAGTTAACCCCCTCACAGCCCTCACAGTTACTCTTGGTGGGCGCAGGAACGGGCTGTGAAATATTAGATCAAGAATTGTAATTACATGCCCCTGTTGAACAGGGGTAGAAAAATTTGGCTTTAGGCACTGGTACCACAACACTGCCACCCCTCACAGATACTATAGTTGGAGCGCAGGAATGAGCCCTGCTGCATAGTATTAGAGCAAAAATTGTAATTACACGCCCCTGTTAAACAGGGGCCGAAAAATTGGGCCTTAGGCACTGGTGCTGGTGCCACAACACTGCAACCCCTCACAGATACTCTAGTTGTAGCGCAGGAATGAGCCCTGCTGCAAAGTATTGCAGCAAAAATTGTAATTACACGCCCCTGTTAAACAGGGGCTGAAAAATTGGGCCTTAGCCACTGGTGGCGGTGCCCAGAACCAAAAATTTTCTTACACGCTATCAACATGAACATTGAAGAGGAAGAGGATAGTCACTCAGCATAACAGGATAGTCACTCAGCATCAGCATAGGCAATCTTGAAGGGATCTCACATTCAAAAAAATTATTCGGCTACATCAGCATCAGGTGCTTGGTAGCTGGTGATCCAAGACTGATTCATTTTTATGAAGGTCAGCCGATCGACCGAGTCGGTGGACAGGCGCACCCTGTGATCGGTTGCAAAACCTCCAGCAGCACTGAATGTGCGTTCCGAAAGAACGCTGGATGCAGGACAGGCCAGTAGTTCAATTGCATACTGTGCAAGCTCTGACCAGTGATCCATCCTCAAGACCCAGTAACCCAGAGGATTTTCGGTGGGAAAGGTGTCTAAGTCTGATCTTGCCCCTAGGTATTCCTGCACCATGTAAATCAGACTCTGGCAATTTTTGCTGGAACCGATCATACCTTGGGGCTGCGGACTAAAAAATTGTCTGAACGCATCAGTCAGACGGCCACCTTCTCCACCACTCCTTCTGTGACTGACCGAAGTCTCAGCAACACGTTGTCCAGGACCAGGAATTTGTAACCTTCCAGGCTCTGTAAACGCGTTGCACAAACCTTTCTGCAAGGCCTCCTGAAGATGTTTCATCCTCTGCTCCTTCTGCGACGGCTGGATAAGGTCCGCAACCTTACCCTTGTAACGTGGATCAAGGAGGGTTGCCAGCCAGAAAAGATCCCTCTCCTTTATACCACGAATACAAGGATCCTTTCGCAGGCTTTGCAGGATCAGGGAGGCCATGCAGCGTAGGTTTGCTAAGGCATTCAGTCCGGAGTCCTCTGGGTCACTAAGGAAGACATGATCCGCAGCCACCTCCTCCCAGCCACGTACAAGTCCATGGGTTTCTGGGGACTGTAAATGATCCCTTGAAGACTGCTGCTGATGCTGAGTGCTAGGCTCCACCTCCATGCTGACACAATCCTCCTCCTCCTCCTCCTCGTCCTCTTCCTGTGTGATCGGCTGGAACACTATCTGGATAAAGGGGGCCTTAAGAGGTAAGGAAGTCCTACTCTTCCTGCCTCTGTTCTACTTCAAATGCCCTGTCCATTATTCCATGCAGCGTGTGCTCCAACAGGTGGACAAGAGGGACAGTATCACTGATGCATGCACTGTCACTGCTCACCATTCTCGTGGCCTCCTCAAATGGTGACAGGACAGTGCATGCATCCCAGATCATGACCCACTGGCGTGGCAAAAAAAAAACAAGCTCCCCCGACCCTGTCCTGGTGCCATAGTCGCACAGGTACTCATTGATGTCCCTCTGCTGCGTGTGCAGCCCCTGCAGCATGGCCAATGTTGAGTTCCATCTGGTGGGCATGTCACAGATTAGGCGGTTCTTGGGTAGGTCAAATTCCTTTTGGAGGTCATCCAGCCAAACACTGGCATTATATGACTGGTGGAAATGCACACAGATTTTTCTGGCCTGCCTCAGGACATCCTGTAAGCCCGGGTACCTGCCCCCCAAGAACCGCTGCACCACCAAGTTAAGGACGTGAGCCAAACAGGGCATATGGGTCAGGTGTCCCTGTCGGAGGATGGAGAGGAGGTTGGTGCCATAGTCGCAAACCACCATTCCTGGTTTAGGCTGGCGTGGCGTCAACCACCTCTGAGCCTGCCCCTGCCCCAGTGTGGCTCCTGTCCCCAAAACAAAAAAGCACAAGCACTGCATGGCATCTTTTTGCCTGCGTACTTGCGTAGCCCCTTGAACGCCTATGGAGCACCGCTGGTTCCAAGGACAAATCAGCAGAGGAAGAGACCATGGAGGAAGAAGAAGAGGAGGGGGTGGAGGAGAGAGGTGTGTCAGAATCACCACTAGTAGCATTTTAGAGGCGTGGTGGCGGAACAACCTCCAACACTACTGCACCCTGTCCTGCATCCTTCCCAGCTGCCAGCAGAGTCACCCAGTGCGCCGTGAAAGATAGGTAACGTCCCTGTCCATGCCTGCTGGACCATGAGTCAGGGGTAATATGCACCTTACCGCTGACCGCCCTGTCCAGTAAGCCAAGACATTGCCTTCCACATGCCGGTAGGGAGCCGGAATCGCCTTCCGTGAAAAAAAGTGGCGTTTGGGAACCTGCCACTGAGGTACCGCACATTCCACAAACTCATGGAAGGGGGCAGAGTCTACCAAC
Source organism: Rana muscosa (assembly GCA_029206835.1). Classification (NCBI taxonomy): domain Eukaryota; kingdom Metazoa; phylum Chordata; class Amphibia; order Anura; family Ranidae; genus Rana; species Rana muscosa. Next base: position 319,266,365 of record CM055117.1, on the reverse strand, counting down.
TGAAAAGGCAGCAGTTGAAGTGCTAGCAATTTAGCCAAGCTAGCATTCAACCGCTGGGCATGTGGATGGCTGGGATCTAATTTCTTTCGCCGGTGTAGCAACTGGGGCAGGGAAATTTGCCTGGTACAATCGGACGTTGGTGTACCGATAGCAGATTGCCCGCAAGTACTTGGCAGTACTTCATGCCTCTCAGTGCAGGTTTCTGAGAGGACTGAAGGTAAAGTGGGGTTGGAGATCCCAGCTGATGAGGAGCAAGGAGAGGTCCGCTTTGTTCTTTGGTGTGGGTCTTTTATGTACGCTTGCCAACGGACTGCATGGCAGGTCGACATATGTCTGGTCAAGCATGTGGTTCCCAAGCGGCTGCTGTTTTGTCCACGCTTGATACGCTTCAGACATATATTGCAAATAGCAACCATGCGATCTGCTGCACACGTGTCAAAAAAGGCCCACACCAAAGAAGTTTTGGAAAAACACGCAGCAGCGCCCTGCACATGCGGAGCTCTGCGGTGTGATGCAGTCAGTTGGCTACCCTTAAGCTGGCAACTGGAGGGCATCCTGCCTCATTGGAGATGTGCCTCCTCCTCCTCTCTCCTATCAGGCACCCACGTAGAGTCAGTGACCTCATCATCCCCTCCCTCCTCGTCACTGGAGCAAACCTGGTAGTATGCTGCAGCTGGGGGAACATGACTGCCAGTTTGTTGTCCTTCTTGGTCACCCCCTCTGTCTGGGCTCACGTTACTGCCTTCCTCAAGCTGGGTACCATCATCGGAGCCTTCAAAACGCTGCGCATCCTCCTGCAGCATGTACCCAACACTGTGGTCGAACAGTTCGGGGGACTCCGTGCATGATGGTGGGGCTAGGGAAGGAGTAACTGATGACCTCGAGCCGATGGAATAGGCCGCTTTGGCACCTGCATTGGCAGCCAAGGTAGCCTGGGTGACAGAGGATGAGGAGGATAAGGACGGCTTGGTCATCCACTCTACCAACTCTTCTGCATGTTGCGGCTCAACACGGCGAGCTGCCAAAAAGAAGGACAAGCGTACCCCACGGCCACGTGCTGATGAGCATGCACCGTGTCCATGACCAGCACTGTTGCCTCTAGACACAGAGCCTGCTTGCCCTCTTTTATTGGCCTGTGAGTGTCTGCCTCTCCTTGTTGGCCTTCCAAGCATACTGTATTTGATGTATTGGAATATGTACACAAGGAATGGACTGCAGTGAGATGTAGCTGTACAAAGCTGGGATGTATATATATACTGATTATACTGCAGCTAACTGAGTCAACTGCCTTCCTGTAGTATATTAGCAAGAGAACAGTTGGAATGGTCTGCAGTGAGATCTAGCTGAACACTGTGCACATGATATAGTACTTTATATACTGCAGCTAACTGAATCAACTGCCTGCCTGTAGTATATTAGCAAGAGAACAACAGGAATGGCCGCAGTGAGCTTTAGCTGCACACTGTGCCCAGTATACAGTACCCTGACTTAATATACTGCAGCTTAGCTCAATCAACTGCCTGCCTGTATTATTAGGAAGAGAACAGGAATTGTCTGCAGTCAGCTTTACCTGCACACTGTGCCCAGTATACAGTACACTGACTTAATATACTGCAGCTTAGCTCAATCAACTGCCTGCCTGTATTATTAGGAAGAGAACAGGAATTGTCTGCAGTCAGCTTTACCTGCACACTGTGCCCAGTATACAGTACACTGACTTAATATACTGCAGCTTAGCTCAATCAACTGCCTGCCTGCATTATTAGGAAGAGAACAGGAATTGTCTGCAGTCAGCTTTACCTGCACACTGTGCCCAGTATACAGTACACTGACTTAATATACTGCAGCTTAGCTCAATCAACTGCCTGCCTGTAGTATTATTAGGAAGAGAATAACAGGAATGCTCTGCAGTGAGATCTAGCTAAACTGTATACAGTATATATATATATATATATATATATATATATATATATACAAAGTGTGCAATGCATATATATACTAAATATACTGGAATACTGGATCTAACTAGCTCAATAAACTGCCTTTTCAATCTACAGTAGCTATTGCTAACTGAAATTAAACAACAATCTCTCTCTCTCTCTGTCTCTAAGTACGCCCCTGGAACACACTATACAAGGCCGACACGCAGGCGGCCTTATATAATGTGGGGCGTGTACCTAATCCCCTGAGCCATGATTGGCCAAAGACACCCTGACTTTGGCCAATTATGGCTCTCTGTGCTGACGGCGCTGTGATTAGCCAAAACATGCGGGTCATAGTGCATGCTTGGCCAATCATCAGCCAGCAATGCACTGCGATGACGCAGTGCATTATGGGCCGTGACGCGTATAGCGATACCCTCAGTTTAAGAGGGCTGCTTGTTTGTTTTGGGCCTTGTAATGCACCGCTGTCAACCCCTGGCAATCGGCTCTGACCTCTCGTGGCACAGTTAGGAAAAGGGAAGAATGGTATAACTGTACTATATCTATACAGTTATGGCACAACCCCTTTATATCCCAGCGCAGTAATTGACACTGACAACCAAATTACTTAACTATAACTTTTTACTATTGGTAAAAGTATAAAAGGTAATTAGTATACAATATCTCATGCAGATCCTTGCAATATAGGTGTACACATCAAAAGGGTATAACATTCAGCAATGCAATGATAGTATAATAACCCCGCTGCAGCTATCCTCCCTCGTGAGCAAAAATGGCGCCCAGCAATGTCCTATACTACCCAGTCAGGCCTGACTATAGTTGGTGTATAGTTTGTTGAAGAATCTTCGCTAGCAAAACTCGGTGGTGCACATAAAGAACAAACTGTAATCCAAAGGGGGGTAGCGATGATCGCTAACTTAGTAAAGCTGGAGAGACTAATAAACTCAGTTCAGCAGACAGTCTCTCCAGAATATAACTGCAATCACTGATGGGCCTAGGCAAGGTTAGTAGGCAACAAAGTTAATCAGATGCGGTTCTGAGCTGGCGCTCTCTCACCCGACCGGACCGACTCCTGTCCGGTACCTCCGCTACTGTGAGTCGCTTCACAGTGCCCACAATGCGCCGGGTCTTCGGTCCTCCAGAAGATGGTGGCACCTCAGGTGGATCGGATGCTCCGCAGGCTCCTCGGTGGAGCGGAAGGCTCTCTGGAACAAATGCAAGGCCCAGGCTTCAGGTCTTGCACGCACAGCAGGTAAGTGCAGGGATCCTCTTGCAGGTAGGGCGGCGTCCAAAGAGAAAGTCCACCCCAGCAGTCCTTGCGCGGGGAAACGCACCCTGGGTGCCTCAAAGCGTGCTGGGAACTGTGGTTTCGTGGGTAGGAAATTATACCCCACTACACACTCCCCCCCACTTGAAATCTTTGGTCCCCAAAGACAGTATCAACAGTAGGAAAATACAAACTCATTAAGGGCTGCTAGAGAAGTTGGCAGAGGAAACTCCCACCAAAACGGGGAAGGGAGCTTGTCCTGCCCACAAGTCACATCAATGGGGTTGACCTGCCTAACTGTGCCAGAAAGTGAGCTGGGGTTGCCTTCCACCAAATGCACAGTGGAGGGACCAGGTGTTGGTAATGTCCTTCGAGCAGTGGTTACTGTATCCTCAGAACTTTCCCCCATCTGGGTATAGGTTAACTTCCGAGGAGGACGAATGGTTCTCTTGGCTCTCTGTTCTCTTGGGGTGACTGTTTCATCCGCCACAGGCTCTTCTTCTGGTGTAGGTACACTGGGTTCCAATGCTTCCGATACATCCAAATCAGGTGCAGGAAGGTGTCGAGAGTAATCTTGATGATCAGCAGAAGGTGACCATGTGGCATCTTCCCACTCTTCAGACAGAGGGCTAGACGGAACCAGGGCTGGTGCAAGGATCTTTGACACCCTAGGTGAAACCTAATTTTGCCGCCCCCCCCCCCCCGGCTGCGCCCCTGACTCCACTTTAACCTGCCCTTGCGACACATGTGACCTATCTGACCCCTACACTGACCCCCTGACACATACACTAACCCCCTGTCCCCTACACTAACCCACCTGACAATTACACTGACCTGACACATACACTGACCCCCCTTACCTGACACATACACTGACCCCCCTTACCTGACACATACACTGACCCCCCTTACATGACACATACACTGACCCCCCTTACATGACACATACACTGACCCCCCTTACATGACACAAACACTGACCCCCCTTACCTGACACATACACTGACCCCCCTTACATGACACAAACACTGACCCCCCCTTACCTGACACATACACTGACCTCCCCTTACCTGACACATACACTGACCACCCTACATGACACATACACTGACCCCCCTTACATGACACAAACACTGACCCCCCTTACCAGACACATACACTGACCCCCCTTACCTGACACATACACTGACCCCCCTTACATGACACAAACACTGACCCCCCTTACATGACACATACACTGACCCCCCTTACATGACACATACACTGACCCCCCTGACCATGACACATACACTGACCCCCCTTACATGACACATACACTGACCCCCCCTTACATGACACAAACACTGACCCCCCTTACATGACACAAACACTGACCCCCCTTACATGACACAAACACTGACCCCCCCTTACATGACACATACACTGACCCCCCTTACCATGACACCTACACTGACCCCCCCCTTACATGACACATACACTGACCCCCCTTATATGACACAAACACTGACCCCCCTTACATGACACAAACACTGACCCCCCCTTACATGACACATACACTGACCCCCCTTACATGACACAAACACTGACCCCCCCTTACATGACACATACACTGACCCCCCTTACATGACAGAAACACTGACCCCCCCTTACATGACACATACACTGACCCCCCTTACGATTACACATACACTGACCCCCCCTTACATGAAACATACACTGACCCCCCTTACATGAAACATACACTGACCCCCCTTACATGAAACATACACTGACCCCCCTTACATGAAACATACATTGACCCCCCCTTACATGAAACATACACTGACCCCCCTGACTCCTACTTCCTGCACTACTCAAACACACCCCCCCTCATACAGCTCAATGTAGATCGGGGAGGATCCGTCCTCCTCCTTACCTCTGCTCTTTGGTGCTTCGTCAACCATCATCAGGGCTCTGCTCAGGAGCCAGGCCAGCGCCATCCATCCGCTCCACGGAGTCCCCACCAGGGCCAGGCCAGCGCCGCCAATGCCATCCACCCGCTCCACGGAGTCCTCGCTGGGCGGGAAGTCAGCTACTCCTCTCAATGCTGCCAACTTCGTCGAGCCCCGCCCCTCCGCTGCACACACAAGACACACAGCGCCGCACCAGAGGGACAGGCTGGAGCAAAGGAGTCCCGGAGCGGTGCTGTGTGATATACCTGTCTGAGGACTGAGATGTGACAGCGCAGCGGGGTGCTCTGTGCTACACATGGGGGGAATTTGGTGGCGCCGTGGCGGCACACTGAATGGGGCCAGCGATCAGGAGAGAGGAGAGCCTAGCTCACACAGGACAGAGGCTGTGGTTGCGCCCTAGGTGGTAGTGCGCCCTTAGGCGGCTGCCTACTTCGCCTAGTGGCAGCGCCGGCCCTGGACGGAACAAACTCAGTGGCTTCCACATTCAATGTACTATCCACAGTACCTTCAGAGGGTGGAAGATCTATAGACATGGGCTCCGGGGCCTGAGAGAGCCACAACCATCCAAGCTCTTCTTCTTCGCTCTGTTCAGAGACATCTATTTCTCCAGACTGAGATGCCTGAGACCGAGTGTTGGGCCTAGGTGTATCCAAGCTTGATGATGGCCCAGGGGAATCTTCTGCAGGAGATATCCGAACCGCTTCTGAAAGTGGAAGTAAGTGGTTTCTGTGCCCTATCTTCCCTTCTGGCTTTATCTGATATACCGGCAGGTCTGGTAACTTCTTACAGATCACATATGGTTCAGGTCTCCATCTGTCTGCTAATTTATGCTTCCCTGGAACTCCTAGGTTTCGCAACAGCACTCTGTCTCCTGGCTGCAAGTCCTGGATTCGAACTTTTAGGTCAAAGTTCCTCTTGTTCCGGGCTCCTCTTTGCTCTGATGCCACTTGGGCCTGTTCAAAAGCTAGCTTCAAACTCTTCCTCAGTCTATCCACATATCCCTTATGTGAGGTGGCTGAAGTGTGATCCGTTGATATTCCGAATGCCAGATCCACAGGCAGTCTTGCTTCCCTGCCAAACATTAGGCGGTATGGAGAGTACCCTGTGGCATCGCTAGTGGTACTATTGTAAGCATGCACTATTGCTGCTATGTGTTTACTCCAATGCTGCTTCTGCTCACTACTCAGAGTCCCCAACATATTTAACAGAGTCCTGTTGAATCTCTCCGGCTGAGCATCACCCTGGGGGTGATAAGGGGTAGTACGGGTTTTCTTGATACTCAAAGAGTCCAGCAATTTCTTAATTAATCGACTCTCAAAGTCTCTCCCTTGGTCTGAGTGCAGGTGCTGTGGAAGCCCATAATGCACAAAGTATTTTTCCACTAAGATTTTAGCTACAGTGGATGCCTTCTGGTCTTTGGCTGGAAAGGCCTGAGCATAACGGGTGAAATGGTTGGTTATCACCAGAACATTTCCTTGTCCACTTAAGTCAGGTTCTAGACAGAAAAAGTCAATGCACACCAAGTCCAAGGGTCCCTGGCTCTGCAGATGGCCAATTGGGGCAGCTTGACGTGGCAGTGTCTTCCTATGAATACAGCGTGCATAGGAGTGACAGTACTCTTCCACTTCAGCACACATGCAAGGCCAATAGAACCTATTCCTCACAAGCTGAAATGTTCATTCGGCCCCCAAGTGGCCATGATTATCATGTAAGGCAGCCAGAACAGTTCTTCTGTATTTCTCCGGCAGAAACAGATGCCACTTCTCTTCTAGGTCATCAGAGGGGCCCCTTCGGTAGACCACCCCTTGATGCACCTGTAACTTGTCCCATTCTTTGTGGACCAATCGGGCCACCTTTGAGAGGTCCTTCAGAAGTCTGCCTGGATCCTGCACTTCCAATGTCTCCAATGCTAATCTTTTCCAGGGATCTTCCAACTGGTCTCTCCTTAGGTCCCTTTTGGACAGCTTTGGCAGGTCATCCTCTCCAACTTGGGTCACATTGCAGTAACATTTAGGCACCCCCACCACTGAAACATCGATCTCTTCAGCCCTTGACCCACCACTAGCTTGAAGTTGTACTCCTTGACACAAGGCCCATACCCCATCCGGGGTTACCTGGGTCCAATCTTCTGGATGGTGGGTGGGTGCGTGGGCTCTTCTGGACAATGCGTCTGCATCACGGTTTCCAGCTTCGGGCCTATACTTCAGGCTGAAGTTGAATCCGGCTAGGGCTGCTAACCAACGGTGACCAGTGGCATCCAGCTTGGCTGTGGTGAAGAAATAGGTGAGTGGATTATTGTCAGTCTTTACTGTGAAGTCAGCTCCATACAGGTAATCTCTGAGTTTATCCACGACTGCCCACTTGAGGGCCAGGAACTCCAACTTGTGGGTGGGGTAGTTCTTTTCTGCAGGTGCCAGACTTCTACTAACGTAGGCAACTGGGCACAACTGTCCTTCATATTCTTGGTATAGCACCCCTCCTAGACCATCATGGCTGGCATCTACATGCAGTTCATATGGCTTTTTGGGATCAGCATAGGCCAGGACTGGTGCAGTGGTAAGACTCGTCTTTAACATCTGGAAGGCTTCTTCACACTCCCCTGTCCACTGGTCTTCCACAGACTCTCCAGGCTTCCTGGGGCCAGTATCATCTTCCTCCCCTTCCGTCTTCAGTAGCTCATTCAGGTGTTTGGCAATTTTTTTATCAGGGTCTGTAGACACTCCTTCTGCAGATACTATGTGTCCCAGATAGTGGACCGAGGACTGGTAGTACTGGCATTTTTCTCTGGAGAGTTTTAGTCCCTCTTCACTAAGTCTCTTCAGGACTTTCTCCAATCTTTCTTCATGCTCCTCCAGAGTCTTCCCGAAGACAATGATGTCGTCAGATTCATGTCCCCAACGGTCTTCTCCATCAGCCTCTGGAAAGTAGCGGGGGCTCCCGACAGGCCTTGGGACATCCTATTGAATTCATAGAATCCCACTGGGGTGATGAAGGCCGTCTTCTCCTTATCTTCAGGGTGCATTGGGATTTGATAATACCCACTCTTCAGGTCCATGACACTGAACCACTTGGCCCCAGACAGACTCTGTAAAGCATCTTCTATCCTGGGGGTAGTGTACTGGTCGGGTATGGTCCTCCTGTTTAGAGTCCTGTAGTCTATGCAGAGTCTCAGCGACCCGTTTTACTTCCTTACCACCACGATGGGGGAGGCATATGGACTTCTGGACTCTCGAATGACCCCTGTTCTCTTGAGCTCTGTCAACTGCTCACGCAAATCTTCCAAGTCAGCCAGTGGAACTCGTCGGACCCTTTCCCGAAAGGGTTTGTCTTCTTGAAGACGGATTTTATGGGTGGCACTCCTCGCACACCCCACGTCAAACTCATCTTCTGAGAATATTCTTCTCCATCTAGTCAGTTGAGCCTTGGCTCTCTCCTTCCATTTCAGTGGCAAGGTGGTATCTTCAAGACAGAGCTCCTCCAGGGTGGCTTCTCCTTCTTTGGACTTTAATTCAGACAGGGTCACTGGGGTAGCAGGATTCACTTTGCCCAGTAGTACCCAAGCTGGGATCTTCACAGGAGAATTAGTGACATTTCTGACACTTACTGGAATCTGGCCCTTCGCCTTCTTCAATGCCCTCAATGGGACCACTTCAGGGATCAATTCCAATCCTTGATGAGTGTTGAAGGGGTCTGGCTCCACGACCACAAAGGGACCCGGCTGCTCCCAGGAGAGTTTTACCGTAGCCTGAAGACAGGTCACCTCACCAGGATGCAGTATCTTCTCTCTTCTAGACAGTCTCCAGACTCTTCCCACCCCCTCTTCCGGGGCCTTCTGCTCCAGGATCAACTTCTGGTAGACCTGTTGCAGCATGGGGTGAATCTTCTGCTTGGGAGAACTCCGCTCTTGCACTAACGGGGTCAGGAGTCTCCGGACCAAGTCAGTGTTGGTCCCTATCAACATGGACATCGTGTTGGCTCCTGGTGGGCGAGGGCAAACCACCGCCAGGGTGTCAAAAACTTCAGCCTTCCTGGTCACGGAGGGGTCAAAGGCCAGCCTGATTGAAACATAACCATCGTAGGGGAAGCTACGAGTGCCAATCCCCCATATCTTCAGGTCTTCCAGCTTTTGCAAAGGCACGTGACTCAAATGCTTCTGATAAAAGTCTCTGTATAAGAGAGTCATTTGGGCCCCTGTGTCTAGGAGTGCCTTAGTGTAGACTCCCTCCACTTGAAAGGAGACTAGAGGGGAGGGTCCCACTAATTTATCCGGGAACTTCTTAGGAGGTATTTTCTCTTTTGGACTCCTTGATTTTTCCAGTGGTATTTTCTTCTTTTTCTATTTTTATCTGGACCTCAACCCTTTTTGGACCTGGTATGCATTGATCTTTTTCCGGTTGTCAAATTTCAACTCCCGACAGGCGGTATGGGAGGTTTTAGGAGGGGCATTGTTTCCCTTCTCTTTTTGCTCTGCTTGCTTTTGGATCTTCTTGGAGCTTTCTGTAGGTAGCGGGTGCCCGGCTGACTCCTTCACCGGGGCCCTCTGAAGTTTTCCGCCGGCTGGTACCGAATGCCACTGTTCTTCCTTGGACTGGGGCACCTTCTATCAGGGTGGCCAACTCCTCCACAATTTAAGCAGACAATTTCCTTCCTTATTTTTGGGGATGCTGGAATGGGAACATTCCGGTCCGGTTCCTTACGGATCTCTTCTTTTTCCTTGGCTGCTGAGTTCTTGGCCAATAAAGAGGTCAATAAATCCAGTACTTGGGCCATTTGAGACTTCAAGGTTTCTACTTCTAAATCACGTTCGGTAACTACTGCCGTTCTGACTCCCACCGAGACAGGTGGGGTGGTCTTCTCAACCCCCTCTTGATCCTTCATCAAGGCCTCTTCGTCCCTTATGATCCGCAAAAGGTCTGTGTAATTCAGAGCCATGACGAGGTCTTCAGGTGAAGCCAAACTGGATCCGAGCGCAAGGCCCCCCTCAGGATCTGCTTCATCCTGGTAGCATCTATGACCTGTGGCTGCATTCCCTTTCTCAGTACAATCTGGCACAGCATTCTATTCAGTCTCCGGACATACTCGGACAACTTCTCCCTCGGCTGTTGGAAGGTATGTTCAAATTGATACCAGGGCTGGTGCAAGGATATTTAACACCCTAGGCGAAACCTAATTTTGCGGCCCACCCCCGGCTGTGCCCCTGACTCCACTTTAACCTGCCCTTGCGACACATGTGACCTATCTGACCCCTACACTGACCCCCTCACACATACACTTACCCCCTGTCCCCTACAATAACCCACCTGACAATTACACTGACCTGACACATACACTGACCCCCCCTTACCTAACACATACACTGACCCCCCCTTACCTGACACATATACTGACCCCCCTTACATGACACATACACTGACCCCCCTTACATGACACATACACTGACTCCCCTTACATGACACAAACACTGACCCCCCTTACCTGACACAAACACTGACCCCCCTTACCTGACACATACACTGACCCCCCTTACATGACACATACACTGACCCACCTTACATGACACAAACACTGACCCCCCTTACCTGACACATACACTGACTCCCCCTTACCTGACACATACACTGACCCCCCCTTACCTGACACATACACTGACCCCCCCCCACATGACACATACACTGACCCCCTTACATGACACAAACACTGACCCCCCTTACCTGACACATACACTGACCCCCCCTTACCTGACACATACACTGACCCCCCTTACATGACACAAACACTGACCCCCCTTACATGACACATACACTGACCCCCCTTACATGACACATACACTGACCCCCTTACCATGACACATACACTGACCCCCTTTACATGACACATACACTGACCCCCCCTTACATGACACAAACACTGACCCCCCCTTACATGACACAAACACTGACCCCCCTTACATGACACATACACTGACCACTGACCCCCTTACCATGACACATACACTGACCCCCCTTACCATGACACATACACTGACCCCCTTACATGACACAAACACTGACCCCCCTTACATGACACATACACTGACCCCTTTACATGACACATACACTGACCCCCTTACCATGACACATACACTGACCCCCCTTACATGACACATACACTGACCCCCCTTACATGACACATACACTGACCCCCCCTTACATGACACATACACTGACCCCCCTTACCATGACACATACACTGACCCCCCCTTACATGAATAATACACTGACCCCCCCTTACATGACACATACACTGACTCCCCCTTACCTGACACATACATTGACCCCCCCCTTACCTGACACATACACTGACCCCCCCTACATGACACATACACTGACCCCCCTTACATGACACAAACACTGACCCCCCTTACCTGACACATACACTGACCCCCCCTTACCTGACACATACACTGACCCCCCTTACATGACACAAACACTGACCCCCCTTACATGACACATACACTGACCCCCCTTACATGACACATACACTGACCCCCTTACCATGACACATACACTGACCCCCTTTACATGACACATACACTGACCCCCCCTTACATGACACAAACACTGACCCCTCCTTACATGACACAAACACTGACCCCCCCTTACATGACACAAACACTGACCCCCCTTACATGACACATACACTGACCCCCCTTACCATGACACATACACTGACCCCCCTTACATGACACAAACACTGACCCCCCTTACATGACACATACACTGACCCCTTTACATGACACATACACTGACCCCCTTACCATGACACATACACTGACCCCCCTTACATGACACATACACTGACCCCCCTTACATGACACGTACACTGACCCCCCCTTACATGACACATACACTGACCCCCCTTACCATGACACATACACTGACCCCCCCTTACATGAATAATACACTGACCCCCCCTTACATGACACATACACTGACCCCCCTTACATGACACAAACACTGACTCCCCCTTACATGACACATACACTGACCCCCCTTACCATGACACATACACTGACCCCCCCTTACATGACACAAAAACTGACCCCTCCTTACATGACACACATACACTGACCCCCCTTACATGACACAAACACTGACCCCCCTTACATGACACAAACACTGACCCCCCTTACATGACACAAACACTGACCCCCCCTTACATGACACATACACTGACCCCCCTTACCATGACACATACACTGACCCCCCCTTACATGACACAAACACTGACCCCCCTTACATGACACATACACTGACCCGCCTACCATGACACATACACTGACCCCCCCTTACATGAAACATACACTGACCCCCCCTTACATGACACATACACTGACCCCCTTACATGAATAATACACTACCCCCCTTACATGACACATACACTGACCCCCCTTACATGACACAAACACTGACCCCCCTTACATGACACATACACTGACCCCCCTTACCATGACACATACACTGACCCCCCCTTACATGACACATACACTGACCCCCCCCTTACATGACACATACACTGACCCCCCTTACATGACACAAACACTGACCCCCCCTTACATGACACATACACTGACCCCCCTTACATGACACAAACACTGACCCCCCTTACATGACACAAACACTGACCCCCCCTTACATGACACATACACTGACCCCCCCTTACATGAAACATACACTGACCCCCCTTACATGAAACATACATTGACCCCCCTTACATGAAACATACATTGACCCCCCCTTACATGAAACATACACTGACCCCCCTGACTCCTACTTCCTGCACTACTCAAACACCCCCCCCCCCCTCATACAGCTCAATGTAGATAAGGGAGGATCCGTCCTCCTCCTTACCTCTGCTCTTTGGTGCTTCGTCAACCATCATCAGGGCTCTGCTCAGGGGCCAGGCCAGCGCCATCCATCCGCTCCACGGAGTCCCCGCCAGGGCCAGGCCAGCGCTGCCAATGCCATCCACCCGCTCCACGGAGTCCTCGCTGGGCAGGAGGTCAGTCAGCTACTCCTCTCAATGCTGCCAACTTCGTCGAGCCCCGCCCCTCCGCTGCACACACAAGACACACAGCGCCGCACCAGAGGGACAGGCTGGAGCAAAGGAGTCCCGGAGCGGCGCTGTGTGATATACCTGTCTGAGGACTGAGATGTGACAGCGGGGCGCTCTGCGCTACACATGGGGGGAATTTGGTGGCGCCGTGGCAGCACACTGAATGGGGCCAGCGATCAGGAGAGAGGAGAGCCTAGCTCACACAGGACAGAGGCTGTGGTTGCGCCCTAGGTGGCAGTGCGCCCCTAGGCGGCTGCCTACTTCGCCTAGTGGTAGCGCCGGCCCTGATTGATACACCAGCTCGGACACCTTCTCCAGCTGGCCAAATTCCTCCTGCAACATAGACAGATAATCCATTGCAGTACACACAGTATTGCTGCACCTAAGATTTTTCACAGCCTCAGCAGCAGGACCCTTCAAGCTTTCATTGATGCGCTGCTTCTTCTGCGCTTCTGGAACTTCCCAACCTTCTACTGCCTGCATTGCCTGCTCAATCGAGGTGTTGAAGTCTTCCTCCCCGGGTGGCACAGGTTGTGTTCCTGAAAACACCCGGAGTTTCCGGTACCCCGGCTTCCACATGTACCGTGCTAGTTTTCTGGCACTTGGCAACAAAGTCCCCCAAAGCAGTCAGTCAGCAGTTCCGGACCTATGGCGGTCAGGGGTGACTTTGGGGCTTTCGTTTCGCTACTGCCTCCCATGTTGGAGAAGAGTGACGGAGATAATGGTGGGGAGGTTCGTGGAGACTCTTTCTTCACAGCCCCAGTATGCACTAAGCGATACGTTCTGTCATCTATATCTTTTACACTCTGCCCTTTGAACTCTTCTGGAATTCCTCTTGTCAATTCTACTAGTGCATATGCCCCCAAGGTATCTGACTTTACATCCACCGCCCATGCTTTCCATTGTGGCGATATTGACATTACTAGCTGCTTTACTTCTTCTCTCTGCTGGATCCCTCCCGGGAGTTCAATAGCTACCGCCCGGACTGGATCCACAGCCTCCTCTGCGCACCATTGTGTCACTGCCTGCGAGTCCATGCTGGTACTTCAGACCGGCTTGATTGCAGCATGCAATATACAAAGATCCCGGAACCGAGCCCCCACGTATAGCGATACCCTCAGTTTAAGAGGGCTGCTTGTTTGTTTTGGGCCTTGTAATGCACCGCTGTCAACCCCTGGCAATCGGCTCTAACCTCTCGTGGCACAATTAGGAAAAGGGAAGGATGGTATAACTGTACTATATCTATACTGTTATGGCACAACCCCTTTATATCCCAGCGCAGTAATTGACACTGACAACCAAATTACTTAACTATAACTTTTTACTATTGGTAAAAGTATAAAGGGTAATTAGTATACAATATCTCATGCAGATCCCATGCGGGGAAATGCACCCTGGGTGCCTCAAAGCATGCTGGGAACTGTAGTTTCGTGGGTAGGAAACGATACCCCGCTACACGTGCAACTCGAATTTGGTGCAAACGGCCCATAAAGTTCGATCTTCGTTGAAAGAGCGAACAGCCGATGTTGGAGTCAAACTCATGTTTTACTTGAACTCGAAGCTCATCTCTACTCTGTGATGTGGTTTTGATGTGATGAACAGGGGGTTCCTCAAGTAATGGGGAGACTTTGATGTGAAGGTGGTTCCTGATATGAAGTGCTGACCCTGGCATGACTCAAGAAGACTGCAGAGACACTGTGGGGCAAGTGTGAGAATTGCTAGAGCAACTGGTTGGAACCTAGAGCTTCTGAGCTTTCACCCAAAGGTGGATTAAATTGCACTTATAGTGCATTGGGTTAGTGAATCAACCACTCCCTGTTATGGAGATATTGTTAAATAAAAGATTAACACATTTGACTTGCATTTTCTAGCTGATATTTTGGTAAAGTTATCTAAAGCATGGATGTCAGATGTTTGGACAGGATGCAATTCCAGAGCTTGTCATAGGCCTTTTTCTCCATAAATATGCCCCTGCTGGCATCACTAACCAATACAAATCAGAAGGCAGGCCAGGGCAGAACCATGGAAGCTTTGGTCTAAATCTGTATAACAGAGTGGCCCAGTTTTGAGGATATCCAGGCAAAAGGTAAAAAGTGCCTACACTATAGGTCTGTAACTTCTTTAGCAGGTACCCCAATAAATTCACTTCGAATTGCACTTTGACTCCTGCTGAATTGCAGATAGAGATTGTTGATTTTTTCCTATTAAGGTGTAGGACTAGGCACACAGTCATTTAAATCAAAAGAAGACATTTGGCATAGCCTGATGCGGCACACACCCACTCATCAAGGCCACAATAGTTATTTCATGCAGCACGTGCAAAATACATTACTAATCTCCTTATCTCTGTAAGGGCCTGCTGAACCATAGAATGTTTTGATTATAACACACCCAAATAACAATGCTATAATTCATTATCTATAATAATATATTTGCAATAGTAATTTGCAAAAGCTTGAGAAACACAAAAAGAATGTAAACGTTAGAGAGGTCACAGAGAACATAACAGTCCTTCTGTAAAAATTCTACAATTTACTATTAGAGATGAGCGTACCAAGCAAAGTTCGCAAGAAGTTCGGTGAACCCAACTGAAGTCTATGGGAGTCAAATTGTATTATTCCTTGCCCTTTAAAGCCAATTTGCATGCCTTTAGTAAAAAAAAAAAAGGCATTCGTAGCTGGGCACTGCCATGAGGGACATGTACCAATCCAGAAAAAAACTTTCTATAAATACCATTGAGCAGAGAGAGGGTATTTTAATGCAACCTAAAGGGCAACTTTAAAAAGACACAAATATTTAAGTAAACTGCTTTGGGGATGCCTTAAAGCTGTTGTAAAGGCAGAAGGTTTTTTATTCTAATGCATTCTATGCATGAAGATAAAAAGCCTTCTGTGTGCAGCATCCCCCCTCAGCCCCCCTGACACTTACCTGAGTGTCCAGCTATGTCCACGAGTGTCTCAGTCATCTGAGATTCACCTTCTTGATTGGCTGCTGTCACTCAAAATCAGCTAGCCAATCAGGGGAGAGAGGGGGCCGGGGCGGGGCTCCATGTCTGAATGGACACAGGGAGCTGTGACTCAGCTCGGGTGCCCCCATAGCAAGCTGATTAGTGTGGGGGCACTGAACAGGAGGGAGGGTCCAGGATCACAGAAAAGGGACGCAAGAAGAGGAGGTTTTGGGATGCTCTGTGCAAATCCACTGCAACAGAGCAGGTAAGTATAACATGTTGGTGATAAAAATGAAGCGCTAAGTGTTCAGAAAGACCTCAGAAGAAACTTGGGTTATAAACAATGTGCAAACAAAATACTGGTAGTATTAAAGTCCACATAAACGTGATAAGTGATAAGCAGTGTCCATAACAGAATAATATGGATGTGTGGTGGAAATGGGTTGGGAACCATGTAGACCATCACATAACTCTTCATATGGTATAAATAGGTGAAATACTCTTACCAGAGCAGATGGACCCACATGTCAGCGACAGTGGATCGTTAGGGCATGGGAATTCCAAAAGGCAAAACTCTGCGGCTTGTCTGAGAGCCCAGAGTTATGTGATGGTCTACATGGTTCCCAACCCAGTTCCACCACACATCCATATTATTCTGTTATAAACACTGCTTATCACTTACCACGTTTATGTGGACTTTAATACTACCAGTATTTTGTTTGCACATTGTTTATGACCCAAGTTTCTTCTGAGGTCTTTCTGAACACTTAGCGCTTCATTTTTATCAACAGTATATTTTGAATTTTAGTCACTTTTTTTGCATCAGCTTTTTGTGTTTAGTATATTTCAAGACCACCGCACAATTTTTTCCTTTTTTCCAAGTATAACATGTTTATTATTTTTATAGGAAAAAAAACAAGACTTTACAATCACTTTAAAGGAGAAGTATGACCAAGGCTAACTGTACTCCTGTCGGCTGACCTCACTCAACACGTACAGGCTCAAGAAATATCCTGACCATATAGTAGGGATCCACCCAGATGCCTAGACCAGCACCTGGCTTAGCCTCTCAGCAATGCACTGATCGAGCCTAAACCAACCCCTCTTGCCCCCTGCACAGCCCAGTGCTCCGGTGAGAGCTGGAGACTGACAGTCACAACCCTATCCATGATTTTACCCAACAAACGCACCTAAAGCAGTCAACATTTTCCCTGGACTGAAGGGCTTCTATAAATGCCAATGATGCCTGGCCTGCAGGGTTAGTAAGAAACAGCCACGCAGGAAGGAAACATTCAAGTCTAGAACAGATTATAAAGAATATCAAATTTGTGAATTGATAACATGTAACAGCACACACGTTACGTATGTCATCGAGTGCCCGTGCCACCTACAGTACGTAGGTCGAACCACACGTCCATTGTGTATACGTATCAGAGAGCACATAAACAACATAAAGAAGGGGTTCCCAAAACAAAACCTCTCACGACATTTTGATGAATTCCACAAAAGAGACCCAACCAGACACATATTTTATGAGATTGATATTATAAAAGATAACTGGAGGGGGGCAATAGAACCACCCTCGTTTCCCAAAATGAAACTAGCTGGATCTACCGACTTGGATCTTTGGCGCCCAAAGGGTTAAACATAGACATAGATTTAAATTGCTTCATAGCCAACCCCTAATTGATCTACCGGTTTAATTACACTTTGGTGTATGGTGCACTTTTACTGTTTACTGTTATGCCATTATGTCCCATTATATTTGGGGGGTTTTCTGGACCCCTATGACAGGCATAAGACTAAGGTATATAGTATGAGATCTAGTACTCTATCCCTTTAAGATTGCACCATCACACAAGCATGGGTTAACATCGAGCATATATATATCTCCCATAAGATGATATCACTTAGTGGGCCTTATCAACATAGTGTTAAACCCCACCCCGAGACACTTCTCTATCCAATTTTACTTTAAATATTTTTATTTTATTTTACCTTATAAAGTACCAACAAATGGGACAGGAGGGGGACGTCAACTTTAGTTATAATAGTGCATACACTAGTTAGCTGAGGTATATGTATCTTTGGCCGACTACGTTTACCAGGTAACAGCTGGTTTTGCTAACATGTACCCAGTGTAGTACTTCGCCCCTACCACAAGAGGGCGATTGGTGTTATCATTAGGGAATGGTTCCATACCATCATGCATGACACACATTTTTTACACACTTTCCCCATTTTTTACATACATATATATATATTTTTATATTATTTTAAATATATTTTTATATTTATCTTATATAGCCTCTATGGATCCATTGTATATTAATGTTTACGATATGATAAACTCTTCCGCTCCTTCAATCCGTACATGAATGTAAGAAGTCAGAGCGTCAAGATACTAAGTATATCCCAGGATGCAATCATTCAGTAACTTATTCTTTGCATATCCAATGTACCTATCCAATGAGGGCCAGGCTACTGACCTCTGCCCTCGTCACTGGCTGGATTGATTCGATGGCCTGGAGGGAGTGGGCGGGTCGAAAGTGACGCTCTTGCTCTTAAGCGCGGACGTGCTGTATGGTGGTACCGCCTCTAGACGAAGTCCTATGATGAAACGCGTGAGGCGGAGCTACGCAATACGCACACCACGCTAACCTTATCCAGAAGTCCAGCTGGAACGCAGCTGCAACGCACGCTGCGAACACCAGCTTGTATCGTTAGGTGACTTATATGCGAGTGTGGAACTGTTTATTTCTTTCCTTTTGTTTTTATTTTAAATAAAAGTCCAATTTTTTACCGCACTATGGGAGCATCCCTGTGTTTTTACCACTGAGGTAACTGGAAGTCCTACCCACGAAAATCGTATTCCCTGGGGAATTTTGAGTAAGACCATACTAAGTGACACCGCTGACATCTCTTTCTGCATGCGTGGAAGTCCCTGGAAAGTGATTTGGAATATCTTTTCATGCTGTTTACCCCCGTGGGGGTGAAGGGATCTGGTGAGTGGGGACACATATGGGGGATAAATTGTCTGCATAGCTGAAGATCAGAGGCTTACCTGCCATTTAGACGAAGAGGACTGTTTATTTCACTACCAAGTTTACCACTTATTTGTCACCACAGACCTTTTTAGTAGCAATTAGTCACTCAGACTTTAATATATATTAGTGCTTCTGCCTGGAGGCACAGCACATTGGTTCCTATATTTTTTTATTTTTCATTTTTACATATATCTTTGTTCTTTAGCCTGCTCACTTGCTGATTGTTTAAACGTTACTATATACTCTGATGCACTTGTTGGTCAATGTTATGTGATCCAATTTATGAGATATCTTTTGGTCACTTATATTGCACATACTCACAATTTTAGACATTTGTGGTGTGTCTCTGGTACCTTTTACCATGTTAGGGACCAGCATTTCACTTTAGTTATTAGTTTAGGGGGTACGATTGCACATGAGCATATGCTACACCTAATTATTTTGACACAACCTTTTCACCTTTACTGGTCCGATTAGGGCCAGTGAGCAGCGCCATACCCCATCCATAAATATTCAGTCACAGCTCTCTGCTCAGGGCTGAGGGGAAGAACTGAGCGATCAGTGGTGTTTGATCGCTCAGTTCTCACTGTAGGGCCAGCGGGGGACAGATGCTGCATCCACCTAGGTGAGTATATTTTTTTTAACTTTTTTTTTAATCCCAAATTTTTCTTTAAACCTGCTTGTGAAGTTGTAGAACAGCACAATGTATTCCTTTAAAAGTGTGTGTGTGTGTGTGTTTTTTTTTTAAACAAACTTCGCAAAGGATCTGTCATCTAGTGAAGGGGTAAGCAGCCTTGGAGAGGTGGAGATATACTTAATCAACATGGAAGAGATCAAAGGTCATCAGCCCTTAGTGTGCTTTTTTTTTAAGGAGATAACCCAGCATGACACCATTAAAAAGGAAGGTTTGAAAGGTTTAGAGGGCAGTTGCAAGTACTGCAGAGTTCAGAGGTCAATAGTATGTAACATGGAATGCAGAGGTCAGTAATATATAATGCAGAGTTCAGAGGTCAGTAGTATGTAATGCACAGTTTAGGGTTCAGGGGTAAGTAGTATGTAACTCAGAGGTCTGTGTAGTCAGTGGTTGTAGTCATTAAAGATATAAATTGTGATAACTGGAGTTAGCTAATGAGATTTCCGGTTGCTGTAGGTTGCTGTTGTTTGTAAGTTGTCATTGCTTTGTGCTGCAATATTTTATACCAATTGGAATTATCTGGTTTGTGGGATAGCATTGCGTCATAGAGGCTAGAGAGGTTTGTTTTTGCAAATTGCAATTGAACATGCAGCTCACTAAATCTGACTTGCTGTACTATAGTTTGCTACCAAAGACCTAATCCACAGAAGGCATTGTTGCTCTATCTTACTATGACGACAAAATGTATCCCCAAGAACAGAACTTTTTCACACAGAAATTAAAAAACAGAAGATACCGAAAACGCTGATTTCAACTGTTATTTGGCAATCACAGCATTACTGTAAAAATACAACTGATTTTGATTTTGTTTCTTAGTTTTCTACATACAGAATAATAGTCTAGTATCATTGGTGGCAGACTAGTGTAAACCTTACCTCGCCTATCAGATTTTACATATTTACAATGGACAATGACAGAAAAAAAATAAAAAATAACATGAACCAGGCATCAAGCAGTACAGTATACAAAAATCACACACAAAGTCTTTAGTAAATAAAATATGTTATTTTTAATTGTATTTAAAGTTATTTTTTATTATAAACTTTAAATATCAAGGCATGTACAACTATACTAGTTTATTTACATACACACAATACCCAAGATATATAAGCATAAAGACCAATTCTTATGAACATCACAATTGACAAACGTTCTTCTATTTTGCTAAAAGTTCATAGAGTCATCCCCAGTATAAGCTCCTAGCATTACCATTGAACAGCCTATTATAGGATTTATTATCTTAAATTATACAACCCACCTAGCAAACGGGAAGATAAAAGTTAAAGGAAAACAAAGGGTCTTTACTGACTGAAACAACCAGTTACATAGCCTCCATTTTCTAACCTTTACTGGGAAATGGATTGTAGAAAATGTTATGGTTGTTTTAAAAACTTTCATGAAGCTTTTGTTTTAACAAATTCAACCCCATGGTTCAGATCAGCATATTTCCAAAACTTCATAATAAAGTAACACTCAAACTTTGTAATTTACTCAACTAGAAGCTGAGGTCAAGCACAAGAAGGCAAAGCATACAGAGACCCTTCAAATTTGAGTTAATACAAATTGCCTTTTTACCAAACACTTGAAGGCATAAATCCTAGCAGTGTGTAATTTGACAGTGCCAAATACTCACCACATGTATGTTGTTATAATAATCAATTAAAATTAAAAAGCAATGTAAACTAACTCTTTTGGGGAAGAGTAGGCAGCATAGGGTAGCAGAGAATACCTTTTATTTTACCAACCTCCTTCCAAAGTACCAACCTCTCCACTGCCAACTTGGTGCCTAGGAGCAGGACTGAACATTGACATATTGGCATGCTTCTGCTCCAGCTTCCAAAAATTTAACATTTTAATGGGATCCAAAGAGCTGGAAAATGCACTGGCACTCTATGCTGCCTCCTCACTTCTGAAAAAGCTAGCTTACTATTTTGTTATATTTTGCTACAGATTCACTCTAATATACTTTGTGGTGGTGGTGGTGGTAAGAAACATACATTTGTGCATATGTATATGTACATATGGAAGAACATATGGACAGCATGACAATCATGAGCTTTAACAATTCATAAGAGAACTTTCCAAGGAAGGTAGCTCAATGTGGTCTTATTGTGGCCTTGTATCTGACCTTGTGGTTCAGCAAGGCAACTGTGGTGGAATTGTTTGGCTGATATAACTTATTTTTATGCTAAACATAGCTCTAATTAGGGGTGCAACGGATCAAAAAACTCACGGATCGGATCGATCCTCGGATCAGGGGTCACGGATCGGATCATTTTCGGATCGGCAAAAATAAAACAAAAAAACACAAATCTTAATACCCCCACCGGAGTTTTAAATTTCACAGTTATTTTCAACACAAAATGGAGTTTATATGCTTAAATACATTATTTGTAAATCCAACAGACTGTTTACATGTTACATTTTAAAAGCAGCAGCAAACCTGCTGACCTTACATGGTTGTTAATGTGACAGAACACCTCTGATTTTCACATTTAACTAAACTGCTTTTAAAATTTAACATGTAAACAGTCTGTTGGATTTACAAATAATGTATTTAAGCATATAAACTCCATTTTGTGTTGAAAATAACTGTAAAATTTAAAACTACGTTGGGTGTAACAAGATGTCCGCTTGGCCCCTTGCTATCATTACTGTGCAGGAGTGTGAGTGGAGCAAGATGGCGGCGACGAAACGTCATTACAGCGGCGCAGCCGGCTGTACCAAGATGGCCACCGCTCTGGAGCTAGGCCAAAGCCGCGGCCTTTCCTATGGCCGAGGCTCCGGAGCGCTCCGCGGATCACGTGGTGATCCGATCTGAACAGGGTGACCTGTTCGGATCACGGATCACCACCGATCCATTGCACCCCTAGCTCTAATATAAAAGAACTAAACAAACCACCCTCAGGCCTCCAAGATTGGTTGAGAACTGTTTTTTGGATTTTGTCTGACATGTAGGTTCTCCAGTTTCCAGAAGCATCTGTCCTGAGAGTGAAGCAACTGTCTGCCTTAAAGCACTTGCCCTACCACCTTCGCCCTGTATAGTTTAAATGCCTCCCAAATCTCTGAATAAAGGAAGTCTTGATGCTGACACCAGAATTCTAGAATTTCCCAATGCAGAGGTCACATGTGTGACTTTGTTCACTGAATATTCTCCAACATGGCTGTTACAAAGTCAGGAGTTTTCCCAAGGCAAGGTTTACTGGGATTGTCTATAGCTGTTCTAAATTAAGCCAGTCATAGACAGTGAGATTTTCTTTCCTGCAACCACGGGCAGGGAATCCCTTCCGCGGAGCTATTATGTTCTCCCTGAGCGGTATGTGGGGAATCTGTCTCGGCTGTGATTACTCACAGTGATTATTGCTAGCGGCTATAGGCACTGGCAATAATCGCATGACAAAATCTATCAGGCTGGCTGTGCCCAAGCTGATCAATCAATCAACTTGGGTACAAACAGCCTGCCCATACATGGTTCGAATCTTGGCCAGTCACTGCTAAACCGGCTGAGATTCGAAAGTGTCTATGGCTGACTTAAGAATTAGTGGACACTGTAAAATTTAAAACAAATTTTCTAGTGTCCATAATATTTTTCAATATTCTTTGTGGTTGACATCTGTTTACAGCAATTGAAGTTGAAGTTGTAGTTTTAACATTCCGATCCTTGTGAGTGTAACACTAAATTTAGCCTAGTGAATTGTCATACTGCTGCACTTAGATGGCACTGCTCTCTTCCTTCTCATCTCTGAACATTCCATTCCCAGCCTGATCATTGTAAGCCAACAGTCAGGGTTTATTCGGAATGCTTCTCTTCACTGATTTAAATAACCTAGTATGCTTAATATTGTCTTGCTGAGTATTTGTTCGGGAAACACCACTGCTTTATAGAGAGAGAGAAAGGGAAAGTGAAAGATTAAGTGGAAGGGGGGGGGGGGGAGAAAAATACAAAACTTTGGTATAACTATTACAAAACTGAAAGCATATTCTTGGCCTTTTATGATGGGACAGAACTGTAAACTATGACATTATGAGAGAAAGTAGACAGCACTTGCCCCCATTTATCTTGGGTCAGGTCAGAGTTTGGCACCAGCTGTGGCAGTTAAAAGTCTAACACTTTGTGGGGGACTTTTTTCGTGCCAAGTCTCAGCATATGTGTGCAATGTCCTTCCATATTTCATATGTGAAAAGACTTTTAGTAAATTGAAATACATTTTGTTTACTTGACACTTTACACAAATTTGACTTTCATTAAAAAATACAAAATTACATTTTACTGTATGGCATGGTTTTGGATCAGGACGTGAACAATATTAGGCATTTAAAAAAATCCACATGCATTCCTTAGACTTTACTGTTTTATAAACAACTGTCTAATTAAAGTGTATTTAAATACAAATGGTAAATCAAATGTTACCCTATGAAAATTTTATTTTTGAACACAGTTTGTTTTATGTGTCCCTTTAAAGAGATTTTCCCTCACTCCCTGTGTCGTAGACATAGCAGAAAGTAAAGGAGATCTCTCCAAATCAAGTGGAAGTCCCCTCTTAAAGTTGTCAAACTGAACAGATTATCTATTGGAATTTTCTCCCCTAATTCTTGTTCCTTTGACAACTCAAAAACAGCTGCCCGAATGTGGCCCTAACCACTCCCCCTGCCTCCCTGTTTGTGGTGTCCCTATTGCCCATCTGGCTGGAAATGAGTCATTCATGCATGCGTGCTCCCAGTGTGCATCCACTGAAACACACAACACCTGGCAAGCCATGCCCTTCTCCCTCCTCCTAGCTCTTGACAGACAGCTACAGGAGTCAGTTGCTTCTCTATCCTCACCTCTCCTCTACAACCTGGAAGTTCAGCTGAACACTGCGGATTGTAGAGGACCTGGAAATGACAACATAACAATGAAAGATGGTAAAAATGTTCAACAATTTTTTTTTTATCCTATGCAGACATCTTAAGGTATAGTAACCATATTCTAACCCTGCTTAGGCAGCCCAGGCTTAAAAGGAATACAGCAGTCTACCACCTGAACAAGTCTTCTGGTTGTGGATTTGAGGTGGACAGAGGCATGATCAAAGCCATTTTCATTGACTGTAGGCATAGCAGACATACACACTATATGGCTGAAATTTAAATAAAAAGTTATAAAAATAAATATTAACAACAACTTTATCCAGCGGCAGCAGCTCTCCTCTCCTCCTCCCCCACACTCGCCCAGCCCTCAAAATCCACTCGCAAAATGCGAGCAGGCGAGTGGAGATTTTGAGGGCTATTTTTTTATATATATATATATATATATATATATAAATATATATATATTGTCTAATATTTATTTTATATTAACATAGTATCACTTTCTATTACTTAGTAGCAGCAGCTGATTCCCTATGGTTACTTGTTTGACATTGCACACAAATATGTCATTTGGCATCTCCACTATCTCTTGAATGTGCTCTATATCCGAAAGGTTGGACTGAAAAACTAGTCAGTAGTTATCTTACTAGAAAAAATGATGGAGGTATGGATAATTCAAAATGTATAGCTGTTGCACAAAATTGTAATAACAGCACGTGAGCATGGTTTAGCAAACACAGAAGCAGGTAGGGTATGCCAGACATCAGAGTGTGAGGCATGGCTTCTTTCTCAGTGCTTAGTTGCCAGCCCCTACTCATTTTGATGAAGAAGGAAGTACAGGTCCTTCTCAAAAAATTAGCATATTGTGATAAAGTTCATTATTTTCTGTAATGTACTGATAAACATTAGACTTTCATATATTTTAGATTCATTACACACAACTGAAGTAGTTCAAGCCTTTTCTTGTTTTAATATTGATGATTTTGGCATACAGCTCATGAAAACCCCAAAATCCTATCTCAAAAAATTAGCATATCATGAAAAGGTTCTCTAAACGAGCTATTAACCTAATCATCTGAATCAACTAATTAACTCTAAACACCTGCAAAAGATTCCTGAGGCTTTTAAAAACTCCCAGCCTGGTTCATTACTCAAAACCGCAATCATGGGTAAGACTGCCGACCTGACTGCTGTCCAGAAGGCCATCATTGACACCCTCAAGCAAGAGGGTAAGACACAGAAAGAAATTTCTGAACGAATAGGCTGTTCCCAGAGTGCTGTATCAAGGCACCTCAGTAGGAAGTCTGTGGGAAGGAAAAAGTGTGGCAGAAAACGCTGCACAACGAGAAGAGGTGACCGGACCCTGAAGAAGATTGTGGAGAAGGACCGATTCCAGACCTTGGAGGACCTGCGGAAGCAGTGGACTGAGTCTGGAGTAGAAACATCCAGAGCCACCGTGAACAGGCGTGTGCAGGAAATGGGCTACAGGTGCCGCATTCCCCAGGTCAAGCCACTTTTGAACCAGAAACAGCGGCAGAAGCGCCTGACCTGGGCTACAGAGAAGCAGCACTGGACTGTTGCTCAGTGGTCCAAAGTACATTCGGAAATCAAGGTGCCAGAGTCTGGAGGAAGACTGGGGAGAGGGAAATGCCAAAATGCCTGAAGTCCAGTGTCAAGTACCCACAGTCAGTGATGGTCTGGGGTGCCATGTCAGCTGCTGGTGTTGGTCCACTGTGTTTTATCAAGCGCAGGGTCAATGCAGCTAGCTATCAGGAGATTTTGGAGCACTTCATGCTTCCATCTGCTGAAAAGCTTTATGGAGATGAAGATTTCATTTTTCAGCACGACCTGGCACCTGCTCACAGTGCCAAAACCACTGGTAAATGGTTTACTGACCATGGTATTACTGTGCTCAATTGGCCTGCCAACTCTCCTGACCTGAACCCCATAGAGAATCTGTGGGATATTGGGAAGAGAAAGTTGAGAGACTCAAGACCCAACACTCTGGATGAGCTTAAGGCCGCTATCGAAGCATCCTGGGCCTCCATAACACCTCAGCAGTGCCACAGGCTGGTTGCCTCCATGCCACGCCGCATTGAAGCAGTCATTTCTGCAAAAGGATTCCCGACCAAGTATTGAGTGCATAACTGAACATAATTATTTGAAGGTTGACTTTTTTTGTATTAAAAACACTTTTCTTTTATTGGTCGGATGAAATATGCTAATTTTTTGAGATAGGATTTTTGGGTTTTCATGAGCTGTATGCCAAAATCATCAATATTAAAACAAGAAAAGGCTTGAACTACTTCAGTTGTGTGTAATGAATCTAAAATATATGAAAGTCTAATGTTTATCAGTACATTACAGAAAATAATGAACTTTATCACAATATGCTAATTTTTTGAGAAGGACCTGTATATGGAAGTCTTTATCTGTACTGACATCTTGAAATAAAAAGAAAATATTATGCCTTTTTATTTTCTTTCATACATCAAGTTCTTGGTAGCTTTCTGGAAAATTTGTTGCACTATTGTTTTTTGGCCAACAGTGTCATCACCTTTTTACATATTCCCCACATTTGGGTTATTCAGCAGCATGCATTCTGGTGAGAAAAACAGATGTTTATATCTTATATTTTTATATCAATCATACTGCACAATTGGACTTATTTATTTAGACATTGTGAAGGTCAGCGGTATGCACTATGCAGAAACCCATAGAATTCAATCTAATTTCATCTTATCACTCTGTTGTGATTAGCCAATTGAAAGCTGACATCTAATTAACTGGCATGTATGTTACTCTATTAACTCACATATGAGAAAAGAAGATTCCAGTAATCGATATCCTAAGATGATCTTTATATAGTAAACATGAAAAATGAAAATGCAAGAAAGAGGTAGATGTATTTCTAATACCAGGAACAGCAATGGTAAGAATATTATCTTGTCTCATGTTATATTCCATTTTCCTTCCTCTCCACACAAATAAATAAATAAATACAGAGCTGATGTTTTTTGCTAACTGTCGTCTTTTTTGATTCTTAGTAGAAGATAGTTTAGTCCAATTACTGTCTCTGCAAAGTCAACCAGTTCTACAAAATCCGATGTAATGATATTAACACCCATGGCACCTGGCCTCTGCATCTTCACCCAGTTTAATATCATTGGAAGATTCCTAGGGAAAAAAAGACATAGTGACACAATATAATACATACAAATTGTGTAACCGTCATATCCTGTATGTTAAAAAGGAATGGATTTGTGCATGCTATAAGATATGCAAATAATGGTGCGCTTATTCAACGCGTCACCAGCTCCACCCAACACCTTGCATCACTTGTGACGTGACGTCTTCAAAGGGATTGGACTTTGAAGAGGTCACATGACAAGTGACGCAACGCGTCGGGTAGAGCTGGTGACTTCATTTCCTGTGTCTCATACATCGGAATTAGCAGGGAGGGGCTCGCATTTTGCATATATTACTTGCATTTATACAAGATGTGGAAAGTGTGAGTGCACAATTCTTATGTTTTAAATCAATCGTACTTTAAATGCTATTGCGCAATGAACTCTTCTTATATATTTTGAGCAACATTTGAGAAATCGTTTTCCAAAGAGAGCGTATGTCCTTTATTATTGGAGCTGATGTTCCTGACTATCGAGGATCTTCCTATACTTTTAAACAAGGCTTGAATAGACCCTGGTGGATCTTTCTGTGAGGTTAGCGACCAATTCACTCAAAGGTGGTGGTGATGATTTCACATTTATGTTAAAGCATGTATTGCATTTTTACCTGCAAGTGCAAGTGAGGGATATCTGCTTACTTCAGAATCATCACAATTCTTGGACTTTCTTTGCATATTTAGACTTTTATTGTGGTTTTTCAAGTTTGCACTTTATTTAAATTTACTTAAGTTGTGGGGTTTTTAGTGTTGTATTGTTTTTAGTGTTGAATAAGTGCACCATTATTTGCATATCTTATTAATTTATGAGTGTGAGTTCACTTACTGAATGGTAGCAGCTGTTTTTGGTCAATTAAATTTAATTCACAGTTTGAAATACATTTTCATAGCAGTGCACACGTTTTTCCTATAAATTATTTCTTTGTGCATGCTATGTTGTGATATGGGTTATGGGTCCTGTTATGGTTATGGGGACCTTCACAAATCCTGGACTAAGCTGTATTGAATAGCTTTAGTCTTGTCAATACTATATTGTACCTAGTTTACAAAGCCAGTTCAACAGAATTACAACTTCTTTGGCAAGTAAAACATTCCCTATATTTAAATATTTTTCATATGTTTGTCTGGCATTTAGCTTCAAAGTCTAAGTCCACCAGAACCCACTATTTCTGTATTGGGTAAACAAAGTAAAGAATGGATTTTTCCTTTAAAGTCTGCATCCCCCTATAGCGTTTAAATTGGGGTGGTCCTCTCTGCTCTTATGGGTTATGAAGACCAGACACACCAGAAATTAACAATCTGAAAGGATTAGGGGATACAATATACAGTATAGCTTGCCTAGGTAAGCAGTCATTGTTCACATTCACCACTAAATGTAAAGATCTTGGTTTACTTTAATGTTTCTGTTTAAATAATGCTGTTGTAAAGCAATACAAGCACCAATGACGTGGAGTTAATCTCAAAGCAATTTTTGGTCAAGGTAGACATTACCATTATTAAAACAGAACTTTCAGGGATTTTACAGTACAACAAAAACAGGTTTATTGTGCCCTGATGTATATAAACATATACAGTACTCAATGCCTTTGGATGCATATATGTTCCACCACTATGTCCTGCTTGTTAGAGCTGTGCCAGTTGTGTACTGTTAGAAGTGTCATCCAGCTTTCTCCAGTGTTTTTCATTATGTTACCATCTGACTGTACATTATATGGTTTGAAGCATAAAGGAAGCTGGTTGTCATTTCCCTGGACTGAACATGTGCCAAACAGTAGGACATCACTGGGGAGTATTTTCTCTGTTTATGATTACCACTGTGCCCAATCACTACAGTGCTACAGCCAGTAATAACCTGGGCCTTACATTGACTTTGCATAGTGTAAACCTTAAAGCACTGCACCAACAACAAAGCACTGGATATGTGTGGTAAATAAAGACCATACAGGTCTCCAAAGGCAGAGGCTTGACCACAGTTGTAACCTCTCCGACCCCTGTTCCTACATTGCTGTGATTTACAAAGCTTCCTGAGAAGCTTGAGGATCACAAATCTCAAGAGAATACACTCCTCTGCAGTGCAGGGGTGTATTCTTGTGATATTTGAGTGCCTGGGGGTTACTAGACGGCTGCAAGAAAATAGAGCAATGTCACTAGCACCTAGGCAAATGAGCCAGAAGGCAAGGTTGTCAGGGCTGGGCTCAGCCCTTCCTTCTCTGAGCTGGCTGCTCAGATGCCGGCTAACTGCCAGCTCTTACCTCTCCACAGTGACTCACCTGTTGATAATATCCTGCTCGTCAGTCCTGCCTACTTAAAGTCGTCCAGCCCAGATGATCTCTGCCTTCGCCTTGGTCAACATCACAGACTATCTCCTGTGTTCCTGTTAAAGGCTTGCTTGGCTGACATTCCTTCTGGCTCCAGATCCTGCTTGCTATTCCACTTCACTGATCCCTGGCTTCTTGACCTTCTGGCTTGTCTGACTATCCGTTCCGGTTATCGAACTTTGGCTATGTTTTGACTACGTTTGTTCTATTTACTTTTATTATTAAACAAGTGTGATTTAACTGTACTTCTGTCTGTCTGATTCATGGATTCTGACAAGGGTCTGAGGGAGGTTTTTAAATTTTTCACTGCAATTTTTCTTTAGGCTAGTAATTTTACATTGAGGGGAGCTAATTAAAGGGGTTGTAAAGGTAAAAAAAAATTCACCTTAATGCATTCTCTGCATTAAGGTGAAAAAACATCCGACAACATCGGCTCCCCCTGGCCCCCCGTTTAGCTTACCTGACCCCTCGAAATTACCGCGCTTGCCCCAGACATCCTCTTCGCCACTCAGCCTGGCCGTTGATTGGTTACAGTGGATGGATTGAAAGCAGCGCAGCCACTGGCTCGCGCTGCTGTCAATCACATCCAATGACGCGGCGCGCCGGGGGGACGGGGCCGAGTGATACAGTGAGCGGCTATAGCCGCCAGCTGTATCACAGGAGTGCGCCTGCAATCACTCACCACCATGCAAGCTCGCTTGCATATAGGTGGTGAGTGATTGCGGGGAGGAGCTGAGACAGCCGCCGAGGGACCCCAGAAGACGTGGACCGGGGCCACTCTGTGCAAAACGAGCTGCACAGCGGAGGTAAGTATAACATGTTTGTTATTTTTTATTTTTTATTTTTTAATTTCTTTAGTG
This sequence comes from Rana muscosa, assembly GCA_029206835.1. Taxonomy (NCBI): domain Eukaryota; kingdom Metazoa; phylum Chordata; class Amphibia; order Anura; family Ranidae; genus Rana; species Rana muscosa. The sequence continues at coordinate 319,235,211 of CM055117.1, read as the reverse complement.
TTCCTTTAATAGAGATTACATCAATATTAGTGAAATGTCTGTCTAATTGATGATGCTTAGTAAATTTTGAAATAACCAGTTTCTAAAATGCATGTTTTGCTTTTGGATATACAGTCAGGTCCATAAATATTGGAGCATCGACACAATTCTAATATTTTTGGCTCTATACACCACCACAATGTATTTGAAATGAAACAAACAAGATGTGCTTTAACTGCAGACTTCCAGCTTTAATTTGAGGGTATTTACATCCAAATCAGGTGAACGGTGTAGGAATTACAACAGTTTGTATATGTGCCTCCCACTTTTTAAGAGACCAAAAGTAATGGGACAATTGGCTACTCAGCTGTTCCATGGCCAGGTGTGTGTTATTCCCTCATTATCCCATTTACAAGGAGCAGATAAAAGGTCCAGAGTTCATTTCAAGTGTGCTATTTGCATTTGGAATCTGTTGCTGTCAACTCTCAATATGAGATCCAAAGAGCTGTCACTATCAGTGAAGCAAGCCATCATTAGGCTGAAAAAACAAAACAAACCCATCAGAGAGATAGCAAAAACATTAGGCGTGACCAAATCAACTGTTCTGTTAAGAAACGTCCTTGAAAAGAAAGAAGGCACTGGTGAGCTCAGCAACACCAAAAGACCCGGAAGCCCACGGAAAACAACTGTGGTGGATGACCGAACAATTATTTCCCTGGTGAAGAAAACACCCTTCACAACAGTTGGCCAGATCAAGAACACTCTCCAGGAGGTAGGTGTATGTGGGTCAAAGTCAACAATCAAGAGAAGACTTCACCAGAGTGAATACAGAGGGTTCACCACAAGATGTAAACCATTGGTGAGCCTCAAAAACAGGAAGGCCAGATTAGAGTTTGCCAAACAACATCTAAAAAATCCTTCACAGTTCTGGAACAACATCCTATGGACAGATGAGACCAAAATCAACTTGTACCAGAGCGATGGGAAGAGAAAAGTATGGAGAAGGAAAGGAACTTCTCATGATCCAAAGCATACCACCTCTTCAGTGAAGCATGGTCGTGGTATTGTCATGGCGTGGGCATGTATGGCTGCCAATGAAACTGGTTCTCTTGTATTTATTGATGATGTGACTGCTGACAAAAGCAGCAGGATGAATTCTGAAGTGTTTCGGGCAATATTATCTGCTCATATTCAGCCAAATTCTTCAGAACTCATTGGACGGCGCTTCACAGTGCAGATGGACAATGACCTGAAGCATACTGCGAAAGCAACCAAAGAGCTTTTTAAGGGAAAGAAGTGGAATGTTATGCATGATTTGGATGTAAATACCCTCAAATTAAAGCTGAAAGTCTGCAGTTAAAGCACATCTTGTTCGTTTCATTTCAAATCCATTGTGGTGGTGTATAGAGCCAAAAATATTAGAATTGTGTCGATGTCCCAATATTTATGGACCTGACTGTATAAAATTTCTCATTAAAGTGTAGTAAACAGTTTGTTTCATATGTATATTTTTTAATAAAAAAGCAAATATAACTGATATTGGTTTACCCAGTGCAATGGTTGGTATTTTAACATTTACCTGTGGACAAGAGTATTTTTTAATCCAGCTTTCAGTCCTCTTACAATGGTTTTAACTTGCGGGGTTAGAATAGCTTGTGATACATGAAAAGTCCCTCGCTTAGACCGTTCTCCAAGAGTTGTTTCTAGAAACTGAAGCAGCTTGTGAACGTTGGTTGTGTTTGCCCAGGGTGCTGGCATTTTATTTCCTGCCCATAAAAAGGCGTACTCATTCCATATATTGTAGTGGTAGAAAACCAAAACCTTAAAAAAACAAAATGAAAACATTTGAAAAAACATCCACATTCTTGCATATATAACAGAAGATGTATATATTATTAAGTGAGAAAGCAAAGGATAAAAAAGCTAGGAGGTATAGGGTGAAAGTGTCGCCTCATGTAGTGCTTTCCTAAGTGTACCCCTAGGTAGGCCAGAGGAGTAAGATGATGCTGTGTCGAAGAAGAAGGATGGTAGTAGCATGGCTAAGCACCTCTATAATTTTTTATAGGCTATTAAGAAGACACACTGGAGGGAGAAGAAGATGCTACCTAGGAACAAATGTAGTGAGTGTGGTTAGGAGAGCCTCCTTATGGTTTGCCACAATTGCCAGGCCATAGACTTGTCTATTTTCCCATGTGTTATCACAAACGCTGGTGTATTGTTATAGTTGCTTGTGAATTGCTACAATTTCCTATGTATATGTAATGCAACAGGTAATTACTATTACACCACCAATAGCAGACCCTGGCAACTGGTACACCACATTTTCTGTTTGTGGCTAACACCATATGCTACATCACACATGCCACCTAGCAGATAAATATGTTTAAATGGCAGATGTTGTGTGCTACCATTCATCTCTGCCCCACACAAAACTATTTAAAAATTCCCAGGTATGCACATAGGCTCCCCGCTTTAGATTACAATCAAAACTGCATGGCCTACACAATTTTATGTGTAGCGGAGCCTCACTCTCCCTCTTGGGTTTTCTCGTTAGATTGGCTTGTGTCTAGGGGTACCTGGGAGAGGAGAGTGCAGGAACACTACGCCAAGCTCTCCCCTCATATGTGTATGAGGGTTGAGCTGAGTTACTTGAATTACCTCCGGGTCTGTTCACTGCATACGAAGCCTCCAGCTGTTCCGTGGAGATGTGTCTGCCAATAACATAGAGCCCCACACCAATCGAAAGTCCAACACTCCTTTATTTCTCTACTTTCAGGGTGAACACAATCAGTTGAACTTTCAGTAACAGACAGACAGGGGTGTGGGTACGAGTAGGCCCAGGCACAACTGAACTCTCCTATTCCGCCACCGACCATGAGTCTTCGTCGCTGCCACCGACCGGATGAACCGCAGAGGCCCCTGCCACAGGCCCAATAGCAGGCCTCTGCCACCGACCCGAGTTGAATAGTTGGACCGCTGCCACCGGTCATTGAACATGAGCCACCTTCCTCTCTGAACTTGGCCCCTGTTCGGGAAAGATATTACTCCGGGCGGTCTCCAGAGGTTCACCCGGCACTGGCAATCTGCTGCACCAGGTCCTCGGATGAGTCCCTCCTCCGGTCCCCTACGCCTCTGGACTCGGGTGCCCCACTCCCGGGGTCCCCTAGGACAATCCCTCCCTCGCGGGACCCAGTGGAAGGCACTGGGCCCCAGGCCCTCGGCCGAGCACCCCACCCCAGACCGAAGGCGCCCGGGATGGAACGCGAACTCCAGGTGTCCAGGCCTAGGCCGCCTGGACACCGACTGCGAACAGCAGCCCTCAGGCTGAAGGTGCCTGGGACTCGAACCTCGTGGCAAAGATGTCCGCCCCCTTTATACCCTCTCCCAGCAAGCACGGCGGGTTCCCTGCCCCGCCGTACAACCGCTGTGAGAGGCCACAAAGGGTACGGCACTGCAGCGATGGCTCAACCCCGGCCCAAAGTGACAGCGCCACCTGCAGGGCCGCAGGGAACCATGCATCACTGGTGTCTTCACCAGTTTTAAAAGTATATATCCGCTACATATGTTATAATCTTATTGTCCCGTACTGTCAACAAGTACAGGTGTAGATTTCTGCAAGCTGAACAATATAGATTTTAAGCTGCAGGCTAAACGGGAAAAAAAACATGCTAACAGATTGGATGGATGAGGCCTTTGGGCTATTGTATCCTGACAGCTGGCACCACCACCTGTCAGAAAACCTAAAGTGGCTGTTTGGATACAGGCGCTGTTAGGCCATTCATTTTCCACCAATTCCTTCAACAAAGCCAACTGCAAAAACAACTTTTATCAGTCACAGCGTTATCAACAGAGCATCCTACTGAGTGAATTTTAGCCAATTCATGCGTGTATGGCATAATTTAAGAGAGAAGGACTTTTTTGCTGTTTCTTAACATACAATGACTTGATGTGAAAAATAATGTGCTACCCCTCAGAGGGGGGTTTATTATGCAAGTTACTAACAGAATAAGGCCCAATAATTTGTCCGCCTGTCATTTAGAAACTGATCAGTAACCAATTCTGTGTGTTTTTGCAGTCTTTGCACTTGTAGCCCAAGACAGATGGAATTAATAATCTTGCTAACATATTTGACAGATTTAGCATTGTAATAGATTTGCATGTAAAGCATGTAAACAACTAAGAATTCTACTGTGGTATGTTAACAATTGGCACAGTGCTAGCAGTACAGTGAGGAATGTATGCATCAAGCTGTGATCTAACATAAATCTGTCTTATACCATGTTTTATTGTTATTGTCTTATACCATGTTTTATTGTTCTGGATTTTTAATGTCTGCACTGCAGCATTTCTCTCCCAGAGTAAAATGTACCCTGGTCATACAGGCAAATGTGTTTGTGGAACAAGGAACCTGTGTACAATTTGCGCAAAATACCTTATTGCAGTTTCTAGTGGGAAGTAGGGATCTGACTGGAACAGAATCAGCACCATAACAGCAAGTACACAAAAAAGACACAATTTTTCCCTAAATTGTCCTCAAAGTGTATGTATAGCCAAAACTTTTTATAGCTTTGGGGATAGGAAGAAAGGGTTAAAATCCCTATCAGATTTGTATAGCTGCCTCTGCCCCTGCTGGGTAGATATACCCTCTCATTTGGTCCTGATGGTCATTGTCACCAAAACAAAAAATTAGAGAAAAGCCAAAACTTTAGAGTTGTCACTGGAACAAGTGATAATAAAGCTTACAATGGGGGCAATAAGTGAAAGGAAATCTCAACGAGTGTGGGGGGGAAGTGTAGAGTGTAGAGTGTAGTGCTTATTTTTCTTAACATGCACTTTCTGAGCACCTGGTCTGGAGCAAGTATGCAGATCAGGAGTTCTGACTTAATTCAGACTTTCGTAGTCTGGTAACTTCAGCCATGGCTAGACAGCTAGCACTCGAGGGAGGTCACAAATGGCAGTATCCTTTAAGCGTGACCTTCTCTATTATTGGCCCTTTATATATCATTCTGTTATGGAGAGTAGGGATGAGCTCGGTGTTCGACTCGAACATCAGCTGTTCGACCGTTCGGCGAACATCGAACGATTTGGGCCGTTTGCGCCAAATTCGAGTGACGCGAACGGCCCACAATACACTGCGCCATCGAAGTGCAATCCCGGCGCTGTGATTGGCCAAGCATGCACTGTGACCCCGCATGCTTGGCCAATCACAGCGCCGGCAGCTAGGAGAGCCATAATTGGCCACAGGCAGGTTGCCTGTGGCCAATTATAGCTCAGGGGGTTTAGCACACGCCCCACACTATAAAAGGCCGCCAGCGCGGCGGCCTTGTGTAGTGTGTTCCGGCGCAGGGAAAGAGAAGGATAGGCAGGGACAGTGTTGATATTCTTTGTGCTATTCTTGTGTGCAGGGAGAGAGAAGGATAGGCAGGGAGAGTGTCAGTGTCATATTCTTTGCTAAACCTTGTGTGCAGGGAGAGAGAAGGATAGGCAGGGGACAGTGTCAGTGTCATATTCTTTGCTAAACCTTGTGTGCAGGGAGAGAGAAGGATAGGCAGGAAGAGTGTCAGTGTCATATTCTTTGATAAACCTTGTGTGCAGGGAGAGAGAAGGATAGGCAGGGGACAGTGTCAGTGTCATATTCTTTACTAAACCTTGTGTGCTGGGAGAGAAAAGGATAGGCAGGGAGAGTGTCAGTGTCATATTCTTTGATAAACCTTGTGTGCAGGGAGAGAGAAAGATAGGCAGGGGACAGTGTCAGTGTCATTGTTGCTAAGCCTCCTGCACAGTATACACCTGAAGCTAGCCCTTATTGCTGTGTTTTCCTGGTGTGTTACACTAACAGGAATTTGCAGCACTTACAGCGGGTGGAGTGTGCCTCCTGCACATTATACACCTGAAGTTAGCCCGTATTGCTGTGTTTTCCTGGTGTGTTACACCAACAGGCATTTGCAGCACTTACAGCAGGCGTAGTGTGATTCCTGAAAAATATACTCCTGAAGCTAGGCCTTATTGCTGTGTTTTCCTAGTGTGTTACACCAACAGGCATTTGCAGCACTTACAGCGGGCGGAGTGTGCCTCCTGCACATTATACACCTGAAGTTAGCCCGTATTGCTGTGTTTTCCTGGTGTGTTACACCAACAGGCATTTGCAGCACTTACAGTGGGCCGAGTGGGCCTCCTGCACATTATACACCTGAAGTTAGCCCGTATTGCTGTGTTTTCCTGGTGTGTTATACCAACAGGCATTTGCAGCACTTACAGCGGGCGGAGTGTGCCTCCTGCACATTATACACCTGAAGTTAGCCCGTATTGCTGTGTTTTCCTGGTGTGTTACACCAACAGGCATTTGCAGCACTTACAGCAGGCGTAGTGTGATTCCTGAAAAATATACTCCTGAAGCTAGGCCTTATTGCTGTGTTTTCCTGGTGTGTTACACTAACAGGCATTTGCAGCACTTACAGCGGGCAGAGTGTGCCTCCTGCACATTATACACCTGAAGTTAGCCCGTATTGCTGTGTTTTCCTGGTGTGTTACACCAACAGGCATTTGCAGCACTTACAGCGGGCGGAGTGTGCCTCCTGCACATTATACACCTGAAGTTAGCCCGTATTGCTGTGTTTTCATGGTGTGTTACACCAACAGGCATTTGCAGCACTTACAGCAGGCGTAGTGTGATTCCTGCAAAATATACTCCTGAAGCTAGGCCTTATTGCGGTGTTTTCCTAGTGTGTTACACCAACAGGCATTTGCAGCACTTACAGTGGGCGGAGTGTGCCTCCTGCACATTATACACCTGAAGTTAGCCCGTATTGCTGTGTTTTCCTGGTGTGTTACACTAACAGGCATTTGCAGCACTTACAGCAGGCGTAGTGTGATTCCTGAAAAATATACTCCTGAAGCTAGGCCTTATTGCTGTGTTTTCCTGGTGTGTTACACTAACAGGCATTTGCAGCACTTACAGCGGGCGGAGTGTGCCTCCTGCACATTATACACCTGAAGTTAGCCCGTATTGCTGTGTTTTCCTGGTGTGTTACACCAACAGGCATTTGCAGCACTTACAGTGGGCGGAGTGTGCCTCCTGCACATTATACACCTGAAGTTAGTCCGTATTGCTGTGTTTTCCTGGTGTGTTACACCAACAGGCATTTGCAGCACTTACAGCAGGCGTAGTGTGAGTCCTGTAAAATATACTCCTGAAGCTAGGCCTTATTGCTGTGTTTTCCTAGTGTGTTACACCAACAGGCATTTACAGCACTTACAGCAGGCGTAGTGTGATTCCTGCAAAATATACTCCTGAAGCTCGGCCTTATTGCTGGTTTTCCCATCTCCCTGCAGGCCATTAGAATGTTTGGAAGGCAAACAAGGAGAGGCAGACAGTCAGGAGCCAATAAAAGAGGGCAAGCAGGCTCTGTGTCTAGAGACAACAGTGCTGGTCGTGGACGCGGTGCATCACCATCAGTACGCGGCCATGGGACACGCTTGTCCTTCTTTTCGGCAGCTGGACGTGTTGAGCCGCATCATGCCGAAGACTTGGTAGAGGGGATGACCAAGCCCTCCTCATCCTCTCTCACCCAGGCTCAGGGTACTGGCAAAGCAGCTGCCAAAGCGTCCTCTTCCCTGGTATCAATGTCATCATCAGTCACTCCTTCCCTAGACCAACCATGTCCTCCTGAGGAGTCCCCCGAACTGTTTGAGCACAGTGTTGGGTACATGCTCCAGGAGGATGCCCAGCGTTTCGAAGGGTCTGATGATGATACCCAGCTAGAGGAAGGCAATAGCGTGAGAGCAGAGAGAGGGGATGCTCAAGAAGGACACCAATCTGGCAGTCATGTTCCAGCAGCTGCAGCATACTGCCAGATTGGCTCCAGTGATGAGGAGGGAGGGGATGATGAGGTCACTGACTCCACGTAGGTGCCTAATAGGAGAGAGGAGGAGGAGGATGAGAAGGAGGCACATCTCCAACGAGGCAGGATGCCCTCGGGGGGCCAGCGTAAGGGCAGCACACCGACGGAATCACACCGCAGAGCTCCGCCTGTGCAGGGCGCTGCCTCTGCCCGTTATTCAAAAAGTTCTTTGGTGTGGGCCATTTTTGAGTCGAGTGCATCAGATCGCACAGCTGCTGTTTGCAACAGATGTCTCAAGCGTATATCGCGTGGCCAAAACATCACCCGCTTGGGCACCACATGCTTAACCAGACATATGTTGACCTGCCATGCAGCTCGTTGGCAAGCCTACCTTAAAGACCCACACCAAAGAACAAAGCGGACCTCTCCTTGCACCGCATCAGCTGGGATCTCCAACCCCACTATACCTTCAGTCCTCTCTAAAACCTGCACTGAGAGGAATGAAGGTGTAGAATTAGGTGTGTCACAGCCAAGTACTTGCAGGCACTCTGCTAGCAGTACACCGACGTCCGATTCTAGCAGGCAAATTTCCCTGCCCCAGCTGCTGGACCGTCGAAAGAAGTTCACTCCCAGCCATCCACATGCCCAGCGGTTGAATGCTAGCTTGGCTAAATTGCTAGCGCTTCAACTGCTGCCTTTTCAGTTGGTAGACTCGGCCCCCTTCCGTGAGTTTGTGCAATGTGCGGTTCCTCAGTGGCAGGTTCCCAAACGCCACTTTTTCTCACGGAAGGCGATTCCGGCTCTCTACCGGCATGTGGAAGGCAATGTCTTGGCCTCGCTGGACAGGGCGGTCAGCGGTAAGGTGACTCATGGTCCAGCAGGCATGGACAGGGACGTTACCTTTCTTTCACGGCCCACTCTTTTGGCAGCTAGGAAGGATGCAGGACAAGGTGCAGTAGTGTTGGAGGTTGTTCCGCCGCCACGCCTCCAAAATGCTACTACTGGTTGTGACACACCTCTCTCCTCCACCCCCTCCTTTTCTTCTTCCTCCATGACCTCTTCCTGTGCTTTGTCCTCGGAACCAGCGGTGCTCCGTAGATGTTCAAGGGGCTACGCAAGTACGCAGGCAAAAAGATGCCATGCCGTGCTTGCGCTGGTGTGTTTGGGGGACAAGAGCCACACTGGGGCAGAGGTTCTGTCTGCTCTGCAGGGGCAGGCCGAGAGGTGGTTGACGCCACGCCAGCTTAAGCCAGGAATGGTGGTTTGCGACAATGGCACCAACCTCCTCTCCGCCCTCCGACAGGGACAACTGACCCATGTGCCCTGTGTGGCTCACGTCCTTAACCTGGTGGTGCAGCGGTTCTTGGGCAGGTACCCGGGCTTACAGGATGTCCTGAGGCAGGCCAGGAAAGTCTGTGTGCATTTCTGCAGATCTTATAATGCCAGTGCTCGCCTGGCTGAGCTGCAAAAGGAGTTGAACCTGCCCAAGAACCGCCTTATATGTGACATGCCCACCAGGTGGAACTCAACGTTGGCCATGCTGCAGCGGCTGCACACGCAGCAGAGGGCCATCAATGAGTACCTGTGCGACTACGGCACCAGGACAGGGTCAGGGGAGCTCGGTTTTTTTTCACCACGCCAGTGGGGCATGATCAGGGATGCATGCACTGTCCTGGCACCATTTGAGGAGGCCACGAGGATGGTGAGCAGTGACAGTGCATGCATCAGTGACACTGTACCTCTTGTCCACCTGTTGGAACATACGCTGCGTGGAATAATGGACAGGGCACTTTAGGCAGAACAGAGGCAGGAAGAGGAGGACTTCCTTGCCTCCCAAGGCCCCCTTTACCCAGACAGTGTTCCTTCTGTCCCACCCATCGCACAGGAAGAGGAGGAGGAGGAGGAGGAGGATTGTGTCAGCATGGAGGTGGAGCCTGGCACTCAGCATCATCATCAGCAGTCTTTTAGGGATGATTTACACTCCCAAGAAACCCGTGGACTTGTACGTGGCTGGGAGGAGGTGGCTGCGGATCATGTCGTCCTTAGTGACCCAGAGGACTCCGGATCGAATGCCTCAGCTAACCTACGCTGCATGGCCTCCCTGATCCTGCAAAGTCTGCGGAAGGATCCTCGTATTCTTCGGATCAAGGAAAGGGACCATTACTGGCTGGCCACTCTCCTTGATCCACGGTACAAGGGTAAGGTTGCGGACCTTATCTTACCGTCACAGAGGGAGTAGAGGATGAGACAACTCTGGGAGGCCTTGCAGAAAGGTCTGTGCAACGCGTTCCCAGAGACTGGGAGGTTACAAACTCCTGGTCCTGGAGAACGAGTTGCTGAGGCTTCGGTCAGTCAAAGAATGAGCGGTGGGGAAGGTGGCCGTCTGACCGATGCGTCCAGACAATTCTTTAGTCCGCAGCCCCAAGGTATGATCGGTTCCAGCAACCATCGCCAGCGTCTGATATACATGGTGCAGGAATACCTAGGGGCAAGGTCAGACTTGGACACCTTCCCCACCGAAAATCCTCTGGCTTACTGGGTCTTGAGGATGGATCACTGGCCAGAGCTTGCACAGTATGCAATTGAGCTACTGGCCTGTCCTGCATCCAGCGTTCTTTCAGAACGCACATTCAGTGCTGCTGGAGGATTTGTCACGGATCACAGGGTGTGCCTGTCCACCGACTCAGTTGATCGACTGACCTTCATAAAGATGAACCAGTCTTGGATCACCACCAGCTACCAAACACCTGAAGCTGATATAACAGACTAATTTATTTTCAAATGTCACATCCCTTCAAGACTGATGCTGATGCTGAGAGACTGTCCTGTTATGTTGACTGACTATCCTCCTCCTCCTCAATGATCCGATTGATGATGATAGCTTGGAAGAACATTTTTGTTTCTGGGTGCCGCCATCAGTGGATAAGGCCCAATTTTTCAGCCCCTGTTTAACAGGGGCATGTAATTAAAAAAATGTATGCAATGCTTTGCAGCAGGGCTCATTCCTGCACTCCAACTAGAGTATCTGGGAGAGGTTGCAGTGTCGTGGCACCAGCACCAGTGCCTAAGGCCCAATTTTTCAGCCCCTGTTTAACAGGGGCGTGTAATTACAATTTTTGATGCAATACTTTGCAACAGGGCTCATTGCTGTGCTCCAAGTACAGTATCTGTGAGGGGTTGCAGTGTTGTGGCACCAGTGCCTAAGGCCCAATTTTTCTGCCCCTGTTTAACAGGGGCATGTAATTACAATTCTTGATCTAATAATTCACAGCAGGGCCCATTCCTGCGCCCACCAAGAGTAACTGTGAGGCCTTACAGTGTTGTGTCAACACCACCACCACCACCACCAAAGGCCCAATTTTTCAGCCCCTGTTCAACAGGGGCATGCAATTACAATTCTTGATCTAATAATTCACAGCAGGGCCCATTCATGCGCCCACCAAGAGTAACTGTGAGGGCTCACAGTGTTGTGGCAACACCAACATGTAAGGGGCAGGGCCGGATTAACATAGGGGCTATTGGAGCTGCAGCTCCAGGCCCCTTTCCCAAGATAGGCCCATTTGCCCAAAAAAACTAAAGCTCAAAAAAAATCTCAAAAAAAAAAGATCGACTTCGAGGATTGTAGCTCGGCGACCAGGGCCCACAGAAACCCCATATTTGGGGGGTATTTAGATGAAGACCCACCCCACCACTGATCAAAATATGGGGCTGCTATCATTTATGGTTCCGGAGATACGGGGCTGTTTGCGCAGCCTGTCAGAAGCTATATACAGAAAGGCCAGTTTAAATACAAGCTGACATACTCTGCAGCAGAGAGGATGAGCTCACAGTGCTTATTAGGGATGAGCTCGGTGTTCGAGTCGAACATACGTTCGACTCGAACATCGGCTGTTCGATCGTTCGCCGAACAACGAACGATTTGGGCCGTTCGCGCCTAATTCGCGGCCCACAATGCACTACGCCATCGCAGTGTCATCCAGGCGCTGTGATTGGCCAAGCATGCACTGTGACCCCGCATGCTTGGCCAATCACAGCGCCGGCAGCGAGGAGAGCAATGATTGGCCACAGGCAGGATGCCTGTGGCCAATTGTTGCTGAGGGTGTTTAGTACACGCCCCACACTATAAAAGGCCGCCAGCACGGCGGCCTAGTGTAGTGTGTTCCGGAGCAGGGAAAGAGAAGCATAGGCAGGGACAGTGACATTTTTTTTTCTTGCTTAACCTGGATTCCTTTAGTTTAGGGAAAGAGAAGGATAGGTAGGGAGAGTGTCAGTCTGTTTTACTGTGCTAAACCTTGTTTGTAGGGACAGGGAAGGACAGTGAGGGAAATTCTCATTGTGCTATACTGTGCTAAAGCATTCCTCATCAACCATCTTTAAAAAAAAAAATTTATAGGGACAGAAAACTATAGGTAGGGAGAGTGTCAGTGTGTTTTACTGTGCTAAACCTTGTTTGTAGGGACAGGGAAGGACAGTGAGGGAAATTCTCATTGTGCTATACTGTGCTAAAGCATTCATCATCAACCATCTTTAAAAAAAAATTTTTATAGGGACAGAAAACTATAGGTAGGGAGAGTGTCAGTGTGTTTTACTGTGCTAAACCTTGTTTGTAGGGACAGGGAAGGACAGTGAGGGAAATTCTCATTGTGCTATACTGTGCTAAAGCATTCCTCATCAACCATCTTTAAAAAAACATTTTTTATAGGGACAGAAAACTATAGGTAGGGAGAGTGTCAGTGTGTTTTACTGTGCTAAACCTTGTTTGTAGGGACAGGGAAGGACAGTGAGGGAAATTCTCATTGTGCTATACTGTGCTAAAGCATTCCTCATCAACCATCTTTAAAAAAAAATGTTTTATAGGGACAGAAAACTATAGGTAGGGAGAGTGTCAGTGTGTTTTACTGTACTAAACCTTGTTTGTAGGGACAGGGAAGGACAGTGAGGGAAATTCTCATTGTGCTATACTGTGCTAAAGCATTCCTCATCAACCATCTTTAAAAAAAAAAAAATTTTATAGGGACAGAAAACTATAGGTAGGGAGAGTGTCAGTGTGTTTTCCTGTGCTAAACCTTGTTTGTAGGGACAGGGAAGGACAGTGAGGGAAATTCTCATTGTGCTATACTGTGCTAAAGCATTCCTCATCAACCATCTTTAAAAAAAAATTTTTTATAGGGACAGAAAACTATAGGTAGGGAGAGTGTCAGTGTGTTTTACTGTGCTAAACCTTGTTTGTAGGGACAGGGAAGGACAGTGAGGGAAATTCTCATTGTGCTATACTGTGCTAAAGCATTCCTCATCAACCATCTTTAAAAAAACATTTTTTATAGGGACAGAAAACTATAGGTAGGGAGAGTGTCAGTGTGTTTTACTGTGCTAAACCTTGTTTGTAGGGACAGGGAAGGACAGTGAGGGAAATTCTCATTGTGCTATACTGTGCTAAAGCATTCCTCATCAACCATCTTTAAAAAAAAATTTTTTATAGGGACAGAAAACTATAGGTAGTGTGACAGCAGGAAGGTAAAGTCACCTGGTTGCATCCAGGGGGGTAGATATATTTCTCCCAGATTCAGGCTTTATGCTGACTTATACAACTAGGGAGGGAGTTGATGAAGCCCAGCTGAGGCTAGTGGGCTCATGGATGACTCATACCTCTAGGGAGAGGGCTGGGCATCGTGCAGGCAGGGAGTTGATGAGACCAGCTGAAGCCTGTCAGTTCGTTTAAGGCCTCTATAAAAACTCCCAGCTTCATTAGATGTTAGCTCATGCCTGGACCCAGACCTGTGTGGACTGTCTAGGGAGAGTGAACCCCTGTGCGGTGAGGCAAAGCCTGTGTGGCTATTTGTTTGGACTTTTACTAAACCAGGGACTTAGGGACTAGGACAGCACCAGGCTGATCCCAGTTGTTAGTTTAGGAAACCTGCATGTTTAGTCAGAGGTCAAACTGACCAGGATTTATTTTGTTTATGTTTCTTTTTGGCTTTGCTGTGTTTTTGTCACTGTACATAGAGAAATAAACCGCACCTTTTGATTTTGAAAACCACAACCTCCGTCTGCTGGCCCTGTTTTTGTGTGGGGAGCCCAACCAGGGGGTCACACACACCCGCTACCGAGTTAACCCCCTCACAGTTGGTGGAGAACCAGTGGCAGTTTTTTTTAAGCCAGCATGGAGGAGATACTGAAACAGCTGGCTCTAGCAAATGCCAATCAACAGCAGACAAATGCAGGTTTGCAAAGGAGCCTTGCAGCCCAGCAGCAAGCTCATCAACAAGCCCAGCAGCAATCTGAGGCCCGCTTCATAGACCTGTTACAGAAGCAAGAGCAGAGACTACAACAAATGGAAGCAGTAATGCAGCAACGTCCGCAGACCAGTGAGGAAAGCCGTCCCACTAATACCGCGTCCTTTGGGGTGAGTCGTTTATTGACAAAAATGACTGGAGAGGATGATCCAGAGGTATTTTTGACCACATTTGAAAGGACTGCTGAAAGAGAAAAGTGGCCTGAGGAGCAGTGGGCTGGACTGGTGGCTCCTCTGTTAACTGGTGAATCGCAGAAGGCTTACTATGACCTAGAGCCTGACCAAGCAAAAGACTATGTGATGCTAAAAGCTGAAATATTGGCAAGGCTGGGTGTCACCCTGGCTGTCCGGGCTCAGCGTGTGCATAACTGGACTTTCCAGCTTGGAAAACCCCCCAGGTCTCAAATGTATGATCTCATTCACCTGAGCAGGAAGTGGCTACAGCCAGAGACTTTGTCCGCACCAGAGATTGTGGTACGTGTTGTAATGGATCGGTTTTTGAGAGCTCTTCCTACTGCCATCCAAAAGTGGGTAAGCCATGGAGACCCAGAGACGGCCGGTGGTCTTGTGGATCGTGTAGAGAAATACTTGGCTACAGAGAACCTGACGGCCTCTTCCAGAGACTCTCGGACTTTCCACCCTAAGACCAGACCATCCCCAGGGGCGGATAAGAGGATTCCAAGGGGTGAGGGTGGAGAGAGTGAGAGGGTGGGAGCTCTACCCAAAGTTTGGCGAGAACAGCCTGGGAAGTCAGGGGCTCAAGAGGCAGCCAAATGGATTGTTTGCTACCGCTGCCGGCAAGCGGGACATATTGCAGCAAATTGCCCGGTTGTGGAGGAACCCATGCAATGTGACTTTCTGATGGACAGACGTCAGTCGCTGTGTGCGACAGTCGCATGCACTGCCATTCGGGGAACTGAGAAACATTTATGCAAAATGTGTATTAATGGTAGAAATGTTGTGGTATTACTGGATTCAGGTAGCCTTGTGACCCTGATAAAGGCTGAATTAGTTAAAACAGAGGTCTCTGGGAATAGCAAGGTAGCTGTTATTTGTGTGCATGGGGACACCCGAGAGTATCCAGTGACTACAGTGTGTTTCGAGACCCCCAAAGGTACCCTCTCTCATCCAGTGGGGTTAGTATCTCAATTACCGCATGATGCCATTGTGGGAAGGGATTTTCCGAAGTTCTGGGAACTGTGGGATGATCCTGAGCCCCCCACTGGTGCCCCTATGTACCAGGAATGTGATAGCCAGAACTCCTCTGAGAGTGGTGAGGACTCTCCAGAATTTCCCTTGTCAGTATTGGCAGGGGAGACTCAAGAAACTGGAGAGGAGCCCACCTCCTCAGACGAAAACCTACCGTCTGTGGAGTTTTCTGATCTGGAGGTTCACAGGGAAAATTTTGCCACAGAACAGTTAAAAGACCCCGCCCTAATAAAGGCACGGGAAAACGTAGTGGAAATAGATGGCGAGTTAGTGAACCCAGATAATACCTGCACTTACCCATACTTCAGCGTAGAGAAGGACCTACTGTATCGGGTGGCAAAAAGGGCAGAAGAAACCGTTGAGCAGCTTGTGGTGCCCAAACCTTACAGGAAGTTGGTGTTGGAGTTGGCCCATGGGCACATTCTTGGAGGTCATCTGGGGACAGAGAAAACCCGAGAGAGGGTATTACAGAGATTCTATTGGCCTGGGGTGATGAAGGACATAGAAAATTATTGTTCCTCCTGCCCTGTGTGTCAGAGGTCGGCCCCGATGCCACATTTCCGTAGCCCGCTGGTCCCTCTACCCATCATTGAGGTCCCGTTTGAGAGAATCGCAATGGATTTGGTAGGTCCTATAATCAAGTCCGCTAGGGGGCACCAGTACATATTGGTTATAATGGACTATGCCACCCGTTATCCAGAAGCGATCCCTCTCAGAAATACCTCGGCCAAAACCATAGCCAAAGAGCTATCTCTTGTTTTTAGCCGGGTGGGTATTTGTAAAGAACTGCTTACGGACCAAGGTACACCCTTTATGTCCCGGGTTATGAAAGAGCTGTGTAAATTGTTCAAAGTGACGCAATTGCGTACATCTGTGTATCACCCCCAAACCGATGGGCTGGTTGAAAGATTCAACAAAACCCTAAAACAAATGTTGAAGAAAGTGGTGGATAGAGATGGAAAGGATTGGGACTGTCTACTTCCTTATTTGATGTTTGCTATTAGGGAGGTGCCCCAATCCTCTACGGGATTCTCCCCCTTTGAGTTACTGTATGGGAGACACCCAAGAGGGCTGTTGGATATTGCCAAGGAAACTTGGGAAAGTGAGAGTTCTCCCCACAGGAGTGTGATTGAGCATGTCGCCCTGATGCAAGATCGAATTGCACAGGTAATGCCCATCGTGAAGGAACATTTGGCCCAAGCGCAGTTGGCACAGCAGAGAGTGTACAACCGTGGAGCAAAGACCCGTACCTTTTCCCCGGGGGATAGGATATTGGTACTTGTCCCTACGGTTGAAAGTAAATTTCTTGCCAAATGGCAAGGCCCCTACGAGATAATGGAAAAAGTGAGCGAAGTGAATTACAAGGTCAGACAACCAGGAAGGCGAAAGCCCGAACAGATATATCACGTTAATCTGTTGAAAGCGTGGAGGGATAGAGAGTCCCTAGTCGCAGAAACTTGGTCACCAGCTCAAACTGGTTGCGTGATTCCGGAGGTTGGAATAGCAGCCACCTTGTCACAACCCCAACAACAGGAGGTTAAGGAGTTTGTGCTTCGCAACAAGGAGGTGTTCTCTGAGCTGCCGGGACAAACATCTGGGGTAGAGCATGATATTATTACCCCGCCCGGTGAAAGGGTGAAGTTAAAACCCTATCGGATCCCAGAGGCCCGACGGGAGGCAATACGGGAGGAAGTACAGAAAATGCTGAACTTAGGGGTGATAGAGGAGTCCCAAAGTGATTGGTCTAGTCCCATTGTGTTGGTGCCTAAACCGGATGGGAGCTGGCGATTTTGTAACGATTTTCGTCAGTTGAACAAAGTTACAAAATTTGACACCTACCCCATGCCACGTATAGATGAGTTGATCGACCGGCTGGGAACAGCCCGATACATGACGACTCTTGACCTCACAAAAGGGTATTGGCAAATTCCCCTGGCCAAGTCGGCCAAAGAGAAAACCGCATTTGTAACCCCAGACGGGGCGTTCCAATATAAGAGAATGCCGTTCGGGTTACAGAATGCGCCGGCCACATTCCAGCGGAAAATGGACCAGATACTGAGGCCCCATCGGAAGTATGCTGCGGCTTACCTGGATGACGTAATTGTCCATAGCACAGATTGGGCCTCACATCTGCCAAAAGTGCAAGCAGTCCTAGACTCTATCCGGGAAGCGGGGTTTACGGCTAACCCCAAGAAGTGTACCATTGGGCAGGAGGAGGCCAAATATCTTGGGTACACCATTGGCAGGGGAGTGATAAAACCCCAACTCAACAAAGTCGAGGCCATCCAGAGTTGGCCACGTCCCAACAGCAAGAAGCAGGTACGGGCCTTTCTGGGAATCGCGGGTTATTATCGGCGCTTCATTCCCCACTTTGCTTCTAAGGCTGTGCCCCTAACCAACCTGACGAAAGGGAAAGGATCGGTCATGATTAAATGGACCCCCGAGGCTGAGGCAGCATTCCAATTCTTGAAACAAGCCTTATGTAGCCAGCCAGTGTTGTACTCACCCGACTTCTCTAAAGACTTTGTCGTACAAAGTGATGCGTCAGATGTGGGGTTAGGAGCAGTATTGTCCCAGGTCTGGAACGGGGAAGAGCACCCAGTCATTTACCTCAGCAGGAAGTTGAAGTCCCATGAGGTAAATTACGCCACGGTTGAAAAGGAGTGTTTAGCGGTGAAGTGGGCTCTAGATTCCCTTCGGTACTATCTGCTAGGTAGGCACTTTGACATGGTTACGGATCACGCTCCGTTAAAGTGGATGGCTCAAAACAAGGAGACAAATAGAAGAGTGAATAGGTGGTTCCTGGCCCTACAGGAATTCAACTTCACAGTAAAGCATCGCCCTGGCGTTCAAATGGGGAATGTGGATGCTTTGTCTCGAGTACATGAATGCCTGATTGCTGGTGTTCCAACCCCAAGGTTAAAACAAGAGGGGGGGGTATGTGACAGCAGGAAGGTAAAGTCACCTGGTTGCATCCAGGGGGGTAGATATATTTCTCCCAGATTCAGGCTTTATGCTGACTTATACAACTAGGGAGGGAGTTGATGAAGCCCAGCTGAGGCTAGTGGGCTCATGGATGACTCATACCTCTAGGGAGAGGGCTGGGCGTCATGCAGGCAGGGAGTTGATGAGACCAGCTGAAGCCTGTCAGTTCGTTTAAGGCCTCTATAAAAACTCCCAGCTTCATTAGATGTTAGCTCATGCCTGGACCCAGACCTGTGTGGACTGTCTAGGGAGAGTGAACCCCTGTGCGGTGAGGCAAAGCCTGTGTGGCTATTTGTTTGGACTTTTACTAAACCAGGGACTTAGGGACTAGGACAGCACCAGGCTGATCCCAGTTGTTAGTTTAGGAAACCTGCATGTTTAGTCAGAGGTCAAACTGACCAGGATTTATTTTGTTTATGTTTCTTTTTGGCTTTGCTGTGTTTTTGTCACTGTACATAGAGAAATAAACCGCACCTTTTGATTTTGAAAACCACAACCTCCGTCTGCTGGCCCTGTTTTTGTGTGGGGAGCCCAACCAGGGGGTCACACACACCCGCTACCGAGTTAACCCCCTCACAGTAGGGAGAGTGTCAGTGTGTTTTACTGTGCTAAACCTTGTTTGTAGGGACAGGGAAGGACAGTGAGGGAAATTCTCATTGTGCTATACTGTGCTAAAGCATTCCTCATCAACCATCTTTAAAAAAAAAAAAAAATTATAGGGACAGAAAACTATAGGTAGGGAGAGTGTCAGTGTGTTTTACTGTGCTAAACCTTGTTTGTAGGGACAGGGAAGGACAGTGAGGGAAATTCTCATTGAGCTATACTGTGCTAAAGCATTCCTCATCAACCAACTTTAAAAAAACATTTTTTATAGGGACAGAAAACTATAGGTAGGGAGAGTGTCAGTGTGTTTTACTGTGCTAAACCTTGTTTGTAGGGACAGGGAAGGACAGTGAGGGAAATTCTCATTGTGCTATACTGTGCTAAAGCATTCCTCATCAACCATCTTTAAAAAAAAAGTTTTTTTATAGGGACAGAAAACTATAGGTAGGGAGAGTGTCAGTGTGTTTTACTGTGCTAAACCTTGTTTGTAGGGACAGGGAAGGACAGTGAGGGAAATTCTCATTGTGCTATACTGTGCTAAAGCATTCCTCATCAACCATCTTTAACCACTTAAGCCCCGGACCATTTCGGGCCATTAGGACCAGGCCTGTTTTTGGGATTCGGCACTGCGCTGCTGTAACTGTAAATTGTGCGGACATGCAATGTTGTACCCAAATGAAATTTGCGTCCTTTTCTTCCCACAAATAGAGCTTTCTTTTAATGGTATTTGATTGCCTCTGCGATTTTTATTTGTTGCGATATAAACAGAAAAAGACCGAAAATTTTGAAAAAAAATGATATTTTCTACTTTTTGTTATAAGAAAAATCGAATAAACTCAATTTTAGTCATACATTTAGGCCAAAATGTATTCAGCCACATGTCTTTAGTAAAAAAAATGTCAATAAGCGTATATTTATTGGTTTGCGCAAAAGTTATAGCGTTTACAAACTAGGGTACATTTTCTGAAATTTACACAGCTTTAAATTTATGACTGCCTATCTCATTTCTTGAGGTGCTAAAATGGCAGGGCAGTACAAAACCCCCCCAAATGACCCCATTTTGGAAAGTAGACACCCCAAGGAAATTGCTGAGAGGCATGTTGAGCCCATTGAATATTTATTTTTTTGTCCCAAGTGATTGAATAATGACAAAAAAAAAAAAAAAATTACAAAAAGTTGTCACTAAATGATATATTGCTCACACATGCCATGGTTATATGTGGAATTGCACCCCAAAATACATTCTGCTGCTTCTCCTGAGTACGGGGATACCACATGTGTGGGACTTTTTGGGAGCCTAGCCGCGTACAGGGCCCCAAAAACCAAGCACCGCCTTCAGGATTTCTAAGGGCGTAAATTTTTGATTTCACTCCTCACTACCTATCACAGTTTCGAAGGCCATAAAATGCCAAAATAGCACAAAACCCCCCCAAATTACCCCATTTTGGAAAGTAGACACCCCAAGCTATTTGCTGAGAGGCATGTTGAGTCCATGGAATATTTTATATTTTGCCACAGGTTGCGGGAATATGACAAACTTTTTTTTTTTTGCACAAAGTTGTCACTAAATGATATATTGCTCACACATGCCATGGGCATATGTGAAATTACACCCCAAAATACATTCTGCTGCTTCTCCTGAGTACGGGGATACCACATGTGTGGGACTTTTTGGGAGCTTAGCCGCGTACGGGACCCCAAAAACCAATCACCGCCTTCAAGGTTTCTAAGGGCATACATTTTTGATTTCGCTCCTCACTACCTATCACAGTTTTGAAGGCCATAAAATGCCAAGATGGCACAAAACCCCCCCAAATGACCCCATTTTGGAAAGTAGACACCCCAAGCTATTTGCTGAGAGGCATGTTGAGCCCATTGAATATTTTTTTTTTTTGTCCCAAATGATTGAATAATGACAAAAAGAAAAAAAAAAGTACAAAAGGAACTATCCTGCCCTTTTTAAGCGACTGACAGATGATTTGGCTAAGTGGCAGGTTCATCCACCGTCGTGGTTCGGCAGACTACACTCAATAAAAATGAATGTTCTACCCCGATTGTTATATTTTTTCCGTACCTTGCCGGTTTCCTTGACCCGTAACGACCTTCAACAATTTCAGAATAAAGTACTGCAATTTATTTGGGGAGACAAGAGACCTAGGGTGAATAGGAGTACGCTATATGCGTTAAAACAGAAGGGAGGCCTAGGCTTGCCTGATTTCTTGAAATATTTTTATGCTGCCCAGGTGGCACAACTCACTAGGTTCCATTCCCAACGGGCACCGGCCATATGGATGGCCATGGAATCCCACTCTTGCCTTCCCACTCCAATTTCTCACATTTTGTGGCTCTCTATTAAAGAGCGACCTGCTATATTATGCCCTACTTTATCAATGTCTTTGGAAATATGGGACAGACTATCCAGATCTCACAAATTTAAATCTCCTCATTCTCCACTGGCACCTCTACTACGCAATAGAGCTTTCACCCCGGGTCTCACCCCCCTGACATTTGAGTGGTGGACCAATAAGGGTCTCCTACGCATAGCTGACTTATGTGATCGCAGGGGTATGCTACCTGAGAAGGTATTGACTGATAAGTATCTTATGCCTCCAGCAGAGAGTTTTAGATATGCTCAGGTTTCACATTATATGCAAACCCTTGCTAGAAAGAGTGACCTCGCAGTTCTTACTCCAATGGAGTATATGTGCCGTAACTATGACAAAATCAAGGGTCATCTGTCCGCTGTCTATTCGATGTTGTTGAGCACATCGACAAAGCTGAACTATATGGTCCACTGGGAGACCGATCTGAAGGAAACCCTGGAATTGGACGACTGGCATAGGATAGCAGAGACAGCCTGTCGGTCGCTCATCAATACATCCATAATAGAGGCGAACTACAAGGTTCTGCTAAGGTGGTATATGGTGCCGGCCAGGCTGGCGACTTTTATATCGGGGGCAACCCCGTTTTGCTTTAGAGGTTGTGGCCAGGTCGGTACCACCTTTCATATATGGTGGACATGCCCCAAGGTTCGGAGGTTTTGGATCCGGGTATATAATTTCATTTACTCCCTCACTCAGGTTAACCTGATTAAGTCAGCTAAACAAGCATTATTAGGGAGTGCAATAGCAGAGGCCTCCAAGAATTGCAGACGACTCTTGATATTTATATTCATTTCAGCAAGGATAACCATCGCTAGGAACTGGAAATCGGCGGCTCTGCCATTTGATCAGTTTAAAGGTAAATTGTCTTGGTTGATGCTGAACGAACGGTTGGCGGCATTGGCTCAGGACAAAATGAAGCTCTTTCATAAGGTGTGGGACCCTTGGCTTCATTACCTCACTAGTGACCCCGGAGGACCTCCAGCTTAACATTGTTTTTTTTTTTTTCTTTAGGGGCGTCGGGGTGCTTGATCGAGGCTCCTTCCCTCCCTCCCTCTTTTTCCCTCTTCTCAACTATTCTTTTTCTTGCTTTGTTTCCTTCCCCCCTATTTCCTTGCTTCTAATTTCTTAATGAATGTTAGTTTTGGAGTCAGCCCCAGGCCTTAGAGGTCTGCACGACTCCCTGCTTTCACCGGTTTATAAGTAATTAATAGGACCATTGTCGGTCTGAACTGCACTGAGGGTTGCCCGCACAGGCTGGGGAGTCGAACCCCCCCGACAAGCAGATGGGGGGACGGCTCCTCTGGGCGGGAAGTTCACCAGTTGAAACCCGAGATGTCGGGGGGAGTTGGTGGTTCAGGGGTGCAGTAGCTTTCTGTAAGATATCCAAAAGTGCCATTACGCTCCAGCCCATGTTGGAGATTCTTCAGCAGATTTGTTTTTTTTTTTTTTTTTTTGGGTACTATAACGTGGGCCCCTGGGCGTTATGATTCTAATGAATGGAATCCCAGAAGCGGTAATATGACTGTACAGTGTCTTGATGTATATTTTTTATACTTTTGTATGACGAAACTTTAATAAAAAGATTGAAACAAAGAAAAAAAAATGTACAAAAAGTTGTCACTAAATGATATATTGCTCACACATGCCATGGTTATATGTGAAATTACACCCCAAAATACATTCTGCTGCTTCTCCTGAGTACGGGGATACCACATGTGTGGGACTTTTTGGGAGCCTAGCCGCGTACGGGACCCCAAAAACCAAGCACCGCCTTCAAGGTTTCTAAGGGCATAAATTTTTGATTTCACTCCTCACTACCTATCACAGTTTTGAAGGCCATAAAATGTCAAAATAGCCCAAAACCCCCACAAATGACCCCATTTTGGAAAGTAGACACCCCAAGCTATTTGCTGAGAGGCATGGTGAGTATTTTACAGCTCTCATTTGTTTTTGAAAATTAAGAAAGACATTTTTTTTTCTTTTTTTTTTTCTTTTTTTACATTTTCAAAACTTTGTGACAAAAAGCGAGATCTGCAAAATACTCAACATACCTCTCAGCAAATAGCTTGGGGTGTCTACTTTCCAAAATGGGGTCATTTGGGGGGGTTTTGTGCCATCTGGGCATTCCATGGCCTCCGAAACTGTGATAGGCAGTGAGGAGTGAAATCAAAAATTTACACCCATAGAAATCCTGAAGGCGGTGCTTGGTTTTTGGGGTCCCGTACGCGACTAGGCTCCCAAAAAGTCCCACACATGTGGTATCCCCGTACTCAGGAGAAGCAACAGAATGTATTTTGGGGTGTAATTCCACATATGCCCATGGCATGTTTGAGCAATATATAATTTAGTGACAACTTTTTGTACATTTTTTTTATTTTATTTTTTTTGGTCATTATTCAATCACTTGGGACAAAAAAAAAAATATTCAATGGGCTCAACATGCCTCTCAGCAAATAGCTTGAGGTGTCTACTTTACAAAATGGGGTCATTTGGGGGGGTTTTGAACTGTCCTGGCATTTTATGCACAACATTAGGAAGCTTATGTCACACATCATCCACTCTTCTAACCACTTGAAGACAAAGCCCTTTCTGACACTTTTTGTTTACATGAAAAAAAATTTTTTTTTGCAAGAAAATTATGTTGAACCCCCAAACATTATATATTTTTTTAAAGCAAAGGCCCTACAGATTAAAATAGTGGGTGTTGCATTTTTTTTTTCCACACAGTATTTGCGCAGCGATTTTTCAAACGCATTTTTTGGGGGAAAAACACACTTTTTTTATTTTTAATGCACTAAAAAACACTATATTGCCCAAATGTTTGATGAAATAAAAAAGATGATCATAGGCCGAGTACATGGATACCAAACACGACATGCTTTAAAATTGCGCACAAACGCGCAGCGGCGACAAACTACATTCATTTTTAAAAGCATTTAAAAGCCTTTACAGGTTACCACGTTAGATTTACAGAGGAGGTCTACTGCTAAAATGACTGCCCTCGATCTGACCTTCGCGGTGATACCTCACATGCATGATGCAATTGCTGTTTACATATGACGCTAGACCGACGCTTGCGTTCGCCTTTGCGCAAGAGCAGGGGGGACAGCGGTGCTTTTTTTTTTATTATTATTTATTTGGCTTTTTTATTTTATTTTTAAACTGTGCCTTCCATATTTTATTTTTTTACCATTTTTATCGTTATCTCAGGGAATGTAAATATCCCCTATGATAGCAATAAGTAGTGACAGGTACTCTTTTTTTGAAAAAAATTGGGGGGTTAGACCCTAGATCTTTCCTCTGCCCTCAAAGCATCTGACCACACCAAGATCGGTGTGATAAAATGCTTTCCCAATTTCCCAATGGCGCTTTTTATATCCGGGGGGGGGGACATTCCCTCCCACTGCTTGTAAAAGCAGTCTAGAGGCTAATTATCTGCTAGAATTGCTTTTACATGAAAGCCGGCTGCTGGCTGAAAAGAATGATACCAAGATGATACCTAAACCCACAGGCATCATTCTGGTATAAACATTCAAAGTCCAGCAACATACCAGTACGTTGCTGGTCCTTGTTGGACATGTATTGTAATCTTTTTTTTCATACAGCCTATTGGCTGAATGAAAAAAAGAGATTGATTGGTGGGTATGCCCACCATTAGAATACCTCCCTTCATCCACCCACTTCTAATGATGGGCATATATGCCGAAGCATGGGGGCATCCTCCCGCAAAAAAGTTATGCCGCGTACACACGGTCAAGCCTTCGTCGGAATTTCGACCGTATGTACGCGGCATAAAAGGTTATGCCGCGTACACACGGTCGGACTTTTCCACGGGCAAGCCTCCGTTGGAATTTTGACCGTATATACGCGGCATTAGGAGCAAAATCGCTCCTCCGCCCCTGCTGCCCCCATGCTTCGGCATATATGCTCTTTTTTTTAACTGTGGTGGTGAAATCACCTCCTACAGCGTTGGAGTCACGGCTTTATGTATCGTGGGAGCAAACACTGTTGCTGTCAAGATAAATAGATCCGCGCTGCAACTGAATGGCGTACCTGCTAAGCAAATGGTGGTTAACATTAAAACAAAGTAACATTACAGTACAACAGTAAGACCTTACCATGCCATACCTGCAAAGCAAATACCAAAACAAAACCTAGTAAAAAATAAAAAAATGTTTTAACGCAACCTGTGCCTAAAATATATATATGCCGAAGCATGGGGGCATCCTCCCGCAAAAAAGTTATGCCGCGTACACACGGTCGGAATTTTCCACGGGCAGGCCTCCGTCGGAATTTCGACCGTATGTACGCGGCATTAGGAGCAAAATCGCTCCTCCGCCCCTGCTGCCCCCATGCTTCGGCATATATGCTCTTTTTTTTAACTGTGGTGGTGAAATCACCTCCTACAGCACTGGAGTCACGGCTTTATGTATCGTGGGAGCAAACGCTGTTGCTGTCAAGATAAATAATTCCGCGCTGCAGTTGAATGGCGCACCTGAAAACAAAAAATTACATACCTGAAAAGCAAGCATGATAAAACATTGCAGAATAGAATACAGTAAAAAAGAGCAGAACAATAGAGAGAAAATAGAGAGAGAGAGAGAACAATAAAACGACAACTATTTTTGGTTTTTTTATTTTATATTTTTTTTGTGTTTTGTTTTTTACGTTTTTTTTTTCTTTTTTACACTTTTTTTTGTAACTTTACAACTGTAATGGTTCGGGTCTCTCAAAATGTAATGGCATCTTGGGAGACCCTGTGTAAGTGTGTCCTTGTCTGTGAAATGCTGTACCCTACGCTAAAACTTCACTTTTGAGTGGTAGCGTTCAAAACATTCACCTTGGCAAAGACCAGGCTTGTCAGGACAGAGTGGACAAAAACTACGGGTGTCACGCCTAAATCCGCGCTTGCTACAGACACGACATCTTTTTTGGGGGTGGCTTTGGGTAGGGGTACTCGGGAGGACATACGAATAATGCCTCTCATGCAGCCGGCTTACTGCATTTGGTTGGGGATGGTGAGGTGCAGAACCGCCTGGATACAGGAGTTCTGTGACTATCTCATTCTGGAATTTTAGAAGAGATAACGTCCCGCCTGAAGCTCTGTATAGCACATGAGCGTTCAGCAAAGCCAATTGGAATAATGATAGAGACACTTTTTTGTACCAGTGTCTCGCCTTACGGTCAATTAGATACGGCGCCATCAACTGGTCGTTGAGGTCCACCCCTCCCATATTTTGGTTATATTCGTGGACACAGAGGGGTTTCTCCACAACACCAGTCGCCGTACGAATTTGGACTGTCGTGTCTGCATGAAGGGAGGTAAGAAGGAAAACATTCTTATTGTCCCTCCACTTCATAGCGAGCAAGTTATTACACTTCAAGCAGGCTCTCTCCCCCAGCCTAAGACGAGCATCTACAAGCCGCTGGGGAAAGCCCCGGCGATTAGGTCGCACAGTGCCACATGCTCCAATCTGATGATCAAACAAGTGACTAAACAGTGGCACGCTCGTGTAATAATTGTCCACATACAAGTGGTACCCCTTTCCGAATAAGGGTGACACCAAGTTCCACACTATCTTGCCAGCGCTCCCTATGTAATCCGGGCAGTTGACCGACTCAATCTGACTATCTTTTCCCTCATAAACCGTAAAGTTCACTACATAGCCTGTTGCCCTGTCACAGAACTTGTAGAGCTTGACCCCGTATCTGGCACGCTTGCTGGGAAGGTACTGCTTGAAAGACAAGCGGCCAGAAAATGTAATCAGGGACTCATCAACGCAGACAACTTGATCGGGAGTAAACAAGGCTGCAAAACGTTCGTTGAAGTGGTTTATGAGGGGCCGAATTTTATAGAGCCGGTCGTATTCAGGGTCCCCACGTGGACGACAAAGTTCATTGTCGTTGAAGTGCATGAACCGCAAAATCTGCTCGTATCGTGCCCTGGACATGGAGGCAGAGAACACGGGCATGTGGTCAATTGGGTGCGTGGACCAATAAGCACGCAATGACGGAAATATATGTGTGCCCATGTTGAGGGAAAGGCCCAGAAAGGTCTTAAATTCGGAAACCGTAATTGGTTTCCAATTTCTGGCAATTTTAGGCAACTGGGGGTTAGCGGCGATAAATTGACCAGCATATAAATTACTCTGGTCCACAATAGATCTATAGAGCTCTTCCGTGAAAAACAGCGAATAAAAATCAATTGGAATAAAATCAGCTGTTTCCACCTGAATACCGGGTTGGGCAGTGAATGGGGGAAGTACGGGTTCTGCAGAAGTGGTGGGGACCCAATCAGGATAGGCGAATTCTGCAGGAAGGGCAGTATGGGCACGACGGGCCTGCCTTTGTCTTCTTGGTGGCAGCGGGACACTACTTGTGCTTGCCACCTCGCCAGCTTGAACTGCACTTATGGGACTCGCCACGTCACCAAGTGTTACTGCAGTGCTGGATGTACGTCCAGGCTGTACTAGGCCGCTGGTGCTTGCCAGTTCACCAGAAGGAATAGCGGCGCTAGTACTACTCTGCTCCATGATACGAGAGACCTGCGGTTCTTGCTCCTCAACAACCTCAGAAGATCGGGATCGGGTACACCTGACCTTAGCAGGGACCTCAACTTCGTCGTCAGAGCTATCTGACGTGGGGCCGCTGACGTCACTGTCTTCTACGGGAAGATATTCTGAGCCTGAATCTGACAGATACGTGACCTCCTCTTCACTATCTGTCATGCTCAGAATCTCGTAGGCCTCTTTACTAGTGTACCTTCGTCTTGCCATTTTGGGCTCTATATTTAGGGGTACACTAGTAAGATTCACAGGAAAAAAAGCACCTGACTGTCGTCAGCAAATATATCAAACGCTACAAAAAAACTGTTAGCGATCGCAGGGATCAGGCCTGTCTCTGCGAACGCTGCAGTTATGTGTGTTGTGTTTGGTAAGTGACAGTGATCGATCGATACTGCACTTGGGTGGGCTGGGCTGGGCTGGGCGGAGGGGCTAAACGCAGGCGCTAGCAGGTATCTGGGCTGATCCCGCTAACACTGCGTTTTTGGGAACCCTAAACCGCTGGGGATGCTAGTATAGATCTGATCAGATACTATACCACTAAGGGGGGTGTATGCTTTGCGCGTGGGTGTTAGCGTTACTGGCACTAACCTAACACTGCCTGGGGCGACGCAGACCCTCTCTGGCGCTAAAACCTAATTGATCTCACCCGCCGGGCGATCAGGGGGGTTAAACCTTTATTGGGTTATATACGGCGGGTGCCCTGATGCTATAAAAAGCAAACTAATCAACCAGCGTCACCCGTAACCTTTATATGGTGATCACTGGTGAAAGGGTTAACTAGGGGCAATCAGGGGGTTAAAACCTTTATTAGGTTAAATATGGGGGTACCCGACGCTATATAAAAACCTGACGGGTAACCTAAATAACTAAATAACTTACTGGCTAACCAGTGACACCAGTGACGCTTATACGGCGATCACTGGTGAAAGGGTTAACTCTAGGGGCAATCAGGGGGTTAAAATAATATATGGGGGTACCTGACACTAATAAAAACCTGCGGCGAACCTAAAAAAAAATAACTGCCTATCTAAAACACCAGCGACACGAATACAGCGATCGGAAAAACAATCGCTTAGTGACACTGAAGTTAGGGGGTGAAAGGGTTACCTGGGGGGTGATCAAGGGGTTAAACCTTTATTAGGGGGGGTTAGGGGGCTACCCTGGACCTAAAGGGGCCTAATCCTAACTGCCCTGCAACTTTTTACAATCACAGATGACACTAAATGCAGTGATCAGTAAAATAAATGATCACTGCAATCAGTGACACTGTGATTGGGGGCTTTGGGGTGACCTGGGGGGTGATCTGGGGGTGACTGGGGGGTGATTTGTGTGCCTATGTGTACCTACGTGTCAGTGGACTGTTGGAGCACTAACCTCTGTCTTCTCTCCTCGGCGCCGGGAACGAAAAGACCGCGGCGAGGGAGATGACATCACTTCCTCCAGCCTCTGTTTACATCACATGGCGGAGGAAGCATTTTCATTGGCCGGGAGCGATCGCGAGGGGGGGGCGGAATCGAGCGGCCGCCCCCTCATGCCTGATCGCTCCCGAACACTTAACGGCCGCTCACTGCAGTGAAGGGGGGTCCGGATGGACCCCCCAACTGCACAAAGGCGATCACGTAGATCTACGTGATTTTGCCTGTCGGTGCCATTCTGCCGACGTAAATCGGCGGTGGGCGGTCGTTAAGTGGTTAAAAAAACATTTTTTATAGGGACAGAAAACTATAGGTAGGGAGAGTGTCAGTGTGTTTTACTGTGCTAAACCTTGTTTATAGGGACAGGGAAGGACAGTGAGGGAAATTCTCATTGTGCTATACTGTGCTAAAGCATTCCTCATCAACCATCTTTAAAAAAAAAATTTTTTATAGGGACAGAAAACTATAGGTAGGGAGAGTGTCAGTGTGTTTTACTGTGCTAAACCTTGTTTGTAGGGACAGGGAAGGACAGTGAGGGAAATTCTCATTGTGCTATACTGTGCTAAAGCATTCCTCATCAACCATCTTTGAAATCCTTGTTTTTTGGACAGTCAGGGAAATTGTCATTGTGCTATTCTGTGCGAAAGCAATCATCCTCAACCATATTTAGAAATCCTTAAGTAAAGGGACAGAGAAGGACACCTGAAGGTAGCCCTTATTGCTTTTTTCCCATCTCCCTGCAGGCCATCCATTAGAATGTCTGGAAAGCAAACAAGGAGAGGCAGACAGTCAGGAGGCAATAAAAGAGGGCAAGCAGGCTCTGTGTCTGGGGGCAACAGTGCTGGTCGTGGACGCGGTGCATTGTCATCAGCACATGGCCATGGGACACGCTTGTCCTTCTTTTCGGCAGCTGGACATGTTGAGCCACATCATGCCGAAGACTTGGTAGAGTGGATGACCAAGCCCTCCTCCTCCTCCTCATCCTCTCTCACCCAGGCTCAGGGTACTGGCAAAGCAGCTGCCAAAGCGTCCTCTTCCCTGGTATCAGTGTCAGACTCATCATCAGTCACTCCTTCCCTAGACCCACCATGTCCTCCTCCTGAGGAGTCCCCCGAACTGTTTGAGCACAGTGTTGGGTACATGCTCCAGGAGGATGCCCAGCGTTTCGAAGGGTCTGATGATGAAACCCAGCTAGAGGAAGGCAGTAGCGTGAGAGCAGACAGAGGGGATGCTCAAGAAGGACACCAATCTGGCAGTCATGTTCCAGCAGCTGCAGCATACTGCCAGATTGGCTCCAGTGATGAGGAGGGAGGGGATGATGAGGTCACTGACTCCACGTGGGTGCCTAATAGGAGAGAGGAGGAAGAGGAGGATGAGGAGGAGGCACATCTCCAACGAGGCAGGATGCCCTTTGGTGGCCAGCGTAAGGGCAGTACACCGACGGAATCACACCGCAGAGCTCCGCCTGTGCAGGGCGCTGCCTCTGCCCGTCATTCAAAAAGTTCTTTGGTGTGGGCCTTTTTTGAGGCTAGTGCATCAGATCGCACAGCTGCTGTTTGCAACATATGTCTCAAGCGTATATCGCGTGGCCAAAACATCAGCCGCTTGGGTACCACATGCCTGACCAGACATATGTTGACCTGCCATGCAGCTCGTTGGCAAGCCTACCTCAAAGACCCACACCAAAGAACAAAGCGGACCTCTCCTTGCACCGCATCAGCTGGGATCTCCAACCCCACTATAACTTCAGTCCTCTCTGAAACATGCACTGAGAGGAATGAAGGTGTAGAATTAGGTGTGTCACAGCCAAGTACTTGTGGCCACTCTGCTAGCAGTACACCGACGTCCGATTCTAGCAGGCAAATTTCCCTGCCCCAGCTGCTGGACCGTCGAAAGAAGTTCACTCCCAGCCATCCACATGCCCAGCGGTTGAATGCTAGCTTGGCTAAATTGCTAGCGCTTCAACTGCTGCCTTTTCAGTTGGTAGACTCGGCCCCCTTCCGTGAGTTTGTGCAATGTGCGGTTCCTCAGTGGCAGGTTCCCAAACGCCACTTTTTCTCACGGAAGGCTATTCCGGCTCTCTACCGGCATGTGGAAGGCAATGTCTTGGCCTCGCTGGACAGGGCGGTCAGCGGTAAGGTGCATATTACCGCTGACTCATGGTCCAGCAGGCATGGACACTGACGTTACCTTTCTTTCACGGCCCATTGGGTCACTCTTTTGGCAGCTGGGAAGGATGCAGGACAAGGTGCAGTAGTGTTGGAGGTTGTTCCACCGCCACGCCTCCAAAATGCTACTACTGGTTGTGACACACCTCTCTCCTCCACCCCATCCTCTTCTTCTTCCTCCGTGGCCTCTTCCTGTGCTTTGTCCTCTGAACCAGCGGTGCTCCGTAGGCGTTCAAGGGGCTACGCAAGTACGCAGGCAAAAAGATGCCATGCCGTGCTTGCGCTGGTGTGTTTGGGGGACAGAAGCCACACTGGGGCAGAGGTCCTGTCTGCTCTGCAGGGCCAGGCCGAGAGGTGGTTGACGCCACGCCAGCTTAAGCCAGGAATGGTGGTTTGCGAAAATGGCACCAACCTCCTCTCCGCCCTCCGACAGGGACAACTGACCCATGTGCCCTGTGTGGCTCACGTCCTTAACCTGGTGGTGCAGCGGTTCTTGGGCAGGTACCCGGGCTTACAGGATGTCCTGAGGCAGGCCAGGAAAGTCTGTGTGCATTTCCGCAGATCTTATAATGCCAGTGCTCGCCTGGCTGAGCTGCAAAAGGAGTTGAACCTGCCCAAGAACCGCCTTATATGTGACATGCCCACCAGGTGGAACTCAACGTTGGCCATGCTGCAGCGGCTGCACACGCAGCAGAGGGCCATCAATGAGTACCTGTGCGACTACGGCACCAGGACAGGGTCAGGGGAGCTTGGTTTTTTTCTCCACGCCAGTGGGGCATGATCAGGGATGCATGCACTGTCCTGGCACCATTTGAGGAGGCCACGAGGATGGTGAGCAGTGACAGTGCATGCATCAGTGACACTGTACCTCTTGTCCACCTGTTGGAGCACACGCTGCGTGGAATAATGGACAGGGCACTTGAGGCAGAACAGAGGCAGGAAGAGGAGGACTTCCTTGCCTCTCAAGGCCCCCTTTACCCAGACAGTGTTCCTTCTGTCCCACCCATCGCACAGGAAGAGGACGAGGAGGAGGGGGAGGAGGAGGAGGATTGTGTCAGCATGGAGGTGGAGCCTGGCACTCAGCAGCATCAACAGCAGCAGTCTTTTAGGGATGATTTACAGTCCCAAGAAACCCGTGGACTTGTACGTGGCTGGGAGGAGGTGGCTGCGGATCATGTCGTCCTTAGTGACCCAGAGGACTCCGGACCGAATGCCTCAGCTAACCTACGCTGCATGGCCTCCCTGATCCTGCAAAGTCTGCGGAAGGATCCTCGTATTCTTCGGATCAAGGAGAGGGACCATTACTGGCTGGCCACTCTCCTTGATCCACGGTACAAGGGTAAGGTTGCGGACCTTATGTTACCGTCGCAGAGGGAGCAGAGGATGAGACAACTCCGGGAGGCCTTGCAGAAAGGTCTGTGCAACGCGTTCCCAGAGACTGGGAGGTTACAAACTCCTGGTCCTGGACAACGAGTTGCTGAGGCTTCGGCCAGTCAAAGAAGGAGCGGTGGGGAAGGTGGCCGTCTGACCGATGCGTTCAGACAATTCTTTAGTCCGCAGCCCCAAAGTATGATCGGTTCCAGCAACCATCGCCAGCGTCTGATAAACATGGTGCAGGAATATCTAGGGGCAAGGTCAGACTTGGACACCTTCCCCACCGAAAATCCTCTGGCTTACTGGGTCTTGAGGATGGATCACTGGCCAGAGCTTGCACAGTATGCAATTGAGCTACTGGCCTGTCCTGCATCCAGCGTTCTTTCGGAACGCACATTCAGTGCTGCTGGAGGATTTGTCACGGATCACAGGGTGCGCCTGTCCACCGACTCGGTTGATCGACTGACTTTCATCAAGATGAACCAGTCTTGGATCACCACCAGCTACCACACACCTGATGCTGATATAACAGACTAATTGATTTTAGCATGTCACATCCCTTCAAGACTGATGCTGATGCTGAGTGCCTGTGCTGTTATGTTGACTGGCTATCCTCCTCCTCCGAGTCCTCAATGATACGATTGATGATGATAGCTTGGAAGATCATTTTTGTTTATGGGTGCCGCCACCAGTGCCTAACGCCCAATTTTTCAGCCCCTGTTTAACAGGGACATGTAATTACAATTTTTGAAGCAATGCTTTGCAACAGGGCTCATTGCTGTGCTCCAAGTACAGTATCTGTGAGGGGTTGCAGTGTTGTGCCACCAGTGCCTAAGGCCCAATTTTTCAGCCCCTGTTTAACAGGGGCGTGTAATTACAATTTTTGAAGCAATACTTTGCAACAGGGCTCATTGCTGTGCTCCAAGTACAGTATCTGTGAGGGGTTGCAGTGTTGTGCCACCAGTGCCTAAGGCCCAATTTTTCAGCCCCTGTTCAACAGGGGCATGTAATTACAATTCTTGATCTAATAATTCACAGCAGGGCCCATTGCTGCACCCACCAAGAGTAACTCTGAGGGCTTACAGTGTTGTGGCAACGCCACCACCACCACCACCACGAAAGGCCCAATTTTTCAGCCCCTGTTCAAAAGGGGCATGTAATTACAATTCTTGATCTAATAATTCACAGCAGGGCCCATTCCTGCACCCACCAAGAGTAACTCTGAGGGCTTACAGTGTTGTGGCAACACCACCACCACCACCACCACCACCACGAAAGGCCCAATTTTTCAGCCCCTGTTCAACAGGGGCATGCAATTACAATTCTTGATCTAATAATTCACAGCAGGGCCCATTGCTGCACCCACCAAGAGTAACTGTCAGGGCTTACAGTGTTGTGGCACCAGCACCACCATCAAAGGCCCAATTTTTACTACCACTGTTCAACAATTATATGTAATTACAATTCCTGATATAATAGTTGACAGCAGGGCGTTCCAGCACCAACCAAGAGTAACTGTGAGTGCTTACAGTGTTGTGCCAACACCAACAACTAAAGGGCCTATTTCTGCAGAGTATATACGGCAGGTCCCTACTTTCAAACATCCAACTTACAAACGACTCCTACTTGCAAACGCAAGAAGACAACAGGAAGTGAGAGGAAATCTACCCCTAGGAAGGAAAATTCTCTCCTGTAAGAATTAATATGGGAGAAAGGTGTCTCCTCTGTACTGATGCTTTATCACCAATCCTTGTTTCAAGAAAAACACCACATTTCAAAAACAGTTGTCATTGGGACAGAAAGTGAGGTGAAATGTTCTGAACAGGGGCACAGACAGCAAAACAAATGTTACAGGGGTGATAACCCTTACCTATGTTTTCCAAAAAGTTTAAAAATAGATTTTTGGGCTGGAGCTACACTTAAACAATGTACCTGTTCAAAATTACAAACAGATTCTACATAAGAACAAACCTACAGTCCCTGTCTTGTATGCACCGCCTGTATACGGCTGTTCAGAGTATATAGGGCCTTTTTTATTTTATGTGCGGGGTTCCCCTTAATATCCATACAAGACCCAAAGGGGCTGGTAATGGGCTGGGGTAGGGGGGGGGGTCATGGGGTAGCTATGCCATTTTTCTTAAAGATTTTCATCCATATTACCGGGACCAGACATTACATTAACCACTTAACGACCGCTCACTGTATATATACGTCGGCAGAATGGCACCGACAGGCACAATCACGTAGAGCGTACGTGATTGCCTTTGTACAGTTGGGGGGTCCAATCGGACCCCCCTTCTATACAGTGAGCGGTGGCTAAGTGTCCGGGAGCGTTCCGGGATGAGGGGGCAGCCATTCGTTTCTGGCCACCCCCTCGCGATCGCTCCCGGCGAATAGAAATGCCCCCTCTGTCTGTGTCAGACAGAGGGAGCAGGAGGAAGTGATGTCATCTCTGGTGCGGCGCTCACATATACCGAGCGCCGTACAAGAGAAGATATCAGGTCAGTGCACACAACACTACACTGACACCAGGACACATAGGGACATAAATCGCCCCCCCAGGCCCCCCCAGACACCCCAGATCACCCCCCAGATCACCCCCCCAGCCCCCAGTCACAGTGTCACTGATTGCAGTGACCATTTATTTAGTGATCACTGCAATCAGTGACATTTGTGACTGTAAAAGTGTCACCAAAGTTTAGTCTTAGGTCCAGTGTAGCCCCCTAACCCCCCCTAATAAAGGTTTAACCCCCTGATCACCCCCCAGATAACCCTTTCACCGCCTATCACCACTGTCGCTTAGCGATCATTTTTCTGATCGCTGTCTTAGCGTCAGTGATGCCGATCGGCAGCCAGTAATTTTTTTTAGGTTCGCCGCAGGTTTTTATAGCGTCAGGTACCCCAATATATTATCTAATAAAGGTTTAACCCCCTTGATCGCCCCCCCAGGTAACCCTTTCACCCCCATCACCACTGTCGCTAAGCAATCGTTTTTCTAAACGCTGTCTTAGTGTCGGTGATGCAGATCGGTAGCTGGTAATTTTTTTTAGGTTCGCCGCAGGTTTTTATAGCGTCAGGTACCCCCATATATTATCTAATAAAGGTTTTAACCCCCTGATTGCCCCTAGTTAACCCTTTCACCAGTGATCACCATATAAGTGTTACGGGTGACGCTGGTTAGTTAGTTTGCTTTTTATAGTGTCAGGGCACCCGCCGTGTATATAACCCAATAAAGGTTTAACCCCCTGATCGCCCGGCGGGTGATATCAATTAGGTTTTAGCGTCAGACAGGGTCTGAGTCACACCCCAGGCAGCGTCAGGTTAGTGCCAGTAACGCTAACACCCACGCGTGAAGCATACACCCCCCTTAGTGGTATAGTATCTGAACAGATCAATATCTGATCTGATCAGATCTATACTAGCGTCCCCAGCAGTTTAGGGTTCCCAAAAACGCAGTGTTAGCGGGATCAGCCCAGATACCTGCTGGCACCTGCGTTTTGCCCCTCCGTCCAGCCCAGGCCACCGAAGTGCAGTATCGATCGATCACTGTCACTTACAAAACAAAAACACACATAACTGCAGCGTTCGCAGAGACAGGCCTGATCCCTGCGACTCCAGTGCTGTAGGAGGTGATTTCACCACCACAGTTAAAAAAAAAAAGCAAATATGCCGAAGCATTGGGGCAGCAGTGGCGGAGGAGCGATTTTGCTCCTAATGCCGCGTACATACGGTCGAAATTCCGACGGAGGCTTGCCCGTGGAAAAGTCCGACCATGTGTGTGCGGCATAACTTTTTTGCGGGAGGATGCCCCCATGCTTCGGCATATATAAATGGTGCGTGTATGCCCATCATTGGAAGTGGGTGGATGAAGGGCGGTATTCTAATGGTGGGCATACCCACCGATCAATCTCTTTTTTCGTTCAGCCAACTGGCTGCATGAAATAAAAAGATTACAATACATGTCCAACAAGGACCAGCAACGTACTGGTATGTTGCTGGACTTTGAATGTTTATACCAGAATGATGCCTGCGGGTTTAGGTATCATCTTGGTATCATTCTTTTCAGCCTGTGGCCGGCTTTCATGTAAAAGCAATCCTAGCGGCTAATTAGCCTCTGGACTGCTTTTACAAGCAGTGGGAGGGAATGCCCCCCCCCCCCCCGGATATAAAAAGCGCCATTGGGAAATTGGGAAAGCATTTTATCACACCGATCTTGGTGTGGTCAGATGCTTTGAGGGCAGAGGAAAAATCTAGGGTCTAGAAGACCCCAGTTTTTTCAAAAAAAGAGTACCTGTCACTACCTATTGCTATCATAGGGGATATTTACATTCCCTGAGATAACAATGAAAATGATAAAAAAAAAAAATACTTGGAAGGAACAATTTAAAAATAAAATAAAAAAGCAAAATTAATAATAAAAAAAAAAAAAAAAAGCACCCCTGTCCTGCCCTGCTCTTGCCCAATGGCGAACGCAAGCGTCGGTCTGGCGTCATATGTAAACAGCAATTGCACCATGCATGTGAGGTATCACCGCGAAGGTCAGATCGAGGGCAATCATTTTAGCAGTAGACCTCCTCTGTAAATCTACTGGGGTAACCTGTAAAGGCTTTTAAAGGCTTTTAAAAATGTATGTAGTTTGTCGCCAATGCGCGTTTGTGCGAAATTTTAAAGCATGTCGTGTTTGGTATCTATGTACTCGGCCTAAGATCATCTTTTTTATTTCATCAAACATTTGGGCAATATAGTGTGTTTTAGTGCATTAAAATTAAAAAAAGTGTATTTTTTAACCCAAAAAATGCGTTTGAAAAATCGCTGCGCAAATACTGTGTAGAAAAAAAAAATGCAACACCCACCATTTTAATCTGTAGGGCCTTTGCTTTAAAAATATATATATAATGTTTGGGGGTTCAACATAATTTTCTTGCAAAAAAAAAAAATGTTTTCATGTAAACAAAAAGTGTCAAAAAGGGCTTTGTCTTCAAGTGGTTAGAAGAGTGGATGTAAGCTTCCTAATGTTGTGTATAAAATGCCAGAACAGTTCAAAACCCCCCCAAATGACCCCATTTTGGAAAGTAGACACCCCAAGCTATATACTGAGAGGCATGTCGAGTCCATGGAATATTTTATATGTTGACACAAGTTGCGGAAAAACAACAATTTTTTTTTTTTTTTTGCACAAAGTTGTCACTAAATGATATATTGCTCAAACATGCCATGGGCATATGTGGAATTACACCCCAAAATACATTCTGTTGCTTCTCCTGAGTACGGGGATACCACATGTGTGAGACTTTTTGGGAGCCTAGCCATGTACGTGACCCCAAAAACCAAGCACCGCCTTCAGGCTTTCTAAGGGTGTAAATTTTTGATTTCACTTCTCACTGCCTATCACAGTTTCGGAGGCCATGGAATGCCCAGATAGCACAAAACCCCCCCAAATGACCCCATTTTGGAAAGTAGACACCCCAAGCTATTTGCTGAGAGGTATTGTGAGTATTTTGCAGATCTCGCTTTTTGGCACAAAGTTTTGAAAATTGAAAAAAAATATATATATATATATATATTTTCTTTCTTCATTTTCAAAAACAAATGAGAGCTGTAAAATACTCGCCATTCCTCTCAGCAAATAGCTTGGGGTGTCTATATTCCAAAATGGGGTCATTTGGGGGGGTTTTGTGCGATTTTGGCATTTTATGGCCTTCGAAACTGTGATAGGTAGTGAGGAGTGAAATCAAAAATTTGTGCCTAGAAATCCTGAAGGCGGTGCTTGGTTTTCGGGGTCCCGTACGCGGCTAGGCTCCTAAAAAGTCCCACACATGTGGTATCCCCGTACTCAGGAGAAGCGGAAAAATTTATTTTGGGGTGTAATTCCACATATAACCATGGC
Organism: Rana muscosa; assembly: GCA_029206835.1. Taxonomy (NCBI): domain Eukaryota; kingdom Metazoa; phylum Chordata; class Amphibia; order Anura; family Ranidae; genus Rana; species Rana muscosa. The sequence goes on along the minus strand of CM055117.1, from coordinate 319,196,508 downwards.
ATGTGTGAGCAATATATCATTTAGTGACAACTTTTTGTAATTTTTTTTTTTTTGTCATTATCCAATCACTTGGGACAAAAAAAAATATATTCAATGGGCTCAACAGGCCTCTCAGCAATTTCCTTGGGGTGTCTACTTTCTAAAATGGGGTCATTTGGGGGGGTTTTGTGCTATTTTGGCATTTTATGGCCTTCGAAACTGTGATAGGTAGTGAGGAGTGAAATCAAAAATTTGCGCCCTTAGAAATCCTGAAGGCGGTGCTTGGTTTCCGGGGTCCCGTACGCGGCTAGGCTCCCAAAAAGTCCCACACATGTGGTATCCCCGTACTCAGGAGAAGCAGCAAAATGTATTTTGGGGTGAAATTCCACATATAACCATGGCATGTGTGAGCAATATATCATTTAGTGACAACTTTTTGTAATTGTTTTTTTTTTTTAGTCATTATTCAATCACTTGGGACAAAAAAATAAAAAATTCAATGGGCTCAACATGCCTCTCAGCAATTTCCTTGGGGTGTCTACTTTCCAAAATGGGGTCATTTGGGGGGTTTTGTACTGCCCTGTCATTTTAGCACCTCAAGAAATGAGATAGGCAGTCATAAATTTAAAGCTGTGTAAATTTCAGAAAATGTACCCTAGTTTGTAAACTCTATAACTTTTGCGCAAACCAATAAATATACGCTTATTGACATTTTTTTTACTAAAAACATGTGGCTGAATACATTTTGGCCTAAATGTATGACTACAATTGAGTTTATTCGATTTTTCTTATAACAAAAAGTAGAAAATATCATTTTTTTTCAAAATTTTTGGTCTTTTTCCGTTTATATCGCAAAAAATAAAAATCGCAGAGGCAATCAAATACCATTAAAAGAAAGCTCTATTTGTGGGAAGAAAAGGACGCAAATTTCGTTTGGGTACAACATTGCTTGTCCGCACAATTTACAGTTAAAGCAGCGCAGTGCAAAATTCTGAATTCACCTCTGGTCATCTAGCTACCAAATGGTCCGGGGCTTAAGTGGTTAAAGCCGCAAGCAGTTTTAAATGGCTTTTTTTTCCTTTAGAAGTGTCATTTTGTGCAGGGACAGTTCTAAACACGGGAAACACGTGGCACTTCACAGGCATACTTTAGACACCCCCCAGGTACGATATTTAAAGGAATATTTTACTTTTTTTTTTTCACTTTATGCATCATTAAAATGACTGCTCCCGAAAAACGGCCGTTTTTAAAACTTCTTTTTGCATTGATACATGTCCCCTGGTGCAGAACCCGGGTTCCCAAACCCTTTTTAGGACAATAACATGCATAATAGTCGTTATAATTAGCACTTTAGAATCCGAACGTTCGCATCCATTGTATTTAATAGGGTTCTAATGTTCGTACGAACTTTCGGTCCGTTCGCGGGTTTTGGTGCGAACCGAACCCGGGGGTGTTCGGCTCATTCCTAGTGCTTATCATAATTATTTGTCTGTTACTAAGACTGCTTTCACACTATGCCGCTCCGAGCGTTGGCGGTAAAATAGCGGTAAAGCGCTGCTATTTTACCGTCGGATTTGTGGCACATTTCGGCCACTAGCGGGGCGCTTTTAACCCCCGCTAGCGACCGAGAAAAGGTAAAAACCGCCCAAAATGCGCCGCTACAGCGGCGTATTGCCAGCGGTACGGCGGTGCTGCCCATTGATTTCACCGCTCCTAATGCGCTCCAAAGAAGTTGCTGGCAGGACTTTTTCTGACGCCCTGCCAGCGTACCGCTCTAGTGTGAAAGCCCTCAGGCTTTCACACTGGAGTGAATAGAGCAGCTGTTTAAGGGCAGATTGCAGGCGCCATTTTTAACGCTATAGCGCCTGCAAAATGCCCTCAGTGTGAAAGGGGTCTTATAGTAATTAACCCCTTGCCACTTAGGCCAATTCTGACATTTCTCTCCTACATGTAAAAATCATCATTTGTTTTTTGCTAGAAAATTACTCAGAACCCTCAAATATTATATATATTGTTTTAGCAGACACCCTATGGTAGAAAATGGTGGTCTTTGCAACTTTTTATGTTACACGGTATTTGCGCAGAAATTTTTCAAACGTGTTTTTTTTGGAAAGAAACAGTTTCATTCATAAAAAAAAAAAAAACACTAAAGTTAGCACGATTTTTTTTGTATACTAAGCGATGCTTTCATTTTTTTTACAGGTTACATGTTTAGAGTTACAGAGGAGGTCTAGTGCTAGAATTATTGTTCTCGCTCTAACGATCGTGGCGTATGTAACCTGTGTGTATCTGGCTCTGATACTAGCCAGGGCTTACCCAGCCACTGACAAGTATCTCTCCCCAGCCTGTCCCCACACACCCTCTCACCTGCTGAACTGTGGATGGGGGAATCACTCCTGCAGTGTTATTGTGTTCTGCCTGCGAATACAATGATCAGTGTTGCTAACTATAGCTGGCAGCACTGATTGTTTTGGGAAAAACCTGACAGGCTGGTTGTACTCAAGTCAGATAATAGATTGACTTGTGAAAAACCAGCTAGCCCATACATAGATCGACTATGGCTGGTCTCTGCTTAATTGGCGTAATTTCAATCCATGTATGGCCCGCTTAACCACTACGCAGTCCCTAAACATCCTTCCACAAACCTTTACATTTTTCCTTCCCAGATTCCCTTCATCTTCCTCACCTGTACATACTCTCCACACTTCTCTCCTGTACATACTGCTCACTGTCATACCCTCCACACTTCTCTCCTATACATAGTGCCCACTGTCATACCCTACACACTCCTCTCCTGTACATTGTGCTTGTTGTCATACACGTCTCTCCTGTACATAGTGCCCACTGTCGTACTTTCCACACTCCTCTCCTGTACATACAGCTCACTGTCATACCCTCCACAATCCTCTCCTATACATAGTGCCCACTGTCATACCCTCCACACTCTTCTCCTGTACATACTGCTCACTGTCTTACCCTCCACACTCATTTAATGTACCTACTGCTCAGTATCATACTGTCTACACTCCTCTCCTGTACATACTTCTCACTGTCATACCCTCCACACTCCTCTCCTGTACATACTGCCCACATTCATAAACTCCTCTATTGTACATAGTGCCGACTGTCATACCCTCCACACTCCTCTCCTGTGCATACTGCCCACTATCATACCCTCCACACTCCTCTCCTGTACATACTGCCCCCATTATACCCTCCACACCCCTCTCCTGTACATACTGCCCACTATCATACCATCCACACTCCTCTCCTGTACATACTGTAACCCAACCTTATCCTCCACACTCCTATCCTGTACATACTGTAACCTAACCTTACCCTTCACACTCCTCTCCTGTACATACTGCCAACTACCTTTCTCTCCACATTCCTCTCCTGTACATACTGCCCCAATCATACCCTCCACATTCCTTTCCTGTATATACTGCCCACTGTCATACCCTCTACACTTCTCTTCTATACATAGTGCCCACTGTTATACCCTCCACACCTCTATCCTGTACATACTGCCCACTGTCATATCCTCCCCACTCTTCACTGTCATACCCTCCACACTTCTCTCCTATACATAGTGCCCACTGTCATACCCTCTACACTTCTCTTCTGTACATACTGCTCACTGTCTTACCCTCCACACTCATCTCATGTACATACTGCTCAGTATCATATCGTCCACACTCCTGTCCTGTACATACTGCCCACTTTCATAAACTCCTCTATTGTACATAGTGCCGGCTGTCATACCCTCCACACTCCTCTCCTTTACATACTGCTCGCTCTCATACCCTCCACATTCCTTTCCTGTACATACTGCCTATTGTCATACCCTCCCCACTCCTCTCCTGTACATACTGCCCACTGTCATACCCTCCACACTCCTCTCCTGTACATACTGCCCCCATTATACCCTCCACACCCCTCTCCTGTACATACTGCCCACTATCATACCATCCACACTCCTCTCCTGTACATACTGTAACCCAACCTTACCCTCCACACTCCTCTCCTGTACATACTGTAACCTAACCTTACCCTTCACACTCCTCTCCTGTACATACTGCCAACTATCTTTCTCTCCACATTCCTCTCCTGTACATACTGCCCCAATTATACCCTCCACATTCCTTTCCTGTATATACTGCCCACTGTCATACCCTCTACACTTCTCTTCTATACATAGTGCCCACTCTTATACCCTCCACACCTCTATCCTGTACATACTGCCCACTGTCATATCCTCCCCACTCTTCACTGTCATACCCTCCACACTTCTCTCCTATACATAGTGCCCACTGTCATACCCTCTACACTTCTCTTCTGTACATACTGCTCACTGTCTTACCCTCCACACTCCTCTCCTGTACATACTGCCCACTTTCATAAACTCCTCTATTGTACATAGTGCCGGCTGTCATACCCTCCACACTCCTCTCCTTTACATACTGCTCGCTCTCATACCCTCCACATTCCTTTCCTGTACATACTGCCTATTGTCATACCCTCCCCACTCCTCTCCTGTACATACTGCCCACTGTCATACCCTCCACACTCTTCTCCTGTACATACTGCTCACTGTCTTACCCTCCATACTCATTTAATGTACATACTGCTCAGTATCATACTGTCTACACTCCTCTCCTGTACATACTGCTCACTGTCATACCCTCCACACTCCTCTCCTGTACATACTGCCCACATTCATAAACTCCTCTATTGTACATAGTGCCGACTGTCATACCCTCCACACTCCTCTCCTGTACATACTGCCCACTACCATACCCTCCACACTCCTCTCCTGTACATACTGCCCCCATTATACCCTCCACACCCCTCTCCTGTACATACTGCCCACTATCATACCATCCACACTCCTCTCCTGTACATACTGTAACCCAACCTTACCCTCCACACTCCTCTCCTGTACATACTGTAACCTAACCTTACCCTTCACACTCCTCTCCTGTACATACTGCCAACTATCTTTCGCTCCACATTCCTCTCCTGTACATACCACCCCCATCATACCCTCCACATTCCTTTCCTGTACATACTGCCCACTGTCATACTCTCCACACTCCTCTTCTGTACATACTGCCCACTTTCATACCCTCCACACTCCTCTCTGGTACATACCACCCTCTGTCATACCCTCCACACTCCTCTGCTGTGCATGCTGCCCACTGCCATACCCTCCACACTCCTCTCCTGTACATAGTGCCCACTGCTAGACCCTCCACATTCCTCTCCATTACCTGCACATACTTCCCAGGTTTATACCGTCCGATCACTGCACTGTGATCAATCCGGTGGGTCCTGGGTCCTTCCATTTTCACCCGGTCTTCCTTCTGGGTTCTGTGCCTTCGGTTACTTACCTTGGCTGGGCTGCATTGATGTCATTCCCACGCATGCTCATGCGCATCCTCTCTCTCTCATCCCCCCTTTCTCTCTCACCCTCCCTCCCTTACCCCTCACTCCTCTCTCATCCTCTCTCTCATCCTCTCTCTCTCTCTCACTCTCTCTCATCCTCCCTCTCTCTCTTTAATTTAATTTGTTATAACAAAAAATTGTTTGCATATTTATTTATTTATTATTTATAAAAGGCCCACCAAAATCCTCAGCACCAGGCCCATGATGTTCTTAATCTGGCCCTGGTAAGGGGCAAATTTCAGCAGAGTATATACGGCAGGCCCCTACTTTCAAACATCCAACTTACAAACGACTCCTCCTTGCAAACGGAAGGATACAACAGGAAGTGAGAGGAAATCTACCCCTAGGAAGGCAAATTCTCTCCTGGAAGAGTTAATATGGGAAAAAAAGTGTCTCCTCTCCACTGATGCTTTATCACCAATTCTTGTTTCAATAAAAACCCCACATTTTCAAAAAACATTTGTCATTAGGACGGAAAGTGAGGTGAACTGTTCTGAACAGGTGCACACTGCACAGACAGCAAAACAAATGTTACAGGGGTGATAACCCTTCTCTATGTTTTCCAAAAAGCTTAAAAACAGATTTTTTGGCTGGAGCTACACTTAAACAATGTACCTGTTCAAAATTACAAACAGATTCTACATAAGAACAAACCTACAGTCCCTGTCTTGTATGCACCGCCTGTATACGGCTGTTCAGAGTATATAGGGCCTTTTTTATTTTGTGTGCAGGGTTCCCCTTAATATTCATACAAGACCCAAAGGGGCTGGTAATGGGCTGGGGTAGGGGGGGGGAGGGGTGTGATGGGGTAGCTATGCCATTTTTCTTAAAGATTTTCATCCATATTACCGGGACCAGACATTACATTAAAGCCGCAAGCAGTTTTAAATGGCTTTTTTTCCTTTTTTTCCTTTAGAAATGTGCAGGGACAGTTCTAAACACGGGAAACACGTGGCACTTCACAGGCATACTTTAGACACCCCCCAGGTATGATATTTAAAGGAATATTTGACTTTTTTTTTTTTCACTTTATGCATCATTAAAATTACTGCTCCCGAAAATGGCAGTTTTTAAAACTTCTTTTTGCATTGATACATGTCCCCTGGTGCAGAACCCGGGTTCCCAAACCCTTTTTAGGACAATAACATGCATATTAGTCGTTATAATTAGCACTTTAGATTTCGAACGTTCGCATCCATTGTATTTAATAGGGTTCTAACGTTCGTGCGATCTTTCGGTTCGTTCGCGGGTTCTGGTGCGAACCGAACCCGGGGGTGTTCGGCTCATCACTAATGGAGAGAAAGGCTTGTCAATGTAGCTAAGATTGCCTGCATATTCAGGAGACACTTTGCAGCACTTGCTACAGTGAGACTGTTCCCACCTAGTGCTCAGCCTGGACTTCATGTCATCACATCCTGAAAACAGAGTTTCCAGGACCTAAGAGTGAAGTAAAGCATCTCTTGGGACCACGACCTGGTTCTGCAAGCAGTGACTCATGCTGTGGACTGTGCTGCGGCCTGGTTGCAGCCTACGCTACAGGGAGAGAGAGTCGGTTGCATCTGCTGCCAGCCACATCTGATTGCTTCGTGGGAGCCTGGAGGCCACCCTCATCAGATCCACACCAGATCCAGCTAGATGGTAGCGTGGAGCGACGCGGGGTCGAGCACTGTCCCTTGAGCTAGACTCTGCAGAGCAAAAAATAAAAGGAAAATGCCTGATTCACTTGGGGATGTGGGTGGAGTTTGGAGTAGTGTGGCCGGCTAGTTGGTAATTCGTTCACTAAATCGGAAGTGGGACATATTGTCCCTAGAGTCATATGTTCAAAGGGGGATTATCCCAAGAGGTTTACGTGAAAGAGTAGTACCCGCTACTCACTTACATACTGAAAAATTTCTTGAAAAGTGGAAAAAACAATGTATTGACCATGGCATTGAGGTGATGAAGCTCATCATAGAGGAGGAAAAGGATCAATTGGTGACACTGCACACAGCGATTTCAGAGACCAGCCTTAAACTTGAGCCTTTTAAGGACACCCCTGAATTCGAAAAACGTAATGATACACTAAAAAGAGAGGTGGAGAAAATTCAAAAAAACGTAAAAAAACACTAAGCAAAGTAAATTTAAACGTGACCTAGACGACTGGGCAAAAGGGGAGATCTTTGACCTGACAACCAGAGGTCAAAGAAGTTGTTCCCGTCAAAGGAGACAATACTCCCAATCAGGTACCGAGACCAGTGCCCAGTCCTCGGGAAGCGATGAAGATATCCCTCACTCACTTGACTTACTAAGTCGAGGCCTCTCCTTCTCCCCCTCCAACGATATGGACCATTTCAAGACTTTCAAAGATTAAAATTTATTCTTAAGAAGGGTATTCTTTAGGTCATTAATTTCTGAAAATATCACCCAGACAACTCCCCCGGAGTCACTTGACTCAGCTGAAAAGTTAGCCCTAAACCAACTGGAGTCTCTGCTAGAGGAAGGGGACCCTTCCTATAGTGATGATGACAACGATGAGTCTGACAATGCTAAACGTAAGGCCAAGATTAGGATACGTTCAACTAATATGCCTCAATTCAAAAAAAACAAAAGAATTGGTGTCTTCATGGACTTGGTCCAGGAAGACCTGTCAAAACTAAACTGGCATATTAAATCTAATGATAATCTGACTCGCCTAGAAAGAAAGGGCCTACGAGAACTACGTAAAGCAGACAAGATAGTTATAAAACCTAGCGACAAAGGGGGTAACGTTGTCCTCCTCTCAACAACTATGTATGAGAGAGAGGTACAACGTCTTCTCTCACATGAATCTACCTATCTAAAACTGGACTACAATCCCTTTATCAACCTGGTGGAATTGATCAATGACAAATTAAAGTGGGCAGCAGACGAGGCCCTTATCTCTAAAAAAGAGCTTGAATATCTTAGAGTGGGGGATTATAATACCCCCACTTTCTACATAATCCCTAAGATTCATAAAAATCAGGAGAACCCGCCAGGCCGACCAATTGTATCCGCTATCAAAGGCCCACTTGAGCGAATAGGTAAATATATCGATAGCCTTATCAAAGACCTGGTAAAAGAACTCCCCTCCTATGTCCAGGATATCGGAGATGTGCTTAGACAGATTAAAGATTTAATCATTCCAGATGGGGCACTCCTTGTCAGTGTTGACGTGGAATCATTGTATACGTCCATTCCCCATGAGTGGGGTCTCCTTGCCGTTTACCACTTTCTAGAGTCGAGATTTCCTCACATGGCTACTCAAAATGAGTTTATCCTGGAGCTGCTGGAACTAGTTTTGAAGAATAATTTCTTTCAATTTGCTACTAGATATTTCCAGCAGCTCCAGGGTACCTCGATGGGAGCCCCATGGGCCCCGTCATATGCATGTCTCCACCTTGGCCTGTGGGAAGCAGATGCCGTGTTTACTTCCTCGATGTACCTCAGCCACGCATGCGCGTGGCTGAGGTACATTGATGATATTTTCATGGTATGGAACTCACACAATTTATGTGTGAGCTAAATACCAATACACGCAACTTGTCCTTTACCTATGTCTCAGATCCTTATGAAATTTCATTCCTGGACCTGAAAATCCGGGTTCAGACAGGTAAGCTCACGACCCAAACCTTCAGGAAACCCTCGGCAGCCAACACGCTACTCAGGGCAGACAGTCATCACCCGACTTCCCTCAAAAGAGGTATCCCAGTGGGGCAGTTTCTCAGGATTCTGAGAAATTGCTCCAGTGATGTCGATTACCGAAGGGAGTCAAAAAACCTTTATCAACGTTTTCGTGAAAGGGGATATGGTCACCGAACGTTACGTACTGCCATGAGCATGGCTAACCAACGTTCACGTGACGAGCTACTCTTACCAAAATCACCAGACCAGCTAAATCCTGATGGACCAGTAAGGTTCATAACCCCCTTTGGCCAACAATGGCACCAAGTGAGATCAGTGCTATCTGAGCACTGGCATATACTCACTGGGTGCAAACAACTGAAAACGATTGTTGGGCCTAGACCTCTAATGACAGCCAGACGAGCCAAAAACCTCAAAGACGAACTGGTATCTAGCGAATATGTGCGCCCCATAAACAAAAACTGGCTGACAGACATGCCATGTCTGAAGGGTATGTTCCAATGTGGACACTGTGTTATGTGCCAGTATGTCGAGAAGTCCAAATCCTATAGGAACTCGGCCTCTACTGATACCTTTGAAATTAGGTCCTTTATCAACTGTGGCACATCACGTGTCCTATACATTTTGGAGCGCCCTTGCCACCTACTTTATGTAGGTAAGACTAAGTGCCAGCTCAGGGTACGCTTTGCAGAGCATCTTAAGAGCATACGTCTGAAGGAGGATACACCGGTTGCTCAACATTTTCTCAAATTCCATAATGGAAAATCAACCGGTCTTAGAGTAAAGGTTTTTTTTGCCCTTAACCTTCCAGACAGACGTGGTGACTTTGATACAGTTCTGATCAAGCATGAAAAATCATGGATCTTTCGGCTACAGACTCTTCAGCCGAAGGGCCTCAATACTGAAATGAGTCTCAAGGTTTTTCTGGAACCTTGATAATTGACATAGCCAATAGTGCTACCCCTCTTAAGGCCTCACTATCCTACATCACCTTTCAACAACCCTCTCTCCCCCCCCCCCTATATCTATCCCTCTTCTCCCCTCTATCCCTCAGCAGTGTCACTAGAAGATTTTCATCCTTGTAACTATCTCTTGTGCTGAAAAACAGACCTCCAGTTTCTAGCAGCGTAGTAGTGGAGCCATACTATACTAGACTAGATAACCAAGGACGGGTTGGCCTATATAATAATTAAAAATAATAACTAAGAATAACTAAGATACTATAAGCCTGCCATGACTACCATCTAGGGTCCCTAAAAGTATATATGCTTAGAGCCTCTCTCCTCAATAAGGTGTTGGGTGACTAGTCTTTATTGGTTCACAATAGTGATGAGCCGAACACCCCCGGGTTCGGTTCGCACCAGAACCCGCGAACGGACCGAAAGTTCGTACCAACATTAGAACCCTATTAAATACAATGGATGCGAACGTTCGAATTCTAAAGTGCTAATTATAACGACTATTATGCATGTTATTGTCCTAAAAAGGGTTTGGGAACCCGGGTTCTGCACCAGGGGACATGTATCAATGCAAAAAGAAGTTTTAAAAACGGTCGTTTTTCGGGAGCAGTCATTTTAATGATGCATAAAGTGAAAAAAAAAAGTCAAATATTCCTTTAAATATCGTACCTGGGGGGTGTCTAAAGTATGCCTGTGAAGTGCCACGTGTTTCCCGTGTTTAGAACTGTCCCTGCACAAAATGACACTTCTAAAGGAAAAAAAAGCCATTTAAAACTGCTTGCGGCTTTAATGTAATGTCTGGTCCCGGTAATATGGATGAAAATCTTTAAGAAAAATGGCATAGCTACCCCATGACCACCCCCCCTACCCCAGCCCATTACCAGCCCCTTTGGGTCTTGTATGGATATTAAGGGGAACCCCGCACATAAAATAAAAAACGCCCTATATACTCTGAACAGCCGTATACAGGCGGTGCATACAAGACAGGGACTGTAGGTTTGTTCTTATGTAGAATCTGTTTGTAATTTTGAACAGGTACATTGTTTAAGTGTAGCTCCAGCCCAAAAATCTATTTTTAAACTTTTTGGAAAACATAGGTAAGGGTTATCACCCCTGTAACATTTGTTTTGCTGTCTGTGCCCCTGTTCAGAACATTTCACCTCACTTTCCGTCCCAATGACAACTGTTTTTGAAATGTGGTGTTTTTCTTGAAACAAGGATTGCTGATAAAGCATCAGTACAGAGGAGACACCTTTCTCCCATATTAATTCTTACAGGAGAGAATTTTCCTTCCAAGGGGTAGATTTCCTCTGACTTCCTGTTGTCTTCTTGCGTTTGCAAGTAGGAGTCGTTTGTAAGTTGGATGTTTGAAAGTAGGGACCTGCCGTATATACTCTGCAGAAATAGGCCCCTTAGTTGTTGGTGTTGGCACAACACTGTAAGCACTCACAGTTACTCTTGGTTGGTGCTGGAACGCCCTGCTGTCAACTATTATATCAGGAATTTTAATTACATATAATTGTTGAACAGTGGTAGTAAAAATTGGGCCTTTGATGGTGGTGCTGGTGCCACAACACTGTAAGCCCTGACAGTTACTCTTGGTGGGTGCAGCAATGGGCCCTGCTGTGAATTATTAGATCAAGAATTGTAATTGCATGCCCCTGTTGAACAGGGGCTGAAAAATTGGGCCTTTCGTGGTGGTGGTGGTGGTGGTGGTGTTGCCACAACACTGTAAGCCCTCAGAGTTACTCTTGGTGGGTGCAGGAATGGGCCCTGCTGTGAATTATTAGATCAAGAATTGTAATTACATGCCCCTTTTGAACAGGGGCTGAAAAATTGGGCCTTTCGTGGTGGTGGTGGTGGTGGCGTTGCCACAACACTGTAAGCCCTCAGAGTTACTCTTGGTGGGTGCAGCAATGGGCCCTGCTGTGAATTATTAGATCAAGAATTGTAATTACATGCCCCTGTTGAACAGGGGCTGAAAAATTGGGCCTTAGGCACTGGTGGCACAACACTACAACCCCTCACAGATACTGTACTTGGAGCACAGCAATGAGCCCTGTTGCAAAGTATTGCTTCAAAAATTGTAATGACACGCCCCTGTTAAACAGGGGCTGAAAAATTGGGCCTTAGGCACTGGTGGCACAACACTCCAACCCCTCACAGATACTGTACTTGGAGCACAGCAATGAGCCCTATGGCAAATTATTGCTAAAAAAATTGTAATTACACGCCCCTGTAAAACAGGGGCTGAAAAATTGGGCCTTAGCCACTGGTGGCGGCACCCATAAACAAAAATGATCTTCCAAGCTATCATCATCAATCGTATCATTGAGGACTCGGAGGAGGAGGATAGCCAGTCAACATAACAGCACAGGCACTCAGCATCAGCATCAGTCTTGAAGGGATGTGACATGTTAAAATCAATTAGTCTGTTATATCAGCATCAGGTGTGTGGTAGCTGGTGGTGATCCAAGACTGGTTCATCTTGATGAAAGTCAGTCGATCAACCGAGTCGGTGGACAGGCGCACCCTGTGATCCGTGACAAATCCTCCAGCAGCACTGAATGTGCGTTCCGAAAGAACGCTGGATGCAGGACAGGCCAGTAGCTCAATTGCATACTGTGCAAGCTCTGGCCAGTGATCCATCCTCAAGACCCAGTAAGCCAGAGGATTTTCGGTGGGGAAGGTGTCCAAGTCTGACCTTGCCCCTAGATATTCCTGCACCATGTTTATCAGACGCTGGCGATGGTTGCTGGAACCGATCATACTTTGGGGCTGCGGACTAAAGAATTGTCTGAACGCATCGGTCAGACGGCCACCTTCCCCACCGCTCCTTCTTTGACTGGCCGAAGCCTCAGCAACTCGTTGTCCAGGACCAGGAGTTTGTAACCTCCCAGTCTCTGGGAACGCGTTGCACAGACCTTTCTGCAAGGCCTCCCGGAGTTGTCTCATCCTCTGCTCCCTCTGCGACGGTAACATAAGGTCCGCAACCTTACCATTGTACCGTGGATCAAGGAGAGTGGCCAGCCAGTAATGGTCCCTCTCCTTGATCCGAAGAATACGAGGATCCTTCCGCAGACTTTGCAGGATCAGGGAGGCCATGCAGCGTAGGTTTGCTGAGGCATTCGGTCCGGAGTCCTCTGGGTCACTAAGGACGACATGATCCGCAGCCACCTCCTCCCAGCCACGTACAAGTCCACTGGTTTCTTGGGACTGTAAATCATTCCTAAAAGACTGCTGCTGATGATGCTGAGTGCCAGCCTCCACCTCCATGCTGACACAATCCTCCTCCTCCTCCTCCTCCTCTTCCTGTGCGATGGGTGGGACAGAAGGAACACTGTCTGGGTAAAGGGGGCCTTGAGAGGCAAGGAAGTCCTCCTCTTCCTGCCTCTGTTCTGCCTCAAGTGCCCTGTCCATTATTCCACGCAGCGTGTGCTCCAACAGGTGGACAAGAGGTACAGTGTCACTGATGCATGCACTGTCACTGCTCACCATCCTCGTGGCCTCCTCAAATGGTGCCAGGACAGTGCATGCATCCCTGATCATGCCCCACTGGCGTGGAGAAAAAAAAACAAGCTCCCCTGACCCTGTCCTGGTGCCGTAGTCGCACAGGTACTCATTGATGGCCCTCTGCTGCATGTGCAGCCGCTGCAGCATGGCCAACGTTGAGTTCCACCTGGTGGGCATGTCACATATAAGGCGGTTCAACTCCTTTTGCAGCTCAGCCAGGCGAGCACTGGCATTATAAGATCTGCGGAAATGCACACAGACTTTCCTGGCCTGCCTCAGGACATCCTGTAAGCCCGGGTACCTGCCCAAGAACCGCTGCACCACCAGGTTAAGGACGTGAGCCACACAGGGCACATGGGTCAGTTGTCCCTGTCGGAGGGCGGAGAGGAGGTTGGTGCCATTGTCGCAAACCACCATTCCTGGCTTAAGCTGGCGTGGCGTCAACCACCTCTCGGCCTGGCCCTGCAGAGCAGACAGGACCTCTGCCCCAGTGTGGCTTCTGTCCCCCAAACACACCAGCGCAAGCACGGCATGGCATCTTTTTGCCTGCGTACTTGCGTAGCCCCTTGAACGGCTACGGAGCACCGCTGGTTCAGAGGACAAACCACAGGAAGAGGCCATGGAGGAAGAAGAAGAGGAGGGGGTGGAGGAGAGAGGTGTGTCACAACCAGTAGTAGCATTTTGGAGGCGTGGCGGTGGAACAACCTCCAACACTACTGCACCTTGTCCTGCATCCTTCCCAGCTGCCAAAAGAGTGACCCAATGGGCCGTGAAAGAAAGGTAACGTCCCTGTCCATGCCTGCTGGACCATGAGTCAGCGGTAATATGCACCTTACTGCTGACCGCCCTGTCCAGCGAGGCCAAGACATTGCCTTCCACATGCCGGTAGAGAGCCGGAATAGCCTTCCGTGAGAAAAAGTGGCGTTTGGGAACCTGCCACTGAGGAACCGCACATTGCACAAACTCACGGAAGGGGGCCGAGTCTACCAACTGAAAAGGCAGCAGTTGAAGCGCTAGCAATTTAGCCAAGCTAGCATTCAACCGCTGGGCATGTGGATGGCTGGGAGTGAACTTCTTTCGACGGTCCAGCAGCTGGGGCAGGGAAATTTGCCTGCTAGAATCGGACGTCGGTGTACTGCTAGCAGAGTGGCCGCAACTACTTGGCTGTGACACACCTAATTCTACACCTTCATTCCTCTCAGTGCATGTTTCAGAGAGGACTGAAGTTATAGTGGGGTTGGAGATCCCAGCTGATGCGGTGCAAGGAGAGGTCCGCTTTGATCTTTGGTGTGGGTCTTTGAGGTAGGCTTGCCAACGAGCTGCATGGCAGGTCAACATATGTCTGGTCAGGCATGTGGTACCCAAGCGGCTGATGTTTTGGCCACGCGATATACGCTTGAGACATATGTTGCAAACAGCAGCTGTGCGATCTGATGCACTAGCCTCAAAAAAGGCCCACACCAAAGAACTTTTTGAATGACGGGCAGAGGCAGCGCCCTGCACAGGCGGAGCTCTGCG
The DNA here is from genome assembly GCA_029206835.1 of Rana muscosa. Taxonomy (NCBI): domain Eukaryota; kingdom Metazoa; phylum Chordata; class Amphibia; order Anura; family Ranidae; genus Rana; species Rana muscosa. Next base: position 319,181,449 of record CM055117.1, on the reverse strand, counting down.
GTGTGATTCCGTCGGTGTACTGCCCTTACGCTGGCCACCAAAGGGCATCCTGCCTCGTTGGAGATGTGCCTCCTCCTCATCCTCCTCCTCTCTCCTATTAGGCACCCACGTGGAGTCAGTGACCTCATCATCCCCTCCCTCCTCATCACTGGAGCCAATCTGGCAGTATGCTGCAGCTGCTGGAACATGACTGCCAGATTGGTGTCCTTCTTGAGCATCCCCTCTGTCTGCTCTCACGCTACTGCCTTCCTGTAGCTGGGTTTCATCATCAGACCCTTCGAAACGCTGGGCATCCTCCTGGAGCATGTACCCAACACTGTGCTCAAACAGTTCGGGGGACTCCTCAGGAGGAGGACATGGTGGGTCTAGGGAAGGAGTGACTGATGATGAGTCTGACATTGATACCAGGGAAGAGGACGCTTTGGCAGCTGCTTTGCCAGTACCCTGAGCCTGGGTGAGAGAGGATGAGGAGGAGGAGGAGGGCTTGGTCATCCACTCTACCAAGTCTTCGGCATGATGTGGCTCAACATGTCCAGCTGCCGAAAAGAAGGACAAGCGTGTCCCATGGCCATGTGCTGATGACAATGCACCGCGTCCACGACCAGCACTGTTGCCCCCAGACACAGAGCCTGCTTGCCCTCTTTTATTGCCTCCTGACTGTCTGCCTCTCCTTGTTTGCCTTCCAGACATTCTAATAGATGGCCTGCAGGGAGATGGGAAAAAAGCAATAAGGGCTACCTTCAGGTGTCCTTCTCTGTCCCTTTACTTAAGGATTTCTAAATATGGTTGAGGACGATTGCTTTCGCACAGAATAGCACAACGACAATTTCCCTGACTGTCCAAAAAACAAGGATTTCAAAGATGGTTGATGAGGAATGCTTTAGCACACTATAGCACAAGGAGAATTTCCCTCACTGTCCTTCCCTGTCCCTAGAAACAAGGATTATCACAGTGAAAGAAACTGACACTCTTCCTACCTATAGTTTTCTGTCCCTAGAAAAAATGTTTTTTTAAAGACGGTTGATGATCAATGCTTTAGCACACTATAGCACAAGGAGAATTTCCCTCACTGTCCTTCCCTGTCCCTAGAAACAAGGATTATCACAGTGAAAGAAACTGACACTCTTCCTACCTATAGTTTTCTGTCCCTAGAAAAAATGTTTTTTTAAAGACGGTTGATGATCAATGCTTTAGCACACTATAGCACAAGGAGAATTTCCCTCACTGTCCTTCCCTGTCCCTAGAAACAAGGATTATCACAGTGAAAGAAACTGACACTCTTCCTACCTATAGTTTTCTGTCCCTAGAAAAAATGTTTTTTTAAAGACGGTTGATGATCAATGCTTTAGCACACTATAGCACAAGGAGAATTTCCCTCACTGTCCTTCCCTGTCCCTAGAAACAAGGATTATCACAGTGAAAGAAACTGACACTCTTCCTACCTATAGTTTTCTGTCCCTAGAAAAAATGTTTTTTTAAAGATGGTTGATGATCAATGCTTTAGCACACTATAGCACAAGGAGAATTTCCCTCACTGTCCTTCCCTGTCCCTAGAAACAAGGATTATCAAAGTGAAAGAAACTGACACTCTTCCTACCTATAGTTTTCTGTCCCTAGAAAAAATGTTTTTTTAAAGACGGTTGATGATCAATGCTTTAGCACACTATAGCACAAGGAGAATTTCCCTCACTGTCCTTCCCTGTCCCTAGAAACAAGGATTATCACAGTGAAAGAAACTGACACTCTTCCTACCTATAGTTTTCTGTCCCTAGAAAAAATGTTTTTTTAAAGACGGTTGATGATCAATGCTTTAGCACACTATAGCACAAGGAGAATTTCCCTCACTGTCCTTCCCTGTCCCTAGAAACAAGGATTATCACAGTGAAAGAAACTGACACTCTTCCTACCTATAGTTTTCTGTCCCTAGAAAAAATGTTTTTTTAAAGACGGTTGATGATCAATGCTTTAGCACACTATAGCACAAGGAGAATTTCCCTCACTGTCCTTCCCTGTCCCTAGAAACAAGGATTATCACAGTGAAAGAAACTGACACTCTTCCTACCTATAGTTTTCTGTCCCTAGAAAAAATGTTTTTTTAAAGACGGTTGATGATCAATGCTTTAGCACACTATAGCACAAGGAGAATTTCCCTCACTGTCCTTCCCTGTCCGTAGAAACAAGGATTATCACAGTGAAAGAAACTGACACTTGTGACAGCAGGAAGGTAAAGTCACCTGGTTGCATCCAGGGGGGTAGATATATTTCGCCCAGATTCAGGCTTTACGCCGATTTATACAACTAGGTAGAGAGTTAATGAAGCCCAGCTGAGACTAGTGGGCTCATTGATGACTCATACCTCTAGGGAGAGGGCTGGGCGTCGTGCAGACAGGGAGTTGATGAGGCCAGCTGAAGCTTGTCAGCTCATTTAGGCCTCTATAAAAACTCCCAGATTCATTAGATGTTAGCTCATGCCTGGAAGCAGACCTGTGTGGACTGTCTAGGGAGAGTGAACCCCTGTGCGGTGAGAGAAAGCCTGTGTGGCTACATTTTGCTTGGACATTTAAAACCAGGGACTAGGACAGCACTAGGCTGATCCCAGTCGTTAGTTAGGAAACCTGTAAGTTTAGTCAGAGGTCAAGTTGACCAGGATTTATTTTGTTTATGTTTTTTTTTGCCTTGCTGTGTTTTTGTCACTGTAAATAGAAAATAAACCGCACCTTTTTGATTTTGAAAACCACAACCTCCGTCTGCTGGGCCTGTTTTTGGGTGGGGAGCCCATCCCGGGGGTCACACATACCCGCTGCCGAGCTAACCCCCTCACAGTTGGTGGAGAACCAGTGGCAGTTTTTTTTAAGCCAGCATGGAGGAGATACTGAAACAGCTGGCTCTAGCAAATGCCAATCAACAGCAGACAAATGCAGGTTTGCAAAGGAGCCTTGCAGCCCAGCAGCAAGCTCATCAACAGAGCCTTGCAACTTTACAACAGAGTCTGGAGGCTCAGCAACAAGCCCAACAGCAATCTGAGGCCCGCTTCATAGACCTGTTGCAGAAGCAAGAGCAGAGACTACAACAACAGATGGAAGCAGTAATGCAGCAACGTCCGCAGACCAGTGAGGAAAGCCGTCCCACTAATACCGCGTCCTTTGGGGTGAGTCGTTTATTGACAAAAATGACTGGAGAGGATGATCCAGAGGTATTTTTGACCACATTTGAAAGGACCGCTGAAAGAGAAGAGTGGCCTGAGGAGCAGTGGGCTGGACTAGTGGCTCCTCTGTTAACTGGTGAATCGCAGAAAGCTTACTATGACCTAGAGCCTAACCAAGCAAAAGACTATGTGATGCTAAAAGCTGAAATATTGGCAAGGCTGGGTGTCACCCTGGCTGTCCGGGCTCAGCGTGTGCATAACTGGACTTTCCAGCTTGGAAAACCCCCCAGGTCTCAAATGTATGATCTCATTCACCTGAGCAGAAAGTGGCTACAGCCAGAGACTTTGTCCGCACCAAAGATTGTGGAACGTGTTGTAATGGATCGGTTTTTGAGAGCTCTTCCTACTGCCATCCAAAAGTGGGTAAGCCATGGAGACCCAGAGACGGCCGATGGTCTTGTGGATCGTGTGGAGAAATACTTGGCTACAGAGAACCTGACGGCCTCTTCCAGAGACACTCGGACTTTCCACCCTAAGACCAGACCATCCCCAGGGGCGGATAAGATGATTCCAAGGGGTAAGGGTGGAGAGAGTGAGAGGGTGGGAGCTCTACCCCAAGTTTGGCAAGAACAGCCTGGGAAATCAGCAGCTCAAGAGGCGGCAAGAAGGATCGTTTGCTACCGCTGCCGGCAAGCGGGACATATTGCAGCAAATTGCCCGGTTGTGGAGGAACCCATGCAGTGTGACTTTCTGACGGGCAGACGTCAGTCGCTGTGTGCGACAGTCGCATGCACTGCCATTCGAGGAACTGAGAAACATTTATGCAAAATGTGTATTAATGGTAGAAATGTTGTGGTATTGCTGGATTCAGGTAGCCTTGTGACCCTGATAAAGGCTGAGTTAGTTAAAACAGAGGTCTCTGGGAATAGCAAGGTAGCCGTTATCTGTGTGCATGGGGACACCCGAGAGTATCCAGTGACTACAGTGTGTTTCGAGACCCCCAAAGGTACCCTCTCTCATCCAGTGGGCTTAGTATCTCAGTTACCGCATGACGCCATTGTGGGAAGGGATTTTCCGAAGTTCTGGGAACTGTGGGATGATCCTGAGCCCCCCACTGGTGCCCCTATGTACCAGGAATGTGATAGCCAGAACTCCCCTGAGAGTGGTGAGGACTCTCCGGAATTTCCCTTGTCAGTATTGGCAGGGGAGACTCAAGAAACTGGAGAGGAGCCCACCTCCTCAGACGAAAACCTACCGTCTGTGGAGTTTTCTGATCTTGAGGTTCACAGGGAAAACTTTGCCACAGAACAGTTGAAAGACCCCGCCCTAATAAAGGCACGGGAAAACGTAGTGAAAATAGATGGCGAGTTAGTGAACCCAGATAATACCGGCACTTACCCATACTTCAGCGTAGAGAAGGACCTACTGTATCGGGTGGCAAAAAGGGCAGAAGAAACCGTTGAGCAGCTTGTGGTGCCCAAACCTTACAGGAAGTTGGTGTTGGAGTTGGCCCATGGGCACATTCTTGGAGGTCATCTGGGGACAGAGAAAACCCGAGAGAGGGTATTACAGAGATTCTATTGGCCTGGGGTGATGAAGGACATAGAAAATTATTGTTCCTCCTGCCCTGTGTGTCAGAGGTCGGCCCCGATGCCACATTTCCGTAGCCCGCTGGTCCCTCTACCCATCATTGAGGTCCCGTTTGAGAGAATCGCAATGGATTTGGTAGGTCCTATAATCAAGTCCGCTAGGGGGCACCAGTACATATTGGTTATAATGGACTATGCCACCCGTTATCCAGAAGCGATCCCTCTCAGAAATACCTCGGCCAAAACCATAGCCAAAGAGCTATCTCTTGTTTTTAGCCGGGTGGGTATTTGTAAAGAACTGCTTACGGACCAAGGTACACCCTTTATGTCCCGGGTTATGAAAGAGCTGTGCAAATTGTTCAAAGTGACGCAATTGCGTACATCTGTGTATCACCCCCAAACCGATGGGCTGGTTGAAAGATTCAACAAAACCCTAAAACAAATGTTGAAGAAAGTGGTGGATAGAGATGGAAGGGATTGGGACTGTCTACTTCCTTATTTGATGTTTGCTATTAGGGAGGTGCCCCAATCCTCTACGGGATTCTCCCCCTTTGAGTTACTGTATGGGAGACACCCAAGAGGGCTGTTGGATATTGCCAAGGAAACTTGGGAAAGTGAGAGTTCTCCCCACAGGAGTGTGATTGAGCATGTCGCCCTGATGCAAGATCGAATTGCACAGGTAATGCCCATCGTGAAGGAACATTTGGCCCAAGCGCAGTTGGCACAGCAGAGAGTGTACAACCGTGGAGCCAAGACCCGTACCTTTTCCCCGGGGGATAGGATATTGGTACTTGTCCCTACGGTTGAAAGTAAATTCCTTGCCAAATGGCAAGGCCCCTACGAGATAATGGAAAAAGTGAGCGAAGTGAATTACAAGGTCAGACAACCAGGAAGGCGAAAGCCCGAACAGATCTATCACGTTAATCTGTTGAAAGCCTGGAGGGATAGAGAGTCCCTAGTCGCAGACACTTGGTCACCAGCTCAAACTGGTTGCGTGATTCCTGAGGTTGGAATCGCAGCCACCTTGTCACAACCCCAACAACAGGAGGTTAAGGAGTTTGTGCTTCGCAACAAGGAGGTATTCTCTGAGCTGCCGGGACAAACATCTGGGGTAGAGCATGACATTATTACCCCGCCCGGTGAAAGGGTGAAGTTAAAACCCTATCGGATCCCAGAGGCCCGACGGGAGGCAATACGGGAGGAAGTACAGAAAATGCTGAACTTAGGGGTGATAGAGGAGTCCCAAAGTGATTGGTCTAGTCCCATTGTGTTGGTGCCTAAACCGGATGGGAGCTGGCGATTTTGTAACGATTTTCGTCAGTTGAACAAAGTTACAAAATTTGACACCTACCCCATGCCACGTATAGATGAGTTGATCGACCGGCTGGGAACAGCCCGATACATGACGACTCTTGACCTCACAAAAGGGTATTGGCAAATTCCCCTGGCCAAGTCGGCCAAAGAGAAAACCGCATTTGTAACCCCAGACGGGGCGTTCCAATATAAGAGAATGCCGTTCGGGTTACAGAATGCGCCGGCCACATTCCAGCGGAAAATGGACCAGATACTGAGGCCCCATCGGAAGTATGCTGCGGCTTACCTGGATGACGTAATTGTCCATAGCACAGATTGGGCCTCACATCTGCCAAAAGTGCAAGCAGTCCTAGACTCTATCCGGGAAGCGGGGTTTACGGCTAACCCCAAGAAGTGTACCATTGGGCAGGAGGAGGCCAAATATCTTGGGTACACCATTGGCAGGGGAGTGATAAAACCCCAACTCAACAAAGTCGAGGCCATCCAGAGTTGGCCACGTCCCAACAGCAAGAAGCAGGTACGGGCCTTTCTGGGAATCGCGGGTTATTATCGGCGCTTCATTCCCCACTTTGCTTCTAAGGCTGTGCCCCTAACCAACCTGACGAAAGGGAAAGGGTCGGTCATGATTAAATGGACCCCCGAGGCTGAGGCAGCATTCCAGTTCTTGAAACAAGCCTTATGTAGCCAGCCAGTGTTGTACTCACCCGACTTCTCTAGAGACTTTGTCGTACAAAGTGATGCGTCAGATGTGGGGTTAGGAGCAGTATTGTCCCAGGTCTGGAACGGGGAAGAGCACCCAGTCATTTACCTCAGCAGGAAGTTGAAGTCCCATGAGGTAAATTACGCCACCGTTGAAAAGGAGTGTTTAGCGGTGAAGTGGGCTCTAGATTCCCTTCGGTACTACCTGCTAGGTAGGCACTTTGACATGGTTACGGATCACGCTCCGTTAAAGTGGATGGCTCAAAACAAGGAAACAAATAGAAGAGTGAATAGGTGGTTCCTGGCCCTCCAGGAATTCAACTTCACAGTAAAGCATCGCCCTGGCGTTCAAATGGGGAATGTGGATGCTTTGTCTCGAGTACATGAATGCCTGATTGCTGGTGTTCCAACCCCGAGGTTAAAACAAGAGGGGGGGGTATGTGACAGCAGGAAGGTAAAGTCACCTGGTTGCATCCAGGGGGGTAGATATATTTCGCCCAGATTCAGGCTTTACGCCGATTTATACAACTAGGTAGAGAGTTAATGAAGCCCAGCTGAGACTAGTGGGCTCATTGATGACTCATACCTCTAGGGAGAGGGCTGGGCGTCGTGCAGACAGGGAGTTGATGAGGCCAGCTGAAGCTTGTCAGCTCATTTAGGCCTCTATAAAAACTCCCAGATTCATTAGATGTTAGCTCATGCCTGGAAGCAGACCTGTGTGGACTGTCTAGGGAGAGTGAACCCCTGTGCGGTGAGAGAAAGCCTGTGTGGCTACATTTTGCTTGGACATTTAAAACCAGGGACTAGGACAGCACTAGGCTGATCCCAGTCGTTAGTTAGGAAACCTGTAAGTTTAGTCAGAGGTCAAGTTGACCAGGATTTATTTTGTTTATGTTTTTTTTTGCCTTGCTGTGTTTTTGTCACTGTAAATAGAAAATAAACCGCACCTTTTTGATTTTGAAAACCACAACCTCCGTCTGCTGGGCCTGTTTTTGGGTGGGGAGCCCATCCCGGGGGTCACACATACCCGCTGCCGAGCTAACCCCCTCACACACTCTTCCTACCTATAGTTTTCTGTCCCTAGAATTTTTTTTTTTTAAAGACGGTTGATGATCAATGCTTTAGCACACTATAGCACAAGGAGAATTTCCCTCACTGTCCTTCCCTGTCCCTAGAAACAAGGATTATCACAGTGAAAGAAACTGACACTCTTCCTACCTATAGTTTTCTGTCCCTAGAAAAAATGTTTTTTTAAAGACGGTTGATGATCAATGCTTTAGCACACTATAGCACAAGGAGAATTTCCCTCACTGTCCTTCCCTGTCCCTAGAAACAAGGATTATCACAGTGAAAGAAACTGACACTCTTCCTACCTATAGTTTTCTGTCCCTAGAAAAAATGTTTTTTTAAAGACGGTTGATGATCAATGCTTTAGCACACTATAGCACAAGGAGAATTTCCCTCACTGTCCTTCCCTGTCCCTAGAAACAAGGATTATCACAGTGAAAGAAACTGACACTCTTCCTACCGGTAGTTTTCTGTCCCTAGAAAAAATGTTTTTTTAAAGACGGTTGATGATCAATGCTTTAGCACACTATAGCACAAGGAGAATTTCCCTCACTGTCCTTCCCTGTCCCTAGAAACAAGGATTATCACAGTGAAAGAAACTGACACTCTTCCTAACTATAGTTTTCTGTCCCTAGAAAAAATGTTTTTTTAAAGACGGTTGATGATCAATGCTTTAGCACACTATAGCACAAGGAGAATTTCCCTCACTGTCCTTCCCTGTCCCTAGAAACAAGGATTATCACAGTGAAAGAAACTGACACTCTTCCTACCTATAGTTTTCTGTCCCTAGAAAAAATGTTTTTTTAAAGACGGTTGATGATCAATGCTTTAGCACACTATAGCACAAGGAGAATTGCCCTCACTGTCCTTCCCTGTCCCTAGAAACAAGGATTATCACAGTGAAAGAAACTGACACTCTTCCTACCTATAGTTTTCTGTCCCTAGAAAAAATGTTTTTTTAAAGACGGTTGATGATCAATGCTTTAGCACACTATAGCACAAGGAGAATTTCCCTCACTGTCCTTCCCTGTCCGTAGAAACAAGGATTATCACAGTGAAAGAAACTGACACTCTTCCTACCTATAGTTTTCTGTCCCTAGAAAAAATGTTTTTTTAAAGACGGTTGATGATCAATGCTTTAGCACACTATAGCACAAGGAGAATTTCCCTCACTGTCCTTCCCTGTCCCTAGAAACAAGGATTATCACAGTGAAAGAAACTGACACTCTTCCTACTGTGACAGCAGGAAGGTGGGGTCACCTGGTTGCATCCAGGGGGGTAGATATATTTCGCCCAGATTCAGGCTTTACGCCGACTTATACAACTAGGTGGAGAGTTGTATAAGCCCACCTGAGGCTAGTGGGCTCATGGATGACTCATACCTCTAGGGAGAGTGTGGGGCGTCGTGCAGACAGGGAGTTGATGAGACCAGCTGAAGCTTGTCAGCTCATTTAGGCCTCTATAAGAACTCCCAGATTCATTAGGTGTTTGCTCATGCCTGGACCCAGACCTGTGTGGACTGTCTAGGGAGAGTGAACCCCTGTGCGGTGAGACAAAGCCTGTGTGGCTATTTGCTTGGACATTTAAAACCAGGGACTTAGGGACTAGGACAGCACTAGGCTGATCCCAGTTGTTAGTTAGGAAACCTGTATGTTTACTCAGAGGTCAAGTTGACCAGGATTTATTTTATTTATGTTTCTTTTGCTTTGCTGTGTTTTGTCACTGTAAATAGAAAATAAACCGCACCTTTTTGATTTTGAAAACCACAACCTCCGTTTGCTGGGCCTGTTTTGTGTGGGGAGCCCATCCCGGGGGTCACACACACCCGCTGCCGAGCTAACCCCCTCACAGTTGGTGGAGAACCAGTGGCAGTTTTTTTTTAAGCCAGCATGGAGGAGATACTGAAACAGCTGGCTCTAGCAAATGCCAATCAACAGCAGACAAATGCAGGTTTGCAAAGGAGCCTTGCAGCCCAGCAGCAAGCTCATCAACAGAGCCTTGCAGCCCAGCAGCAAGCTCACCAACAGAGTCTGGAAGCTCAGCAACAAGCCCAGCAGCAATCTGAGGCCCGCTTCATAGACCTGTTACAGAAGCAAGAGCAGAGACTACAACAAATGGAAGCAGTAATGCAGCAACGTCCGCAGACCAGTGAGGAAAGCCGTCCCACTAATACCGCGTCCTTTGGGGTGAGTCGTTTATTGACAAAAATGACTGGAGAGGATGATCCAGAGGTATTTTTGACCACATTTGAAAGGACCGCTGAAAGAGAAAAGTGGCCTGAGGAGCAGTGGGCTGGACTGGTGGCTCCTCTGTTAACTGAATCGCAGAAAGCTTACTATGACCTAGAGCCTAACCAAGCAAAAGACTATGTGATGCTAAAAGCTGAAATTTTGGCAAGGCTGGGTGTCACCCAGGCTGTCCGGGCTCAGCGTGTGCATAACTGGACTTTCCAGCTTGGAAAACCCCCCAGGTCTCAAATGTATGATCTCATTCACCTGAGCAGAAAGTGGCTACAGCCAGAGACTTTGTCCGCACCAAAGATTGTGGAACGTGTTGTAATGGATCGGTTTTTGAGAGCTCTTCCTAGTGCCATCCAAAAGTGGGTAAGCCATGGAGACCCAGAGACGGCCGATGGTCTTGTGGATCGTGTGGAGAAATACTAGGCTACAGAGAACCTGACGGCCTCTTCCAGAGACACTCGGACTTTCCACCCTAAGACCAGACCATCCCCAGGGGCGGATAAGAGGATTCCAAGGGGTGAGGGTGGAGAGAGTGAGAGGGTGGGAGCTCTACCCCAAGTTTGGCGAGAACAGCCTGGGAAATCAGCGGCTCAAGAGGCGGCAAGAAGGATCGTTTGCTACCGCTGCCGGCAAGCGGGACATATTGCAGCCAATTGCCCGGTTGTGGAGGAACCCATGCAGTGTGACTTTCTGACGGGCAGACGTCAGTCGCTGTGTGCGACAGTCGCATGCACTGCCATTCGAGGAACTGAGAAACATTTATGCAAAATGTGTGTTAATGGTAGAAATGTTGTGGTATTGCTGGATTCAGGTAGCCTTGTGACCCTGATAAAGGCTGAATTAGTTAAAACAGAGGTCTCTGGGAATAGCAAGGTAGCTGTTATTTGTGTGCATGGGGACACCCGAGAGTATCCAGTGACTACAGTGTGTTTCGAGACCCCCAAAGGTACCCTCTCTCATCCAGTGGGGTTAGTATCTCAATTACCGCATGATGCCATTGTGGGAAGGGATTTTCCGAAGTTCTGGGAACTGTGGGATGATCCTGAGCCCCCCACTGGTGCCCCTATGTACCAGGAATGTGATAGCCAGAACTCCTCTGAGAGTGGTGAGGACTCTCCAGAATTTCCCTTGTCAGTATTGGCAGGGGAGACTCAAGAAACTGGAGAGGAGCCCACCTCCTCAGACGAAAACCTACCGTCTGTGGAGTTTTCTGATCTGGAGGTTCACAGGGAAAATTTTGCCACAGAACAGTTAAAAGACCCCGCCCTAATAAAGGCACGGGAAAACGTAGTGGAAATAGATGGCGAGTTAGTGAACCCAGATAATACCTGCACTTACCCATACTTCAGCGTAGAGAAGGACCTACTGTATCGGGTGGCAAAAAGGGCAGAAGAAACCGTTGAGCAGCTTGTGGTGCCCAAACCTTACAGGAAGTTGGTGTTGGAGTTGGCCCATGGGCACATTCTTGGAGGTCATCTGGGGACAGAGAAAACCCGAGAGAGGGTATTACAGAGATTCTATTGGCCTGGGGTGATGAAGGACATAGAAAATTATTGTTCCTCCTGCCCTGTGTGTCAGAGGTCGGCCCCGATGCCACATTTCCGTAGCCCGCTGGTCCCTCTACCCATCATTGAGATCCCTCTCAGAAATACCTCGGCCAAAACCATAGCCAAAGAGCTATCTCTTGTTTTTAGCCGGGTGGGTATTTGTAAAGAACTGCTTACGGACCAAGGTACACCCTTTATGTCCCGGGTTATGAAAGAGCTGTGTAAATTGTTCAAAGTGACGCAATTGCGTACATCTGTGTATCACCCCCAAACCGATGGGCTGGTTGAAAGATTCAACAAAACCCTAAAACAAATGTTGAAGAAAGTGGTGGATAGAGATGGAAAGGATTGGGACTGTCTACTTCCTTATTTGATGTTTGCTATTAGGGAGGTGCCCCAATCCTCTACGGGATTCTCCCCCTTTGAGTTACTGTATGGGAGACACCCAAGAGGGCTGTTGGATATTGCCAAGGAAACTTGGGAAAGTGAGAGTTCTCCCCACAGGAGTGTGATTGAGCATGTCGCCCTGATGCAAGACCGAATTGCACAGGTAATGCCCATCGTGAAGGAACATTTGGCCCAAGCGCAGTTAGCACAGCAGAGAGTGTACAACCGTGGAGCCAAGACCCGTACCTTTTCCCCGGGGGATAGGATACTGGTACTTGTCCCTACGGTTGAAAGTAAATTCCTTGCCAAATGGCAAGGCCCCTATGAGATAATGGAAAAAGTGAGCGAAGTGAATTACAAGGTCAGACAACCAGGAAGGCGAAAGCCCGAACAGATCTATCACGTTAATCTGTTGAAAGCCTGGAGGGATAGAGAGTCCCTAGTCGCAGACACTTGGTCACCAGCTCAAACTGGTTGCGTGATTCCTGAGGTTGGAATAGCAGCCACCTTGTCACAACCCCAACAACAGGAGGTTAAGGAGTTTGTGCTTCGCAACAAGGAGGTATTCTCTGAGCTGCCGGGACAAACATCTGGGGTAGAGCATGACATCATTACCCCGCCCGGTGAAAGGGTGAAGTTAAAACCCTATCGGATCCCAGAGGCCCGACGGGAGGCAATACGGGAGGAAGTACAGAAAATGCTGAACTTAGGGGTGATAGAGGAGTCCCAAAGTGATTGGTCTAGTCCCATTGTGTTGGTGCCTAAACCGGATGGGAGCTGGCGATTTTGTAACGATTTTCGTCAGTTGAACAAAGTTACAAAATTTGACACCTACCCCATGCCACGTATAGATGAGTTGATCGACCGGCTGGGAACAGCCCGATACATGACGACTCTTGACCTCACAAAAGGGTATTGGCAAATCCCCCTGGCCAAGTCGGCCAAAGAGAAAACCGCATTTGTAACCCCAGACGGGGCGTTCCAATATAAAAGAATGCCGTTCGGGTTACAGAATGCGCCGGCCACATTCCAGCGGAAAATGGACCAGATGCTGAGGCCCCATCGGAAGTATGCTGCGGCTTACCTGGATGACGTAATTGTCCATAGCACAGATTGGGCCTCACATCTGCCAAAAGTGCAAGCAGTCCTGGACTCTGTTCGGGAAGCGGGGTTTACGGCTAACCCCAAGAAGTGTACCATTGGGCAGGAGGAGGCCAAATATCTTGGGTACACCATTGGGAGGGGAGTAATAAAACCCCAACTCAACAAAGTCGAGGCCATCCAGAGTTGGCCACGTCCCAACAGCAAGAAGCAGGTACGAGCCTTTCTGGGAATCGCTGGGTATTATCGGCGATTCATTCCCCACTTTGCTTCTAAGGCTGTGCCCCTAACCAACCTGACGAAGGGGAAAGGGTCGGTCATGATTAAATGGACCCCCGAGGCTGAGGCAGCATTCCAATTCTTGAAACAAGCCTTATGTAGCCAGCCAGTGTTGTACTCACCCGACTTCTCTAAAGACTTTGTCGTACAAAGTGATGCGTCAGATGTGGGGTTAGGAGCAGTATTGTCCCAGGTCTGGAACGGGGAAGAGCACCCAGTCATTTACCTCAGCAGGAAGTTGAAGTCCCATGAGGTAAATTACGCCACCGTTGAAAAGGAGTGTTTAGCGGTGAAGTGGGCTCTAGATTCCCTTCGGTACTACCTGCTAGGTAGGCACTTTGACATGGTTACGGATCACGCTCCGTTAAAGTGGATGGCTCAAAACAAGGAAACAAATAGAAGAGTAAATAGGTGGTTCCTGGCCCTCCAGGAATTCAACTTCACAGTAAAGCATCGCCCTGGCGTTCAAATGGGGAATGTGGATGCTTTGTCTCGAGTACATGAATGCCTGATTGCTGGTGTTCCAACCCCGAGGTTAAAACAAGAGGGGGGGGGTATGTGACAGCAGGAAGGTGGGGTCACCTGGTTGCATCCAGGGGGGTAGATATATTTCGCCCAGATTCAGGCTTTACGCCGACTTATACAACTAGGTGGAGAGTTGTATAAGCCCAGCTGAGGCTAGTGGGCTCATGGATGACTCATACCTCTAGGGAGAGTGTGGGGCGTCGTGCAGACAGGGAGTTGATGAGACCAGCTGAAGCTTGTCAGCTCATTTAGGCCTCTATAAGAACTCCCAGATTCATTAGGTGTTTGCTCATGCCTGGACCCAGACCTGTGTGGACTGTCTAGGGAGAGTGAACCCCTGTGCGGTGAGACAAAGCCTGTGTGGCTATTTGCTTGGACATTTAAAACCAGGGACTTAGGGACTAGGACAGCACTAGGCTGATCCCAGTTGTTAGTTAGGAAACCTGTATGTTTACTCAGAGGTCAAGTTGACCAGGATTTATTTTATTTATGTTTCTTTTGCTTTGCTGTGTTTTGTCACTGTAAATAGAAAATAAACCGCACCTTTTTGATTTTGAAAACCACAACCTCCGTTTGCTGGGCCTGTTTTGTGTGGGGAGCCCATCCCGGGGGTCACACACACCCGCTGCCGAGCTAACCCCCTCACACTACCTATAGTTTTCTGTCCCTAGAAAAAATGTTTTTTTAAAGACGGTTGATGATCAATGCTTTAGCACACTATAGCACAAGGAGAATTTCCCTCACTGTCCTTCCCTGTCCCTAGAAACAAGGATTGTCACAGTGAAAGAAACTGACACTCTTCCTACCTATAGTTTTCTGTCCCTAGAAAAAATGTTTTTTTAAAGACGGTTGATGATCAATGCTTTAGCACACTATAGCACAAGGAGAATTTCCCTCACTGTCCTTCCCTGTCCCTAGAAACAAGGATTATCACAGTGAAAGAAACTGACACTCTTCCTACCGATAGTTTTCTGTCCCTAGAAAAAATGTTTTTTTAAAGACGGTTGATGATCAATGCTTTAGCACACTATAGCACAAGGAGAATTTCCCTCACTGTCCTTCCCTGTCCCTAGAAACAAGGATTATCACAGTGAAAGAAACTGACACTCTTCCTAACTATAGTTTTCTGTCCCTAGAAAAAATGTTTTTTTAAAGACGGTTGATGATCAATGCTTTAGCACACTATAGCACAAGGAGAATTTCCCTCACTGTCCTTCCCTGTCCCTAGAAACAAGGATTATCACAGTGAAAGAAACTGACACTCTTCCTACTGTGACAGCAGGAAGGTGGGGTCACCTGGTTGCATCCAGGGGGGTAGATATATTTCGCCCAGATTCAGGCTTTACGCCGACTTATACAACTAGGTGGAGAGTTGTATAAGCCCACCTGAGGCTAGTGGGCTCATGGATGACTCATACCTCTAGGGAGAGTGTGGGGCGTCGTGCAGACAGGGAGTTGATGAGACCAGCTGAAGCTTGTCAGCTCATTTAGGCCTCTATAAGAACTCCCAGATTCATTAGGTGTTTGCTCATGCCTGGACCCAGACCTGTGTGGACTGTCTAGGGAGAGTGAACCCCTGTGCGGTGAGACAAAGCCTGTGTGGCTATTTGCTTGGACATTTAAAACCAGGGACTTAGGGACTAGGACAGCACTAGGCTGATCCCAGTTGTTAGTTAGGAAACCTGTATGTTTACTCAGAGGTCAAGTTGACCAGGATTTATTTTATTTATGTTTCTTTTGCTTTGCTGTGTTTTGTCACTGTAAATAGAAAATAAACCGCACCTTTTTGATTTTGAAAACCACAACCTCCGTTTGCTGGGCCTGTTTTGTGTGGGGAGCCCATCCCGGGGGTCACACACACCCGCTGCCGAGCTAACCCCCTCACAGTTGGTGGAGAACCAGTGGCAGTTTTTTTTAAGCCAGCATGGAGGAGATACTGAAACAGCTGGCTCTAGCAAATGCCAATCAACAGCAGACAAATGCAGGTTTGCAAAGGAGCCTTGCAGCCCAGCAGCAAGCTCATCAACAGAGCCTTGCAGCCCAGCAGCAAGCTCACCAACAGAGTCTGGAAGCTCAGCAACAAGCCCAGCAGCAATCTGAGGCCCGCTTCATAGACCTGTTACAGAAGCAAGAGCAGAGACTACAACAAATGGAAGCAGTAATGCAGCAACGTCCGCAGACCAGTGAGGAAAGCCGTCCCACTAATACCGCGTCCTTTGGGGTGAGTCGTTTATTGACAAAAATGACTGGAGAGGATGATCCAGAGGTATTTTTGACCACATTTGAAAGGACCGCTGAAAGAGAAAAGTGGCCTGAGGAGCAGTGGGCTGGACTGGTGGCTCCTCTGTTAACTGAATCGCAGAAAGCTTACTATGACCTAGAGCCTAACCAAGCAAAAGACTATGTGATGCTAAAAGCTGAAATTTTGGCAAGGCTGGGTGTCACCCAGGCTGTCCGGGCTCAGCGTGTGCATAACTGGACTTTCCAGCTTGGAAAACCCCCCAGGTCTCAAATGTATGATCTCATTCACCTGAGCAGAAAGTGGCTACAGCCAGAGACTTTGTCCGCACCAAAGATTGTGGAACGTGTTGTAATGGATCGGTTTTTGAGAGCTCTTCCTACTGCCATCCAAAAGTGGGTAAGCCATGGAGACCCAGAGACGGCCGATGGTCTTGTGGATCGTGTGGAGAAATACTTGGCTACAGAGAACCTGACGGCCTCTTCCAGAGACACTCGGACTTTCCACCCTAAGACCAGACCATCCCCAGGGGCGGATAAGAGGATTCCAAGGGGTGAGGGTGGAGAGAGTGAGAGGGTGGGAGCTCTACCCCAAGTTTGGCGAGAACAGCCTGGGAAATCAGCGGCTCAAGAGGCGGCAAGAAGGATCGTTTGCTACCGCTGCCGGCAAGCGGGACATATTGCAGCCAATTGCCCGGTTGTGGAGGAACCCATGCAGTGTGACTTTCTGACGGGCAGACGTCAGTCGCTGTGTGCGACAGTCGCATGCACTGCCATTCGAGGAACTGAGAAACATTTATGCAAAATGTGTGTTAATGGTAGAAATGTTGTGGTATTGCTGGATTCAGGTAGCCTTGTGACCCTGATAAAGGCTGAATTAGTTAAAACAGAGGTCTCTGGGAATAGCAAGGTAGCTGTTATTTGTGTGCATGGGGACACCCGAGAGTATCCAGTGACTACAGTGTGTTTCGAGACCCCCAAAGGTACCCTCTCTCATCCAGTGGGGTTAGTATCTCAATTACCGCATGATGCCATTGTGGGAAGGGATTTTCCGAAGTTCTGGGAACTGTGGGATGATCCTGAGCCCCCCACTGGTGCCCCTATGTACCAGGAATGTGATAGCCAGAACTCCTCTGAGAGTGGTGAGGACTCTCCAGAATTTCCCTTGTCAGTATTGGCAGGGGAGACTCAAGAAACTGGAGAGGAGCCCACCTCCTCAGACGAAAACCTACCGTCTGTGGAGTTTTCTGATCTGGAGGTTCACAGGGAAAATTTTGCCACAGAACAGTTAAAAGACCCCGCCCTAATAAAGGCACGGGAAAACGTAGTGGAAATAGATGGCGAGTTAGTGAACCCAGATAATACCTGCACTTACCCATACTTCAGCGTAGAGAAGGACCTACTGTATCGGGTGGCAAAAAGGGCAGAAGAAACCGTTGAGCAGCTTGTGGTGCCCAAACCTTACAGGAAGTTGGTGTTGGAGTTGGCCCATGGGCACATTCTTGGAGGTCATCTGGGGACAGAGAAAACCCGAGAGAGGGTATTACAGAGATTCTATTGGCCTGGGGTGATGAAGGACATAGAAAATTATTGTTCCTCCTGCCCTGTGTGTCAGAGGTCGGCCCCGATGCCACATTTCCGTAGCCCGCTGGTCCCTCTACCCATCATTGAGATCCCTCTCAGAAATACCTCGGCCAAAACCATAGCCAAAGAGCTATCTCTTGTTTTTAGCCGGGTGGGTATTTGTAAAGAACTGCTTACGGACCAAGGTACACCCTTTATGTCCCGGGTTATGAAAGAGCTGTGTAAATTGTTCAAAGTGACGCAATTGCGTACATCTGTGTATCACCCCCAAACCGATGGGCTGGTTGAAAGATTCAACAAAACCCTAAAACAAATGTTGAAGAAAGTGGTGGATAGAGATGGAAAGGATTGGGACTGTCTACTTCCTTATTTGATGTTTGCTATTAGGGAGGTGCCCCAATCCTCTACGGGATTCTCCCCCTTTGAGTTACTGTATGGGAGACACCCAAGAGGGCTGTTGGATATTGCCAAGGAAACTTGGGAAAGTGAGAGTTCTCTCCACAGGAGTGTGATTGAGCATGTCGCCCTGATGCAAGACCGAATTGCACAGGTAATGCCCATCGTGAAGGAACATTTGGCCCAAGCGCAGTTAGCACAGCAGAGAGTGTACAACCGTGGAGCCAAGACCCGTACCTTTTCCCCGGGGGATAGGATACTGGTACTTGTCCCTACGGTTGAAAGTAAATTCCTTGCCAAATGGCAAGGCCCCTATGAGATAATGGAAAAAGTGAGCGAAGTGAATTACAAGGTCAGACAACCAGGAAGGCGAAAGCCCGAACAGATCTATCACGTTAATCTGTTGAAAGCCTGGAGGGATAGAGAGTCCCTAGTCGCAGACACTTGGTCACCAGCTCAAACTGGTTGCGTGATTCCTGAGGTTGGAATAGCAGCCACCTTGTCACAACCCCAACAACAGGAGGTTAAGGAGTTTGTGCTTCGCAACAAGGAGGTATTCTCTGAGCTGCCGGGACAAACATCTGGGGTAGAGCATGACATCATTACCCCGCCCGGTGAAAGGGTGAAGTTAAAACCCTATCGGATCCCAGAGGCCCGACGGGAGGCAATACGGGAGGAAGTACAGAAAATGCTGAACTTAGGGGTGATAGAGGAGTCCCAAAGTGATTGGTCTAGTCCCATTGTGTTGGTGCCTAAACCGGATGGGAGCTGGCGATTTTGTAACAATTTTCGTCAGTTGAACAAAGTTACAAAATTTGACACCTACCCCATGCCACGTATAGATGAGTTGATCGACCGGCTGGGAACAGCCCGATACATGACGACTCTTGACCTCACAAAAGGGTATTGGCAAATCCCCCTGGCCAAGTCGGCCAAAGAGAAAACCGCATTTGTAACCCCAGACGGGGCGTTCCAATATAAAAGAATGCCGTTCGGGTTACAGAATGCGCCGGCCACATTCCAGCGGAAAATGGACCAGATGCTGAGGCCCCATCGGAAGTATGCTGCGGCTTACCTGGATGACGTAATTGTCCATAGCACAGATTGGGCCTCACATCTGCCAAAAGTGCAAGCAGTCCTGGACTCTGTTCGGGAAGCGGGGTTTACGGCTAACCCCAAGAAGTGTACCATTGGGCAGGAGGAGGCCAAATATCTTGGGTACACCATTGGGAGGGGAGTAATAAAACCCCAACTCAACAAAGTCGAGGCCATCCAGAGTTGGCCACGTCCCAACAGCAAGAAGCAGGTACGAGCCTTTCTGGGAATCGCTGGGTATTATCGGCGATTCATTCCCCACTTTGCTTCTAAGGCTGTGCCCCTAACCAACCTGACGAAGGGGAAAGGGTCGGTCATGATTAAATGGACCCCCGAGGCTGAGGCAGCATTCCAATTCTTGAAACAAGCCTTATGTAGCCAGCCAGTGTTGTACTCACCCGACTTCTCTAAAGACTTTGTCGTACAAAGTGATGCGTCAGATGTGGGGTTAGGAGCAGTATTGTCCCAGGTCTGGAACGGGGAAGAGCACCCAGTCATTTACCTCAGCAGGAAGTTGAAGTCCCATGAGGTAAATTACGCCACCGTTGAAAAGGAGTGTTTAGCGGTGAAGTGGGCTCTAGATTCCCTTCGGTACTACCTGCTAGGTAGGCACTTTGACATGGTTACGGATCACGCTCCGTTAAAGTGGATGGCTCAAAACAAGGAAACAAATAGAAGAGTAAATAGGTGGTTCCTGGCCCTCCAGGAATTCAACTTCACAGTAAAGCATCGCCCTGGCGTTCAAATGGGGAATGTGGATGCTTTGTCTCGAGTACATGAATGCCTGATTGCTGGTGTTCCAACTCCGAGGTTAAAACAAGAGGGGGGGGTATGTGACAGCAGGAAGGTGGGGTCACCTGGTTGCATCCAGGGGGGTAGATATATTTCGCCCAGATTCAGGCTTTACGCCGACTTATACAACTAGGTGGAGAGTTGTATAAGCCCAGCTGAGGCTAGTGGGCTCATGGATGACTCATACCTCTAGGGAGAGTGTGGGGCGTCGTGCAGACAGGGAGTTGATGAGACCAGCTGAAGCTTGTCAGCTCATTTAGGCCTCTATAAGAACTCCCAGATTCATTAGGTGTTTGCTCATGCCTGGACCCAGACCTGTGTGGACTGTCTAGGGAGAGTGAACCCCTGTGCGGTGAGACAAAGCCTGTGTGGCTATTTGCTTGGACATTTAAAACCAGGGACTTAGGGACTAGGACAGCAGTAGGCTGATCCCAGTTGTTAGTTAGGAAACCTGTATGTTTACTCAGAGGTCAAGTTGACCAGGATTTATTTTATTTATGTTTCTTTTGCTTTGCTGTGTTTTGTCACTGTAAATAGAAAATAAACCGCACCTTTTTGATTTTGAAAACCACAACCTCCGTTTGCTGGGCCTGTTTTGTGTGGGGAGCCCATCCCGGGGGTCACACACACCCGCTGCCGAGCTA
This sequence comes from Rana muscosa, assembly GCA_029206835.1. Lineage (NCBI taxonomy): Eukaryota > Metazoa > Chordata > Amphibia > Anura > Ranidae > Rana > Rana muscosa. The sequence goes on along the minus strand of CM055117.1, from coordinate 319,160,806 downwards.
ACCCCCTCACACTACCTATAGTTTTCTGTCCCTAGAAAAAATGTTTTTTTAAAGGCGGTTGATGATCAATGCTTTAGCACACTATAGCACAAGGAGAATTTCCCTCACTGTCCTTCCCTGTCCCTAGAAACAAGGATTATCACAGTGAAAGAAACTGACACTCTTCCTACCGATAGTTTTCTGTCCCTAGAAAAAATGTTTTTTTAAAGACGGTTGATGATCAATGCTTTAGCACACTATAGCACAAGGAGAATTTCCCTCACTGTCCTTCCCTGTCCCTAGAAACAAGGATTATCACAGTGAAAGAAACTGACACTCTTCCTAACTATAGTTTTCTGTCCCTAGAAAAAATGTTTTTTTAAAGACGGTTGATGATCAATGCTTTAGCACACTATAGCACAAGGAGAATTTCCCTCACTGTCCTTCCCTGTCCCTAGAAACAAGGATTATCACAGTGAAAGAAACTGACACTCTTCCTACCTATAGTTTTCTGTCCCTAGAAAAAATGCTTTTTTAAAGACGGTTGATGATCAATGCTTTAGCACACGGAGAATTTCCCTCACTGTCCTTCCCTGTCCCTAGAAACAAGGATTATCACAGTGAAAGAAACTGACACTCTTCCTACCTATAGTTTTCTGTCCCTAGAAAAAATGTTTTTTTAAAGACGGTTGATGATCAATGCTTTAGCACACTATAGCACAAGGAGAATTTCCCTCACTGTCCTTCCCTGTCCCTAGAAACAAGGATTATCACAGTGAAAGAAACTGACACTCTTCCTACCTATAGTTTTCTGTCCCTAGAAAAAATGTTTTTTAAAGACGGTTGATGATCAATGCTTTAGCACACTATAGCACAAGGAGAATTTCCCTCACTGTCCTTCCCTGTCCCTAGAAACAAGGATTATCACAGTGAAAGAAACTGACACTCTTCCTACCTATAGTTTTCTGTCCCTAGAAAAAATGTTTTTTTAAAGACGGTTGATGATCAATGCTTTAGCACACTATAGCACAAGGAGAATTTCCCTCACTGTCCTTCCCTGTCCCTAGAAACAAGGATTATCACAGTGAAAGAAACTGACACTTTTCCTACCTATAGTTTTCTGTCCCTAGAAAAAATGTTTTTTTAAAGATGGTTGATGATCAATGCTTTAGCACACTATAGCAGAAGGAGAATTTCCCTCACTGTTCTTCCCTGTCCCTAGAAACAAGGATTATCACAGTGAAAGAAACTGACACTCTTCCTACCTATAGTTTTCTGTCCCTAGAAAAAATGTTTTTTTAAAGACGGTTGATGATCAATGCTTTAGCACACTATAGCACAAGGAGAATTTCCCTCACTGTCCTTCCCTGTCCCTAGAAACAAGGATTATCACAGTGAAAGAAACTGACACTCTTCCTACCTATAGTTTTCTGTCCCTAGAAAAAATGTTTTTTTAAAGATGGTTGATGATCAATGCTTTAGCACACTATAGCACAAGGAGAATTTCCCTCACTGTCCTTCCCTGTCCCTAGAAACAAGGATTATCACAGTAAAACACACTGACACTCTCCCTACCTATAGTTTTCTGTCCCTAGAAAAAATGTTTTTTTAAAGATGGTTGATGATCAATGCTTTAGCACAGTATAGCACAAGGAGAATTTCCCTCACTGTCCTTCCCTGTCCCTAGAAACAAGGATTATCACAGTGAAAGAAACTGACACTCTTCCTACCTATAATTTTCTGTCCCTAGAAAAAATGTTTTTTTAAAGATGGTTGATGATCAATGCTTTAGCACACTATAGCACAAGGAGAATTTCCCTCACTGTCCTTCCCTGTCCCTAGAAACAAGGATTATCACAGTGAAAGAAACTGACACTCTCCCTACCTATAGTTTTCTGTCCCTAGAAAAAATGTTTTTTTAAAGACGGTTGATGATCAATGCTTTTGCACACTATAGCACAAGGAGAATTTCCCTCACTGTCCTCCCCTGTCCCTAGAAACAAGGATTATCACAGTGAAAGAAACTGACACTCTTCCTACCTATAGTTTTCTGTCCCTAGAAAAAATGTTTTTTTAAAGACGGTTGATGATCAATGCTTTAGCACACTATAGCACAAGGAGAATTTCCCTCACTGTCCTTCCCTGTCCCTAGAAACAAGGATTATCACAGTGAAAGAAACTGACACTCTTCCTACCTATAGTTTTCTGTCCCTAGAAAAAATGTTTTTTTAAAGATGGTTGATGATCAATGCTTTAGCACACTATAGCACAAGGAGAATTTCCCTCACTGTCCTTCCCTGTCCCTAGAAACAAGGATTATCACAGTGAAAGAAACTGACACTCTTCCTACCTATAGTTTTCTGTCCCTAGAAAAAATGTTTTTTTAAAGACGGTTGATGATCAATGCTTTAGCACACTATAGCACAAGGAGAATTTCCCTCACTGTCCTTCCCTGTCCCTAGAAATAAGGATTATCACAGTGAAAGAAACTGACACTCTTCCTACCTATAGTTTTCTGTCCCTAGAAAAAATGTTTTTTTAAAGACGGTTGATGATCAATGCTTTAGCACACTATAGCACAAGGAGAATTTCCCTCACTGTCCTTCCCTGTCCCTAGAAACAAGGATTATCACAGTGAAAGAAACTGACACTCTTCCTACCTATAGTTTTCTGTCCCTAGAAAAAATGTTTTTTTAAAGACGGTTGATGATCAATGCTTTAGCACACTATAGCACAAGGAGAATTTCCCTCACTGTCCTTCCCTGTCCCTAGAAACAAGGATTATCACAGTGAAAGAAACTGACACTCTTCCTACCTATAGTTTTCTGTCCCTAGAAAAAATGTTTTTTTAAAGACGGTTGATGATCAATGCTTTAGCACACTATAGCACAAGGAGAATTTCCCTCACTGTCCTTCCCTGTCCCTAGAAACAAGGATTATCACAGTGAAAGAAACTGACACTCTTCCTACCGATAGTTTTCTGTCCCTAGAAAAAATTTTTTTTTAAAGACGGTTGATGATCAATGCTTTAGCACACTATAGCACAAGGAGAATTTCCCTCACTGTCCTTCCCTGTCCCTAGAAATAAGGATTATCACAGTGAAAGAAACTGACACTCTTCCTACCGATAGTTTTCTGTCCCTAGAAAAAATGTTTTTTTAAAGACGGTTGATGATCAATGCTTTAGCACACTATAGCACAAGGAGAATTTCCCTCACTGTCCTTCCCTGTCCCTAGAAACAAGGATTATCACAGTGAAAGAAACTGACACTCTTCCTACCTATAGTTTTCTGTCCCTAGAAAAAATGTTTTTTTAAAGATGGTTGATGATCAATGCTTTAGCACACTATAGCACAAGGAGAATTTCCCTCACTGTCCTTCCCTGTCCCTAGAAACAAGGATTATCACAGTAAAACACACTGACACTCTCCCTACCTATAGTTTTCTGTCCCTAGAAAAAATGTTTTTTTAAAGATGGTTGATGATCAATGCTTTAGCACAGTATAGCACAAGGAGAATTTCCCTCACTGTCCTTCCCTGTCCCTAGAAACAAGGATTATCACAGTGAAAGAAACTGACACTCTTCCTACCTATAGTTTTCTGTCCCTAGAAAAAATGTTTTTTTAAAGATGGTTGATGATCAATGCTTTAGCACACTATAGCACAAGGAGAATTTCCCTCACTGTCCTTCCCTGTCCCTAGAAACAAGGATTATCACAGTGAAAGAAACTGACACTCTCCCTACCTATAGTTTTCTGTCCCTAGAAAAAATGTTTTTTTAAAGACGGTTGATGATCAATGCTTTTGCACACTATAGCACAAGGAGAATTTCCCTCACTGTCCTCCCCTGTCCCTAGAAACAAGGATTATCACAGTGAAAGAAACTGACACTCTTCCTACCTATAGTTTTCTGTCCCTAGAAAAAATGTTTTTTTAAAGACGGTTGATGATCAATGCTTTAGCACACTATAGCACAAGGAGAATTTCCCTCACTGTCCTTCCCTGTCCCTAGAAACAAGGATTATCACAGTGAAAGAAACTGACACTCTTCCTACCTATAGTTTTCTGTCCCTAGAAAAAATGTTTTTTTAAAGACGGTTGATGATCAATGCTTTAGCACACTATAGCACAAGGAGAATTTCCCTCACTGTCCTTCCCTGTCCCTAGAAACAAGGATTATCACAGTGAAAGAAACTGACACTCTTCCTACCGATAGTTTTCTGTCCCTAGAAAAAATGTTTTTTTAAAGACGGTTGATGATCAATGCTTTAGCACACTATAGCACAAGGAGAATTTCCCTCACTGTCCTTCCCTGTCCCTAGAAATAAGGATTATCACAGTGAAAGAAACTGACACTCTTCCTACCTATAGTTTTCTGTCCCTAGAAAAAATGTTTTTTTAAAGACGGTTGATGATCAATGCTTTAGCACACTATAGCACAAGGAGAATTTCCCTCACTGTCCTTCCCTGTCCCTAGAAACAAGGATTATCACAGTGAAAGAAACTGACACTCTTCCTACCTATAGTTTTCTGTCCCTAGAAAAAATGTTTTTTTAAAGACGGTTGATGATCAATGCTTTAGCACACTATAGCACAAGGAGAATTTCCCTCACTGTCCTTCCCTGTCCCTAGAAACAAGGATTATCACAGTGAAAGAAACTGACACTCTTCCTACCTATAGTTTTCTGTCCCTAGAAAAAATGTTTTTTTAAAGACGGTTGATGATCAATGCTTTAGCACACTATAGCACAAGGAGAATTTCCCTCACTGTCCTTCCCTGTCCCTAGAAACAAGGATTATCACAGTGAAAGAAACTGACACTCTTCCTACCGATAGTTTTCTGTCCCTAGAAAAAATGTTTTTTTAAAGACGGTTGATGATCAATGCTTTAGCACACTATAGCACAAGGAGAATTTCCCTCACTGTCCTTCCCTGTCCCTAGAAATAAGGATTATCACAGTGAAAGAAACTGACACTCTTCCTACCGATAGTTTTCTGTCCCTAGAAAAAATGTTTTTTTAAAGACGGTTGATGATCAATGCTTTAGCACACTATAGCACAAGGAGAATTTCCCTCACTGTCCTTCCCTGTCCCTAGAAACAAGGATTATCACAGTGAAAGAAACTGACACTCTTCCTAACTATAGTTTTCTGTCCCTAGAAAAAATGTTTTTTTAAAGACGGTTGATGATCAATGCTTTAGCACACTATAGCACAAGGAGAATTTCCCTCACTGTCCTTCCCTGTCCCTAGAAACAAGGATTATCACAGTGAAAGAAACTGACACTCTTCCTACCTATAGTTTTCTGTCCCTAGAAAAAATGTTTTTTTAAAGACGGTTGATGATCAATGCTTTAGCACACTATAGCACAAGGAGAATTTCCCTCACTGTCCTTCCCTGTCCCTAGAAACAAGGATTATCACAGTGAAAGAAACTGACACTCTTCCTACCTATAGTTTTCTGTCCCTAGAAAAAATGCTTTTTTAAAGACGGTTGATGATCAATGCTTTAGCACACGGAGAATTTTCCTCACTGTCCTTCCCTGTCCCTAGAAACAAGGATTATCACAGTGAAAGAAACTGACACTCTTCCTACCTATAGTTTTCTGTCCCTAGAAAAAATGTTTTTTTAAAGACGGTTGATGATCAATGCTTTAGCACACTATAGCACAAGGAGAATTTCCCTCACTGTCCTTCCCTGTCCCTAGAAACAAGGATTATCACAGTGAAAGAAACTGACACTCTTCCTACCTATAGTTTTCTGTCCCTAGAAAAAATGTTTTTTAAAGACGGTTGATGATCAATGCTTTAGCACACTATAGCACAAGGAGAATTTCCCTCACTGTCCTTCCCTGTCCCTAGAAACAAGGATTATCACAGTGAAAGAAACTGACACTCTTCCTACCTATAGTTTTCTGTCCCTAGAAAAAATGTTTTTTTAAAGACGGTTGATGATCAATGCTTTAGCACACTATAGCACAAGGAGAATTTCCCTCACTGTCCTTCCCTGTCCCTAGAAACAAGGATTATCACAGTGAAAGAAACTGACACTTTTCCTACCTATAGTTTTCTGTCCCTAGAAAAAATGTTTTTTTAAAGATGGTTGATGATCAATGCTTTAGCACACTATAGCAGAAGGAGAATTTCCCTCACTGTTCTTCCCTGTCCCTAGAAACAAGGATTATCACAGTGAAAGAAACTGACACTCTTCCTACCTATAGTTTTCTGTCCCTAGAAAAAATGTTTTTTTAAAGACGGTTGATGATCAATGCTTTAGCACACTATAGCACAAGGAGAATTTCCCTCACTGTCCTTCCCTGTCCCTAGAAACAAGGATTATCACAGTGAAAGAAACTGACACTCTTCCTACCTATAGTTTTCTGTCCCTAGAAAAAATGTTTTTTTAAAGATGGTTGATGATCAATGCTTTAGCACACTATAGCACAAGGAGAATTTCCCTCACTGTCCTTCCCTGTCCCTAGAAACAAGGATTATCACAGTAAAACACACTGACACTCTCCCTACCTATAGTTTTCTGTCCCTAGAAAAAATGTTTTTTTAAAGATGGTTGATGATCAATGCTTTAGCACAGTATAGCACAAGGAGAATTTCCCTCACTGTCCTTCCCTGTCCCTAGAAACAAGGATTATCACAGTGAAAGAAACTGACACTCTTCCTACCTATAGTTTTCTGTCCCTAGAAAAAATGTTTTTTTAAAGATGGTTGATGATCAATGCTTTAGCACACTATAGCACAAGGAGAATTTCCCTCACTGTCCTTCCCTGTCCCTAGAAACAAGGATTATCACAGTGAAAGAAACTGACACTCTCCCTACCTATAGTTTTCTGTCCCTAGAAAAAATGTTTTTTTAAAGACGGTTGATGATCAATGCTTTTGCACACTATAGCACAAGGAGAATTTCCCTCACTGTCCTCCCCTGTCCCTAGAAACAAGGATTATCACAGTGAAAGAAACTGACACTCTTCCTACCTATAGTTTTCTGTCCCTAGAAAAAATGTTTTTTTAAAGACGGTTGATGATCAATGCTTTAGCACACTATAGCACAAGGAGAATTTCCCTCACTGTCCTTCCCTGTCCCTAGAAACAAGGATTATCACAGTGAAAGAAACTGACACTCTTCCTACCTATAGTTTTCTGTCCCTAGAAAAAATGTTTTTTTAAAGACGGTTGATGATCAATGCTTTAGCACAGTATAGCACAAGGAGAATTTCCCTCACTGTCCTTCCCTGTCCCTAGAAACAAGGATTATCACAGTGAAAGAAACTGACACTCTTCCTACCTATAGTTTTCTGTCCCTAGAAAAAATGTTTTTTTAAAGATGGTTGATGATCAATGCTTTAGCACACTATAGCACAAGGAGAATTTCCCTCACTGTCCTTCCCTGTCCCTAGAAACAAGGATTATCACAGTGAAAGAAACTGACACTCTCCCTACCTATAGTTTTCTGTCCCTAGAAAAAATGTTTTTTTAAAGACGGTTGATGATCAATGCTTTTGCACACTATAGCACAAGGAGAATTTCCCTCACTGTCCTCCCCTGTCCCTAGAAACAAGGATTATCACAGTGAAAGAAACTGACACTCTTCCTACCTATAGTTTTCTGTCCCTAGAAAAAATGTTTTTTTAAAGACGGTTGATGATCAATGCTTTAGCACACTATAGCACAAGGAGAATTTCCCTCACTGTCCTTCCCTGTCCCTAGAAACAAGGATTATCACAGTGAAAGAAACTGACACTCTTCCTACCTATAGTTTTCTGTCCCTAGAAAAAATGTTTTTTTAAAGACGGTTGATGATCAATGCTTTAGCACACTATAGCACAAGGAGAATTTCCCTCACTGTCCTTCCCTGTCCCTAGAAACAAGGATTATCACAGTGAAAGAAACTGACACTCTTCCTACCGATAGTTTTCTGTCCCTAGAAAAAATGTTTTTTTAAAGACGGTTGATGATCAATGCTTTAGCACACTATAGCACAAGGAGAATTTCCCTCACTGTCCTTCCCTGTCCCTAGAAATAAGGATTATCACAGTGAAAGAAACTGACACTCTTCCTACCTATAGTTTTCTGTCCCTAGAAAAAATGTTTTTTTAAAGACGGTTGATGATCAATGCTTTAGCACACTATAGCACAAGGAGAATTTCCCTCACTGTCCTTCCCTGTCCCTAGAAACAAGGATTATCACAGTGAAAGAAACTGACACTCTTCCTACCTATAGTTTTCTGTCCCTAGAAAAAATGTTTTTTTAAAGATGGTTGATGATCAATGCTTTAGCACACTATAGCACAAGGAGAATTTCCCTCACTGTCCTTCCCTGTCCCTAGAAACAAGGATTATCACAGTAAAACACACTGACACTCTCCCTACCTATAGTTTTCTGTCCCTAGAAAAAATGATTTTTTAAAGATGGTTGATGATCAATGCTTTAGCACACTATAGCACAAGGAGAATTTCCCTCACTGTCCTTCCCTGTCCCTAGAAACAAGGATTCGCACAGTAAAACACACTGACACTCTCCCTACCTATAGTTTTCTGTCCCTAGAAAAAATGATTTTTTAAAGACGGTTGATGATCAATGCTTTAGCACACTATAGCACAAGGAGAATTTCCCTCACTGTCCTTCCCTGTCCCTAGAAACAAGGATTATCACAGTGAAAGAAACTGACACTCTTCCTACCTATAGTTTTCTGTCCCTAGAAAAAATGTTTTTTTAAAGACGGTTGATGATCAATGCTTTAGCACACTATAGCACAAGGAGAATTTCCCTCACTGTCCTTCCCTGTCCCTAGAAACAAGGATTATCACAGTGAAAGAAACTGACACTCTTCCTACCTATAGTTTTCTGTCCCTAGAAAAAATGTTTTTTTAAAGATGGTTGATGATCAATGCTTTAGCACACTATAGCACAAGGAGAATTTCCCTCACTGTCCTTCCCTGTCCCTAGAAACAAGGATTATCACAGTGAAAGAAACTGACACTCTTCCTACCTATAGTTTTCTGTCCCTAGAAAAAATGTTTTTTTAAAGATGGTTGATGATCAATGCTTTAGCACACTATAGCACAAGGAGAATTTCCCTCACTGTCCTTCCCTGTCCCTAGAAACAAGGATTATCACAGTGAAAGAAACTAACACTCTTCCTACCTATAGTTTTCTGTCCCTAGAAAAAATGTTTTTTTAAAGATGGTTGATGATCAATGCTTTAGCACAGTATAGCACAAGGAGAATTTCCCTCACTGTCCTTCTCTGTCCCTAGAAACAAGGATTAGCACAGTAAAACACACTGACACTCTCCCTACCTATAGTTTTCTATCCCTAGAAAAAATGTTTTTTTAAAGATGGTTGATGATCAATGCTTTAGCACACTATAGCACAAGGAGAATTTCCCTCACTGTCCTTCCCTGTCCCTAGAAATAAGGATTATCACAGTAAAACACACTGACACTCTCCCTACCTATAGTTTTTTGTCCCTAGAAAAAATGATTTTTTAAAGATGGTTGATGATCAATGCTTTAGCACACTATAGCACAAGGAGAATTTCCCTCACTGTCCTTCCCTGTCCCTAGAAACAAGGATTCGCACAGTAAAACACACTGACACTCTCCCTACCTATCCTTCTCTTTCCCTAAACTAAAGGAATCCAGGTTAAGCAAGAAAAAAAAATGTCACTGTCCCTGCCTATGCTTCTCTTTCCCTGCTCCGGAACACACTACACTAGGCCGCCGTGCTGGCGGCCTTTTATAGTGTGGGGCGTGTACTAAACACCCTCAGCAATAATTGGCCACAGGCATCCTGCCTGTGGCCAATCATTGCTCTCCTCGCTGCCGGCGCTGTGATTGGCCAAGCATGCGGGGTCACAGTGCATGCTTGGCCAATCACAGCGCCTGGATGACACTGCGATGGCGTAGTGCATTGTGGGCCGTTCGCGTCACTCGAATTAGGCGCGAACGGCCCAAATCGTTCGATCTTCGTCGAACGATCGAACAGCCGATGTTCGAGTCGAACGTATGTTCGACTCGAACACCGAGCTCATCCCTAGTTCACAATATCAATCTGGGTGTCCTCACCAGCCAGGCACTATATCTATATCTATAGCTATGAATCGTCTGTAATAGATGTTTTATTTCTTGTTCCAGTGATATAGCCATATTCAAATAGGCTTGATGATTGACAATAACAGAACAGATATTAAATCTGATTAATATTCAATTATGTAGATTGCCAGCATCAATAAATTTCCTTACCCCTAAGAATCATTGATAATTCCTGCTACATTACTTTAAGTGCCAAACGGCTTTAGACTACTGTCTGATAACATGTCTCTTTCCTCTTTGTTTATGTTTCTTTCCCTTTCTTTACTAGTACCTTTCCTCTTTCTTTTTTTCTTTTCTCTCCCCCCTCCCTCTCTCTTTATTTTTCCCTCTTCCTTAATACTAGTTAATTATATCACATTTGAAACTTTTAATAGTATTTCTTAAACAAACCACTAGATGGTGCTAATCCTTTATTTAGCGTGAGCTAGCTCCTGATTGGGTCATTGTGGCTACTTAATAAGAGCATTTTCTTACGCTACCACATCCAGAGAAGTGACGGTTGAGCGTCACGAAACGTGTCATGTCTTAAGGACAGAAGACTTTAGGATCTCCTCCTCTTCGCCCCTATACGGCCCATGTTCTCTTTGCCTTGCCCGGCAGCAACTCCAGAAACCATGTGGACCCTGAGTCTAACTTAAACAGAAGCATCGTGTGTCCCCGGTGGCCGGAGCCTCACATTGCATCCAGCCAGCCTTGCACTGACGAGTCCATGTCCCAGCCTCAGTCTACGTTACTGCACGTCGGTCACATGATACAAACATTCTGAATCTCGTGCCGAGAAACTGCGTGACCTGACGATATATGCAGCCGTAGACAGACGGCAATTCCTGTCTATGAGACATAGAGGCTGCTTCCTAAATCTACAGCGGACGGACCTAGAGCTATAGTCAGGCTTTTTCTGGATACAAACTGAAATTGAGGTACTTTTATGGCCACAGGACCCTGCTCTGTGGACATATCAAAGGAGCCAGACAACCGGAGGGTAAGCAATTGAATTATTTAGTCGCCCCATATCGGTGTTTTTGATCTGTGCTTCATGAGACTGCTTCATGTTGATATTTCCAGTCTGTTTAAATAAGTGACTTTCCTAACAGCATTACGGCTAACCATTAAGCAGCTTTTTCTCAGTGTACTCGAGCAACAATCATCGGTGAATCAACAATTGGGAACTCTCAATAGTCCTTTTGATACCAGAAGTTCTGATATTATTTGGATCAACATACACCAGCTACTTTGATATATATTGCCAAATAAGACTTTTTTAAGCTGATGTCCAATACAACTCAGCCCAAGTACCCTGGAAACCTTCAGTATTCTTGGACCTATATTTACTATTAGGTTTCCTTTTTCTATTTATTTAATACTCTCAGGGATATGCTTGTGATTTAGATGACTCACTTCAACTTAGGGTCTAGTGTATATATATATATATAGATATATATATATCTATATATATATCTGTCGGAGGACACCACACCTGTTGATTTTCAGATATATGTATATTATACACACACCTTTGGTTTCCCTTACTCACTGAGTAGCAGGGTACATATGCATATGTCATTATTGGCCAATGGGGAATCTTTAGAGGGGTAGTAGATCCATCTCGCCTGTCTTTTTTTAGCCTGTTATGTTTCATGTTAGTTTCCTTGTGATTTTTGTATATGTGTTGGAGGAACTCTTCCTCCCACAAGTTGTGACGTATCTCTGGGATTAATTGTTACCTAATTTATCAAACCAATAAAGTCTTTCTAAAGTAGCCAGCCAAGTTGTAGTTGATTCACCAAATTAACCCTCTGTTGGAATCTTCTTCCAACCCCCCACCTTTTTTGTTTCTAGACTCTGCAGAGGCCTGCTGCGGAGCCCTCATGACACTTTTCAACTTAGAAGTTCACTGGGACTGGTGAGCGGGCACTTGCCCATTCATTCTATACCAAAGGACACTGCATGCAGACACTGTTGTCTTATTTACTCTACCAAGCTTGCAAGGGGATCCTTGTCACACTTTAATTCACACTGAGAGAATCTAGTGTACATCTTGTCTGCCAAGATTACATTGTGCACATCTTAAAGAGCTAGCTGAAGACAAAAGCCTTCCTCTACAAAGGACTACAGAATACTCCCCCCCCCCCCACACACAAGGCATAAGAACATTTGGTGTTTACCTTGTCCCTATAGTAACCAAGGACTCTATTTGTTACAGATTAGGTATAAAAACTTTAAAGTATTTTGCTTAGTGAGATTTGAGCATTTACACATTTCTGGGACTGTGGTGTCAGGGGATTAAAGGGAGAGGTTTGATGAAAGCCTAGTCACCCCTCTACCCTTTTTGGGCCTGTAACCATAGACTCCATACAGGGTTAAGTCCTGCTGGTTCTTGGCATATTCTAAGTGCTTATTTCCTAATTGGGTTTGCCATCAGCTCACTGATTGTGAATCACCTATCGTATGTTACAAACACTTTGTTGTTGAATTCATTGCCATAATTCTATCAGTAAACAAATACAGCTGGTCTACTTTACATGTGCATGTGCCTTTATATTTTTGTGCCTTTAAATTCTTTGCTATTTACCAAAAATTTCAGAACCCAGAGTGTCGGAGGTGTCGGAGGACTTACAAGGTCAAGGCAACCAATGGGGTTAATAATCTTTGAGCAGCCCCCACCGAGGTAACGTTACATGCGGGATACTCCTCATAGGTTGTTGGAGCAAGTCATGTGAAGAGCCGAGATATGAAGGAAGAATGGCCACCACCATCGATCCTGATGTTGATTGCACTTACGCCCTGTCGGAGTGGCAGTTGAGTATACCGGCCAGGTTTCAGAAAGATGTCGTGAGCTTGGCCACAGAGTTGGATGTCCAAATAATAACATTAATGTCAGCAGAAGATCCAGAGGAAGAGTGCTCTCAGTTAAGGTCAGTAGGACCAGCTTCTGAAGACGCTGATGTCCCAGCTATCGGCATGCCACCTGCCTCTTTCTACGCTGACAGGAGCAAACTAGTAGGAAAACCTGGTAAAGAACAGTACCATTTCAGCCCATCAAGGGTACAGAAAGCTGCAGTTCTTCTCAGGGCGTATTCACACCGCTGGAGGAGAAGAAGGGTTTGAGAGTTGAATGGATCAAGCCTTACAAGCAGTAGAAGAATGTAGTGTGCCAGAAGTGGTGAAGAGACAGATAATAAGTTAGAGTCTCAGAAGCCCCGCGGCAGATTTCATACAGAGTCTGCAGAGGGAAAAGCTGGATTGTGGACATGGATTACATTGAGGCCCTGTGTTCTGTTTATGGTAGGGTGGAGAAACTGCCTGATCTGATGTACAAGTTCGAGCACACCCACCAATACAAGGGAGAAAGACTGTCTGATTATGTTGTCAGAGTGGACGGGATCTTACATCAGATCATTCTGAAAAAGGTGATCGACCCATGGGATGCTGACAAAGTCAGGCTTGAAAGAATTTTGCAGGGTGCCAGGCCCAACCACCCAATCGTATTATGATTGCTACTCAAAGGGACGTAGGTGGTCCCCACCTATCCTGAACTCATCAAATGCTGCCACTGTGACTCCCCCCCGCCCACTCGCCTTCTGCCCGGGACTTACCCTGTCTCGGTGGGGCAGCAGGTGACGGCCACGAGCGGGGTCCTTAATGCGTCTCCTCCCATCCTCCTCATCTCCCGTCCTCTCCTCCTGATAGGCGTTCAATAGCGGCGCCTGTCATTTCAGCCAATCAGGTGATGGGTAACAGACCTGAGCACCTGATTGGTGGAGAGACGGTTTAGTGTTAGGAAAGCGAATATTTATTCGCTTTTCTAACACACCTGGGTGAACTGCGAGCGCCAAGCATGGCGCTCGCAGTTCACCTATTTTGAAGCCTATTAGAGCCTATGGCTCTAATTAGGTGCTTCAAAAACACCTCCTGCCGCTGTAATTCAGGCACCCTGCGACCGAAAGTGGGCCAGGTGCCTGAATAGGGGATGGCAGCGGCGCCCATGGATAGATTCATGCTATGCATGAATCTATCCATTGGTCATAGAGGAGGTGGCTGGAGAGAGGGGGTGGTATCCTGGAATGGAAGGAAGGTACCGATCAGCATCCGAAAGGGTACAGACCATCCGGTCATTATGAAGCTCGCATGTTGGTGGGACGAGTGATTGTGGCTACTCCTGTGACACCAGCTGAAATGGCAGGAAGGGAAGACTATCAGAAACTAAGAAGTGAGATGTTGTCCTTTTCTGAAACAATACCTCCTGAATGGCAGAAAAGGGTAAAACTCCAACTGTCCAAATGGGAGAAGGCCTTTTCCTGGGATGACTTTGATGTGGGGTGCACAGAGCATTCAGCATCGGATTAGGTTGCAGGAAGACAAGCTATTCTGAGAGAGGGCACGACAAGTACCCCTCAGTGATCTGGGGGACCTCAGAGAGAAGCTGGCTGAGCTGAAGAGGTCAAGAGTAATCCGAAAATCCAGAAGTCCCTATGCGTCTCCCATTGTGGTGGTGCGAAAGAAGAATGGGATGTTTTGCGGATGTGTATTGACTATCGGACACTAAATAGAAGGACCATCCCCGATCATTACACTACCCCTGCATTGAGGACACCCTACAGTGTCTTTCTGGGGCAAAATGGTACAGTGTGCCAGACTTGAAAGTGGGTACTAGCAGATACCAACGCACCCCCCCCCCTCGAAGAGCATGAGGCAAGATTGAACAAGGTCTTTGAAAGACTTCACGAAGAGGGGTTGAAGTTGTCTCTGGAGAAGTGTCAATTCTACAGGACTTCGGTCACCTACCTGGGTCATGTTGTCTCAGCAGAAGGTATAGCCACTGATCCCAAGAAGCTGGAGGCGGTCACTACGTGGCGTAGACTCAGGATGGTGACTGAACTGTGATCTTTCCTGTGATTCTGTTTCTATTATTGAAGATTCATGGTGAACTTTGCAAAGATTGCTCGGCCCCTCAATGAGTTGTTGCAATCTGCCATTAGAGATGAAGAGGGTAAGCCAAACATCAAGAGACACAGAGCTCGGAGGAAAAGGGAATTCATACAAGATCAATGGACCTCTCACTGTGAGGAGGCCTTCCAGCACCTCAAGAGAAGCCTTACTGAAGCACCTGTGCTGGCATATGCTTACCCCGTTAAGCCCTGTGAATTCCACGTAGACACCAACCGAGAGGGGCTTGGGGGAGAGGGGTTCTATACCATGAACAAGATGGCGGGTTTAGGCCTATAGCCTATGTGAGTCACAGATTGACCCCATCTGAAAAAATTATCTTGGCCCTGAAGTGGGCAATCATGGACAAGCTGAAGAACTATGTGTATAGGACCACATTTGTGGTGAAGTCTGACAATAATCCCTTACTGTATCTACTGTCCTCAGCCAAGATGGATGCCACAGGACAGTTTTCCAGTTCAGTCTGAAGTATCGGCCGAGGCTGGATATCGGGATGCAGATCCCCTGTCTCGCAGACCGCATTGACTTACTGAAGAGTCAGGAGACTGGACATACATGACTGCTAAGGGCGTGCAGGCCCTGTGTCACGGCACTGTCCAGTGAGTCAAAGGGGCCGCAGGGGTTGAGTCCATAGGAGCTCATCCATCAGGAGTACCGAAGAACTACTGTGACCTAACACAAGTACGAGGTGAGAATATCCCTCCGCTGTCAAAGAGGAACTTGAAGACGGACCAGAGTCAGGACTCTGTCATCTGGCTATTGAAACATTAACTAAACAAGACCCAAACTTATTGCTGTGGCCGAGTCCAAAATAATACATTAAGAATGGAATAGGCTGCAGTTCAGGGATACATTGCTGTACAGAATGGGTCCCTCTGAGAATTTAGAAGAGAGATGGCAACTATTCCTCCCAGAGAAACACTGGCTAACTGTCCTGTCAGCCTTGCATGATGAACACAGGCGTTTAGGCTCAGAAAGGACTTTCCGCTTAATCAGAGATAAGTTTGATTGGCCTAACATGAGGGCAGAAGTGGCGAGCTACTGCCATTCTTGCCTGCCATATATCCAAAGGAAGACTTTACCAGTAAAAGCTGCACCCATGGGGCATCTTCAAAGTCAAGGGCCCATGTAACTGGTCTGCATTGACTTTCTGTGCTTGGAACTCAATACAGGTGGAAGAGGCAATATCCTGGTGGTGGCTGACCATTTCAACCACATCGCGGCTGTCATGCATGCCTATAATAGCACCGTGAGCGATGCTATGGGATATTCGCCCTACAGATTGATGTTTGGAAGGAAAGCTCAGCTGCCAGTTGATCTGGCTTTTGGAACATCCGTTGACAACACTTCTTTGACTTACCATAAAGGATATGTACACAGACTGTGAAAGAACCTGGAGCAAGCATATGACAAGGCAATCAAACACACCACTACCAGAGAGCTGGGAAATAAGAAAAATTTTCATCTGAAAGCAAGAGTTCAAGATCTTCAACCTGGGGATCATGTGTTACTAAGGAATCTAGGGGTGCCTGGAAAGCATAAGCTGGCAGACCGCTGGCGGCTTCAACCTTATGTCATCTACAGAGAGCTGCCCAGATCAGATTAGGCCTGAAGAAAAGACAGGACCCCTGAAGATGTGGCACCAAAACCATCGCTCCCTCTAGCCAATGCTGTTCTTGGGCGTCAAACGACTACTTCACCCAGTCAAGAACCGACACCTCCCAGAACTCGGTTGCGCCAGCGACTTCCCACCCCACCTGTGGTCAGGGAGGATGAAGACAGCAAGGATGAATAGATAGTGCCACACTGGTTATGGCCTTTGACCTTCAAGGCTGATGTGGGGACCAGTGTCCAAGAGAGAGAAAGAGAGCGAGAAAGAGCAAGAGAGAGCTCTTCCAGTTCAGGAGTTGGGATTCTTCTACAGTCTGGGAAGGTTGACGAAATTAAAGTCAGAAGCACTAGTCCATCCCCTAAATAGAGTGTAGAAGACTTGATCAGTTTTGTTGATGAAGACTTACTGCTACCCGACCCAGATTGTCCTCCTTAGGCTACAATCATATCGCCAAATGAAGAAGGTAATGAGGATCATGTACCTACCCTTGATCCCACTGAAGAGACCGACCTGTCTGTCCCAGGGTTGAACTCTGCGGCCTTTCCTACAGAATGTCTATTGGAGCTTTCTGACTCTTCTGACATTTAAAACTTAAAGATGGACTCTGCTCCCATGCCTAAAGACCATTCACCCATTAAATGCAGGTGGAATATAACCTCCCCTCCCCAAGAGGCTTACATATGAAGTCCCGGGAGAGGACTCTGACAAACTGATTCATACCATCCAAAGACAAACCTCTACACCTGATCCCACTGCCATTAATTGGGTAGGGGGTGATCTTGATCTGACCTCTAACATGATTGGATGGGCCACTGCAATTGCCCTGGCAGATTTCAGGGGACTAAAGGGAGGGGTTTGACGGAAGCCTAGTCACTCCTCTACCCTTTTTGGGCCTGTTACCATAGACTCCATACAGAGTTAAGTGCTGCTAGTTATATGTTCTTGGAGTGTTCTAATTGCTTATTTCCTAATTGAGTTTTCCATCAACTCATTGAGTTACAGTACAAACTCTTTGTTGTTGAATTCATTGCCATAAGTCTATCAGTAAACAAATCCAACTGGTCCACTTTACATGTGTGTGTGCCTTTAAATTCTTTGCTATTAACCAAAAAATGTCAGAACCCAGAGTGTCAGAGGTGTCGAAGGACTTGCAAGGTCAAGGCAACGAGTGGGGTAAAGAATATTTGAGCGGCCCCCACAGGGGAGCGCTACATCAGTGACTTTCTGAACACACAATCATTCTATTATCATAGACACAGCAATGGATTTTAGTTACAGTCCACAATCCAATGACATGAAGTTTTTCATGGTATACCTTGGCAGGGCGTTTGATGTGTATCAGTAGCAACAAAGCTCTAAACTGTCCCTCTGCCCCTCTTTCTTTCTCAGTTGTCCCTCTTTCTGATTTGATAGGCCTCTATATGATGTATATTATTTAAATATCAAAATGCTTTAGAAAAACCTTTTATCCAACTGCAGAATTATTGAATTTGTTATTTTGAAAATTTGGTATAAAGGAAAAGTAGTTGTGAAGGTATGAGGAATAAAGTTGTGAAGGTATGGCAACAAAGTGAATGTTTAAACAGTTTTACATTCTGGGAACTTGTGGCAAAATCTTGAAGGTAACAGCTATTAATAGGATTTAATCATTTAATAATTTCGATCAACCCATCTATTCGGTTAAAGACAGAAAACTACTTAGGATTATGTTGCACCCTATTCTGCTAGATACCTACCCTTTCATTTAAACAATTACTGATTTTATAATAAGTGTGTACTAAATTCATCAACTTGAATGTTAACTAGACCTTTTGCTCCACTATCCTGGAGATGCAAACTCATCTCTCTAATTAGGGACAAAAAGGAGTTCTACCATTTCAGAGACTGATAGGATTGAGTCTGTGTACCTTGCTATGGATTTAGGCAGCACAAGCTGTTCGATTTAAGAGTTAATTAGTAGCAGCCCTCGTGACAGATCAAGAAACGTGTTGCTAGAGGTGAGGAAAGCTGACAAACTGTATAAATGCAAACTAGTAATACATATGACATGAAAGTGTCACTGTGGGCAGATGACTGATGCTAACCCAGCAATAATTGCTGCAGGGATAATGTGTGAAAATATATTTGTCTAGAACACTGGAGCAGTTTAGTGATGGTGACTTAAACATATGCCATCTAAAGTAACACAAAATGAGCTGAAATGAATGGAAAAGTACCTTCGTACTGCATATATTTTTTGAGCTTGAAGATGAGCTATCATACAAACTGAATAAAATCCCAATGATATTACATGCTAATTGGCACTTAACCTATTGTAACAGCCTCTTCTCATCCCAATAATTGCAAGCAATGTGTTCAGCTGAGCATCCCTTATAATGAATATTTAAAATCTCTGCAAAGGTGTCTGATGCTTAAAGCACTTGCTATTTATATATAGATCCTTTTCAACATGCTGAAACATGTGTGTGTACGTGAGCACTGACGTGAACACAGTCGTGTTTCCTTCAGTGAATATGTCCTTTGCAATATGGAGAGAGAGAAGTCCAGGTGACTTGGCCATTGCCTCAAGAGTCTACTTACAAAAGCTGAGCTTTAGATTCTTACAATGCACGCACCACCTCATTATTCACTATCCTCCTTAATTGTTTTCATTCCCCCCAGTTGTAACAAATTCCTTGGACTATACACTCAGTCACTGTTGCCCAACCTGCTGACGAAGCCAGAACCCCCATGTCTGTATCATGGGGTTGTGTCCTTCATTCCTGTAGCTTTGCCACTCCTCAACTGTACCCCAGTCTTTACAGTTCAGACAGTTTTACACTGTATGCCAATCTTCACTCACAGTACAGTATTTTTCCACATAGCCCATATTCATGCAGCTCATAGACTCACCCATTGCGCCCAGATCCTGACAGCCCTGGCAATTTTTCACTGCGTGGTAATAAAAATTAGGCAGTGCTCCACTGTGCCCCAATCTCTTTTGCTTAGCCACTTTTGCTGCACCCAATGTTCACATCTCAACCAAACCTCCAAAGTGCAGAGATTCCTGCAGCTCTGCCACTTTTCTACCATGCCTCAATCCTGGCAGCTTAGCCATTTCCCACTGTGTTCTGATCTATGAAACTTAGGCATTCTTCTACTGTACACTAATTTGGCCAGTTCAGCCACACCCACACAGAACTCCAAGCTCCGCAGTTTAGTCACTTCTCCAGTGAGCTCCAATCTCTACAGCTCACCCAGTTTTTCAATATACTTACTATTTCCTTAAAAGCTTAGCCAGTCCTCCAACATGCCCTTTCACTATTTGTTTCCCACACTGCTAATATTCCTTATCATTTACCTGCTTGTCTGCTAAGCCCTTTGTAGCCCACTCTATTCATATTATTGTTAGATTCAGTTATCTAATTTATTTTACATATTATATTCTTTAAAATATCTATTATTTTTACTCACACTAGTCCTTGCGTTATTCTTAATGGACCCCCTTCTTTTTCCAAGGACGTTTTACAATCTGTGATTTTAATTTTGTTTAGGCCCCCTGCCTCTTTATATTCCTTTTTTTCATCAGCCAGTTGTCTCTTTCCTCTGATTATCTATACCCCCATCCACAATCAGCTTCTTCACTCTCTTCCTCTCATAGGCTCAGTTATCTCCCATTTGCCTCTTCTCCCAGTGGTCCATGATCATCTGCCAGATACCTCTTGCCCCACCTCCTCTGCCTCCTTCACCCTTACTACAATTATCTTCCACTCTGTCTCCCCACCATGATCAGATTCTCAAATGGATTTAGGTCTGGACTTTGACTGGGCCATTCTAACACATGAATATACTTTGATCTAAACCATTCCATTGTAGCTCTGGCTGTATGTTTAGGATCGTTGTCCTGCTGGAAGGTGGACCTCCGTCCCAGTCTCAAGTCTTTTGCAGACTTCAACAGGTTTTCCTTTAAAATTACCCTGTATTTGGCTCCATCCATCTTCCCATCAACTGTCTATGTGCTTTCTGCATGATCTCCATATATATAAGTGTAGCGGGTATTTGAATTTAGGGGGAGCGTCTGGGTGGTAGTGTAACCCAAATGCACTGATTGCTAGGGAATCTGAGACCCTTTTATGGTTCTTGGAGGACTCTGGTGGTGTGAGGTTCCCTGCGGCCTATAGGTGGCATTGTTGCCGGGGGCCAGGGTTGAACTCACACCGCGAGATTGTGCCTTTTTGTCCTCCACTGGCGCTGGTACAGCGGGGCGGGGAACCCGCTGTGACACAAAGGGAAAGGAGATAAAAGGGGTGGACGCCCTTACCACGGGGTTCAGAGTTCAGAGTCGGAGGACCTTCCGCCTGGGTGCCGGCGTTCCGGAGTTCCGGACCCTGGTGCCCTTGACCTGGCCGGAGCGAGAGATGGAGTCCATCTCAGGCACCTTTAGCCTGGGGTGAGGTACTACTGCCGAGGCCTGGAGCCCAGTAACTTCGACTGGGTTCCGCAAGGGTGGAGGAGTCCAAGGGGCCCTAAGGTGTTGGGACCCGTATCTGAGGCGAGGAGGCCAGGGAGCGTAACCCTGCAGAATAGTCTGGTGCAGCATTAAGCCGGTGACGGTGGGGCCTCTGGTAACTCTCTTGGAGGGATGTCTTCCCCCTGACAGGGGCTGCAACGTAGCGAAGGTAACTCCAGTCCCCGTCCGTTAGAGTCGCTGGAAGAGACTCTGAAGCTAAAAGTACATTTTTACAGCCACCGTGCTTAGCAACCGTTGGTGATACCTCAACGGTTTAGATTTCTTTGAGGATTGTGCCTTGACCTACTCCCCACCAATACTGAACTGTTCTATGGGTCTCAAACTGTCTGCTCGCAAAGGACTATTTGTTTGCCGTTATGGAATAAATAAGTGTTGGACCTTTTCAGTGTGTGGTACTCCAGTTACTGGGAGCAAAGGGGGTTATCAGCAGAACAGACTTGGCTCTGAGTGTTCAAACACAGCCCGAGGGTAAACTGGTACTGGCCTTCACCTCTACACCCTGCAATCTACAGGACATGGGCCGTAGCGCATCTCACTTCCCCCTCCAAGGTACCCCTAGATCAGAGCCAGAGTAACCGATAAAGAAGAGGAAGGGGGTGAGGCCGCTACATAAATAAATAGTACATACCCTCAAATGGGTCTGCAGTGATACATAAATGCTACCCTGTGCAAATTGCTGCCTTAGGTAAACTGATCTATCCAATTCACAACCATTTGCAACCCCTATGTACTGGACCAAATTCAGGACACAACTTTCCAATTGAGTACTTACAATTACAATTTCATTAAGCCAGCCATACACAACTTGAATTTTGAATGAAATGAGCTGGGTGGAAAAATGTTAGCTGAAAAGTAATTGCATCCTATCAGATATAGTCACTGTTTGTAAAGTCAGGCAGCTGGGGATGTTGGGGCTGTCTAAATACAATAGCCAGAAGTGGAGATTCCTTCATGCTCACTGTTTACCTAAAGCTGGATACATATTATACAATCTTCTGGTACAATTTTTCTTTAGATTTACGAAAACCATATAATATGAGGTCAGACCTAAACACTTTTTAAAATGTATTTAATCAGGCAGGCACTACATAGTTGAAAGTAATTCTAAACAAAATTGAACAATATAAATTGTATAATGTGTAGCCAGCTTTAGAGTGGGTTGATAGTGGGTAAATACTTCCTAATTACCCCTTAGTAAATATAACACTAAAGCTCTTTTCACATGGGTGGTGCTAAAAACAGGTCCGGTTTGACTGCCCACCTACCATTGCCCTGGCTGGAGCAATTTTAACTTGGCCTGTAGAGTTTGACAGGTGACACCACCTGTCAAACACAATCATAAATGTCATTGGGAACACATCGTTACTGTTAGCCAAACAATTGGGTTAGGGGTGTGGCATGGCATTTCAATCCAAAATCTCCATTGGGATTTACAAAAAAAAAAGCCCCCCCCCCAAAAAAAAACAAACAGGTATGTAACAGGCAGCAGGATCGCCTAATGACAACCTGGCTGCTCTTTCACGCTCTAAACAAATCACTATTCAACTTATTTTCATGCCAGCAAACTGCCTTTGGGATCTAAAAGCTGATAAGGAGGTAGGCAGGCTTCCTGCATTTTATTTGTTG
Source organism: Rana muscosa (assembly GCA_029206835.1). Classification (NCBI taxonomy): domain Eukaryota; kingdom Metazoa; phylum Chordata; class Amphibia; order Anura; family Ranidae; genus Rana; species Rana muscosa. The sequence continues at coordinate 319,138,023 of CM055117.1, read as the reverse complement.
AGAGTGAATACAGGTTTTCTTTTAACACTAATGAAAAGTTGAATAATGACCCTGTCAACACTTGTTACTTTGCAAGTAAACTGCAGGATGACAAAGTACAATTAAATGAATAATTGTTTCTGCTCTTACTTTATTTTAAAATGTGCGTTTCCCATAACTTTTAGCTTGTTTTAACTAGTGTTAAAAATGAATTTTTCTGGAGGTGTGGCAATCCTATCTGTAATCCCTGGCTCGTTGACAGTTCTTTGGCCACTGCTATTTAAAATTCTCCGCACACAGCCTGGTGCTACTCATCAAGCCAGCGACAAGGTTATCTGTACGGGAGTGCGCATAGTAACAGGTTCAACGTGTACAGATCTATCTTTTTTCTTTGACATCAGCTGTAAAGAATCCATTAACAAGATCTGCTGGGTGCTATTTACATGACAAACAAAATGCTAAATGTTCATACCATTTACACCATAAAAAAAAAGCGAAAGCAGATATCAATTGTACAGTAATATCCTTCGACAATTACTTCATTAGTCAAAAAAATGAAAACAGGGTCTCTTTAAAGTAAAGTGTCTGACACAGATCCAAAAGTCCCTCTACCTTCAATAAAGATTTGGAGCTGTACACCACTTACAAAGGGTACAGTCAATTTTATTGTTATGTTTAGCACAAGCACAATAATTCCACCCAGGAACCTCCATCTAACATGTTTTGCCCCCTACTGAAGCTTAATCGTAGAACAAGGGGGACAAGGGGGAGGGAAAGATTTAGGCCTTTACACTTGTGGTTGGGGCATGGTAAAAACACACGGCTGAGCTGCATTGCAAAGGCACTAAACTGTTGCACTCAGCAGGCAGTACCACCCACTGAAAACGATGCATTTTTCTTAATGTCGCTGTGCCACGACTGCCCTACAACTGTCAAAATAGGCAGTGAGCAGGCAACATAATGCCTTCTCACCTCATGTTAAAGTGATCCACTGCGGAACGCTCTTAAGAGGGAATGCAGCTTTAAACGAGTCCACATATACATGCTCAATGTTGAGTATCACTTAGTGCTTAACCACTTCAGCTCCAGAAGGTTTTACCCACTTCCTGACCAGGCCATTTTTTGCGATACAGCACTGCGTCTCTTTAACTGACAATTGCGCGGTCGTGCGACGCTATACCCAAATAAAATGTATGTCTTTTTTTTCCCACAAATAGAGCTTTCTTTTGGTGGTATTTGATCACCTCTGCGCTTTAAATTTTTTGCGCTATAAACAAAAATAGACCGACAATTCTGAAAAAAAAGCAATATTTTTTACTTTCTGATATAATACATATCCAAAAAAGAAACAAATTTCTTTATCAATTTAGGCCAACATGTATTCTAATACATCAGGCATCATTAAATGGCGGACCGCAGTACAGATCTGGACCGAGTCAATGTCTCATCCGGACCCCTGCATTGCCACCCTTTAGGAGTTGTTCTGCCCACAGCCATCACTGCTGCCATTCTCAGAGCCGGCAGCTGGAGGCAGGACAGCTCTTGGCAAAGGGTGGGGGCTGTATGAGTTAACAAGCAGGTGATTGGTTGTGAGGACTTTTTTTTTTTTTACTGGTAATAGCGGCAATCTGCGATTTTTAGCGGGACTGCGACATTGTGGTGGACAGATCTGACACAGAGTTACTGTATAAATGGCACTGGCAGGGAAGGGGTTAACACTAGGGGATGATCAAAGGGTTAAATGCTCAGTAGGGAGGGGTTTACTAACTGTGTGGGGCAGTGTCACACTGAAGGAAAAGAGAGATCCGTGATTCAGCTTAGCTGAATCACAAGGTCTCTCTTTCCCTTCCTGACAGATCTGCCGTTTGCCTTGTTTACACAGGCAGCTGATCTGTCTCTCCTGTGAACGATCGGCGGGTCGCGGCGGCCATCGCGCCCACCAGACCCGCTGATTGGCTCCCACTGTGTTCAATCACAGCGGAATCGTCGCACCGGCGGCGCGCGTCCCCTAAACCGCGGTCATGAAATCACGTACAGGTACGTGATTTTGCTCAAGTAGGCCGCCCTGCCGCAGTAAATGTACGTGGGGCAGTCTGGAAGCGGTTAAAGTTATATTAACCTCTCATTGATACCAATAAAACTATACATTGTATTTCAATTATTACCAAACATTCTATTATACCCATTTATCTCTCACCATGTCAAAATTAACATATTTATTACAAAAATACAAAAACAAAAAAAAAACTGTCTATTTACATTGCAAAATGAATATTATGCAGGACGTTTAATATGTTTTACAAATTCTCGTATTTCTTTACCTTTTTGAAAATACTTTTCCATATTTAAATAAATAAAATATATAAAAAAAAATCCTATAATCTTTTTATCGGGAATCAAAATGTAAGAAGGAGGAACTTGGGTGGACTTTGCTTGTGTTAAACAATAAAGTTGATTTTTTACCTTGGAAAGTGGTGTGTGGTTCCAGAACATTGCTGAATTGCGTGTTGGAGAAAAGGACCCGGGAGAAGAGAACACCTAAGAACTGGAGTGCGGAGATCCTAGGAATGGCTTCATCTTTTGTGAGTGCCCTCACCCTTACTATTAATCAACAAAGTGCATAGTAATTTAGTAAAATGATTCTGATGAAAATACCTGGTAATTTTTTTCCCAGAGGTACTGCAATGTTATATTTTCAACGCATTCAGCTGTACAGAGTTTACTCCCAAACACTTCTTGCAGCATATTGACAAGATACAAATGGTGCTCGTGTTCCATGGCATAGAAGTGATTGAAGTCCAGCAATACAACCTCTTTGCTGTGATTGTTCAGAAAAGTATTTATTTCCGTCAGTCCATCCCATACCCGTATTCCATATAGGCCATGTATAAAGTAGATCTCTCTTCCCTCTTCTGGCTTAGAAGACACACGTAGATCAAAATAGCGAATACCTGACTCTAGCTGTTCTTTAAAAGTCAAATTCTGTGTAACAGACCATTTCTTCATCAGCTTTTTCACCAACGAGATTTTTGCTAAGCGCTTGATTGATGCTGCCTGATCTGGTCCAACTGGAGATTTCTCATCAACCCAAAAGCTGAACGAATCATGTGATCCTAAAATATAAAACATGCCAAACTGTATATAAATATCTTGTGCAATAATCAGAATAATCATGCAGTTGAGCTGTTAAGTGTAATATATCAAGACAACACAGTAACTATCTAAATTAGAGGATCTCACTTTTTTGTCAATTAAACCAAAAAATTTTTTCTAATGCCGCGTACACACGATTGGACATTCCGACAGCAAATGTCCGATGGAGCATACACACGGTCGGATTTTCCGACAACAAGCTCACATCGAACATTTGTTGTTGGAAATTCCGACCGTGTGTACGCAGCATAATGATGATTTTTGGGGCCCTTCACTTTAACTGATCGCTGGCAAAAAACTTTTACTCAACTTAATTGTGACATCCAGGACTGAGTCTACTATCTACAGGTGGCGGAGTCCTTTTTTGGGTGCCAGCAATAAATGGACATTTCCTAAAGGATTTCCAGTGCAGGGCTCCTTTCAGGATCAAGACAAAAGCATGCAGGTCATGCAAGGGGACCACTGAAAAATGTCCGGTTTTGGCATTACTGATGTGCCAGAGTGCCTGTCCCGGCAACCAGAAATGGCACTGGTGAGGGACCTATAAGGCAAATTTAGGTGGTCGCTTTAAAAGGCAATTTAAAAAACTGCCTGCACGAGTTAGATTTTGCCAGAGATTGGTCCTAATTCAGACAGATAAAATTGTGCCAAAATACAATATTAGTTTAACCATTTCACCTCCGGATGATTTATCCCCCCCCCCCCTCCTGACCAGGCCATTTTTTAAAGTTACGGCACTGCGTTATTTTAACTGACAATTGCCCGGTCATGCTTCACTTTACCCGAATAAAATTAATGTCCCCTTTTCCCCCACAAATAGAGCTTTCTTTTAGTGGTATTTGATCACCTCTGCAGTCAATATTTTTTGCTTTCTGCTATAAAACATATCCAATAAAAAAAAAGTAAAAAAATCGAATTTCTTCATCAGTTTAGACCAATATGTATTCTGCTCAATATTTTTGGTCGGCAATCAGCAACTTATAGCGGGACTGCAATTTTGCAGTGGACAAATCGGCTACCTAACTGACACTTTTGACCCTTTTTTTGGGGACCAGTGACATTATTACAGTGATCAGTGCTAAAAATATGCACTGTCACTGTACTAATGACACTGGCAGGGAAGGGGTTAAAATCAGGGGCGATCAAATGGTTAAATGTGTGCCTACTAGCTGGTGATTCAGTGTAGTGGGGGAGGTGCTTTTACTAGTGGAAGGCATGGATTGGTGTTCCTGCTTTACAGGACCACAGGATCCATGCCTTCTGTACTGACAGAACAGTAATCTGTCTATTTTACATAGGCAAACTGCCATTCTGCCTGTGAACCGAACGATCAGCGGGCGCCAGCACAGCAGACATCGGGTCCACGGGACCCTCTGATCAGCTTCCGCTATGTAAAATCATAGGTGCGCCCTCACGCCCGATACCCGGAAATGCAGGATCACGTACTGTGTATATATGTGATCCTGCACAGCGCGGCCGTCCTGTAGCAGTAAACGTGTTATGGGGCGGTCGGAAAGTGGTTAAACGATAATATATAACATTTCCTGAAACCGATCTGTAGATAAAACAAAGCTGGTTGGATGGCAAGAGATTTTCCTGCACATTTTTTCTTTCTTCAACTCCAGAAAGGACACATTTAGAGGAGAATCATAAAAAAAAAAAAAATGCTTTATACACAAAAGAGAACTCTCATCTAATGGATATTTGTTGCGAGTCCTTATAATCATAAAAGTATTGCTTCCTTGCTCTGCACAGCAGCCTTTCCCAGTTAGGGTTCCTCTAGACATTGCTAGGGGTTCCTTGGCCAACAAACAATTTCTGCCTCTCAGATAAGTAACTACTGGCACCAATGCTCCCTACTTTTTAGCTACCCGTGAGGGGAGATTCTTCGCAATGACCACCAGTTTAATCAGGTTTGTCTACCAATGATCACCAATGTAAGTTGGTAATTCTCCCACCAATCTAAAGCCTCATACACACGATCGGATTTTCCGCAGATAAAGCATAGGACTTTTTTCCAAAGGGCGTTGGCCAGGAATTTGTCTTACATACAAACGGCACACAATTGTCGGCAGGGCCGCCATCAGGAATTTTGGGGCCCCTTATACAGCTTCAGGCATGGAGCAGAGGAGAACCGGGGGGGGGGGGTGCTGCCGCCGAGAATTGTTGAGGTTTTGAGGGCTTTGGGTGCTGACGAACAAAAGAAAAAAAAAAAAAAAGAAAAAAAAGGGGGGGTTGCCATCTGGGGCCCTGGGGACCTCCGGGTCCCTTACAAAAAAAACAAAAGAAAAAAAAATGTTTTTATAAAAAAAAATTAAAAAGGGGGGGTTGCCATCCGGGGCCCTGGGGACCTCCGGGCCCCTGGGGACCTCTGGGCCCTTTACGTAAAAAAAAAAGGGGGGTTGCCATCTGGGCCCCTTACAGGTGTACTGCCTGTACCCCCCTGATGGCGGCCCTGATTGTCGGCCAACAAACATGAAACTACATGTTTTTTCAGCCCTTTACCGCCACCCTTTGGGCACCTTCTGCTAATGTCGTGTTTGGTGAGCATTGATTCCGAGCATGCATGTTTGGACTTTTATCCGACGGACTTGTGTACACACGATCGGAAAATCCGAGAACAGACAATTGTCCACGGAAAATTTTAAAGCCTGCTATCCAACATTTGTCAGCGGAAAATCCAACAACAATTGTCCGATGGAGCATAGAAACAGTCAGATTTTCCGCCAACAGCCTGTCATCACACAATTCCCGTGGGAAAATCCGATCGTGTGTATGAGGCTTAAGGAAGGCCTTCTCCACTGACCACTAATGTAAGCGGATACTTTTCCATGAACCACCATTGTGAAAGAACACTATTTTTTTATTCTTTGTTTCCTTTAATTGTTATTATTGAACATGATTATGTTATACAGAGCAGCAACAGTAGTCATTTTTTTTAAAGTAGTATTAAACCCAAAAGCAAACATTTATGATATTGCAGTTTACCAATTCTTAGAAATGGTGGCTGCATTCGTTTTCTTATTAGGCTTTCCTCCATCACATCTAAGAATTGGTAAGCTGCAATGTAATAAATGTCTGCTTTTGGGTTTCATACCTCTTTTAAATCCGACACCCAGGGCTGCTCTGTATAACACAATCAGGGAGGCTAATATGAACCTCAGAAGCTTACGCCTGCAACATGTTGTGTCTGTGCTTTCTCATCTGTTGCATCAACTTATTAACAGCAAGGAAAATAAAGGGTAGAATGGGGGAGCTACTGTTCATCAGGGAATGAGACTTTTTTTCCTGCTTCACTTTGAACATATGGAGGAGACGCAATTATACACAGGTGATTTTCCTCTTCTTTCCTCCTGTATGATTGTTGAGTGAGTGAGTGAGTGAGTGAATAACTTGTATAGTGCTGCAAATGCGAACTAAATTGCCTCAAGGCGCTTGTTTCCATCCAGTGTCATCCTGATCCTTCAGAAGAGGTGGGTCTTAAGTTTTTTCCTGAAGGCCCGATGGTTTCCTTCAATGCGGATGGGTAGCGCGTTCCATAGCCATGGTCCTTGGACTGCAAATCTTTGATCTCCCTTCGACTTGTAGCGGGACTTGGGGATGTGGAGGAGGTTTTGATTGGTTGATCGGAGAATGCGATTGGGGGTGTTGTGTTTTTTATTTTCTCGCATAGGTATTGAGGAGCGTTTCCTTGTGTGCACTTGTGGGTGAGACAGAGGGTCTTGAATGTGACCTGATCCTTTACAGTTAGCCAATAAAGGGTCCTCAGGGACGGGGTGATGGATTCCCAGGGTTTTTTCCCCGTTACCAATCTGGCTGCCGTGTTTTGGACGACTTGTAGGCGCAAAATCTGGTATTTGGGTAGTACTATGTAGAGAGAGTTTACGTAGTCGAGTCGGGAATTGATGATTGTTCCAACTACTACTGCTTGCTATATCCTCTTCTGGGATGAAGGGGATGAGTCTACGCAGCAGGCGTAGTTTCATAATTTGCTTTTGTTTTTCACAGAAATATTGATTTTGCCTCTGGTTTGATCCGTTGTGTGGTCAGAACAATCAAAAAGGGTGTAGCATTCTTTTTATTTACATCTCAGTTCTTTGTATTAAAAAAAAACAAAAAGAGAACAAAATGTAACATACCCTTTAATATGCAGTAGATTAAACACCCTGTAATTATCTGAAAGATATAAGGTTACCTAAAGTCAAAATGTTATCAGCTAGTTTGCCCATATGCTGAAAACAAAATCTGGATTCAATCAGCATCAAGTGGCGATTAGGAGAACATTGTAGGCTAATCCTCTAGATTGAGTGCAGCAGAACAAGGAGCTATCAAATGCTAGGCTTTTAAAATCATATTAGAAACAACCAGAGCAGCTTTAAAGGTAACTGAGGATGTACAGGGCTTGCCATTTCCGACCTGCTACTGAAAAAAGTAGATCCTTGGCTGTCCTATGATATTGATTGGATGGCTTCAGTATTTGAATCATAAAGCTAGAAGAGGAACTTGCATACCACGACTTGTCAGTGTGCCTCAACAGGTTGCAACTAAGCGTTGTCAGAGCACGAAACGCGTCAATCTTGCCCTGTCCTGTTGTACCCCACTATATGATGATTTTAATGTGAAGTGTACAATAAAGTCTAATCAGGACCCTAGATCTTAAGAGCTCTGACTTTCCTAATGTGAATGTCTCTTCCAGGTCAATGACTCAGAAAATGCTGTAGCCATATGTAAAGCCCAACTGAACTTTCAATTCTCCTGAAGCATATCCGAGTCTCCTACAACTCTCATTCTGTACTTGAATTTCAGAGACAAGCTATCGGAAAGGTTTGGCATTTTGGACTCATGTATATTTCATGTTATACCTTATTTCTAATTGTTCTAAAGACTTCAAAGAAAAAAACACAGTTTATGTTTTATGTTGGATTATTACCCTGGTGCAAGCTTATTCTTGGACCCTATTGGGAGGGTAGTATAGGTAAATCTTTTATTACATTACCTCTTGTTATACTTTAATGCCCTGAACAATGCTTGCCTTATTATAAAATATAACATTTGAATACATTTATATGACTTACAGTGGTTGTAAAGCTTTGAATTTTTTTTTTTCAAATAAAAATAACAAACACTCCTATACTTACCTGTCCTGTGCAATCTTCTTCTGATATCCCCTTCTGGCGCTCCAGGCTCCTCCTCTTCATCGGGTGCCGTGCGGGCTCACTCATGAGTCCCCCTGCTGCATCCATTGACTTAGACAGTGGGACTCGACCCCCCCCCCGCCCCTCCGCTTCCGTGTCACAGATTTTGATTTACAGCAGCTAGAGCCAATGGCTCCTGCTACTAGTAAGCTGTCCAATGAAGAGTGTGACAGCAGCTAGAGCTGCACTCGTGCCCATTGCTGGAACGGATGGGCTCAGGTAAGAAAAAGGGGGAGAGGGGTCTTGGGGGAGCTGCAGCACAGATGGTTTTACACCTTAATGCATAGAATGCAAAAGGTGAAAAACAATTAGACTTTACAACCACTTTAATACTAGATAGAATAGGGCTTTTTGTTTGGTAAACTTTTATTACAGATAAAAATATATAAGAAATAGATTTCTTATTTCCTTTATTCATAATATACTAAAACAACTGTCTAAAGCTGGCCATAGATGATTGTTTTTAGTTTTTTTTTTGATCAACCAGCTAGCTGATCAAAAAAACGAGTCATCCATGGCCAGCTTTAATCAAGTTTCAGAATGAAGAGTTTCCCCCATCCACACTTTCTAGGTGGATGAGGGAATCCTCCCCACTGCAATATTGTATTCTGACAGTGGGACTCCTCTGCTGTCATAATACACAGATCAGCACTCCAACTGATCGGCTACATGCACTGATCGAACACATATTTTCCAACAGTCCTGTTGGAAAGTTGATCACTAGGTCAAATTCTCCTGAATGGGAAAGGCCATAGATGAACTGAAATCCGTCCCATCCCCGCTGAACCAGACAAATTTCGATCCATCTGTGGCCAGCTTAAGGCTGAACTCGGAAGTAAAAAAATTACCCTTCCAGTGTCCCCTCCCTACACTGCAAGGATTGAATGCTTGTTTTGTCTAGGTTAGAGGAATAAGCTGTTATACTTACCTTATTGCTCACTCCCATGGGCCTCCTCTGCACCATATGACCAGTCCCCCAAAGCCATTTCTCTTCCCTGTGCTGTTGGTAGCACGTTTCCTGAAGTCATCATTTACAGTAAGGGACCAGCAGTCCTGCATTATACACGAAGATGGTGAGGGCCTGCTCACAACTCAGAGAAAGAAAGTTCTGGCTGCTGTGGAATGTGAGGAATAGGGTAAGTATAGATGCTTATTCCTCTAGGAGCTTAAAGTGTTACTAAACCCAATAATATGAAAATACTTCATCTGCTCCCCCACAGTGTCCACAGCTTATAAATCTTCTTTTACATTAAAATATTGCCACTATATACCCTTTTGGCTGATCTGTATACCATGGTCAGTGATAAACTGCAGAGTTTCTCCAGTGCTGAGAGTTCAGGAAGGTGGAGATTCCACTGCAGCCTGTATACGCGCCCACATGTGGGATGCCAATATCATGTGACCTGGCTAGCTCTGATCAAAAAGTAATTATTCTCTCCAGCATAAAGGACACAACTGAGCATTAAGGATGGGCCCAACACTCCCCAGTTAGTTTCGCACCAGAACTTGCCAAACAGGCAAAACATTTGTTCGAACACACGAACACAGTTAAAGTCTATGGGACACGAACATGAAAAATCAAAAGTGCTCATTTTAAAGGCTTATATGCATGGTATTGTCGTAAAAAGTGTTTGGGGACCTGGGTCCTGCCCCAGGGGACATGTATCAATGCAAAAAAAAGTTTTAAAAACGTCTGTTTTTTCAGGAACAGTGATTTTAATAATGCTTGAAGTGAAACAATAAAGTGAAATATTCCTTTAAATTTCGTACCTGGGGGTGTCTATAGTATGCCTGTAAAGTGGTGCATTTTCCCGTGTTTAGAACAGTCCCTGCAGCAAAATGACATTTCTAAAGGAAAAAAAGTACTTTAAAACTGCTCGCGGCTGTAATAAATTCTCAGGTCCCGGCAATACAGATAAAATTTATTTTTAAAAAAATTGGGTGGGGGTCCCCCCAAATTCCATACCAGGCCCTTCAGGTCTGGTATGGACATTAAGGAGAACCCTGCGCCAATTTTTTTTTAAAAAATGGCATAGGGGTCCCCCTCAAAATCCATACCAGACCCTTCAGGTCTAGTATGGATTTTAAAGGGAACCCCGCGCCAAAATAAAAAAAAATGGCGTAGGGGTCCCCCATAAAAATCCATACCAGACCCTTATCCGAGCACGCAACCTGGCAGGCCGCAGGAAAAGAGGGGGGATGAGAGAGCGCCCCCCCTGAACCGTACCAGGCCACATGCCCTCAACATGGGGAGGATGCTTTGGGGTCTGCACCCCAAAGCACCATGTCCCCATGTTGATGGGGACAAGGGCCTCATCCCCACAACCCTTGCCCAGTGGTTGTGGGGGTCTGCGGGCAGGGGGCTTATCGGAATCTGGAAGCCCATTTTAACAAGGGGGCCCCAGATCTCGCCCCCCATGTGAATTGGTAACGGGGTACATTGTACCCCTACCATTTCACCAAAAAAAGTGTAAAAAATGGAAAAAAAAACAAGAGCCAGCTTGGGACAAGTCCTTTATTAAAAAAAAAGTCCAGTGATGTAATCCATTCTCGACCCAAAACCAAGAAAGAAAAAAAAAGCCGCTACTGATGCCTTCATAGGAGACTCCGGTGGAGTGACGCTACTCCCGGTATGACAGCTCTTAGATAGCTGAGGGCGGGGCCACCCGTGACATACGCGGGTGACCCCGGCCCCTCTGATGCCACGGGAAACCGCAGGAAACCCCGTGGCGTCAGAGGGGGCGGGGTCACCCGCATACGTCATGGGTGGCCCGCCCTCAGCTATATAAGAGCTGTCAGACCGGGAGTAGCGTCACTCCACTGGAGTCTCCTATGGAGGCATCAGTAGCAGCTTTTTTTTTTGGTATCGGGTCGAGAATGGATTACATCGCTGGACTTTTTTGTTTTTTTCTTTTTTAATAAAGGACTTGTCCCAAGCTGGCTCTTGTTTTTTTTTAAATTTTTTACACTTTTTTTGGTGAAATGGTAGGGGTACAATGTACCCCGTTACCAATTCACATAGGGGGGCTGGGATCTGGGGGTCCCCTTGTTAACGGGGGCTTCCAGATTCCAATAAGACCCCCGCCTACAGACCCCCACAACCACCGGGCAAGGGTTGTGGGGATGAGGCCCTTGTCCCCATCAACATGGGAACATGGTGCTTTGGGGTCCCAACCCCAAAGCATCCTCCCCATGTTGAGGGCATGTAGCCTGGTACGGTTCAGGAGGGGGGTGCTCTCTCGTCCCCCTCTTTTCCTGCGGCCTGCCAGGTTGCGTGCTTGGATAAGGGTCTGGTATGGATTTTTGGGGGGGACCCCTACGCCATTTTTTTTATTTTGGTGCGGGGTTCTCCTTAAACTCGACCTGAAGGGTCTGGTATGGATTTTGAGGGGGACCCCTACTCCATTTATTTTTTTAATTGGCGCAGGGTTCCCCTTAATATCCATACCAGACCTAAAGCGCCTGGTATGGAATTTGGGGGGACCTCCACACAGTTTTTTTTATTTTAGTTCAGGGTTCCCCTTAATATTCATACCAGACCCAAAGGGCCTGGTAATAGACTGGGGGGGGGGGAACCCATGCATTTTTTTTCAATGAATTTTATCTGTATTGCCGGGACCCGACAATTCATTACAGCTGCGAGCAGTTTTAAATGACTTTTTTCCTTTTGGAAATTAAATTTTGCTACAGGGACTGTTCTAAACACGGGAAAAATGTGCCACTTTACGGGCATATTATAGACACCCCCAGATACGAAATTTAAAGGAATATTTCACTTTTATTGTTTCACTTTAAGCATTATTAAAATCACTGCTCCTGAAAAAACTGCAGTTTTTAAAACTTTATTTGCATTGATACATGTCCCCTGGGGCAGGACCTAGGTCCCCAAACACTTTTTATGACAATACCATGCATATAAGCCTTTAACTACTTCCCACCTGGCCACTGTATATATACGGCCGGGTGGGCGCTCTCTCCTTCTGAGTGGACGTTCAGGAACGTCCTTCAGGAGGAGGGGGATCGCGCGCCGCGTTCCCGCGCAGCGGTGCGATCCCGATGCACGCGTGTCACCCGAACACAGCACATCTCGATTCGGCAGGAGGGCTCTGTGATTGGCCCTCCTGGTCACATGACGGCCGTGTCCAATCACAGCCGTCATGTGATGTAAACAGAGAGCCGGTTGCTAGGCAATAAGCTCTCCTCTCCTCACACAGAAGTCGTCGGTGAGGAGAGGAGAGCGGATCGCTGCAGCTGGCTGGTGATCAGTGAGTATGAGCTGTTTTTTTCAGCTTTTTACTCACTGATCACCAGCCTAGTGTCCCCACATAGTGTAAAACACAAACATGTCCCCAAAATACATGTCCCCAAAATACATGTCCCCACACACACACATGTCCCCACATAGTAAAAACACCTGTCCCCCACATATGTGACAGTAAAATCATATGTCCCAATGATCATTTGCACACATATGTCCGTGATCACCTGCGCACATCTGTACATGATCATTTGCGTACATATGTCCGTGATCACACGAACCAATTATTATACACTTAACGGATTTTTTTTACCAAAAACATGTAGTAGAATACATTTTGGCTTTAATTTATAACAAAATTCGATTTTATTGGATTTTTTTTAAAATAGAAAGATGAAAATATATATTTTTTTCCAAATTTCCGCTCTTTTTTCGCGTATATCGCAAAAAATAAAAAACGTAGTCGTGAATAAATACCACCAATAGAAAGCTCTATTTGTGTGAACAAAATGATAAAAATTTAATTTGGGTACAGTGTAGCATGACCGCGCAATTGTCATTGAAAATGCGAGAGCGCTGAAAGCTGAAAATTGGTCTGGGAAGGAAGGGGGATAAAGTGCCCAGTATTGATGTGGTTAAAATTAGCACTTTTGATTTTTCATGTTAGTGTCCCATAGACTTTAACGGTGTGTGTTCGCCAGAACACCCTAACAACCAAAGTTCAGCCCGAACTTATGCTTGGGCCGAACCGTTCGCACATACCTACTGAGCATGTGCAGTTGGGCTACTCTGCCTGTGTTAGCTGGCTTTCCCCAGATAGACAGTGCAGAAGGGAAGGATCTATGCATAAAGGATAAAACAGCCTTTTTACACAATGCAGAGGATTAACCCCTTAAGTTCAACAGTGAGTATAACAAGCATGTTATGCTGCATATACAGACTGATTTTACTGTTGTGGGTTTAGTAACACTTTAAAAGATCCCTGCAGGAGTAAAAGATTATATCTTGTCCTTTTTTCCTACAAAGTGCGATCTTCCAGCTTTTGTTCAGTGGATAGGCTAAAGGGAACTTCACATGAAAAATCAAAGTCCAATTTGAAGACAACCCTCACCCCCCAAATTATAAGGTAAAAAAAAGCTGTCCAAAATTGAAAAAATAAAGTTTTGCCTTGACATATACTTTAATATATATACATATTTATGTAGGCAGATGGAAAACGGTAACGGTGAGCACAGCTTTTTTTCAAAAATAAACTAATTATTGTTTTAAAGACATTTAATTTTGAGACATCAAATCTTCTTAACAGTTTTTACCTTTACTAATGGCAGCTGATAAGACAATATTGAATAAAAAACACTTACCCGTATATACTCGAGTATAAGCCGAGTTTTTCAGCCCTTTTTTTTGGGCTGAAAATGACCCCCTCGGCTTATACTCGAGTCAGCGTACCTGAGTCCATTGCTGCCTGACCTCACATTGCCCATTGCAGAATCCGATCTGTGTACCCGAGTCCGTGACATATTCAGACGGCGTCCGTGCAGTGTTAAAAACTTGCGCTCCTCCTTGTGCTGTTCCGTGATAGGCGGAACACTCGGTTTCCCAGCAAACACTGTGTTCAGTGTTCCGCCTATCATGATCGCCCTCTCGTCCGTGATAGACGAGAGTGTTCCGCCTATCACGGAACAGCACAAGGAGGAGCGAGTTTTTAACACTGCACGGCCGCCGTCCGAATATGTCACGGACTCGGGTACACAGATCGGATTCTGCAATGGGCACGGTGAGGTCAGGCTGCAAATTACCATGGTGAGAGGATGGTCAAGTTGAAGAGCTGCAATGGGCACAGTGAGGTCAGGCTGCAAATGGGCACAGTGAGGTCAGGCTGCAAATTGGCACAGTGAGGTCAGGCTGCAAATGGGCACAGTGAGGTCAGGCTGCAAATGGGCACAGTGAGGTCAGGCTGCAAATGGGCACAGTGAGGTCAGGCTGCAAATGGACACAGTGAGGCTGCAAATGGGCATTGTTGACCCTCTTTTCCGCTGACAGTAGCTGCTACATTCTCACCCTAGGCTTATACTCGAGTCAATACGTTTTCCCATTTTTTTGTGGTAAAATTAGGTGCCTCGGCTTATACTCATGTCGGCTTATACTCGAGTATCTGATATACATCATTGAAACATTAGCAGCAACCAAGAAATCATAGAAGCAAAGCAAGTACGCTAGGAAAAGGTCCTTGGATTCAGGTCACTAACAATCTACAGTTAATCTTCTAATTAATGGATTATCTTTTTAGACAAACCTCTTTAACTAATCCAGCCATGAAAGCACGATGTTCCAACACACAAATGGTAAGTAACTTTTCAGTAAATATTTTTTTATTGAATTTGTTTACTGGAGAGGGAAACAAGTAACTAGATTTTATGGGCTAAAGATCAATATGGTTAGTCAAGAAAACCGGTATTTGTTCTGATTATTCAATCATCTCAGTACAAATCAAGTTTAAGAATCAATTGGTTATGTTTTGCTCCAGTTTTATTGGCCTAAATGTAACATTTCTGTGGGCCCCCTACCACTGTATGTAATACAATTTACGCTGTGGTTTGCAAGCTTTTGAATTTCAATGCGACAAAAATACGGCACACCACAACAAGAT
This sequence comes from Rana muscosa, assembly GCA_029206835.1. Lineage (NCBI taxonomy): Eukaryota > Metazoa > Chordata > Amphibia > Anura > Ranidae > Rana > Rana muscosa. The sequence goes on along the minus strand of CM055117.1, from coordinate 319,122,788 downwards.
TCTGGTTTGCCATTTGTGCTGCTTTGAGCGGACTTTTCTTCAAAATATATTTTTAGGATTACATCTGCCCTGATTATGAAATCAGGAAGATCAGCAGTAGATCAGGACGTAGTACAAAACTCAGATTTAGGCAGGCCATACACACAAGAGATTCAAACCATGTATGGGCAGTCTGAATGTACTAAGTTAATCGATCGATCAACTTGGGTATAACCAGCATGTTGGGTTTTACCTGAGATTATTGCTAGCGGGCGATCCCCATCCACCTGTTTTTAGCTGTTTTTAGCGGATAGGGAAGGTATCCCCATTCATCTGTTTTTAGCAGGTGGGGAATGGATCCCCATCCGTCTGTTTTTAGCGGATAGGAAACGGATCCCCATCCTCCGTTTTTAGCGGATAGGGAATGGATCCCCATCTGTCTGTTTTTAGCAGATAGGGAACAGATCCCCATCCGTCTGTTTTTAGCAGATAGGATCGAATTGGATGTGGTCAGATCTGCCTGAAAAACTGACCTGATCGGTTCGCCCACGTGAAGGTGCCCAAAGACAGACAGGTTGATTTACTAAAACTGGAGAGTGCAGAATCTGATGCAGCTCTGCAAAGTAACCAAGCAGCTTCCATTTTATTTAATTTTTTTGTCAAAGCTTAATTGAACAAGCTGAAGTTAGAAGCTGATTGGCTACTATGCACAGCTGGACCAAATTTTGCACCTTCCAGTTTTACCAAATCAACCTCACATTTTAATGCACAAAGCACATGACCTTCATTTGGCTGAAAGAATACTATCTAATTGTCCATAGATGAAGGCTGGACTTCATTACCAGATGACTTGTTTTTTAAGTGTTGGAAGCTGATTTCTGGTTGGCTGTAGCTTGCTTTTGCACGTAGGTGTACATATTAAATGGCATTACATGGATTTGCACGTTTTACAGGTTAAACTCTTTGGTCTTCTAATTAACATAGCAAGACTAATGTTCAATGGATTGTATTAACGGCTTTAATCTATTATAGTTCAATGAGCAAAGACAGTGTAAATCCTCAAGGCATAAATGTGGATTTTGCTTACATTTATGCAATGCATTTTTTTTATACCAAGTCACAAAGTGGCAAGCTGCTTACACACCAAAGGCATATGTAAATCCAGTCGCATATCTTATAAAGGCTTAAAGTGTAACTATTTCCACCTTTTGCAGTCAAGTTTGAGATACCCCCACTACATGTTTGTTACATATTCCCATTTACACAATGTACTCAAAAATAATTTGTTCTTCATGGGCAACTTTTAGAACAGTTGGCAATGTAAAGATAAGGAACAACGGGGAGTTACTGAGTGAGAATTCTCACTCTATGTGAAACCAATGCACTAATAGCTAAATAGTATACTTCCTTGTTAGAACAGATCCTCAAAATGAAGTATAATACTTCCCTATTAGGGAACACACTCATAACACCATACAGGCAGTAATTGGTGGTCACTGGTAGGTGAAAGGAGGCTCCAGGGGTTTCTGTTGGGGGAAGAGAGGGTGCTGAACACTGCATGGACCCCAAAGTAAATTAGTAACAGGTCAAATGAAACGGCAAACACTCTTTATCTTCACTCTTTGGATAGAGTGTGGAAGGGTTAGAACCTCCGCCTCATTTTTTATTTTATTTTTGGTGCATATGTCTTTGCTGGGGAGATTCACAACACTATTTATCCTTGTGACCACTGTAACCAAGACAAAACATTCGAGAAAATCCCACATATTATAATTTTCATTAACGCAAGAGATGAGGGTAATTCTTTCAATGGGAGAACATATTCCAGTGACAAGTGTCTAAAAGGGCCCTGATTAAGGGATATGCCCTTGAAATGTGTAAGCTATTATGAACAATTGAGGCAGTGCCTACGTTTACTATAAGGGTTCAACATCTGTGCGTATCGGCTTGAGAGACTTTCAACTTTATGGATTTTATGTTACACAGCACAGATGTGCTCTCTATCTTGGTGTACTGTTTAAGGATTTCCCAGTCTGGAAGAAGCTCCTCACTGGGAACCGCATTTCCTTTTCCCTGCCTATTCAGTTGATACAGTTGCCTATTCAAATGAACAGGCTGCTATGCACGAGCAATGTGGCCCCAGGGAAACTGCACAAGTGTGAATCTAGACTCAGAGAGCATTTGACAGGCGCCTCACCGCCTGCCTTAACCCCTCAAACTCCACGTTAGGACACCGCAACTGTGTGCATTGCACGCGGTTCTGGGGCACTTGCAGAGGGGTTGCAGGACAGTAGAGCTACAGCTCAACTATGAGGTTTTACTGCCCCTCAACCACTAGTGTGAACAAGCCCTAAGACATTCGTGACCTCAACAGTTTGTATCCTTTTTACACTTGAGCATTGACAGTTGAATTTAGATTTTATTTGCAGGGATTGAACCCTCACTTTGGGATATATGTATATACACTTTAAGGCTTGTGTGAATCAAATATTTATACCAGTGGAGTGAATAACAGAGTCCTTTCAGCTAAACTACCATTGCAGCAGATTTTCTAATATTGAATAATTGCTACTTGTCTCAATCCATATACATTATATTGGCAAAATTATTGGGACGCCTGCCTTTACATGCACGATAACTTTAACCACTTCCTGCCCCGTCAATAGCAGATTGACGTCCGGGAAGTGGTTCAGTTATCCACACTGGACGTCATATGACGTCCTGCGGGATAACAGCCGCCGCGCGCCCGGGGGGGCGCGCATCGCGGCGATCGGTGGAGCGGTGGGTCAGTCTGACCCACCGCTACACTGATCTCGGTAAAAAGCCTCCGTCGGAGGCTTTTTACCACGTGATCAGCCGTGTCGAATCACGGCTGATCACAATGTAAACAGGAAGAGCCGTTGATCGGCTCTTCCTCACTCGCGTCTGACAGACGCGAGTAGAGGAGAGCCGATCGGCGGCTCTCCTGACAGGGGGGTTCGCGCTGATTGTTTATCAGCGCAGCCCCCCTCGGATACCCACACTAGACCACCAGGGAAGCCCCCCAGGACCACCAGGGAAGCCCCAATCATGTGGATGGCCCCCATGGCCATCCACATGTAGTAGAAAAATAAAAATAAAATCATAAAAAAAAATATGCCAATCAGTGCCCACAAATGGGCACTGACTGGCACTTTCACAATGTGTGGTGGCTGGCATTGCTGGGCACCAGTGCCACCAATGCCACCTACTAGTGTCCATCAGTGCCACCTATCAGTGCCCATCCGTGCCCATCCGTGCTAATCTGTGCCCACCTATCAGTGCCCGTCCATGCCACCTATCAGTGCCACCCATAAGTGCCCATCAGTGCCGCCTATGAGTGCCAATCAGTGCCGCCTATGAGTGCCAATCAGTGCCACCTATGAGTGCCCATCAGTGCCGCATACCAGTGCCACATATCAGTGCCCATCAGTGCCGCCTATCAGTGCCCATCAGTGCCACCTCATTGGTGCCACCTCATCGGTGCCCATCAGTGTCGCCTTATCAGTGCCCTTCAGTGCCGCCTTATCAGTGCCCGTCATTGAAGTAGAAAAGGTACTTATTTACAAAAGAAATTAACAGAAACAAAGAAAAACTTAGTTTTTTTTAAAAATTTCGCTCTTTTTTTATTTGTTGTGCAAAAAATAAAAATCGCAGAGGCGATCAAATACCACCGAAAGAAAGCTCTATTTGTGGGAACAAAATGATAAAAAATTTGATTGGGTACAGTGTAGCATGACCGCGCAATTGTCATTCAAATTGCGACAGTGCTGAAAACTCAAAATTGGCTTGGGCAGGAAGCTGTATAAATGGTATTGAAGTGGTTAATGGCATCCCAGTCCTAGTCCATAGGGCTCAATATTAAGTTGGCCCACCCTTTGCATCTATAACAGCTTCAACTCGGCCTTCTCGTCCACATCAGTGCCTGACCTCACAAATGCGCTTCTGGAAAAATGGTCAAACATTCTCATAGACACACTTCTAAACCTTGTGGACAGTATTCCCGGAAGAGTTGAAACTGTTATAGCTGCAAAGGGTGGGCCAACTCAATATTGAACCCTACGGACTAAAGTGAAAACAGTGCAGCGCTAGAAATCAAATGTTGAGTATTGACATATCAACATACTGTGGTATACAAAATTAATTGTGATTAGCATACACAAAAAAACTTAATTGATAGTATCTCTAAATGAAGTTCACTGTGCAAATAGTAAATCAACATTAGTTGTATAGTCGTATGATTATGTCAGATTGTTGATGCTCAAAGCGGTACAATGTTTTGCATAGAAATTTGGCGTTTTATATTGTAGGCCTGTAATTCTTAGGCATAACTCACTTAAATCTGTCCAAACAAGAGTTTAGTAGACATGCCGGGTATGATAAAGTTTGAAACACAAAATCATAAATTATAATATAATAAATAACTATAAATAATTATAACAAATAATAATATGATAATAATAAAATGCATTTAATAATGTAATCAAATCAAAAACACTGAAATTTGCTCAGTTGCAGAATTTTCACTGTCGTTACTTTCAGCGTTTGATGACGAATTCCCCCACAGATCACTATCACTCAATTCTGCAATTGATTCTACACCCTGTTCCAAATTATTATGCAAATTCTAGTTCAATGCCTTGGACGACGTATAAAAACATTAGATATTTCACGAAAACTTAAGCGTGATCATCGCACTATTAAGAGATTTGTGGCTGATTCAGAGCACAGACGGGTTTCGTGCAGATAAAGGCACATTGAGGAAGATTTCTGCCAGATCTATGCATTGGATTAAGAGAGCAGCTGCTAAAACACCATTACATAGCAGCAAACAGATATTTGAAGCTGCTGGTGCCTCTGGAATCCCACGGACATCAAGTGTAGAGTCCTCCAGAGTCTTGCAACTGTGCATAAACCTTCCATTCGGCCACCACTAACCAATGCTCACAAGCAGAAACGGCTGCATTGGGCAGAAAAATACATGAAGACTAATTTTCAAACAGTCCTGTTCACTGATGAGTGCCGTGCAACCCTGGATGGTCCAGATGGATGGAGTAGTGTATGGTTGGTGGACGGCCACCCTGTTCCAACAAGGCTGTGACGTCAGCAGGGCGGTGGTGGAGTCATGTTTTGGGCCGGAATCATGGGAAGAGAGCTGGTCAGCCCCTTTAGGGTCCCCGAAGGTGTAAAGATGACCTCTGCAAAGTATGTGGAGTTCCTGACTGACCACTTCCTTCCCTGGTACAGAAGGAAGAACTATGCTTTCCGTAATAAAATCATCTTCATGCATGACAATGCACAATCTCATGCTGCAAAGAATACCTCTGCATCAATGGCTGCTATGGGGATAAAAGGAGAGAAAGTCATGGTGTGGCCTCCATCCTCCCCTGACCTTGATCCTATTGAGAACCTTTGGAGCATTCTCAAGCAAAAGATCTATGAGGGTGGGAGGCAGTTTACATCCAAACACCAGCTCTGTGAGGCTATTCTGACATCTTGCAAACAAATTCAAGCAGAAACTGTCCAAAAACTCACAAGTTCAATGGATGCAAGACTTGTGAAGCTGCTATCAAATAAGGGGTCCTATGTTAAAATGTAACGTGACCTGTTAAAATGTTTTAAAAGTTAAAATGTTGTTCAAAGTTTGATTCAAATAGCTTTTGATTTCAGTAAATATGCTGCAAACACAACAGACGACAAATTTCAGTTCTTTACAACCTATAGTGTTTTGAAACTTACTGTGCGTAATAATTTGGAACAGTGCATTGTATTTTTTTTTTTTTAAACTGTTATCATTAGGAGGTTTGTTCAATAAAATTTGAATTGTACTCTTAATAGTTGATAACATGAGAATTATGCTGACTGTTGTTTGTGTAGCAGGGTGCTATATTTAAGGGAAGTATCTGAGTGCTAATAAGGCTCAGATACACAAATTGTTAGGGTTCTTGGACCATTTCTGTCCCTGGGAGATAGTACTGATGTACAGTTCCCTGGGGCCTATAGGTGGCGCTGTTGCCATAGGCCCGGGTTGAACCACAGTACAGGGTTGTGCCTTTTCTTGTCCCCTCTTGACAGCAGTGCGGCGGGGCGGGGAACCTGCTATGCCTGTGGGGAGAGGGTATAAAAAGGGGCGGCCATCTTCCAGACGGGGTTCGTGGTCGCGCCCAGGCACCTTAGGCCTGGGTGTGTGTGTGTCGCCTTCGGGTGCCCTAGGCCCGGAGGCGGAGTTGCTGTTCCATCCCAGACACCTTCGGTCTGGGGTGAGGTACTAAATAGGAGGCCCGGGGCCCAGCAACCTTCGGCTGGGGCCTGCTAAGGATCGAGAGCTCCCAGGGTACCGCCTTGCGAGGAGACCCGTATCTTGGATCGAGAAGGCCAGGGAGGTGACCCTTTCTGAAGACCCAGCACAGAGTCGTGGTGACAGTGAGGGTCTCCGGAGGGATGTTTCTCTCTTTGACATGGGCCAAGTTCTCCAGGAAGGCAGTGCGTGTTCTGTAGGTCATAATGGCAGTGACTCTACGCACACCAGGTCAGTGGCAGTGACCAAATAGGGCAAGGCCCTATTTACCCGGTCAGTGGCAGTGACCATCTTCAACAAGTCAGTGGCAGTGACTTTCACATTCATTAGGTCTGTGATAAAGATCGCACGCCAAACCTGTTCGTGCATATCAGAACAGTAAGAGAACCAAGATTAAGTTTGTGCCTGGACCTCTCTCCCACCTTATCTGACCTGTGTCTCGTCTCAACCTGTCTGCTCTTAAAGGGACTATTTATTATCCATGTGAAATAAATACAGAAGTTGGACTTTCAGTTGGTGTGGACAGTGGCTTTACTGGGGAGAATTAAGCACTTGTTTCTGGCCAAGCCAGGAGCGAGGTCATCTCGGGAGGATTCTAACACCAGCCACAGGCAGGCTCGAGAAAACTAACACCGCTCAACCTCCCCATCCAGGAGGGTTACGGGCTTGTAGTGTGGTGTGCCTCAGTCTTTCCTGCGGAGGAGCCAAATTAAGAAAAGCAGGTAAAGTCTGTGGTGAGTGCGCTATATTTACATAAATTATTTAGGTAAATGAGAAAAATATCAGTGGCATAATAATTTGGAACATGGTGTAATTCACGATAGCTGTTTCCTAGCTGGTCTAAAACCGATTTTGACGTAAAGGGATGCTTTTTGGTTGCCATGGACCATCTGAAGTTTCCAGAACAGTATATATAATATAAAACTGCAAAAAGGGCACTAGACAAAGCATTAGGGACAAAAGGGAGGTGAAATGATTTGATATCCCTAATGTAATCTGTAAGATTACAGTGTACTGTATGTGTTGTTTTTTGCACTTTTTGAATTTGCCGCTGGGCCTCGCCCACGTGCGTCGCGACGCTCGCAGGGAACGGAAACTGGCACACAGTACATTGGGCGGCATACACAGCCCGCAGACACATCGGGAGGACATTGCAGGATCCTGGGGACAAGGTAAGTAACTTTCCCAGGATACTGCGATGCAATCCTGAGTGTGGCTTGGGGTTACCGCTTTTGGTAATGAAAATTCACCCTGAGCCACACTTGGGATTACCACCAGGGAGGTTAAAACGGTAATCCATTTATATAAGTTGATGGGAAGGAATCCAGGAGTGTAGGACTAATGGAGTCACTACCGTGTGTGCATCCACCACCCAGGGGAAAAGATCAAATACGCTTACCAGAAAGTAGCATCAATCAGGCATATGATATCAATGCTCTGGATCAGGATGATAATGTCCAAAATGGTAAAAAACAACTTTTACCATGTTTGACATTACCATCCTAATCCATATTCCCACATTTCGGGTTGAGGTTGCCTAAAGTGGCTCAGCTGAGGGGGAGGAATTGCACCACTCGCTATCCAAAGCATTGGTATATGCCTGATTGATGCTTGACGCTACCTTATGGTAAGCATATTTAATCTTCTCCCCTGGGTGGAGGATGCACACACGGCGGTGACTCCTTTAGGGGACTATACAAGCAATATCGATTTACTATTTGCACAGTGCACTTCATTTAGAGATACTACCAATTAAATGATGGTGTTAGAATTTTTTGTATATGCTAATCACAATTTATTTTGTATACCACGGTATGTTGATATGTCAATACTCAACATTTGATTTCTAGCGCTGCACTGTTTTCACTTTATTCATTCACACAATTTTTGTTAAGAATGTAGTGCTGGCTGCTATTGTTTATTTATGTGTGTAGCACAGTATTTTATATTAATTCCTTGAACCCTACAGACTAAGACTGGGATGCCATTAAAGTTCATGTGTGTGTAAAGGCAGCCGTCCCAATACTTTTGACAATATAGTGTATGTAAATCTGTGAAAATCCATGCTGTGGTGATTCAGCTGCATGTTATTGTACTAATAAATAGTATAAGTGTACTAGTTCATTCAAGAAGCCTAGTATAGTCACCATTACCGTAATCTTTCCTCAATTTACTTGCCCCATTATTCCCTGCACACCCAATGCTTAACAAAAATGGGATGACTCTTGAATCCCACTCACCTACTGACTGGAGTTAGCAAGTGATGGATGGAGAGAATGGAGCATTGTTCTGATCCAGGTTAAATCCTCACATGATTTAATCTGCTTGTCTTTAGTCTCCATAAGTGCACATCATCTTTCCAGGTATGTGTATAAGTGTCATAAATGCATTTCTATATTACAGTCTAAACTGTACAAGAGTTTGTTTAATTGCCCATTTAAAGATTTTCTTTGAAGCACTTTAAATATACTGTTACTAGTAACAATGGAATCTGGCAGGGCAGGGTAGGGTACGTGAGCCTATTTTTCGATGTAAGGATGCAATTTTATGAATGCAGCTGTTCTACAGAGAATTTACACACCTTTCACATTTAGTTGCTGTTAGACCCCTTTAACACTGAGGCAGTTTTAAGGTGTTTTAGCGCTAGAAAAAGCACATGAAAAGCGCCTGAAAACTGCTTCCCATGCTGCCCGAGTGTGAAAGCCTGAGTGCTTTTACACTGGGGCGGTGCGCTTGCGGGACATTAGAAAATGTCCTGCAAGCAGCATCTTTGGGACGGTTTGAGAGCGCTGTATACATCGCTCCCTAAATGCCCCTGCCCATTGGAATGAATTGGCAGCACTTCCGAATCACCTGAAAAGCGATTCGGAAGCGCTGCAACACGGCACTTTTAGCCCCTTCTTTGGGGTTAAAAGCGCCCCACTAGTGGCCGAAAAGTGCCACTTAAACAGCGCTAAAGCGTGACTAAAACGAGCGGTGCTTTAGCACCAACGTGGCCACGGCCCCAGTGTGAAAGGGGTCTAAATGGGAAAACATATCCAAATTATGACCTTTACCAATGCTTTACCAATCTTTTGAAAGGTAACTAGCAATAGGCCTAATTCACTAAGCTATAATAATTTATATTTGCCATATTCTATTCTAAGCAGTAAGAGCCAATAAAAGAGCTCAAAATAACAATCATAGTCCTGAAAATAATGATTGGTATGGTAATATAGCATAGTGAAATAGGACCCATGAACTTGTTGATGATAACCTAAAAAAATGCTTACAAAGTCATCACCTTTACAAATGCAGCTCATGCAGACTAAGTACAATGTTGCTATTTACTTGCTATATACACTAGTAGAATTGTGTAAATAAATTCAAAGGAGCAGGTTTAAAAAATGTTCTCAAACAATTATTTAAAATGGTTGTAAAGGGTGAAGGTTTTTTATCTTCATGCATTCTATGCATGAAGGTAAAAAACCTTCACTGTGCAGCTCCCCCCGCAGCCCCCCCACAATACTTACCTGAGCATGATCTCGATCCAGCGACGTGCACGAGAGCAGCGGGTCTCTCCCTTCTCATTGGCTGAGACACAGTCTTTGGGAGCCATTGGCTCCCACTGCTGTCAATCTCAACCAGTGAGGACGGAGCAGGGGGTGGGGCTGAGACACAGGCAGCTCAGGAGGGGGCATGTGTAAATGCCCCCAGAGCGAACAGCTTGCTTTGGTGGCACTCAGCAAGAGGGAGGGGCAAGAAGCGCTGGCAGGGTACCTGAGATGAGGAGGCTCAGAGCTGCTCTGTGCAAAACCATAAGTATGATGTGTTTATTATTTTAACTGCTTTCCGCCTGGCTGTCGTTTGACTTTAGGCCGTCATTTGATGTCCCCCCTAGAACACACCTTGCACGCATCCCACGGGCCATGCTGTGTCCAACGGACAGAGCAGATGACAGATCAGTTTACTGGCCTGCTGCTGAAACCATGTGATCGCTGTGACCAATCACAGTAGATCATATGACAATTGTACACAATGGATGGCTTCCATACATGCCATTTATTGTGTACTACTGTGTTGATCTGTGTCATTGGTCACAGTGATCACATGGTACAGACGGGCCCATCACAGCCCATCTGTACCATGAGCTTAGCTTAGCACTGAATGAATCGATTTCATTTAGTAAAAATGGTTGTTTATAACAGTGATATTCACTGTTATAAGTAATCATAGTGTGCAAAATAAAAATCCTAATCACCTCACCAGAGTAGTAGTATCATGCCGCGTACACACGACCGTTTTTCCCGTCGAGAAAAATGAAATTTTTTCCTTTGGACGAGAAAAACTATCGTCTGTGGGCTTTTTGTCGTTTTTCTCGACGGGAAAAACGGCATTAATCACGACGAGAAAAATTAGAACATGCTCTAATTTTTCTCGTCGTGATTCCCGTGGTTTTTTTTCCGCGGCAGTTTTCCCATAGGGAAACACTGCCGCGGAGCCCACACACGGTCGTTTTTTTCGACCAAAAAAAAAATGTCATTTAAAACGGCCGTGTGTGGGGGGAACAAGCTGTTCCTCGTTTTTCACGTCGATTTTCTCGACGGTGTTTTCACCGTCGAAAAAATCGATCGTGGGTACGCGGCATTACTGTGGTAACACTGTGTTGCTCTGGTCACAGTATGCACAAAGATCGTAAAAAAAGAAAAAATATATAAAAACATTTTTAGAAAAATATTAGTGTTTTTTTTTCTTAATACTGTCACCAGTCAGTGTCCCTGATCACCAAAATAACAGTTATATGATGATGCTGTACTGCACTGGTGACGTATGTTAAATAAAAACTGTTGTGAAAATCTTTTTTATTTAAATTTCTTTGTTTTCAAAAACATTGTGACAAAAAATTACAACTTCAAAAAACTTGCCATGCCTCTTACTAAATACCGTGAACTGTCTACTTTCCAAAAAGAGGGTATTTGTACTGTCCTGGTGCTTTCGGGCCTCAAGAAATTAGGTCAGTATATCAGGATTGATCGATTTTTATATTTGGGTTTTTTTCACCAAAGAAATGTAGCAGAATACATGTTTGCTAAATTTATGAAGAATGGTTATTTATTTGCAAAATTTTATAACAGAAACAAAGAAAAACATTTTTTTTTTAAAACATTTTCTGTCTTTTTCATTTATGTAATTAAAAAAGAAAAAACGCAGCGCTGATTAAATACATAGTTACATAGTTTGTCAGGTTGACAATAGACACAAGTCCATCTAGCTCAACCAAATACCACCAAAAGAAAGCTCTATTTGTGTGAAAAAAATTATAAAAAAAATATTTGGGGACAGTGTTCCATGACTGAGCAATTGTCATTCAAAGTGACAGGATTAAAAGCTGAAAATTGGCCTGGGCTGGAAGGGGGTGAATGTGCCCAGTGGCAAAAGGAAAAAAAAAAAAAATCTAACTTTTAGAACCACTTTAATTTCTAACAGTGAGAAGGGGTTTTGTTTGGGGAAGTCCATTCACTCCAAAATCAAATGTTAATGCCAATGTTTTTGACCTACATTCGAACAACATTCGTCAAGTCACCAAATGTTCTGAGAATATTTGTACGAACATTTTTTTAAAAATCTACTGGTGTATGGCCAACCTTTTTTTTGCATAAGCATACATTTTGAATTGCACAGATAATTTCACATTACATTGTAAAATATTGCATTTGGGTGGCAAAAATATGACTTCACTAGGGGGGAACCTCTGGGAGAAACTAGGATGGAAAAGGACCTGGGGGTCCTAGTAGATGATAGGCTCAGCAATAGCATGCAATGCCAAGCTACTGCTAACAAAGCAAACAGAATATTGGCGTACATTAAAAAAGGGATTAACTTCAGAGATAAAACGATAATTCTCCCGCTCTACAAGACTCTGGTCCGGCCGCACCTAGAGTATGCTGTCCAGTTCTGGGCACCAGTCCTCAGGAAGGATGTACTGGGAATGGAGCGAGTACAAAGAAGGGCAACAAAGCTAATAAAGGGTCTGGAGGATATTAGTTATGAGGAAAGGTTGCGAGCACTGAACTTATTCTCTCTGGAGAAGAGACGCTTGAGAGGGGATATGATTTCAATTTACAAATACCGTACTGGTGACCCCACAATAGGGATAAAACTTTTTTGCGGAAGGGAAATTAATAAGACACGTGGCCACTCATTAAGATTAGAAGAAAAGAGGTTTAACCTTAAACTACGTAGAGGGGTCTCTACTGTAAGAGCGGCAAGGATGTGGAATTCCCTTCCACAGGTGGTGGTCTCAGTGGGGGGGGCATTGATAGTTTAAAAAAACTATTATATAAGCACCCGAACGACCACAAAATACAGGGATATACAATGTAATACTGACATATAATCACACACATAGGTTGGACTTGTGTCTTTTTTCAACCTCACCTACTATGTAATTATGTGACTCTTGTGCATAAAAAATATTTAGTAAATGAAGGGAATATTGCTTGTGCATGGCCTCACTACTTACAGAGGAATCATATTCTCTGGTTTACACATTCATTATTTTACCAGGAAAGAGAGCCGAGATTAATTATGCTGAGACAGAATGGCTGTTAAGGTAGGTACTGCCATGGATACATTTTTACTTCTCGGAATTCAATGTGGCATAGAATCACCCAACAACCAGTCCATTTCATTCAAGCTAAGGGTTATGTCACATTAGTGATCCTGTCACTGCTGACAACTCACCTGCGACAGGATTGCCAAGAGAGTGGCAAGAACACTCACTTGTTCCTATTGCTTTGCTCCCTCGCTTTTGTTCTGTTGCCTCTCTCTTGTTGCTAAGAAACATTCTGCCATGTTTCAGCCTGGAAAGGACCCAAGCCATGCAGGTAAGTGCTCTATTTATTGATATCATTGCTAGTAATTGTTGCCACTGCCAGCAACAGCCCTTGTCCTATGTAAGGTCTGATTTTGGCCATGCACACATAAATTAACAAGCCAAATGGACAATGTTCCACTATTTTTATTGCAAAATAAATCAATATATCAAACCAACTGACCACCAATTTTTTTTTCTTTTTCTTTTATCCTTTGAAACTGTGAAAAAATGCAGAATATTGTTGCTAGGTTGTCTTTGTCTATTGTTAGGCTTATAATCCTTAGCCTCTTGTAGAAGTTAATGAGCTGAGGCCTGTAAATCACCTAACAGCCTCTCTCTGTAAGTATGGAGGAAGACCTTAATGCTTTCCTAGAGAACCTCTATAATCCGTAAATGTACTGTATTATTATTGTATTCCAATGTGCCTGATTAAATAATAATGTAATATTAATCAGGTTTTATAGCGGGGTTCCACCAGCTATTTTTTTTTTTTTAAGTCAGCAGCTACAAACCCTGTAGCCGCTGACTTTTAATAAGGACACTTACCTGTCCTAGGCGCCCGCGATGTCGCCCCCCCCGAGGCCGATCCCTCGATACTGGCAGGTCCGGGCGCTGCCATCCTCACTAAGGGAAACAGGCAGTGGAGCCTTGCGGCTTCACTGCCCGTTTCCTACTGCGCATGCGCAAGTCTCGTGGCGCTTTGTAAATGGGCGGCTGCTTTCTGGGATACACACGGTTCCCAGAAGGCAGCGCGCCCCATTCCCCAGAAGACAACATGAGGAGGACGAGGAAGAAGACCTGCCGCGGACTAGGAAGAGGCAGATTAGGAAGATCCGCATAGCAACCGCAATTTCTGGTAAGTAAAAACATTTTTGTTTTTCTATTTTTTTGTAGGATTTTGGTGTAATTATTTTTTTTTAGGGTGGAACTCCACTTTGAGCAGAACTGTAGCAAAATAAAAAATTTACATATTTGATACAGCCGGTCCCTAACATTAGGAGCTCGCTCCCACATGCGGCAGCCCTTGCTGCCCCCTTGAAACGTGATCCACAGTGGATAGGGCATTTGACAAGCGTTGAAGAGGCGATATTGTTGCCTTTTTACTGCCTATTTTAACCCTTAAAAAAAAAGCTGAACCATCACAGCACAACTATTTTCATTGCAGGGCCATGTCAGTGCTGGCGACTCACCTATAACAGGTTTCGATGCAGCATTATACACTTAAATGGGTTGCTGTGGTACCGCACACTATATGTGACATGTAAGCAAGCCCTAACATGGCAGCTTTTTTTTTCTGAGCCCCCCCTTGTTGATCCTGCCATTAGATCTATTAATATTCCACTTCCAGTAACATATCACGCTGTCTAGCAAAAGTGTCAGTTACAGGGTTGGAATATATTAAACTGGTGGGGTGCTTAAAATGGGCAACTTTTATTCCTATGTCTTAAAGGGATACTAAAGCCTCCTTTTTTTTTTTCTTTAAAAATAACAAACATGTTATACAGTACTTACCTGCTCTGTGCAGTGATTTTGCACAGGGCAGCCCAGATCCTCTTCTCGGGTCCCTCTTCTGTGATCCTGGCCCCTCCGTCCTGTCGAGTGCCCCCACAGCAAGCAGTGTGCTATGGGGGCACTCGAGCCAAGCCGCAGCTCTGTGTGTCCATTCTGACATGGAGTCGCAGTTCGGCACCACACCCTCTCTCTCCTTATTAGCTAACTGACTTTGATTAACAGCAGAAGGAGCCAACGGTGCCGCTGCTGTGTTTCAGCCAATCAGTAGGGAGAGTTCCGGACGGCAAAGGCACTCGTGCACATTGCTGGATCAAGATGGGGCTCGGGTAAGTATTAGGGGGGCTGCTACACAGAAGGTTTTTTATCTTAATGCATAGAATGCATTAAGTTAAAAAAACTTCTGCCTTAAAAATGACTTTAGTCCATGGAATCCAGCATTTTGTTCCTTGCAGGTGCAATTGCCATTGCTCCATTCTGCTCCCCTGAATAAAATCCTTGAATCGTCATGCATCCAAGAAGGCAGTTTGCAAGAACACGCGCATGAGCAGAAATGCCATAGTTCTCTGGCCACTGCATATCTGTTTAACTACATGTTTATCTAAGACCACCTTTCCATAGGGCCCAATTCAAGCACAGATAGTTGTCACACTGGTAAAGAAGTGGAAAAATAATAGATCTACTGGCAGGACCAATGAGGAAGGAATCTATGTTACGGGGGAGGGGGGTCTCAGAAAAACAAAGACTGCTGTGTTATTGCTAATAAAGTATATGTGAACCCTTGTCTGGCAAAACAACCCATTCAGTTTAAAAACAAGAAATGAAAGGCAAAACATTTGTGTACAGATATTAAAAAAACATTATAAATACATTTTTTCCTTTTTTTTTTTTTTTTAAATAAGTTAATCACATACCCTCTGTTCTCAGGTGCATAGAGAGCTCAGAGAGCTGGGGGAGGAGAAACAACAGAACACTGATCTTCCCAGTAATTGGCTGTGGGGGAGATATGCATGTCAGCACAAGTCTGATCATTAGAGGAAAAAAGGCTGAGTTCTCAGAACAGCCAGAAAACAAACCACAGTGTGCTCTCATGCCAAGTGTGGTCAGTTTTTAATAGCAAAGCAGAGGGACTGGCAGGAACACCAAGGATTTCACACATAGAAAGCAATACAAAGAGAACAGGATACTTTTTCATACAAGTACATAGTACAGCAGGCACATATCACGAATATGAAATGTTGCTGTAACATATTATTTAACGACATCATATATGTCACTTTTAACATTGTTACATAAACAGTCCGAATTATGTAAATAACCAAATTTCTTTAAATAAAAAATAAATAAAAAAATAACAGACTTCTGATGCTAAAATTACAATGTTTGTTTGTTTGAGCTACGCTAAAATCACAGTGTTACTGCGTACAAGCTCCATGCTGTCACATAGTATTAAAGTGAATCATTCACTGAAATGATGATAGCTCATGACACACCTCACATTCCTCTGGCGGTAATCCAATGAATGTAACAATGTTAATTACACCTTTAATTGCAACGTATTCAGGACTGCATACCATTCATGCAAGAAGCATAAGCTATTGGCAATACAGAAATAAAATATAAATGATTTTATTTTTATTAAAAGGTAAAAAATAAATAAAAAAAAAGACATACCTGGTATGGCTAAGGTAGATAGAGGCAATGTACTCAGACAGACTGGCAGAGTGCCCATCCAATCTTCATAACTTTTCACTGCCATTATTTACTCCTCTTGTCTTTCAGCAATCTGCAATCCAAGGTCAGCCTATATCTGTTGATATCCCAGCATCTCTGATTCAGGGGGAAGCTGAGCTATACAGTTCAGCTGTCTGATTGTGTTTCCTGGAACACTGGGGGGGAAGCAGCCTTTCGTATTGTCAGCACCACAGACAGCTCTGAGCATGACTGCACAGCTAAGCGACTTATGTCTGTTTGCTGAGTAAGCTGGGCTGTACCTCTCATCCAGCCTGTCACAAAGATGTGACATCATGAGCCATGACTGCTGGCACGCCACCTTGAGGTGAAATAAGGTTAATCCCTGTGTACGGTTTATTTTACAATGAGCTCACAGTAACCCATTTCATTCTAAATATCCTCCGTCACAGAAGCATTATAAATCCATTCATTTTTAATAGAAGATCCTGAATCAGCTTTGAGTTGTTGTTTTTTTTTTTTATTATGGACCAAGTTCTAGTAAAATGTACTATTTTTTTTTATAGAAATGCTAGGCGGTGCCATAATTGGGGTGCCAATGTGCAACTATAACATACCCTACAACATAAAAAAAAGATATATATATTATAATTAATTAGTATCTCATGAAAGTGAATACACCCCTTACATTTATGTAAATATTTTATTATATCTTGTCACGTGACAACACTAAAGAAATTACACTTTGCTACAATGTAAAGTAGTGAGTGTACAGCTTGTATAACAGTGTGAATTTGCTGTCCCCTCAAAATAACAACACACAGCCATTAATGTCTAAACCACTGGCAACAAGTGAGTACACCCCTAAGTGTCCAAATTGGGGCCAAAGTGTCAATATTCTGTGTGGCCACCATTATTTTCCAAAACTGCCTTAACCCTCTTGGGCACGGAGTTCACCAGAGCTTCACAGGTTGCCACTGGAGTCCTCTTCCACTCCTTCATGACAACATCACAGAGCTTTTTTGAAGGAATTGCTTAAACGTGCATCCTCACAGGATGACACTGTGGATGCACAAGTATAAATGTGCAAACGTCCCGATATGGCAGGAAGAATATGAATAGACTAAAGAATGGACTTTAGGCGGCACATGGATAGATATTGTAAAAAGCTAGGGGTTTTTATTTTAGAAAAGGTAATAAGAAAATACATATAAACATTCAAAAAAGACAGTCTATTTGTATTTAGATACAGGGCTCAGGCTAACATTCTACAGTGCTTCAGAATAATACAGCATATATGCACTCCATCCTTAATGAAAATACATAACCAGCAACCAAAGGCTAGTGAAACAGTGAACATGTGAAGCAGGTGGTATTAGCCATGGGTCCAATGTATCGGATGTAATCTTGAATTGCTCTACCAGTTTCGCGAACTAACACTTCTTCAGGAGCATAATAGTAGGTAGAATGTGCTGCCACATGCAACACACACCTTGGTAAAATTAGATTGGCTGTTTGTTTGTGGCAAACAACCAATAATGGTGAAAATCGCAATAAACGACAGCTGGGTATACTGCTAGGTGGAGGCTGCTGGTAAGCAGCAACAGGTATTGTCCTCCAGGACTTTGGAATCTATAGATACCAAAACATAAGGGAGAAGGGCTAGATATGCACCATAGTTAATCCTGGTGCATATTCAGGGCAGAGGGTATCTGACCCCAGGAAGCCTATGATAGGTGGGCAAGCTGTCAGCCTGCGCCTTAGAAAGGAGGAAAGGTTTCCAGCAGTCCAGAGCAATCCTAGCAGTCAGCTGTTATCACATCACAGAGCTGGTGGATGTTAGAGACTTTGCGCTCCTCCACCTTCCGTTTGAGGATGCCCCACAGATGCTCAATAGGGTTTAGGTCTGGAGACATACTTGGCCAGTCCATCACCTTTACCCTCAGCTTCTTTAGCAAGGCAGTGGTCGTCTTGGAGGTGTGTTTGGGGTTGTTATGTTGGAATACTGCCCTGGGGCCAAGTCTCCGAAGAGAGGGGATCATGCTCTGCTTTAGTATATCACAGTACATGTTGGCATTCATGGTTCCCTCAATGAACTGTAGCTCCCCAGTGTCGGTAGCAATCATGCAGCCCCAGACCATGACATTCCCACCACCATGCTTGACTGTAGGAAAGACACGCTTGTCTTTGTACTCTTCACCTGGTTGCCACCACACACGCTTGACACCATCTGAAGCATATAAGTTTATCTTGGTCTCATCAGATCACATGACATGGTTCCAGTAATCCATGTCCTTAGTCTGCTTGTCTTCCGCAAATTGTTTGCAGACTTTCTTGTGCATCATCTTCAGAAGAGGCTTCTTTCTGGGTCAACAGCCTTTCAGACCAATTTGATGCAGTGTGCGACGTATGGTCTGAGGACTGACAGGCTGAGCCCCCACTCCTTCAACCTCTGCAGCAATGCTGGCAGCACTGATACATCCATTTCCCAAAGACAACCTCTGGATATGATGCTGAGCACATGCACGCAACTTCTTTGGTCGACCATGGCGAGGCCTGTTCTGAGTGAAACCTGTCCTGTTAAACCGCTGTATGGTCTTGGCCACTGTGCTGCAGCTCAGTTTCAGTGTCTTGGTAATCTTCTTATAGCTTAGGTTATCTTTATGTAGAGCAACAATTATTTTTTTCTGATCCTCGGAGAGTTCTTTGCCATGAGGTGCTATGTTGAACTTCCAGTGACCAGTATGAGAGAGTGAGAGCGATAACACCAAATTTAACACACCTGCTCCCCATTCACACCTGAGACCTTGTAACACTAACAAGTCACACGACACTGGGGAGGGAAAATGGCTAATTGGGCCCAATTTGGACATTTTCTCTTAGGGGTACTCACTTTTGTGGCCAGCGGTTTAGACATTAATGGCTGTGTGTTGTTGTTTTGAGCGGACAGCAAATTGACACAGGCTGTACACTCACTACTTTACATTGCAGCAAAGTGTAATTTCTTCAGTGTTATCACATGAAAAGATATAATAAAATATTTACAAAAATGTGAGGGTGTATTCACTTTTGTGAGATAGTGTGTGTATTATATATATATATATATATATATATATATGTGTGATTTTAAAAAGTATTTATACCAGTTGAAATTTTCCACATTTTGTCATGTTACAACCAAAAACGTAAATGCATTTTATTGGAATTCTTTGTGATAGAGTAGACCAACACAATGTAGCACATAATTGTTAAGTGAAAAGAAAATGATAAATGGTTTTCAAATTTTTACAAATAAATATCTGAAAAGTGTGGCGTGCATTTGTAGCTCCCCTGCATCAATACTTTGTAGAACCACCTTTTGCTGCAATTACAACTGCAAGTACTTTTGGGGATGTCTCTACCAGCTTTTCTCATCTAAAGAGTGACATTTTTGCCCATTCCTACTTCCAAAATAGCTCAAGCTCTGTCAGATTGGATGGAGAGCATCTGTGAATAGCAATTCAAGTCTTGCCACAGGATCTCAATTGGATTTAAGTCTAGACTGGGCCATTCTAACACATGAATATGCTTTGATCTAAAGCATTTCATTGTAGCTCTGGCTGTATGTTTAGGGTCGCTGTCCTCCTGGAAGGTGAACATCTGCCCCAGGCTCAAGTCTTTTGCAGAACCTAACAGGTTTTCTTCTAAGTATACCCTGTATTTGGCACCATCCATCATCCCATAAACTCTGACCAGCTTCCCTGTCGCTGCTGAAAAAAAGCATCCCCACAACATGATGCTGCCACCACCATGTTTGACGGTGGGGATGGTGGGTTCAGGGTGATGTGCAGTGTTAGTTTTCCGCCACACATAGCATTTTGCTTTTAGGCCAAACAGTTAAATTTTGGTCTCATCTGACCAGAGCACCTTCTGCCACGTTTGCTGTGTTTCCCACATGTCTTCTCGCAAACTGCAATTGGGACTTCTTATTGCTTTCTTCTTGCCACTTTTCCATAAAGGCCTGATTTGTGGAGTACACGACTAATAGTTGTCCTGTGGACAGATTCTGCCACCTGAGCTGTGGATCTCTGCAGCTTCTCCAGTTACCATGGGCCTCTTGGATATCTCTAAAAAGGCTTGCAGCGGTAATTGCAGCAAAAGGTGGTTCTACAAATCACCTCTGATTAGCCATCATACTTATACCCACCTCCTTGTTTTCTCTCTGTGAATGGAGGGGGAAGATCCATTGCATCTCTCGCTTTACTTGCAGAGGTTTAAATAGCCCTCTAAGAGCCAGTATCTGTGGTGGACGTGCCCGTGCATCCACATGCACATGGCTAAGAGCGTCCCATGTGCATTGTTGCACATTTAGTTAAACTTCCACGCCTGAAAAACATGTTACATTCATGCGCATGGACTTTGCTGCTGGCAAAGCCTTTGACATGATGTGCCCGACAGCTGTTGGGCAGACATCTCCAAAAAATTTTTTTAACATTTACCTGATTTTTCTCCTACTCCGGAAGTTATACAGTCGTAATCAAACCCACTAGGTTTTTTTTTATTCTCCCCTCCATAGCTATTTGGGTTTACTACAAAGAAAAACTGTAGAATCTTAAAGTTGGTTGCGCTTTTATAACATAGTGGTATTAGATATCATGGAATGCATAAATGTCTAGGTGACGTGAAGGCAATTCAAATAAAGCTTATATTTCAGGAATTTGCTGATGGAGGTACTTGGAAGGCTTTTCTGTAGGTTTGTAAAATGGTCTAATTTGAAGGCATAGCCCCCGACAGAGCAATACACTGTATTTGCATCAAGCAAGAATCTAGCGCAGGGGTGCTCAACCTTTTGAAGAGCGAGGGCCACTTAAGCAAATTGGTAACCGGTCACAGGCCGCAATAAGCGGAGCAGGCAGATGACAGGTCTATGTCCACACTGCATATGCAGAGCAGATATGGGCACAGCCCACTCTACTTTGTGGGCCCTCCGATCCACCCAGATGGAAGCTGACGGGGACGGGTCCCCTTCTGTTTTTTTTTAGCAGATCGGATTGGAGGTAGGTGAGGGTAAACGGACACGAGTCCATTTACATCTGCCGCTCCATAGGAGGTGAATGGAGGGTCCAAGTGAGTCAGATCAATCTTGTGAAAAGGGGCCTAAGGCCGCTTTCACACGGATGCGCAGTGCACCTGTGGCTTTCCTAGACTTCTATTATATCCTGCAGGTGTGGTGCACTTTCAGAAAGCACACCAAACCCGCAGGTGATAACAGAAGTCTATGGCTCAGTGCAGGTAACCATTGCAGAACAGATATGCCCAAATACACACTGAGATTTTAGTAATAAACTTGCCTTTAATAACAGTCTTCCATTCAGGTATCGCTGGCTGTTGCGGTCCCTGATAGAGTGCATTTAGTATCACTCCGCCTGTGACAGAAGCCAGCGCTATACAGGAAGCATCGGCTTATGCAGCTCTGCTCCACAGCCGTTTGCTTACACTACCCTTAGCTTCACTGATGCTCTGGGATGGCAACTCATGATCTGTGTTTGCCAACCTACCATCCCAGAACAGTAGGTCACTGGCCACATCAGAGGGATCCACGAGCCACATGTGACCCCCAGGGCACCCCTGATCTACAGGTTAACATACAAACATTTTTGTTAAAAGCTTTACATTTCTCTTGTACAAAATGCTCTGCTCTATTTATACTTTAATTAAAAACAGTAGATCGTTAGTAAAAAGGTGAAGCTGTAAAAGAGAGAGTGATCAAATCCTTACAAGGTATGTAGATTACCTAAAAACTGGATTGTTTTTCCCCAGCAAAACTGAAGCTTCACAGTAGAGAATAGACCAAGGCTTGACAAATTTGCTTGGAATCTAGGAGCCAGCTAAAAAAGTTAGGAGCCAGGTTTTATTTTTTTTAACGACCGATGCGTGCAGAAGCGAACGCATACGTGAGTTGCGCCCGCATATGAAAGCGGTGTTTAAACCACACATGTGAGGTATAGCCGCGATCGGTAGAGCGAGAGCAATAATTCTAGCCCTAGACCTCCTCTGTAACTCAAAACATGCGACCTGTAGAATTTTTTAAATGTCGCCTAGGGAGATTTTAAAGGGTAAAAGTTTGTCGCCATTCCACGAGCGGACGCAATTTTGAAGCGTGACATGTTGGGTATCAAATTTACTCGGCGTAACATTATCTTTCACAATATAAAAAAAAAATTGGGCTAACTTTACTGTTGTCTTATTATTTTTAATTTAAAAAAGTGAATTTTTTCCTCAAAAAAGTGCGCTTGCAAGACCGCTACGCAAATACGGTGTGACAAAGTATTGCAACGACCATCATTTTATTCTCTAGGGTGTTAGAATAAAAAATATATATATATAATGTTTGGGGGTTAACTTCCAAGTAAAGGGAAGTAGATGGGTGAGCAGTGAAACAGGCAAGCATTGCTGGTTGTCTTGTCATACCAGCAGCCACCACAAGAGGGTGCCAGATTACAGAATGAAGCATAGGCCTGCAGAATCCCGCAAAGCCGCGGCCCGACGCGATCGCGCGGGGGGCGCACAGAGACACAGGAAACCTCAGCTGTGCTGCCCAAGGTCGCTAATTCTAGTCGCATTTGCAACCTGGCGCCCGGGGATTGTCAAACCCTGGAATAGACTCACTTTCAAAAGAAAGCATCCCATATGACAACCTGCTGATTGAAAAGGGAGCATGGTTGGAAAAAAAACCCCTCAGATCACTCACACAATGAAAGTATGTTAAAGGATAAGGCTTCAGAGGCCATAGACATGAGTAAACATGCACAGATGCCCAACTCTCTGCTGTTCTCAGTTATCCCATTAATTTTTGAAAATCTTTTATTAAATGAAATAACACATTTTAGAAAATATCTTTCATTAACAAAAAAAAAAAAAAAAAAAAAACACACACTTGCTTTTCAAACTGTGGATATATATTATTTATTTTTTGACTATAAACAAAATAAGCAGTGGTACTGAAAGTGGCTGCAAGCAAGTCTGTACAATAAAAAAAATAATAATAATAATTCACATTTACTAAAGGGCAAGTAGAAAATTAGGAAGATTGGGGTAGTATAAAAAGACACTGTAAATACTGAAAGTCAAATAGTAAACAGTCTTTCCATTCCCACATAACATTCTGTGGCCCTGACATGTGCAAACATTTATATAATATGGGATGCTGGGCGGGAAGAACACTTAGGTGCAGCCTATTGCCTATGGTATAGTGTATTTTATTGTATTCAATTTATCCCAGTGTTATAAGTTTATCAATTAAATCATCAATTGTATACACTAGAAGTTTAATGTCATCTTTCTCACTCAGCCGATGTTGACCATGTTTACGAAGAATGACATCTACTTCTGTACTGATAACTCGGTCAGCGATCTGCAAGGACACATGCCATGGCACATCCTCATCTTTCATGCCATGGATAAGTCGAACAGGAGACGTTACAGGTATAGGACTATTTAGTATGCAATGGTTTTCAGCTTCTTTAACAAACGAATAAGGTATGCTGTAAAATCCAGATTCGCAATACTTTGAAGGTAATTTCCACTCCCCTGTTTCTTCAATAGTCTTCTTTTCCTGAAAAGAGGAAAAACAAAAAGATAAAATACACTTAATTTATATCATACATATAATAATCAATTAACAAGCCAGAAAAAAAAAACAAAAAACATTCCAAGTTAAAACATGTCATACTTACCTCCACTGTGCAGTTCGTTTTGCACAGAGTGGCCCTGATCCACCTGTTCTGGGGCCCCACGGTGGCTCTTGCGGCTCCTCCCCGCATTAGATAACCCCCTCTGGGAAGCTCTCTCCCGAGGGGGTTACCTTGTGGGCGCACTCCTGAGTCATACACTCGGCGTCCATAGATGCCGAGTGTATGACTCGGCCCCACCCCCCGGCGCTTGCGTCATTGGATTTGATTGACAGCAGCGGGAGCCAATGGCTGCGCTGCTATCAATCTATCCAATCAAAGCCGGGACTCCGTGGAGAGAAGGTCAGTGGGGACGCGCATAGGATGCATTAAGGTGAAAAAACATGTAGGTTTGCAACCACTTTAAGGTTTCTTTGCCGTCGCTTGGCAACTCAACGTTTGAGCTCCCTCCAAAAATGTTCTATAGGATTAAGGTGTGGAGCTAGGCTAGACCATCACCATGACTTTAATGTGCTTCTTCTTAAGCCACTTCTTTTTTTGCCTTGGCGGTATGTTTTGGGTGATTGTCATGCTGGAAGACCCATCTTCATTATTCTGGCCGAGGAAAGAAGGTTCTCATCCAATATATGGCCTCGTCTATTGGCCCCCCAAAGCGGTATAGTCGGCCTGTACCTTTAGTAGCGAAACAGGCCCAAAGCAAAAAGTTTCCACCTCAGCAAATCAGCATTTTTCTTCCCCCAAACATGGCGAGTCGAGTTAATGGCAAAGAGCTCAATTTTGGTATCATCTGACCACAGCACTTTCTCCCCAACCCTTCTCTGAACCATTTAGATGTTTGTTGGCAAACTTCAGACAGGCCTGTACATGTGCCTTCTTGAGGAGGGGGACCTTGCGGGCGCTGCAGGATTCCAATTCATGGTGGCATATTGTGTTACCAATTGTTTGGCGACTGTGGACCATACTGCCTTGAGATCATTCACAAGCTCTCCTGTGTAGTTCTGGGCTGATACCTTGCTTTTCTCATGATCATCCTTACCCCATGAGGCAAAATCTAGCATGGAACTCCAGACCGAGGGCGATTGATGGTTGTCATTAGGAGCACCTTCTTAAAATGACAGGACTAATCTGTGTACCACATGAGCGCCTACTGTAGGCAGTTTGTGGGAGCCAGAATTATTGTTGGTTGGTAGGGGATCAAATACTTATTTTACTCCCTGAACTGCAACTCAATTTATAACATTTGTATTAAGTGTTTTTTTTTTCCAGGATTTTTGGTTGATATTCTGTCTCGATCATTTGAAATATACCTATGATACAAAATTATAGACCCTTCATTTCTTTGTAAGTGGGCAAACATACAAAATCTTCAGGTGATCAAACATTTTCCCCACTGTACATGAAGTGGCCCCAGGAAAGGCCCTGAACCATTAAGAAACACAGCATCAATAATGGAGAACATAAAGTGCAAGGGCAACTCGTTTGCATAATAAAACTCTAAATACATTTGCTCAACTAACCAAACTGATGCTTAGCTGCCACCATGATTATGGCAACATACAAATTCAATTCTGTATAAGTGCCATAGCACATTAGAGATACTGTTCGGGATTGTGACGGAGAGCAGAAAAAATAGGATTTTTTGTACTCACCGTAAAATCCTTTTCTCTGACATCCATGGACTGACACGGTGTGTCTTTACACTTTACACGTGGGTTATGTCCCTGCTTGCAGGAGAAGACCTAGGCAGAATGTGAGATGTTATACATACATTCTAAAAGCCAGAGCTGAACAGCCCCACCCAGGGGGCGGTCCCTCCGGGCATAACCCTCCCACTACAGTCAGCAGACTTCAGTTCGTAACAAAGCAGTACAAACTTAAAAAAGGAAGGGTGGGTGCCGTGTCAGTCCATGGATGTCAGAGAAAAGGATTTTACGGTGAGTACAAAAAATCCTATTTTCTCTTATCATCCATGGACTGACACGGTGTGTCTTTACACTTTACACGTGGGATGTCCCAAAGCAGTGTCAAGAGGGATGGGAGCAGTATAAATGGAAAAACCAAAAACTTCCACTCCAAGAAGGCAGATCTCCTCAACGGAGGAGTCGCAACTTTAAACAGCGGCCTGCAGCACCCTGCGGCCGAAGGAAGCATCCGAAGATGCAGCCACATCAACCTTATAAAAAACTTAAAAGGTATGAACAGACGACCAGGTCGCCGCCTTGCACACTTGTGCAACCGACGCTTGATGTCGGAA
This sequence comes from Rana muscosa, assembly GCA_029206835.1. NCBI lineage: Eukaryota > Metazoa > Chordata > Amphibia > Anura > Ranidae > Rana > Rana muscosa. The sequence continues at coordinate 319,096,512 of CM055117.1, read as the reverse complement.
AACCCAGGAAGCACCAATTGCCCTGGTGGAATGCGCCGTAACCGGAAAGGGAGGCGCCCGCCCTTTGAGAGCATAGGCTTGAATGACGGTTTGTCTGATTCCCCTAAAAATGATTGGAGACGAAACCGCTTGGCCCTGTTATGGACCAGGGGCAGTCACAAACAGTGAGTCGGACTTCCGAATAGAAGCAGTAGCAGACAGGTACACCCGTAAGGCTCGTACCACATCCAATATGTGCAGCGCAAACTCTCTGGGATGCGATGGGTGAGGACACAAGGACGGGAGGACAATGTCCTCATGTAGGTGAAAGGTAGACACCACCTTTGGCAAAAAGGAAGGTCGCGGATGCAACACCGCCTTATCCTTATGGATGACTAAATATGGCGACTTGCAGGACAAAGCCGCCAACTCAGACACTCGTCAAACAGAAGTGATTGCCACTAAAAGGCCACCTTCTGAGACAAGACAAGAGAGGAATATCCCGGATATTCCCAAAAAGGAGGTTCCTGGAGGACCTAGAGCACCAAATTCAGATCCCACGGTGGGAGAGAAGGCTTGACAGGAGGGAGCACATGGCGAACCCCCAACACAAGGTGCTAACCAAGAAATGACCCGGTAGAGGTCGCTGAAAGAAGACGGCCAAGGCCGAAATCTGATCCTTGATGGTACTCAAAGCAAGCTTTTGGGTCACTCCACACTGTAGAGGACGCAGGATTCTGGGGACGGAATACGTCCGAGGACGCCAGTCCAGCGCTTCACATATGGCGATATAAGCTTTCCAGGCACGGTGATAGATCTGCCTGGAGGAAGACTTCCGTGTCCTTAACATGGTCAAAATGACAGAGTCCGAGAGACCTTGGTCCCTCAATACCTGGCTTTTAACAGCTCTGCCGTTAAAGCCAGAGACTGTAAGCCGGATGAAACATAGGACCTTGAGACTGAAGGTCCTCCCTCATCGGCAACCGCCAGGGAACGTCCGCAACGAGACGTACCAGATCAGCGTACCAGTGACGCTGAGGCCAATCCGGAACAATTAGGATCACCGGAGTTTATATCAGGCGATAAGGACCCTATGGGGCCACCAACGCATCCGAGTCATCGCCCAAGGATCCCTGGATCTGGCCACAACCTCGACCCTTGCGACTGAGTCGAGAGGCCATCAGGTCCACATCCGACGTGCCCCCCCCGTCGGCAAAGGAGTTGAAATATGCAAGGACCACTCTTCCTGGTCCCGCGTCTGGCGATTGGCGACTCAGATAGTCCGCCCCTACAGAGCCGGCACGTTTCTTCCGGCCCACTTCAGGATACGGATTACCTCGGAAGCCGCAGCTGAGCTCCGAGTCCCCCCGTGATGGTTTACATACGCCACCGCCGTGGCGTTGTCCGACTGGCTCCTGATGGAGCGACCCCGTACTCTCTCCGACCTGAGGAGAGACACAGTCTGATGGCCCGCATTTCCAGAACAGTGATTGGTAAACGGGCTCGTCCGGAGTCCAAGGTCTTGAGCCGACAGAACTCCCCAGACTCCACCCCAGCCCGTCAGGCTGGCGTCCGTCGTGAGTACCGTCCATTGGATGGGAGGGGAACGACTTTCCGGACCGAAGAGCCGAGGGTCCCAACCACCCTGTCAGGGACGCCCTGACCAGGTGAATCACCTGGATCCGAAGATCCAAGGACAACGGGGATTTGTCCCAGGTGGACAAGATCTCCTTCTGCAATGCCCTGGTGTGTGATTGGGCATACAGAACGGCCGCGAAGGAGGCCACCAGGAGTCCCGGGACTCTCATGCAAACAACGGATTGACAACCATGTTCGGGATGTCAGCACCCGCACCGCAGACTGAAGTGTCAGCAACTACTCCAGAGGTAGGATACCTTGCCTCCAAGGAGTCCAGAACTAGAGACTCCAGACACTGAGTCGGGACCAGGACTGACTCCTGAATGTTCAGGAACCACCCGAGGTCCCTGAGGGTCTAATTGACGATAGTCACCTTTCCTCTAAGTCTGAGCCACTTTCTGCTCATAGCAGAAGACCGTCCAGATAGCCCACGACAGCAATACCTCGCTGTAACAGAAGGCTAGAACCGGAGCAAGCACCTTGGTGAACACCCTTGGTGCCGAGGCAAGGCCGAAAGGAAGAGCCACAATCGAGAGTGGACTTCGCTGATCGCAAGGCGCAGAAACTTCTGGTGACTTGCGCAGATCGGAACATGCAAGTAGGCGTCCTTGAAGTCCAAGGACGCCAGAAGAAAATCCCTTTGGTGGAGTGTAGCGATCACCGTGCGAATGGATCCCATGCGGAATTTCTGCACCTTCTCGAAGGCATTCAGGGCCTTGAGGTCCAGGATAGGTCGAACCACGTCCTATTTTTGGGACGACAAACAGATTCGAGCAGAATCCCTGAAAACTCTCCTGTGACGGAACCGGCACAATCACTCCGGACCTGATCAAACCTGTACAGCCCCCAAGAGGGCTGCCCGACAGGTAGGAAAGAGAGAAAGATTCAAGGGAAAGAATCTGTGTGGGGGCCAGGATCGGAATACTATCCTATAACCTGAGGTGACCACCTCGCACACCCACCAGTCGGAGATTCGGGAGGTCCACCGATCCATGAACCTGCAAAGTCGTCCCCCCCACCCCAGAGTCGGGCGGAGGCAAGACTTCACGCGGAGGCGGGCTTGGGAGCCGCTTGTTTGGCTTACGCACCCAGGGGCACTTGTGCCCACCAGCCGCACTGCCATCAGTCTGAGAGGGCCTACCTGTGGACTCTGACTGACGAAAAAACCCCTGTTTGCTGGAAAGGAAGGCCCCTGTTTGCGGCGGGCCTCCTCACCCTTGCTAGTCTAAGGAAGAAGAGTGCGTTTACCTCCCGTGACATCCATGACGATGTCATCCAGAGCAGCACCGAAAGGTCTACCGCCTTTAAAATAGTAGATCCGTCAGGAGCTTCCTAAGGCTAGGTCAGCAGACCAGCATTTCAACCAGATAAGACGACGCAATACCACCGCCGAGACAGAGGCCCTGGATATTAAAGGGGCCGCGTTCAGCGTGGCGTCGCACACAGAAACCAGGCCCTGAACCAGTTGGGTGGGCCAGAGCAACTGTGTCTGGAGGAAGAATATGCTCCTGTACAGCTAGGTGCAACATTTTTGCCCAACCTGTAAGTGTTTTTGACACAAGGGTCGCCGCTACCACAGGTCGTAGGGCGGATCCCAACAAGGCAAACATGGTTCTGCTCACCACTTCTGACCTCCTGTCAGTGGGGTCCTCAAATGCAGGAGTCCCCTCCATCGGGAGAGTGATGGCCTTGTTCAACCGGGCGACTGGAGGGTCGACCACTGGGGGAGAAGCCCACTTTTTAAGTAGGGCATCTTCAAGGGGTACCTGATAGACAAACGCCGCGGGACCATAAAAAAAATTCTTCTGCGGCTTTTCCCAGACCTTATCAATGAGCTGGTCAAAGAAAGTACAATGGAAAAAACCCCTTTAGAAGGCCTGGCCTTAAAAGAACCAAAGGAGACAGTATCCGCCTGAGGTTCTGCATCCGCAGCATTTGAGCTTGAGAGTGTCCCTCACCACAGTCATGAGCACACTAACAAGCGCCCTGTCATTTACTGACTCAGAACTGGAGTTTCCCTCATAAGGAATGTCCTGTTCAAAACCATCCATACATTCAGAACTAGGGTCCTGAGCGATAGTGGCTAGGCCCATATCTGAATCAGCGCACTGCCCTCGAGTAGATAAAGTGGGGAGAGGGCGCCTTTTTGCACCTTGCGCTTGCACACAGCTCCCATCCTGGTCAGAAATTGATTCCAGGGCTGCCCACAACAGGTCCATAGGGACCGCAGTGCTGAAGCACTGCCTGTTGCCACTGACATTTTTAGGGGAAGCTGGTGACACAGACTCCATATTGTCCCTCTCTGAGACTCTCTCAGATAAAAAGTCCCCCCACAGGCTGTGCTGACTGAGGAGGGGGCGCCCAGGGGACTCACCAAACCGGACCAGGGACCGCTTAGTTCCGCTGTCTGTACCGCGCTGTGTCAGCGCTGGTAAGCTGTGAGGAGACTGTGAGGAGATTTGCGCTGCTATAGCAGCGCTAGAGGCCAAACTAGTGCTGAAAAGCGCGCGGGCTACAAGAAAATGGCCGCCACACTTCACTGAGGCGATCCGCGGCAAGATGGCCGCCATGACGCAGTTAAAATGAAACAGCACACACGCACAGCGCCACTCGGCGCTCAGGCCCCAAAAAAAAACCACACAAAAAAGCCCCAAGGCATACATTGCAGACCAGCATGAGCCCCCCAAGAACAGTGTGACCCCCAAGCACCCCACACAGTCAGCGCCAGTAATGGTGACAGAGAGCGACAATAAAATACAGGGGGAGACAGGGAAAATCCCCCACAGAGAAAACACACAGCCCTTTGTACTCACCTGCAGGCAGGAGAGACTACTTACCCATCCCCTGAGGGACACACTGGTGTTTCTGACAGGACTATCACAGTGCAGTACTGAGTAGCTGTCGGCCCGGTCCACCGCGAAAGATACAGTCAGTCAGGAGCTGTTCAGTCTTGAGAGGACCGTGGGAGCATGAAAGCAAACCCGGCCACCCCTGGAGTCATGGGGCCTGTCGTGAACTGAGTCTCACGCACACAAGGCGAGGATCAGCACGCTCGATGGTCGGACAGGGAAGACTACGAGGATATCTTGTACCCAACCTGTTGCCCAGCCGACAGTTGATAGAAGATTCTCAAAAATAAAATAAAAAAGAATTCCAAAAAGGAATAAAATAGGTCAGGAGACTGGCTCCTGAGGGAGCCACGTCTTCTCCTTCTGCTAGGCAGAAAAAAACTGAAGTCTGCTGACTGTAGTGGGAGGGTTATGCCCGGAGGGACCGCCCCCTGGGTGGGGCTGTTCAGCTCTGGCTTTTAGAATGTATGTATAACATCTCACATTCTGCCTAGGTCTTCTCCTGCAAGCAGGGACATAACCCACGTGTAAAGTGTAAAGACACACCGTGTCAGTCCATGGATGATAAGAGAAAATACTCACCTACTTTCATGTGTTGTTCTGTTGCTGTATGGATGAGCAAGCCTCATTGCTCTGTTGCTGCCAGAGACTCTGAAATGTCACTTGCCAGCAATGGCTCACTCATCTGCTTAGTAAGGCTGCAACACATGGAAGTAGATGAGGGAGATTCACTCGCTCTAAGGCTCCTTTCACACTGGGGTGGGAGGTGCGTCGGCGGTAAAGTGCTGCTATTTTTAGTGGCGCTTCACCGCCAATTTTGCGGCCCTATTCGGCCACTAGTGGTGCGGTTTTACCCCCGCTAGTGGCCGAAAAAGGGCTAAAAACCACCGCAAAGCGCCTGAGGCACTTTGCCGGCAGTATAGCTGCGGTGCCCCATTGCTTTCAATGGACAGGAGCGGTGGAGGAGCGGTAAACACATCGCTCCTTCACCGCACCAAAGATACGGCTAGCAGGACTTTTACCATCCTGCTAGCGCGCCGCTCCAGTGTGAAAGCCCTCAGGCTTTCACACTGGAGAAACAGCAGCCGCTGTTTCAGGTCTGTTTGCAGGCGCTATTTTTAGCGTAATAGCGCCTGCAAACCGCACCAGTGTGAAAGGGGTCTAACAGTCCTGATCACCAATGTCACTGGGAATGAAAGCTAGGGTAAATCCAAAATGTTGAGTTGCCACCAAAAGTGGAATAGAGGGATAGAGGGGTAATCTTCAAAATGATTATTATCTAGGGCTGGGTTCACACTGTGTGCAGAGCATCCCCATTCACAGTTTCATGTCTGAATAAGGTGCACATTTTTGGCTGAATTCAGACCTGAAACGGAGCCAAAGATGCACAGGACTCTTCTGCTGTGCGCTCCGCGACTTCCCCGGAGATGTGTGAACCGGCTTCATTGAGAGCCGGTCACACTCTCCCGTCATGTGAATTGGAATCCGCATCCAAATTCGCAATAGTGTGAACCCAGCCCAAGGGTGGATTTCCCTCTCATTGGAAAGATATCCTCTCAATTCCTCTTGAGTTCATGACCATGGTAAAATAAAAAATCCACAACATTGGTTTTAAACTTCCCCTATTCTCTTAAAAAATAAAAATTGGCTTTACATATACTTTAAAATACTTTATTGCTACATTAAAATGGAAACACTTACCTCTGGTGTAAGTTGATTAAATGCAGTTACAAAATGATCTGCAGCAGGGGCAACACCAACAAGGGCTGCAATCTTTTCTGGACGAGCCAGCGCAGCAAGCAACATTAGCCATCCTCCCATGCTTGACCCAACTAATATCTTAAATAAATAAAAAATAGGATTTTTATAACAGCTTACCTGTAAAATCCTTTTCTTGGAGTACATCACGGGACACAGAGCGACATAGTCATTACTAATGGGTTATATAGATACCGTCAGGTGCTGGCACTGGCAACTTCCAAAACCGGAAGTACCCTCCCCTATATAAGCCCCTCCCATCCGGGAGCACCTCAGTTTTGTAGCAAAGCAATAAGTGTCCCCAAAGAGGGGCGGGAGCTCTGTGTCCCGTGATGTACTCCAAGAAAAGGATTTTACAGGTAAGCTGTTATAAAAATCCTATTTTCTTTCTCGTACATCACGGGACACAGAGCGACATAGTCATTACTAATGGGATGTCCTAAAGCAATGCCCAATGAGGGGGGGGGATACACCATATATAAGCTGAGCGCTATCAGACATGAGGATCTTTTGTGGCCTGCAACACACTGCGCCCAAAGGCGACATCCTCCTGACTTCTAACGTCCACCTGGTAGAACCTAGTAAACGTGTGTACTGAAGACCATGTTGTGGCCTTACAGATTTGAGCCAGGGAGGCCTGGTGATGCACTGCCCATGAAGTTCCAACTGCTCTCGTGGAGTGCGCTCTAACTTTGAACGGAGGCGGTCTCCTTCTCAAGCCATAGGCTTGTATTATGACCTGTCGAATCCACCTGGCTAAAGTAGATTTTGACGCTGCCTGACCCTCTCTGGGGCCTTCCGGCAGAATAACCAAAGTATCCGTTCTGCGAATCTGAGCAGTGGCCTTTAGATAAGCTTTAACTGCTCTTACTACATCCAAAGAATGCAATAACTTTTCCTCTACCGAAGTAGGTTTGGGGAAAAAAGAAGGAAGAACCACATCTTGGTTCAAATGAAACCTCGATACCACCTTAGGAAGAAAGGCTGGATGAGGACGCAATACTACTCTGTCCTTATGGACAACCAGATATGGCTCCTTACAGGACATAGCTGCTAATTCCGACACTCTTTTAGCCGAACAAATGGCTACTAGAAAAATCAATTTCCTGGTGAGAAGCACCAAAGAAATATGATGTAATGGTTCAAATGGTTGTTTCTGTAGAACCGACAGAACCAAGTTTAGATCCCATGGACATATGGGAATATTAACCGGAGGACTAATATGCATCACTCCTTGTATAAAGGCTTTGACTAGTGAATGCGAAGCCAAGGGCCTTTGAAAAAATATTGACAAGGCCGAAATCTGACCCTTGATAGTACTCAAGGCAAGCTTCCTATCTACAGCCCACTGTAGGAAGTCCAGAATCCTACCTATTACGTACTTACGTGGATGCCATTTCTTGGCCTCACACCAGATGATGTACGCCTTCCAGATTCTATAGTAGATCTGCCTGGATACCGGCTTCCTGGCATTGATCATGGTAGATACCACAGGATTAGAGAGCCCTCTCTTTTTTAGAATGTGGGCTTCAATAGCCAGGCCGTCAAACCTAGGGCTGGTAAGGAAGGGTGGTATATCGGTCCTTGCGAAAGCAGGTCCGGACGACGTGGGAGAGACCAAGGACTCCCCACTGACATTTTACAATCTCCGCGTACCACGCTCTTCGGGGCCACGCTGGAGCCACCAGAATCACTGGTTCCTTTTCTACCCTGATTCTGCGGAGTCATCGAGGTAACCATTGTGGCGGTGTGAATGCATATATCAGCTTGAACTGATCCCAAGGGAACACTAGGGCATCCGAGCCGCAAGCTAGGGGATCCCTTGTCCGAGAGACAAACCTGTCCACCTTTGCGTTGAATCTGGATGCTAGAAGATCTACATCCGATGTTCCCCACCGCTGACATATTGTCCAGAAAACCTCGGGGTGAAGGGACCCTTCCTCTGGGCCTAATTGCTGGCGACTTAGAAAGTCCGCCTTCCAATTCTCCACTCCTGGAATAAATACCGCAGATATGGCTGGGACATATCTTTCTGCCCATTTCAGGATGTAATTTACTTCCCTCTGGGCTGCACGACTCCTGGTGCCCCCCTGATGATTGATATATGCCACTGCTGTGGCATTGTCTGATTGAATTCTGACAGGGGACCCTTGGAGTTTGGATGTCCATGCTACTAGGGCATACCGGGCTGCTCGTATCTCTAAGAGATTGATGGGCAGGGCCTTTTCTGCATCCGACCATCTGCCCTGGAGAGACCATTGCTCCAGTACTGCTCCCCAGCCTATAAGGCTGGCATCTGTAGTGACCACCTTCCAAGAAATCGGACTGAAGGATTTCCTTTTTTCCAGATTCTGGGGAACCAACCACCAACGGAGGCTCTTGCGAACGGAAGGGGACAAGGACATTGTAAGTCTAGGGCCTGAACTTTTTTGTTCCAGGCTGACAGTATGGCCCCTTGCAAATTCCTTGAATGGAATTGACCGTAGGGTACTGCTTCGAATGATGCCACCATTTTTCCCAGCAGCCTCATATACAGGCGTATGGAAGTCTGTCTTTTTTGTACCCACTAAGTGGATCAAATCTTTCAAAGACAACACCTTTCCTCGAGGCAAGAATATTTTTCTCTGGCCTGAATCCAACCTTAGCCCCAAGTATTCCAGACTTTTGACTGGTTTTTAGGGCTGACTTGTCTCGGTTGATAATCCAACCGTGAGATTCCAGATACTTGATTGTCTTGTGAACGACCACGTCTAGTTTTTTCACTGAGTGGTCTATCAGCAACAAGTCATCCAGATATGCCATTATCATTACACCTTGTGTTCTTAGATTGGCCAATAAAGGGCCAGAATTTTTGTAAACACTCGTGGTGCTGTGGCCAAACCGAAGGGTAAGGCTCTGAACTGAAAATGGCGCCCTTCTACTGCAAAGCGTAGAAATTTTTGGTGGACTGGAAAGATGGGAATGTGCAAATAAGCATCTTTGATGTCGATCGCGGCTAACCAATCCTCCCCTTGTAGGGCAGTGGCCACCGATCGGATCGACTCCATCAGAAAGTCCTGATATACAGGAATTTGTATAGCCCTTTTAGAATTAATATGGGCCTCCCGTCCGCGTTTGCTTCGGGACTGTAAAGAGGTTTGAGTAAAACCCGAACCCTCATTCTTCCAGGGGAACCTCCATAATTACTCCTTGGAGCAATAGTTGTTCTAGTGCCAACAGGAGGGACTCTCTCTTCCGGGGATCCCTTGGCACGTTTGACCTCAAAAATGGGAAGGAGGAGAGTCTTTTAACTCCAAACTGTATCCCAAACATACTGCGGAGAGCACCTATCTGTCTTGATCGTGTCCCGCCAGGTCTCTTGCGAACAACTGGAGTCCTCCCCCCACCCGACTGAGTGGGGGCTTCAATGAATTTAACTTTGGGGGAGGTTTTGTACCTCCCCTGACCCAAGGTTTCTCATTACCCTGCTATTGTCCCTGTTTTTTACCCCCGGGAATTGACCGAGGAGGCCGTCGGAACTGTTACACAGCCGATGCCCCAGGGACTGGAGAAGCAGGCCTCTTAAAGAGGGACCTCTAACTCTGTTTTTAACCGGCAAGAGCGTATTTTTACCGCTGGAAGTTTTCTGGATATATTTGTCCAGGTTTTCCCTGAATAAGCGTTCCCCATGAAATGGGACGCTAACCAGCCATTCTTTACAGGGAGCTTCAGCAGACCAGTTTTTGAGCCATAGGAGCCTACGCATATGTACTATAGACAGCGTAAGGCGGGAGGCCTGATGGACTGAATCCTTTATGGCGTCAACCGCAAAGCCTAAGGCTCTAGGTAGATCAGCTAGGGCAAAGCCTGCTGATCTGTCAAGTCCCTCAAGACCTGTTTCAACTGATCCTTCACTGCTTAGCAGACCCCAATAGCTGCTACTGCTGGTTGTGTCACCAAGCTTGCTGTAGAAAGAAGCAGATTTTCATAAGGACTCCAATCTTTTATCTATTGGGTTCTTGAACATTTAGACATTATCCACTGGACATGTGAGTGATTTATACATACAAGAGAAGGCTGCGTCCACTGTAGGGACCTTCCATTTTTTTTTGATGAACTTATCCTCCCTGGGATAGACCACCGGAAATCTCTTGGGGGAATAAATATTTTCTCAGGATGTTCCCAATCCTGGTAAATGAGCCCTTTCAGTAAAGGGTGAAGTGGAAAAGAACAGACAGTCTGGGGCTTCTAGCGACCCCAACGAGGATACAGTAGTGGTTGATGGTTCCGCAAGGTGCATTTTTAAATGCTGATCGGACCATGTTAGTCAGAGACTGAACCCATAATCTTTCAGCTTGAGATGCTGAGAAAAGGTTCCCCCACTGTTGATTCCTCTATAACAGAATCAACCTCATCCTGATCCCCTTCAGGCAGGTCGATCCCTGTATGGGACTGTTGCTCTGCTAACAGGCACTCTGAAGGAGGAGACGGAGATCGGGCGTGCTTTCCCTGACAGGGAGGCACCGATCAATGTTGACAATCTCTCTCTAATCCTCCCAGAGCTGAGGAAAAAACCTCCTCTGTTACATACACAGGAGCAGGTGAACTGAGGACAGCCACAGTACCAAGTACCCCTGCGGGGTCTCTACGGTCACTTACCTCTGAACTTCAGGGGAGACTGGTGCAGCAGAAGTATGCCCAAGATCCTCAGAGCCCGATGAGACCCCCTTTGCTAAAGTGCCTTTCTAGGGGATGCCTGCATCAACCGCCTCTATGTGCCTTTATATTGTTGCTAGCTCTGTCTGTGCACTTCAACAGCCAGCTATAATGTGCTTCAAAACACGCTGGACGCCCGCACATGCGCAGTAGCGCCGCGGCGCACACCTGAGCGTCATCCACCCGCTCCGCCCCTTTTTCCAGATAGCCTCTATGAATAGAGGCGCGTGCACGCGCACGCGCGCGGGCACGTGCGCCTTCGGCGCCTTTTTTGAAAACAACCAGGAGCTAGATGGGAGCCAGGGTCCCTTTGCCGCAGGGCCCGGGGATGGATGAGCGCAGCAACAGGGCAGAGGAGACAGCTTCCCAGCAGAGAACATACCAACTGCCTGGATTTAATTCTGGAAGAAAAAAATCCACATTACAAGAAAAAGAACCATAGCGGCCTCTAGTGTCTAACACAGGTACCGCGGTCTTACATTTTTTTTTTTTTTTTTTCTTGCCTACTATTAAAATTTTTACATTTTCTCAGTAGTAACAGGCATACACAGAATATTAGCGGGAATACCGTTAGGTAACAGACAGAAAGACAAATTAGGCTTGGGGGTCCCCCAATAGAACCAAGTTCCTGGGGGCCCCCACTTACCTGTTCCCCGCCGCAGGACTTTGTTTGGTCCACAAAAGCCCAAACTTCACCTATCACGGCAGGCATTGTAATCAAACCTTCAGGGACCGGGTTCCCAAGGATTCCACTCCCCTGGACCTGTATAGCACCCTGCACAGAAAACATCTTGGTCGTGGGTATGACCAGAGCTCTGGATCCCAGGGTCCAGCTCTCCTAAGAGAAGCATTACAGGCAAAACCTTGCTCTTCTCTGCAAGGCCCGGGTACCGACCGTTTAGCTATGAAGCTTTTTTGGTCGGATCCGGAATAGCTTACTGAGGCCCAAAAGAACCTGTACGCAAGCTCAGTGAAAAACACATGTTTCTTCTTGGCCAACACCTTAGACACTGGCAAAAAACTGAGGTGCTCCCGGATGGGAGGGGCTTATATAGGGGAGGGTACTTCCGGTTTTGGAAGTTGCCAGTGCCAGCACCTGACGGTATCTATATAACCCATTAGTAATGACTATGTCGCTCTGTGTCCCGTGATGTACGAGAAAGAAATTACTACTGTAATACAAACACAGTACATACAAAATCTAAACAGAATCCCACCCTGATAAAAGCAGAACTAGTTTGCCAATCTTGGATCTTACTGCCACTCCTCTTTCAGGTTGAATGATGGCAACATCATTCAACCCAATTCCTGTGTGCCCAGGTTGTCATGGAAATGCTCTCCTTGAAAAGTATCACCATATCAGCCTGAGTTCGCAGCACAATATGTCAGGAAGCAATGCAGACGTCATAACATGTGCACTGCTCTCTGCAGTACCAAAGACTGCCCCACTGCTGGGCAAGAGGTGAAAAGAATGAGGACTTGTGGCTATGGATGAACTCTGGCTTGGTGTGAATTTGAGTTCAAACCACACCCGGGAGAAAGCAGTCACTCCTGTACACTGCCATCCAATCAACTATGGCAAGGGCATTCTACTAGCTGAATGTACAAAAAGGAATGGGTTTGCTTGCGACATCATTGACTTAATATATCACAAGCATCTCGGCCCCCACCTTCCCGCTTTGTGTATGGGTTGCTGTGGGCTGGGGAATGCCCTGGCTGCGCGTGATTGGGTGGCAGTGGACAGAAGTGACAGTTTCTTTCCAGGTTTGGGCTGAACCCAAGTTCACATCAAACCTGAACGCATCCTCACTTGTGATCAACAAGAAAAAAAAAAAAAAAAAAAAGTGTAAATATTTTAAACTTTTTTAAAACCACATGCTGGTCATTGTACGTCGGCTTTTACATTAATTTCTTGTGTACTGAACACTGCTGCCTGTTTGCAGGAGGAACCGTTGTATAAAAAGTCAACATACACAGGTTTCATCAAACTCCTTATAACCATACAACAAACAACATAGCTGCTCTATCGTTTCTTCAAATACAAACTGAAGCAATTCATTAGTTACTTGGTCTAGTCTGTTTCATAACTGGATTATCTCAAAGGGCTGCATGCTTTTCAAACACAGTGTTGTAAAATATTTGTTTTTAAAGAATACGATTTTATTGAACTGATTTAATCATCAAGCACTAGAGTTGTAAATTATTATTTGAAAAATAAAGATTTTAGAGAAGAGATTCAAAATATAAAAAAAAACAAAAAAACTTTTTTTACTGTAATGTGTAAAAAGCAAAACATTTAAATATATTGATCTTTGCTGAACTTTGGTACACCGGTGAGGAAACGGTCCCTCTTTGTTTGGCATATGTAGTAGAACACACAAATCGATCTATCCATTAGCCAGCAAAGGCAGAAATCATACAGACTAAGAAGTACCTAGACCCCAACATGATGTTTTACCTGGGGTCCTTCGGCCACGTCATCCAGAATAGAAAGTACATCTTTCTTCCATCTTCCTATTGTACACTCTTTTATGCTTCCTTCTGAACCGCCACATCCTGTGTAATCAAACCTGAAAATGAAAACAAGGTGTGTGCTTGAACAAGAAATAAAGCATATCCTGTAAATTCTGAAAACGTAAAAAAAAAAAAATAGCCAACACAAAAGACCCCGAAGTCTATTTGGCAACCTCTTCCTAGAAAGCTCACAAATGCTTCCTTTAGCTGGCCATAGGCAGTTTGAATCTCAGCCGATTCAGCAGGAACCGGCCGAGATTCGAACCATGTATGGGCAGGCTGAATGTACACAAGTTGATCAAGAATACAATGGCTCTGAGGGAGGGATTCCCTGTCAACACTGTCTGTTCATGGGGGAAATCAAGACATTTTCTTTTATGGCCAGACTAAAGCCGTGTACACACGATGGACTGTTTTCATCAGACAAACCGATCGTGTATGGCCCCATCGGTCTTTTTTCCCCATCTGTGTTTAAAAATAGAACATGTTTTAAATGTATCCGATGGTTAAAAAACCGATAGTAATTTGCTATCGTCTGTGGGGAACTCCATCGGATAAAAAACCCATGTATGCTCAGAAGCATTGAACTTAAATTTTTCTCGGCTCAGAGTGTTTTACGTCACTGCGCTTAGAACGGTCGGTTTTTTGACTGATGGTGTGTAGGCAAGACTGATGGAAACCATAGGAAATCCGATCGTGTGTACAGGGCTTTACTATCCAATAGGAGAAAAAAAAAAAGCAGTCTTATTTTTTTTAACCGCTTGTCAACTATCATTACACTGCGGTAGGGCTGCACGAATGTCCGCCGGCCACCCGAGTTCGCTCCTCAGAGAGCCAGAACAGGATCTGTCTATGTAAACAGACAGATACCCGTTTGGACAGGGGAGTAGAGAGATCTGCTGTTCCTAGTGATCAGGAACAGCAATCTTTCTCCTCCTCTAGTCACTACACTACCCCCCGCCTCCCCCCCAGTTAGAAACACCTCCCTAGGGAACACTTAACCCCTTGATCGCCCCCTAGTGTTAACCCCTTCCCTGCCAGTGACATTTATACAGTAATCAGTGGCCATTTTTAGCTGTGATCACCGCATACATGCAACGGTTCCAAAAGTGTCCAATCTGTCTGCCGCAATGTCACAGTCCCGCTAAAAGTCACAGATCGCCGCCATTATCCCCTATTTTGTAGATAAGATAAACTTTTGCACAAACCAATGAATATACGCTTATTGCGATTTTTTTTAACCAAAAATATGTAGAAAAATGCATGTTGGCCTAAAACTGATAAATATTTTTTTTTTGGGGGGGGCGGCGGTATTTATTATAGCAAAAAGTAAAAAAAAATTAAAAATATTTTTTTTTTAAATTGTCGCTCTTGTTTATAGCGCAAAGAATAAAAACCGCAGAGGTGATCAGATACCACCAAATGAATGCTTTGTTGGAAAAAAAAAAAGGGGACATAAATTTTGTTGTTTGGGTACAACGTCGCTTGACCGCGCAAGTGTCAGTTAAAGTGACGCAGTGTCATATCGCAAAAAATGGCCTGTCATTAAGGGGGCAAAGCCTTCCTTTTTTTTACTTTATATATTCTTTATTACAAAAAGAGGATCTAATTAAAATACATACATTTTTATTAATATAAACACATTACATAGATTTTAATGTACCCACTATAACCATATCCCACCCTCCCCTCCCCCCTACACCCCCCCGCGACTTATTTATACTTCAAACACAAATTCTGCAACTACTACAGCAATATCCTTTTTTCCCTCTCCCTCTTACAACTCCTACTTTCCAATTGAGTTTGTCCAGCTTATCCATCATATACAGCTCTCTTTCTCTATTTGCTCTTGCTCTCCCCTCAGGCTGATCTCTAGTTCTCAATTTGTATTCCTCTCCCCTTTCTAGGGTGGGCACCCCATTCTGCTCAGCCAGGGCTCCCAAAGTAATTTGAATTTGTTAAAGTTGCCACCTCTGGTTAGAGCTACTTTTTCTTTCCACACTGTCGCGGTTATTACATTAACCCATTCCGCCGATGGAGCTTTCTGAGATTGCCAGTTTTGTGCTATCAGTTTTCTGGCCTGGAACAGACACCTTATTGCCACTATTGTAATGCCCTTCTGCTCATGCCTCTCTTCTATACAACCTAATAAACATACCCTGGCCTCCGGTTCCAGAGCAATCCCAAAGGTCGTATTTATGATATCCAATACCTTAACCCAGTATCTATACAACTTCGGGCATTTCCACATCATTTATCATCTGGCTTCCTTCCAAACCTGTGTAGTCTCATTGGGGTGTAGGAAACTATGCACTAGAAACAGGTGGGACACTCTCTGTGACGGGGAAAGTGATACAGATTTCCCTAGCTCCAAAATCCATTCCCATTGTTCCGTTATCGGTCCTATATCCTCCTCTCATTTTTTTTTTTTTCCCCACCCTCTCTCTCTCTCACTCGATATAGAGCCACTACTAATCTGCGTATATAATTCTGAATAAGGCCTTTAGAGATTCCTGACCTAATTAGCCGTTGAAGGTGGGGGATTTTTTGCCATCTTACCGGATGGGTTTTGAATTGGGCTTGAAAAGGCATGTCTAATCTGCAAGTAGGTATAAAACAAGGAATTTGGGATAGCATACTCTCTGCTTAGTTCTGAAAAGGATGTCAATAAATTACCTACGTATAAATTGCGCCAATCTGGTTATACCTAGTCTTTCCCATTCTTTTAAACTTCCCCATAGCTAGCATTTCTCGCAGGTGTTTGTTTTCCCAAAGGGGGAGTATTCCGTTGGTCCCTTCTACCCCAGTGCTAACTTTCCTGCCTGCCATATTCTTGTAACCATCCTTAATGTTGGATTCTTGACAGGGAAGGAATCGACCTCTAGGGCTTCTATTATGGAGTTATGTGGGGCCCCTCCATTAACATAATTTTCCCACTGGCACTCCCTCCTCCTATGATACTCCCCCCCCAGGTGCTGCAGCTGCGCCGCTAAGAAATAGCTACGAGGGTGTGGGACGGCCAAACCTCCCTTATTTGTTGGCAATTGTAGTGTTGCGAGACTAATCCTCGCCTCTCCCTTCTTCCAGATTAATTCCCTGAAGAGGGTCTCAATTTTTTTAAACCAAACTTTACCTATCCCCACTGGAGAACTATGGAGAACATAAAAGCAGCTGTGGCATCCAGATCATCTTAATTAAATTGCTTTGTCCAGCCACCGACAGAGGAAGCCATCCCCAAATGTCAACTTTACGTTTAAACTTAACTAAAAGTGGCACTAAATTATCACTAATGTATTGTTCTGGGTCTCATGTTACCACTTATCCCCAGATAATCCATTTTCTCCACTATTTTTAAATTGGGGGATTCCTGTAACTATGGTATTGCCTACTAGATCTACCGGCAGAAGAACAGACTTTTCCCAGTTTATCACCAGGCCCAAAAATCGTCTAAATGTCTCCACGGTCTTCACTGCCGTTTTTAAGGATGTTGTAGAGTCCCCCAAAAAGAGGAGGACATCATCCGCATAGAGTGCAGTTTTTTCCTCCCCTACTCTTCTCTGGAATCCCTGTATGCCCCGTGTTGTTCTGATCGCAATTGCTAGTGGCTCTATTGCCAAGGCAAAAAGAAGGGGGGGACAAAGGACATCCCTGCCTCGTCCCCCTTTCTAACCTAAAAGTCTTTGAAGCAAAGCCTTCCTTAAGTGGTTAAACAACTTCTGCATCTGGCTGTCCTTACTGCTATAATCTGAATAAGCCCACAAAATTCCATCGTGCAACCTGAACAGAAAATAGATGGAATGGATGAATAAATTTCTGCTGCATGTCAAAACTTGCCTGTCATAATCAAAGTGATTATTTAGTTCTACAAGTCTTCTACTTCAATAAGCAATGCACAACTCCAGGGATGAAATGCTGTTAACACACTTCAGGAAACACTGCAACAGTGCCATGTCAGCAAGCAACTTGGTTTGACATAATTTGATTACCTCTTGCCCCTAGCCCAAGTAGGACACTCAGACTGCCTCTGGGGAGGGCTGTAGTCTCTTTCCAATCTTTTTTGTGCAATTTTATTCCCTCAAAACAAGACCTTATTTCACACGTATTTCTCACTGTAGGGGTATAGATCAGAGGTGATAATTCTGACTGATTAGAAGTAAGATTAATTAGAACGCAGTAGTCCCACAATCTGCAGAACAACCTCACGTGGATGGCAACAGATTTCCCATGTTTGCTGAACCATAGGATTGGGAGTTTTTAGTTCAAGACAACCAGGCTGGCCTTGCACAATCAGGCAAAAACCAGGAAAAGACATTGATTTATTCCTCTCCAATCTCAGCATCAACCCCTAAAGTATTGCCAAAGCATGCCTTAAAATTAGAAGCCGAGTTGGGGTGCCTATTGCAATCAGAGGACCTAAAGCGCATTTGATTACCAACCTCAGAATGTTCCACAACATTCAGCAGCATTGGTAAACTACAAACCTCTAAAAAGGTGGTAGTAATACAGTACTACCACCAGCCCGGTTTTCAAGAGTGCTCATAACTGCAAATAAGTCTGTCCACATCCGGTGGGCCTGCGCTAAAGTATAATGTTTTTGACCCCAGTGTATCAAAAAATCTATACAGCGACTAGTAGGTAAATTTCTAAACCTCATGAATACCAACCTGTGTAGAACTCTGCATCACCAGGCTTTTTTTAGTTTTTGATTTTACATCATTTGTTTTAAAACAAAAAAAACTTTTTGTCTTTGAAAGAATATTAAAAGAATCATAGGGTTTTAAAAACTTTTCAAAGAAAAAAGTTTTGAAAACAGCTGATGTATTGCATTTCTTGAGGCTTTAAATTGCCCCCAAAAAATTGCATATAGTATACAGTGCAGCAGTCAGAGTGCAAGGTTCAGGCATAAGTAATGCACAGAACAGTTTGCAGATTTCATTTATAAGCAGCAAGCAACCCCTTAGAGCCGGTTCACACAGGGGCGGCACAACTTTGGGGGCGACTCGGCAAGGCGATCTCAAGGCAACTTGAGAGGCGACTTGCAAAATGACTTCTGTATTGAAGTCAATGCAAGTCGCCCCCAAAGTCGTACAAGAACCTTTTTCTAAGTCAGAGCGACTTGCGTCGCTCCTATTAGAACGGTTCTATTGAATAGAGCGGAGCGCGACTTGTCAGGCGGCTGAGTCGCCTGATGAGTCGCCCCTGAGTGAACCGGCTCTAATGATGGTGGTAAGTGTTCCTTTAAATGTTGGTGATCAGTGGTGAGTGTCCCATACCACTGGTGGTCAGTGGCATTTTTTCCCCCTTAAAGTGGTTGTAAACCCACTTTGACATCTTGCACCTACAGGTAAGCCTAGATCAAGGCTTACCTGTAGGTGCAAGAAATATCTCCTTAACCTACACGGTTAAAGAGATATATTTGCTGAAAACACAGCACAGATGTCTATGGCGCCGGCTGCATGAATGGGATCATGCCGGTTTTCTCAATGGGATCATGCCGGCCCCGCGCTCATGCGTGTGACGTCATCGGCTCTCCGGCCAATCACAGCAAGAAGCTCAGAGGGGACATGTTCGCGGAGGAGAACTTCGGGGGCTTTGATTTCAGGCAAGTGCCACATAATGAGCTAGTTATGCATACTAGCTCATTATGCCTGTCTCTTGCAGGGGTTCGTTTTACAGAAAAACTTTTAGAGGGTTTACTTCCTCTTTAACACTGGTAATCAGTCCATATGCCCCCTTGTGTGTCACATTGCTGCTCAGTGATCAATGTCTGCCCATCCTTAATGATTAGGGTTTCCCTCTTTGGTTCGTGGTAAATGGGAGCAGTTTTTCCACACGAGATCAGAGAGGAGATCACAAGCAGTAGAAAAACCGGAGTTAGACTTACTGGTAACTCTTTTTCTAGGAGTCTTCCAGGACAGCCTCTGTTATTGTGTTTCCTGCCGGACGGGAAGGAGCATGCTAAGGAACCACCACCACAAAGTCCTTTTGACCTTGGCTGAAAGGGGCATAGGTTGATCCAGGCTTTCTTTTCTGCCATCCCAGTGACTCAACATGAGACCCTGTAGAGGGCGCTGATGAAGCCTTGCCCACGGAACTGCTGGGAAGCAGGACGACATCAAACCCAGCACCCTCATAACTTCTCTGATCAGGGCTGATTGGATAGAAGCAGGGCTACTGCCTGATCCACCTTCAGAATCTTTTCCCTGGGGAGAAAGACTTTCATCTCCACTGAAGAGATTCTGTATGCCAAGTATAGGATCTCCTGAGACGGGGTTCAGCTGAGATTTGTCCTGGTTGATCAACAACCCCAGAGAAACTAGGAAACTCTTGGCCTCCTGTAGGTCCTACTCTAGTTGATGAAAAGATGGGGCGACAAACAGGAGCTCACCGTAATAGCTTTGACTCTCAGCGGGGCCAGGGCCTCTGCTAGAACCTTCGTAAAGATTCTCGGCGAAGAGGACAGACCGAAAGGCAGTGCAGAACTTCAGATTCTATCTGTACTGCCAACCTTAGGAAATTTTGGAATTCCTGATGTATGGGGATATGCAAGTAGGCATCCCTGAGGTCTACTGTGGCCATAAAACTGCCTGCGAACAGGAGGTTGGACACAGAAAACATTGACTCCATCCTGAACCGTTTGTACTTTACAAACTTGTTCAGGGGATGGAGATTCAGGATTAACCTGGACTTCCCAGAAGGTTTTTTCACAACAAACATGTGAGAATATACCCCCTGACCTTGCTCCATCTGGGGCACCTGAATAAGGACTCTTTGATCCACTAGATCCCCTAACAACAGACCCATAGTCTTTGCTTTTTCCCGGTCTCTGGGCAGCTGGAACTGAATCGAACTCCAATCTGTAACCGTTCCTTATGATGTCCAGAATGAACGGGCTTGGAGTCGAATTGGTCCATTGTGGGAGGAACTCCCCCAGTCTCCCTCCCACTGGGACACAGGAGTCACTGGGGTTTAGGGGTGGTTTAAGGAGGATTAAATAAGATTCCTCCTCTTCCACGTCCCTTATGGCCCGTCCAATGTTTCTTGGGACGGCCATCCCTTTCCTGTTGCCTGGGGCCACGAAAAAAAAGGTTGTTCTCGTTTTTCTTCTTTTCAGGAAAGGCCTTCTTCCTATCCCGAGTTCTTTCCAGTGCTTCCTGTAGGCCTGGTCCAAACAGGTGGTCACCCGAAAAGGGTAACCCACAAAGCTTAAGCTTAGAGGCAGAATCGCCTGTCCAGGTTTTTAGCCATACCACCCTTCTAGCTGCATTAACTAGTGCGGCCGACCTCGCTGCCATTTTAACAGACTGTGCGGAGGCGTCTGCCAGAAAACCCACCGCTTTGAATAGTAAGGGGAAAGATTTCAACAGCTGCTGTCTAGATGTACCAGCAGAAATGTGGGATTGTAATTGTGTGAACCAGCACTCCAGATTTCTGGCCACACAAGTGGCTGCAAGGACTGGCTTCAACCCTATTGAAGAGGCATCCCAAGCCCTCTTTAGCAGCACATCCCCCCTTTTATCCAAGGGATCTTTGAGCGACCCCAGGTCGTCAAAGGCCAAATCTGTCCTTTTAGATACTTTGTCTAATGGTGCATCCAATTTAGGAATCTTATTCCAATGATGAGAAGCATCTGCTTCAAAAGGGGAACCTCCGCTTGAGACCACCAGAAAAGAATGGCCTCTTTTCTGGCTGTTCCCACTCCAGCAAAATCGACTCAGAGTTTTATGTACGGGAAACACCCTGGCTTTCTGTGCACTAGACCCCTGATACATCAGGTCGTGCTTGGAGAGTTGGACCTGCTCCTCAAGGATTTCTAATGTGTCATAAATCACTTTCAACAAATCCCCCACATCATCCAGAGATAAATTTGTATCTGGACCCCCTGGAGGAATCATCCTCCCCCTCAGAGCCAGAAGCTGAATCCGCCTGAGAAGAGGCTAGCGATTTTGGTACCCTCTCCCTATCCACCTCCTCCTGACTGGGCTCAGACAGGGAGGGCGCACTGGCTGCTCTGGACAGGGAAGAAGAGGGACCCTGCATCCTGTCCATCATTCCTTTGAATGATTGAAATGTGGATGCCAACTCGTCCTTCACTGACGTCAGGATTTTGTGACACTCTGCCACAGAGTCATCCTTGACGAGGCTGCTGACACAAATAGGGCATAGTGGCTTCTCCCAGTTAGAGCCTAACTTAGCCCCACAAACGGCACACTTTTTCCTAGGCGGCTGCATATGGGTCTTGTCCTGGGCTTTAACCTGAAGGCCAAACAGAAGAGAAAAGGACAAAAATTTTTTATCAGTATGCCTCCCTGACCCACACCACCACTGTGCTAGGGTCAGCCTAGGAAGTGCCCAGCCCATCACCTTAGATTCCCCACCCAGGGAGGGAGTACAAAGGTCTCAAAGAGCCTGACCCCCCAGTGTAAGTAGTGGTCCACCCTCACCACCTTACCTGGGAGGTGCCGGAGCCTGCTGAACCGGAGTCTATTGCTTGTACTGCTGCCTCCATGGTTCCCGGTGCTTTGCATGGCGTTGCCGAGCCTCCTCACCGCTCCGGATGCCTGCTATAAACCCCTGCGCCCAAAGGAGACTGGAACTGTGTCTCAGGGCGCCCTTTGATGACGCGGTTCCGCCGGAAGTCGTCGTCACTTCCGCCCGCTGGAACGCAGAAGCCCCGCCCCCTGGTGCCGTACCCAGACGTGTCAGCTGAATCAGCAAGCGCCTCTCACCCGCCGGCCAGGACACAGAAGAACCGGAGTCCACACACAGGTACCGGTGCTTTACAGGGCTTGGGGTCCGTGGTCAAAAAAGGTCCTGCTCTCTCTGAGCTAATGGCAGCGGTGGGGCTGGCAACCTCGCTCTTCCCCAATAGGACAGAGGGGTGCCCAGGCAGAGGAGAGTCAACGCCAGGGGCTCTTCCCAGGACAGTCCTGAGAAATGGAGCTCCCTTAGGTTCCTTAGCGTGCTCCTTCCCGTCTGTCAGGAAACACAATAACAGAGGCTGTCCTGGAAGACGAAAGGAGAAAATGAAACGATTGGCAGCAGTGGAAGGGACCAGGCTCTCACAAGCTGTGTTTACATTTGTAAAAAATGTGATCAGCCATCTCAAGGCACAAATACACTCAGGTCAGCTCTGTACCTTTTGTCTGTGATTAGAACTGTCTAAGGCTGGATTCACACTAGGGCTGGGAAAAAAATCGATTTTAATCTTGAATCGAGTTTTGAGTTCAAATCGATTCAGATTTTGAAAAAAAAAAAAAAAAAAAACGATTTTTTTTAGATTTTTTTTTTTTTTTTTATTAAAAAAAAAATTAAATTTTTTTTTTCCTTCAAAGTTTCCGTAGCAGGGCTGCAGGGGGCGTATCCGAAATGGCACTGGGCGGCGTTACCCCAATTACATCTCCTCGCCGTAGTAATGTAACACTAACTAACCGCAAGCCGCCGTCTGCCTACCTGATCAGCGTGTCATGCAGACAGACGGCGGCCATTGCAGTGTTCAAAAGCCGTGCCTCCCGAGTCCTCGTCGTCTGTGATAGGCGGAACACACAATTTCACAGCAGGCAGTGTTCAGCCTATCACGGACATCCTCTCATCCTCGTCTGTGTTATGAGGATGAGCGGATGTCCATGATAGGCGGAACACTGAATGCTGGGAAATTGAGTGTTCCGCCTATCACAGACGAGGAGGAGGCGCGGCTTTTGAATACTGGAATGGCCGCCGCTGTAGCAGTAAAATCCGTATCCCATGAAAATCTGCATTAGGTACGGGCACAGTGATTGAAGCACGGGCACAGTGAGGCACGGGCACAGTTCAATTCAACTAAGAGTAACCTCAAGATTTTTGGTTGTATTATTAGCTAAATCCAAATACAGTATTAATAATTTGGATGTTTAACAATCTTTGTTGCACACGGCACACTGACTTTGAAGTTAGAGAAAGGGTTTGCCTTTGAAATTTTGTTTGTTGATGCACTTCAATTAATAAAAAAAAAAAAAAAAAATCGAATATCGAGTTTTTTATATAAAAAAAAAAAAAAAATAAAGAAAAAAAAAAATTTTAAAATAAAAAAAGCAGATTTTTTGGGGGGGGGAAATCGGCCAGCCCTAATTCACATCTTTTTGTGATTCTTGCATTTTGCAGATTTGTACTACAGCCCATTTAACATGGTTTCCTATGGAACACGTTCTGTAGTGCAAATCTGCAAAATGCAAAAAGCACTTAAAATGCATAGGTGTGAATCCAGCCTAAAGACAGTTTTTATTACATACTTTTTGACGAGCGTACTGGCTCATGCCTAGTTCTTGCAGTGCCATTTATAAACGGCACTCCAAGAACAGACATCTCCCCAGCAATTTTTTTTACAATGCACCCATAGCAGGTGGTAAAGAACGAAATAACGCCCTTCTGAAAAAAAAAAACACACCATGGAGTGCACCAAACAACAGTTTTGCCTGATAACATATAAACGTAACAGCCAAAATGTCATATCACAGGTGAAACTGATAGTTCTTCCCTTTCTACAATGCAAAAGCAGTGCATCTCAAACCATGGTACCGATTAGCAATATTAAATGATACCCAAATTCCAAGAAGTCTAGACACCCTTAATTGAGCATTATCTTCCAGATAGTTTAATCTTGGTTCTTTGACTCTAGACTGGCAAAATACAAAGTCTACATCCTTCTTTGGATTTTTCTTCCCCCATAGAAAAAGACCCCCACAGGCCATTTCCCCTTTTTGTCTTCTTTTTCTCTCATAGCCACCTCTCCATCTTTTCCTTCCCCTTCTCTCCTACCACTCCCTTCTATTTTAACCCACCTCTTAAAACTACAACACCTTTGGCCTAAGCCCTGATGACCTGCCTATTCTCGGGCACCACCCTTTTGTAAACTATGCTCTTGTTACATATATTATATAGCAGGGGTCACCAATCCCTGGGTCATAGACCGGTACTGGTCTGTGGCCTGTTGAGGGCCAGGCTGCGCAGTGGGACGACCGCGGTCCCTACAGGACTATCGTAGACCTTGGTTGCCACTCACCTCCTGCTGTGTGACCATGTATCTTATTCTGGGTTTCCCTATCAGCAGGGCAGGGGGGAGGAGCAGGAGATCAGCTCTGAAGAGTGAGAGTCTTTCATATTAACAAATGGTTAACATGTTAACAGGTAGGACTGTGCAGGGGGAGACAGACTAAAATGGGGCACTGATGGAGCAGTAAGAGATAAAAGGGGGGGGGGGGAACATGACTGCAAGGAGCACTGTGACAGGGGGGCTGTGATTGCAAGGAACACTGTAATATAAAAAGGAGACTGCAATGTAAAGGGATGCTGAAATTATTACAGTGCAGCCCCCCTCACACCCCCATGCCCCTTTACAGTGCAGCCCCCCCCCCGTTACATCACCGTGCCCCTATACAGTGCAACCCCCCCCCCCATTACATCACAGTGCCACTTTACAGTGCAGCCCTTCCACCGTTACATTACCGTTTCCCTTTACGGTGCAACCCCCTATTACATTAATGTAAAGGGTACTGAACTGTAATATGAAAGGGAATGAAGGACACCGTGGGACTGCTTTGAAGTGGGGACTGTGGACACTTTAAAGGGGGGTTGTGGTGTGAAGTCCCCAGAAAAATTTGGGCTGTTACGAAACTGGTCCCCGATACCAAAAAGGTTAGGGACTGTTGCTATATAGCACAGGTGTCAAACAAGGCCCGCTGGCCAAATCCGGCCCTCCAGGCCATTTCATGTGGCCCTTGCATCTCTCCTGCAACTGCAGGAGAGCTCCAGCCCTCCTCTGGTCCTACTCCAGACCCTTACTTTCAAGCAATGTATCCAGCTTGTTCCCAGCAGCAGCATAAGGAAAGGGAGTGCACTGTGATGTATGGGAGACTCAACTTCTGATGGTGGGGTGGCTCTTGACATCCAATGTAAATGGGAGGGAATGCGCTGGACATCTAATGTTACAGATACAACCGGCCCTTTTGAGGGCAATCATAATGCTAATGGGGCCCACAATGAAATTGCATTTGACACCCCTGCTATATAGGATTTGATTGCTAAAATATTGAATCTGCAGGCATTATATGCATGCAACGCTTGACCCCTGAACTAAATCTGTACTGCCAAGCTTCTATCTTGAACCAGTCAGAGCAGCCTTAGCAACAGACTTTTATCATGTTACTATTTTTTGTTTGGTAAATGTCTGCGTTCATTAAAATAAAAGAAGCAACACATTTATTTAAAAAAATAAACACCACTGCACCAGACAGCCTAGGTAAAAACCACCTTGATGTGTATTGAGTACGCTATCAAATAAATGACAGAACGGCAGGAATAACCAGTGCATTAACAAAGACAAGTCCTAAAATGTGAGCATTAATGTTAGTTACCGGATGAACGAGTGACCCAGGGATTTGCAGAAATCTTCGAGTGCCATTGCTTTATGACCATTCATGTCTGATAAATAACCAGGCAAAAAAATGACTCCAGGACTTTTGCCTTTATGCTTGTGGTAAGCCAATTTAGGTAAATCTTGTCGCACTAGAAGCTGAGCCGATGACTTTAACCTGCAAGCTTTAGTGGAAGAAAAACTGTTAGGTAAAAGCATAATCCAAAATTACAGCCAATTCATCAAAATCTTTTTTTTCCCCCCGGTAATGAAAAGCTTATTTAATGCAATCAAAACAATCAGAGGACACAGATAAAGAGGACTGAATTTACAAGCATATAACTTTAGCCCTTGTACCTCAATCAACCATTCATGAAAAATACAGATGTGTATATAAGGTTAGTTAACAATGTTTCTGGGTCTGCCGACTGTGTTCACATGCAGTTTTCTTCTTCTGCTTCTACATTTATATGTTCAGAATGAATTGCCAAGGATTATGGCAGATTTACTTTGTTTTAGTGCCAGTTCACACTTGTGCGATGCGAGAACCCTGCGAATTCACTGTGTGTTCCCGCATCGCACCCGACTCGCAAGGCAGTTCACACTGCCATATGCAAACTGCGGGGAGTGTCTATACAATTTTAATGACACTCCCATTTCAGCTTGCATATCACACTGCGAACTGAAAGTTTGGACATGAATCAAGTCGCATGGGAGTGAACACCTATGCGATCCGAGTTTGGCTGAATTTGCATCGCATTCGGACCATACTATCTGTATGGCTGAAATTGCATTGTACGGACATCGCATGTGATTTTCACTACAGTGCGGTGCGAATCACACACTGGTGTGAACGTGCATCTAATCTCAAAGTTTAGCTTTAAAGTAATTTTATATGAATCAAGTACTTTAACTTGAATGTAACACAGATTTTCAAATTTTTGATTTTATTTCTCCATCCTTGAAATCGGGGACCTCTGCCTTTCAATATAGATGCTAAGCTGATGTCTCTGATGCTTCAAAATGTTTTGTCAAGCCTTTCCAAGCTTGGCTATTGTGTCGTTGTGGGAATGTTTGGATTATTACGCCTGTGTTTGTATTCTTCATGCAAATAGGAAAGAAAAAAAGGCTACAAATATCAGCTGAGAAAATCTGGAGCACAGTTTTGCCAGGGGCAACAGAACTCAATTTAGTTTCAAAGATGGATAAAATGTTGAGGCTCCAATTTTTTAAGGCAAATGTAATTCTGCTTAACATACCATCCCTTATTGTATTTCACTGGACATTATTATATAACATGGCATTGTCAAAATTGCACTCATATCATTTCACCGCACAGATACCATCATCATTATTAGCACACAAACAGAACACAACTTACAATTCCTACCAATTCTAAAAGATAAAACTGTATTAAGTTAAATAACAAATATTTGTAAATCTTAAAATGATGCTTTTTTGCAAAATGGTGAAAATCAAAAGGCACACAAATTTGTGCACAAAATCCGAACACCTACCCATTGGGGAAATGTCTGCACCACACTGCTGTGTGTGCGTATTGCATTAGTGTGCATTATGATAAAATGATGCGTAGTACACATGTACAATTTGTGTGGGTTCCTGGTTCACACCTACAGTATGTTGTGCAGATATTAATGTGCATTTTCACGTGGGTTAAATTAGCACAGCCCATTAAATTTGAATTGGCTGCCCAACACAGAAACTGCAACAAAAAAGGCGCATGCACCCTGTTTAAATGCAGCACACCATACTGCATGGCAGAAAGTCGCCTTGCGTTATGGTGCACTGCATCACATATGCATTGGGGTGCCATAAACAATGAATGGCAATAAAGCTCACCAACAAGAAAAGGCTTTTTTGTGCCATGCAGAAAACATTACAGGTGAGGGGGGCTTAGGGAAATATCAAAAGGTTGGACAGCAGACTCATAACATTAGACTTTTAAGATATAGAAAAAAAATTGAGGACAGAGTCCTCAATCTCCTTCTCCTCTGTAGCCCTACACTTACTACTTAACAGAAAGGGCCAACTTTACGGTTTAGTTTTTTATTAATTCATTCAAGTATTTTTTTCCCCCCCCAAAAAAAAAAAAATCGTGTTTAAAAGACCGCTGCAGATATTGCAACAACTGCCATTTTATTCTCTAGGGTCTCTGCTAAAATATATATATATATAAAATATATATTTTTTATTTTTTGGAGGTTCCAAGTAATTTTCTAGCAAAAAATATAAATTTTAACTTGTAAGCAAGAAGTGTCAGAAACATGTTTAGTCTTCAAAAGGAGGTTGTAAAACTAAAAAAATAAAAATACATTTTATATATGTGTATATATAGGCCGCGTTCACATGATCGGTCCGACCTATTCACCTTTATGGAGCAGCAGATGTAAACAGACTTGTGTCTGAATAGAAAGGGATCAGAGTAACCATAGAGTAGAGTGGGACCAGTCATCCTCCTGCTCCGCTCATTGTGGCCCGCGACCAGTTAACAATTCGCTTAAGTGGCCCTCGCTCTTCAAAAGGTTGGGCACCCCTGACCTACAGGTAAGCCTTTACTTCCTCTTTAAGTGGTTAAGCTGACCTCATATACAGACTGAAGTTAATTTCTTTGATCTAAAAGAACTAAATTATACTTTGTTAATAGTTATATCCCAGCGCTGACAATGTTGTGATAAACTTGTCAGGCTGACTGTTTTTTTTTGGGGGGGGGGGGGGGTTTGAGCTGTGAGCAGAGAACTCTCTGCACTGAATCGAGGAAATGCTGTGTTAAGATCGTGAGGGGGGGGGGGGTTTGAATCGAGATTGCGATTTTTTTTTGAACGATTAATCGTGCAGCTCTAGTACACATGCATGACATGGCATGGCATATTTTTCTATGCACACCAGTGAGGAATGCAGCTGATGCAAGTCCTACAGAGCAGGTGGGCCAAGGTGTAAAATATTTTTCTAGGTATGCCACATTCTGTATTGCTTTATTTAAAACTCTGAACAATTTCTGTGATTCCTGTGCTGACTCCGCCTCCTGTACTGACTCTGCCTCCTCAACCTCCTCTTCTTTGTACATCAGAAGGCAGGCTCTGTGAAATGTGTGACACATCAGTGCCTACTCACAGGGCATAGTGAATATGTGTCCCAGAATTCAAAGAAGTAAATGTATGAGGATCTTCACAAAGTAAGTTTACAAATTTCAAAGATTCTTCAGATGAACAGGAGTAGGCTAGGAATAATTGAAATACAAATGTGGAAATGAAGATATGATTTGATCACAGCTACATTTTAAATGGGAATGTCTAACCACCTCAGCTCCGGAAGAGTTTACCCCTTCATGACCAGGCCATTTTATGCCATTTAGCACTACGCTAATTTAACTGCGCGGCCATGCAACACTACATAAATTAAAATTTGTATTTTTTTCACAAAAATATAGCTTTACCTGGTGGTATTTGATCACCACTGGGTTTTGTATTTTTTTTGTGATATAAACGAAAAAAAAGACAGAAAAGTTTGAAAAAAAAAAAAATACTTTCTGTTCCAAGACATATCCAATAACAAAGTCTTAAAAAATATAATTTTTGGCCAAAATGGATTTTGCTACATGTCTTTGGTAAAACAGAATCCCAATAAATGTATATTGATTGGTTTGTATGAAAATTATAGCGTCTACAAACATTTTTTTTTTTTTAATACTACCAATGGCAGTGATCAGCGACTTATAATTGGACTGCAATAGTGGACAATCTGACTCTGGGGGGGGGGGGGGGGGCTGACATCACCAGTGACACTAATACAGTGATAAGTGCCAATTGTATACACTGTACTAACGACTAGTGATGAGCCGAACACCCCCGGGTTCGGTTCGCACCAGAACCCGCGAACGGACCGGAAGTTCGAACGAACATTAGAACCCTATTAAATACAATGGATGCGAACGTTCGAATTCTAAAGTGCTAATTATAACAACTATTATGCATGTTATTGTCCTAAAAAGGGTTTGGGAACCCGGGTTCTGCACCAGGGGACATGTATCAATGCAAAAAGAAGTTTTAAAAACGGTCGTTTTTCGGGAGCAGTCATTTTAATGATGCATAAAGTGAAAAAAATAAAGTCAAATATTCCTTTAAATATCGTACCTGGGGGGTGTCTAAAGTATGCCTGTGAAGTGCCACGTGTTTCCCGTGTTTAGAACTGTCCCTGCACAAAATGACACTTCTAAAGGAAAAAAAAGCCATTTAAAACTGCTTGCGGCTTTAATGTAATGTCTGGTCCCGGTAATATGGATGAAATTCTTTAAGAAAAATGGCATAGCTACCCCATGACCCCCCCCCCCTACCCCAGCCCATTACCAGCCCCTTTGGGTCTTGTATGGATATTAAGGGGAACCCCGCACATAAAATAAAAAAGGCCCTATATACTCTGAACAGCCGTATACAGGCGGTGCATACAAGACAGGGACTGTAGGTTTGTTCTTATGTAGAATCTGTTTGTAATTTTGAACAGGTACATTGTTGAAGTGTAGCTCCAGCCCAAAAATCTATTTTTAAACTTTTTGGAAAACATAGGTAAGGGTTATCACCCCTGTAACATTTGTTTTGCTGTCTGTGCCCCTGTTCAGAACATTTCACCTCACTTTCCGTCCCAATGACAACTGTTTTTGAAATGTGGTGTTTTTCTTGAAACAAGGATTGCTGATAAAGCATCAGTACAGAGGAGACACCTTTCTCCCATATTTATTCTTACAGGAGAGAATTTTCCTTCCTAGTGGTAGATTTCCTCTCACTTCCTGTTGTCTTCTTGCGTTTGCAAGTAGGAGTCGTTTGTAAGTTGGATGTTTGAAAGTAGGGACCTGCCGTATATACTCTGCAGAAATAGGCCCCTTAGTTGTTGGTGTTGGCACAACACTGTAAGCACTCACAGTTACTCTTGGTTGGTGCTGGAACGCCCTGCTGTCAACTATTATATCAGGAATTTTAATTACATATAATTGTTGAACAGTGGTAGTAAAAATTGGGCCTTTGATGGTGGTGCTGGTGCCACAACACTGTAAGCCCTGACAGTTACTCTTGGTGGGTGCAGCAATGGGCCCTGCTGTGAATTATTAGATCAAGAATTGTAATTACATGCCCCTGTTGAACAGGGGCTGAAAAATTGGGCCTTAGGCACTGGTGGCACAACACTGCAACCCCTCACAGATACTGTACTTGGAGCACAGCAATGAGCCCTGTTGCAAAGTATTGCTTCAAAAATTGTAATGACACGCCCCTGTTAAACAGGGGCTGAAAAATTGGGCCTTAGGCACTGGTGGCACAACACTGCAACTCCTCACAGATACTGTACTTGGAGCACAGCAATGAGCCCTGTTGCAAAGTATTGCTTCAAAAATTGTAATTACACGCCCCTGTTAAACAGGGGCTGAAAAATTGGGCGTTAGGCACTGGTGGCGGCACCCATAAACAAAAATGATCTTCCAAGCTATCATCATCAATCGTATCATTGAGGACTCGGAGGAGGAGGATAGGCAGTCAACATAACAGCACAGGCACTCAGCATCAGCATCAGTCTTGAAGGGATGTGACATTTTAAAATCAATTAGTCTGTTATATCAGCATCAGGTGTGTGGTAGCTGGTGGTGATCCAAGACTGGTTCATCTTGATGAAAGTCAGTCGATCAACCGAGTCGGTGGACAGGCGCACCCTGTGATCCGTGACAAATCCTCCAGCAGCACTGAATGTGCGTTCCGAAAGAACGCTGGATGCAGGACAGGCCAGTAGCTCAATTGCATACTGTGCAAGCTCTGGCCAGTGATCCATCCTCAAGACCCAGTAAGCCAGAGGATTTTCGGTGGGGAAGGTGTCCAAGTCTGACCTTGCCCCTAGATATTCCTGCACCATGTTTATCAGACGCTGGCGATGGTTGCTGGAACCAATCATACTTTGGGGCTGCGGACTAAAGAATTGTCTGAACGCATCGGTCAGACGGCCACCTTCCCCACCGCTCCTTCTTTGACTGGCCGAAGCCTCAGCAACTCGTTGTCCAGGACCAGGAGTTTGCAACCTCCCAGTCTCTGGGAACGCGTTGCACAGACCTTTCTGCAAGGCCTCCCGGAGTTGTCTCATCCTCTGCTCCCTCTGCGACGGTAACATAAGGTCCGCAACCTTACCCTTGTACCGTGGATCAAGGAGAGTGGCCAGCCAGTAATGGTCCCTCTCCTTGATCCGAAGAATACGAGGATCCTTCCGCAGACTTTGCAGGATCAGGGAGGCCATGCAGCGTAGGTTTGCTGAGGCATTCGCTCCGGAGTCCTCTGGGTCACTAAGGACGACATGATCCGCAGCCACCTCCTCCCAGCCACGTACAAGTCCACTGGTTTCTTGGGACTGTAAATCATCCCTAAAAGACTGCTGCTGATGATGCTGAGTGCCAGCCTCCACCTCCATGCTGACACAATCCTCCTCCTCCTCCTCCTCCTCCTCCTCTTCCTGTGCGATGGGTGGGACAGAAGGAACACTGTCTGGGTAAAGGGGGCCTTGAGAGGCAAGGAAGTCCTCCTCTTCCTGCCTCTGTTCTGCCTCAAGTGCCCTGTCCATTATTCCACGCAGCGTGTGCTCCAACAGGTGGACAAGAGGTACAGTGTCACTGATGCATGCACTGTCACTGCTCACCATCCTCGTGGCCTCCTCAAATGGTGCCAGGACAGTGCATGCATCCCTGATCATGCCCCACTGGCGTGGAGAAAAAAAACCAAGCTCCCCTGACCCTGTCCTGGTGCCGTAGTCGCACAGGTACTCATTGATGGCCCTCTGCTGCGTGTGCAGCCGCTGCAGCATGGCCAACGTTGAGTTCCACCTGGTGGGCATGTCACATATAAGGCGGTTCTTGGGCAGGTTCAACTCCTTTTGCAGCTCAGCCAGGCGAGCACTGGCATTATAAGATCTGCGGAAATGCACACAGACTTTCCTGGCCTGCCTCAGGACATCCTGTAAGCCCGGGTACCTGCCCAAGAACCGCTGCACCACCAGGTTAAGGACGTGAGCCACACAGGGCACATGGGTCAGTTGTCCCTGTCGGAGGGCGGAGAGGAGGTTGGTGCCATTGTCGCAAACCACCATTCCTGGCTTAAGCTGGCGTGGCGTCAACCACCTCTCGGCCTGGCCCTGCAGAGCAGACAGGACCTCTGCCCCAGTGTGGCTTCTGTCCCCCAAACACACCAGCGCAAGCACGGCATGGCATCTTTTTGCCTGCGTACTTGCGTAGCCCCGTGAACGGCTACGGAGCACCGCTGGTTCATAGGACAAACCACAGGAAGAGGCCATGGAGGAAGAAGAAGAGGAGGGGGTGGAGGAGAGAGGTGTGTCACAACCAGTAGTAGCATTTTGGAGGCGTGGCGGTGGGACAACCTCCAACACTACTGCACCTTGTCCTGAATCCTTCCCAGCTGCCAAAAGAGTGACCCAATGGGCCGTGAAAGAAAGGTAACGTCCCTGTCCATGCCTGCTGGACCATGAGTCAGCGGTAATATGCACCTTACCGCTGACCGCCCTGTCCAGCGAGGCCAAGACATTGCCTTCCACATGCCGGTAGAGAGCCGGAATAGCCTTCCGTGAGAAAAAGTGGCGTTTGGGAACCTGCCACTGAGGAACCGCACATTGCACAAACTCACGGAAGGGGGCCGAGTCTACCAACTGAAAAGGCAGCAGTTGAAGCGCTAGCAATTTAGCCAAGCTAGCATTCAACCGCTGGGCATGTGGATGGCTGGGAGTGAACTTCTTTCGACGGTCCAGCAGCTGGGGCAGGGAAATTTGCCTGCTAGAATCGGACGTCGGTGTACTGCTAGCAGAGTGGGCGCAAGTACTTGGCTGTGACACACCTAATTCTACACCTTCATTCCTCTCAGTGCATGTTTCAGAGAGGACTGAAGTTATAGTGGGGTTGGAGATCCCAGCTGATGCGGTGCAAGGAGAGGTCCGCTTTGTTCTTTGGTGTGGGTCTTTGAGGTAGGCTTGCCAACGAGCTGCATGGCAGGTCAACATATGTCTGGTCAGGCATGTGGTACCAAAGCGGCTGATGTTTTGGCCACGCGATATACGCTTGAGACATATGTTGCAAACAGCAGCTGTGCGATCTGATGCACTAGCCTCAAAAAAGGCCCACACCAAAGAACTTTTTGAATGACGGGCAGAGGCAGCGCCCTGCACAGGCGGAGCTCTGCGGTGTGATTCCGTCGGTGTACTGCCCTTACGCTGGCCACCAAAGGGCATCCTGCCTCGTTGGAGATGTGCCTCCTCCTCATCCTCCTCCTCCTCCTCTCTCCTATTAGGCACCCACGTGGAGTCATTGACCTCATCATCCCCTCCCTCCTCATCACTGGAGCCAATCTGGCAGTATGCTGCAGCTGCTGGAACATGACTGCCAGATTGGTGTCCTTCTTGAGCATCCCCTCTGTCTGCTCTCACGCTACTGCCTTCCTCTAGCTGGGTTTCATCATCAGACCCTTCGAAACGCTGGGCATCCTCCTGGAGCATGTACCCAACACTGTGCTGAAACAGTTCGGGGGACTCCTCAGGAGGAGGACATGGTGGGTCTAGGGAAGGAGTGACTGATGATTTGTCTGACATTGATACCAGGGAAGACGACGCTTTGGCAGCTGCTTTTCCAGTACCCTGAGCCTGGGTGAGAGAGGATGAGGAGGAGGAGGAGGGCTTGGTCATCCACTCTACCAAGTCTTCGGCATGATGTGGCTCAACATGTCCAGCTGCCGAAAAGAAGGACAAGCGTGTCCCATGGCCATGTGCTGATGACAATGCACCGCGTCCACGACCAGCACTGTTGCCCCCAGACACAGAGCCTGCTTGCCCTCTTTTATTGCCTCCTGACTGTCTGCCTCTCCTTGTTTGCCTTCCAGACATTCTAATAGATGGCCTGCAGGGAGATGGGAAAAAAGCAATAAGGGCTACCTTCAGGTGTCCTTCTCTGTCCCTGGAAACAAGGACTTGCAGAGTGAAAGAAAAAAAACACTCTCCCTACCTACAGTTTTCTGTCCCTAGAAAAAATGTTTTTTTTAATCACAATATAGCACAAGGAAAATTAACTCACTGTCCTTACAGGTCCCTGGAAACAAGGACTTGCAGAGTGAAAGAAAAAAAACACTCTCCCTACCTACAGTTTTCTGTCCCTAGAAA
This sequence comes from Rana muscosa, assembly GCA_029206835.1. Taxonomy (NCBI): domain Eukaryota; kingdom Metazoa; phylum Chordata; class Amphibia; order Anura; family Ranidae; genus Rana; species Rana muscosa. The sequence goes on along the minus strand of CM055117.1, from coordinate 319,061,493 downwards.
AAAATGTTTTTTTTAATCACAATATAGCAAAAGGACAATTCACTCACTGTCCTTCCAGGTCCCTGGAAACAAGGACTTGCAGAGTGAAAGAAACTGACACTGTCCCTACCTAGAGTTTTCTGTCCCTGGAATAAATGTTTTTTTCAGCACAATATAGCACAAGGACAATTAACTCACTGTCCTTACAGGTCCCTGGAAACAAGGACTTGCAGAGTGAAAGAAAAAAAATACTCTCCCTACCTACAGTTTTCTGTCCCTAGAAAAAAATGTTTTTTTTAATCACAATATAGCAAAAGGACAATTCACTCACTGTCCTTCCAGGTCCCTGGAAACAAGGACTTGCAGAGTGAAAGAAACTGACACTGTCCCTACCTAGAGTTTTCTGTCCCTGGAATAAATGTTTTTTTAATCACAATATAGCACAAGGACAATTAACTCACTGTCCTTACAGGTCCCTGGAAACAAGGACTTGCAGAGTGAAAGAAAAAAAATACTCTCCCTACCTACAGTTTTCTGTCCCTAGAAAAAAATGTTTTTTTTAATCACAATATAGCAAAAGGACAATTCACTCACTGTCCTTCCAGGTCCCTGGAAACAAGGACTTGCAGAGTGAAAGAAACTGACACTGTCCCTACCTAGAGTTTTCTGTCCCTAGAATAAATGTTTTTTTTAATCACAATATAGCAAAAGGACAATTCACTCACTGTCCTTCCAGGTCCCTGGAAACAAGGACTTGCAGAGTGAAAGAAACTGACACTGTCCCTACCTAGAGTTTTCTGTCCCTAGAATAAATGTTTTTTTTAATCACAATATAGCACAAGGAAAATTAACTCACTGTCCTTACAGGTCCCTGGAAACAAGGACTTGCAGAGTGAAAGAAAAAAAACACTCTCCCTACCTACAGTTTTCTGTCCCTAGAAAAAAATGTTTTTTTTAATCACAATATAGCAAAAGGACAATTCACTCACTGTCCTTCCAGGTCCCTGGAAACAAGGACTTGCAGAGTGAAAGAAACTGACACTGTCCCTACCTAGAGTTTTCTGTCCCTAGAATAAATGTTTTTTTTAATCACAATATAGCACAAGGAAAATTAACTCACTGTCCTTACAGGTCCCTGGAAACAAGGACTTGCAGAGTGAAAGAAAAAAAATACTCTCCCTACCTACAGTTTTCTGTCCCTAGAAAAAAATGTTTTTTTTAATCACAATATAGCAAAAGGACAATTCACTCACTGTCCTTCCAGGTCCCTGGAAACAAGGACTTGCAGAGTGAAAGAAACTGACACTGTCCCTACCTAGAGTTTTCTGTCCCTAGAATAAATGTTTTTTTTAATCACAATATAGCACAAGGAAAATTAACTCACTGTCCTTACAGGTCCCTGGAAACAAGGACTTGCAGAGTGAAAGAAAAAAAACACTCTCCCTACCTACAGTTTTCTGTCCCTAGAAAAAAATGTTTTTTTTTATCACAATATAGCAAAAGGACAATTCACTCACTGTCCTTCCAGGTCCCTGGAAACAAGGACTTGCAGAGTGAAAGAAACTGACACTGTCCCTACCTAGAGTTTTCTGTCCCTGGAATAAATGTTTTTTTCAGCACAATATAGCACAAGGACAATTAACTCACTGTCCTTACAGGTCCCTGGAAACAAGGACTTGCAGAGTGAAAGAAAAAAAATACTCTCCCTACCTACAGTTTTCTGTCCCTAGAAAAAAATGTTTTTTTTAATCACAATATAGCAAAAGGACAATTCACTCACTGTCCTTCCAGGTCCCTGGAAACAAGGACTTGCAGAGTGAAAGAAACTGACACTGTCCCTACCTAGAGTTTTCTGTCCCTAGAATAAATGTTTTTTTTAATCACAATATAGCAAAAGGACAATTCACTCACTGTCCTTCCAGGTCCCTGGAAACAAGGACTTGCAGAGTGAAAGAAACTGACACTGTCCCTACCTAGAGTTTTCTGTCCCTGGAATAAATGTTTTTTTCAGCACAATATAGCACAAGGACAATTAACTCACTGTCCTTACAGGTCCCTGGAAACAAGGACTTGCAGAGTGAAAGAAAAAAAATACTCTCCCTACCTACAGTTTTCTGTCCCTAGAAAAAAATGTTTTTTTTAATCACAATATAGCAAAAGGACAATTCACTCACTGTCCTTCCAGGTCCCTGGAAACAAGGACTTGCAGAGTGAAAGAAACTGACACTGTCCCTACCTAGAGTTTTCTGTCCCTAGAATAAATGTTTTTTTTAATCACAATATAGCACAAGGAAAATTAACTCACTGTCCTTACAGGTCCCTGGAAACAAGGACTTGCAGAGTGAAAGAAAAAAAATACTCTCCCTACCTACAGTTTTCTGTCCCTAGAAAAAAATGTTTTTTTTAATCACAATATAGCAAAAGGACAATTCACTCACTGTCCTTCCAGGTCCCTGGAAACAAGGACTTGCAGAGTGAAAGAAACTGACACTGTCCCTACCTAGAGTTTTCTGTCCCTGGAATAAATGTTTTTTTCAGCACAATATAGCACAAGGACAATTAACTCACTGTCCTTACAGGTCCCTGGAAACAAGGACTTGCAGAGTGAAAGAAAAAAAATACTCTCCCTACCTACAGTTTTCTGTCCCTAGAAAAAAATGTTTTTTTTAATCACAATATAGCAAAAGGACAATTCACTCACTGTCCTTCCAGGTCCCTGGAAACAAGGACTTGCAGAGTGAAAGAAACTGACACTGTCCCTACCTAGAGTTTTCTGTCCCTAGAATAAATGTTTTTTTTAATCACAATATAGCAAAAGGACAATTCACTCACTGTCCTTCCAGGTCCCTGGAAACAAGGACTTGCAGAGTGAAAGAAACTGACACTGTCCCTACCTAGAGTTTTCTGTCCCTAGAATAAATGTTTTTTTTAATCACAATATAGCACAAGGAAAATTAACTCACTGTCCTTACAGGTCCCTGGAAACAAGGACTTGCAGAGTGAAAGAAAAAAAACACTCTCCCTACCTACAGTTTTCTGTCCCTAGAAAAAAATGTTTTTTTTAATCACAATATAGCAAAAGGACAATTCACTCACTGTCCTTCCAGGTCCCTGGAAACAAGGACTTGCAGAGTGAAAGAAACTGACACTGTCCCTACCTAGAGTTTTCTGTCCCTGGAATAAATGTTTTTTTCAGCACAATATAGCACAAGGACAATTAACTCACTGTCCTTACAGGTCCCTGGAAACAAGGACTTGCAGAGTGAAAGAAAAAAAATACTCTCCCTACCTACAGTTTTCTGTCCCTAGAAAAAAATGTTTTTTTTAATCACAATATAGCAAAAGGACAATTCACTCACTGTCCTTCCAGGTCCCTGGAAACAAGGACTTGCAGAGTGAAAGAAACTGACACTGTCCCTACCTAGAGTTTTCTGTCCCTAGAATAAATGTTTTTTTTAATCACAATATAGCAAAAGGACAATTCACTCACTGTCCTTCCAGGTCCCTGGAAACAAGGACTTGCAGAGTGAAAGAAACTGACACTGTCCCTACCTAGAGTTTTCTGTCCCTAGAATAAATGTTTTTTTTAATCACAATATAGCAAAAGGACAATTCACTCACTGTCCTTCCAGGTCCCTGGAAACAAGGACTTGCAGAGTGAAAGAAACTGACACTGTCCCTACCTAGAGTTTTCTGTCCCTAGAATAAATGTTTTTTTTAATCACAATATAGCAAAAGGACAATTCACTCACTGTCCTTCCAGGTCCCTGGAAACAAGGACTTGCAGAGTGAAAGAAACTGACACTGTCCCTACCTAGAGTTTTCTGTCCCTAGAATAAATGTTTTTTTTTAAGCACACTATAGCAGAAGCACAAAACACACTGACACTCTCCCTACCTATCCTTCTCTTTCCCTAAACTAAAGGAATCCAGGTTAAGCAAGAAAGAAATAACAGTCACTGTCCCTGCCTATGCTACTCTATCCCTGCTCCGGAACACACTACACTAGGCCGCCGTGCTGGCGGCCTTTTATAGTGTGGGGCGTGTACTAAACACCCTCAGCAATAATTGGCCACAGGCATCCTGCCTGTGGCCAATCATTGCTCTCCTCGCTGCCGGCGCTGTGATTGGCCAAGCATGCGGGGTCACAGTGCATGCTTGGCCAATCACAGCGCCTGGATGACACTGCGATGACGTAGTGCATTGTGGGCCGTTCGCGTCACTCGAATTTGGCGCGAACGGCCCAAATCGTTCGATCTTCGTCGAACGATCGAACAGCCAATGTTCGAGTCGAACGTATGTTCGACTCGAACACGAAGCTCATCCCTACTAACGACACTGGCTGGAAGTGGGGTTAACATCTAGGGCGATCAAGGGGGTTAAATGCGTGCCTGACAATGTGTATATGATCCCTTTGTTTCTTATTCCTGCAAAGCACTCTTCACTCTATCCACCAGAAAAAAAGTTTTGCCTTTAGTAGTTCTATAATCTGTGCATTAGAGGTCACTGATCATTGTGTGTGATGTACATCGCATTACATAACATGCTGGGGGGTTATTTACTAAAACTTCAGGGTCTAAAAACTGGTGCAGCTCAGCATAGAAACCAATCAGCTTCTAGGTTTTATTGTCAAAGCTTAAAAGAGAAGTATGAGGTTTTTTTTTTTTTGGCTAGTCATACTTACCTCGGTGGATGCAGCATCAGACCGATGCTGCATCTGTCCCCCGGGGTCTCTGCACTGAGAACCGAGCACCGCCGATGGATCAGTTCTCTCACCTCCACGTGCAGAGCGAAGCTGACTGTCAGTCAGCATCACTTCTGCTCTACTTCTCCGCACTCATTAGAGTGCTGAGCCGTGGAGGGGCGGGGAGCGGCCATCTCAGTGGCTCGCTGACAAGCTGAGACTGCCATCAATCAATGCAGCTGGCAGATCCAGACTTGGAAGTCGGGATGACGCGCTGCCTCGACTGATGGCAGTGACATTAGCGGAGAGCGGATTTCAGACCGCTCTCCGCTGAAAGCGGGTCACAGGAGTGCAAAACGAATTGCACTCCTGTGAACCAGAGGAGAAGCCCAGCCTAAAAAGCTCAGGCTGGACTTCTTTAATTTAACCAGCTGAATGTAGACGCCGATTGGCTACCATGCCCAGCTGCACCAGATTATCCCCTTGGCGTAGACCGTACGCAAATTTGCGCTCATGGCTTGAAGGGGTAAAACCGGGGTGATGCCTGCAACTGCAGGTATCACCCTGGTATCGTTTTTTAGAGCGGGCATTTGGCTCTGATCGGGTCTCCGATGTAAAATCTAAGGAAGCAAAGTCACAACGTCACTTCTGGTTTACTCGGCTGCCAATGGCGCCAATTTAACAAAAAAAAAAAAAAAAAAGACAGTATTCAGAATCGCAGATTTTGGCGTTCTGAATACTTTTAGGCCTCATGCCCACGGACGTTTTTACAGCTGCATTTTTTACAGCTTAAAAACGCCTGTGCATGTTATTGTATTTTTTTTTAAAGAAAAAAAAACGCGGAGCTGAAAAACGCAATTGCTTTTTTTCTGGCTAATTCTGACGCTGAGGAACGCACTGGTCCTGTTTTTTTTTTTTTACAGCTTAACCACTTGTCAATAGACGGCGGGCGGAGGACACTCTCGTTCTGGGAGGACGTCATATGACGTCCTCCCCTTAAAACGAGCTAGGAGGCGCGCGCGCCTGCCGCATTCACAAGGCCCCGGTGCGCGTGCCCGGCGGCCGCGATTGCCGCCGGGCACCCGCGATTGCCCGGGAAACGAGCAGGAAAGTGGATCTCTGTGTGTAAACACAGAGATCCACGTCCTGTGAGGGAGAGGGGACCGATGGTGTGTCCCTTGTACATAGGGACAACCATCGGTCCCCTCCCCCCACAGTAAGAACACTTTGAGGGAACATATTTAACCCCTTCCCGCCCCCTAGTGGTTAACCCCTTCCCTGCCAATCACATTTATACAGTAGTCAATGCATTTTTATAGCAGGGATCGCTGTATAAATGTGAATGGTCCCAAAAATGTGTCAAAAGTGTCCGATGTGTTCGCCGCAATATCGCAGTCACAAGTAAAAATTGCAGATCACCGCCATTACTAATAAAAAAAATAAAAAATAAATGCTATAAATCTATCCCCTATTTTGTAGACGCTATAACTTTTGCGCAAACCAATCAATACTCGCTTATTGCGTTTTTTTTTTTTACCAAAAATATGTAGAAGAATATGTATCGGCCTAAACTGAGGAAAATTTTATTTAAAAAAAAAATATATGGGTATTTATTATAGCAAAAAGTAAAAAAATAGTGTTTTTTTTCCAAACTGGACGCTCTTCTTTTGTTTATAGCGCAAAAAATAAAAACCGCAGAGGTGATCAAATACCACCAAAAGAAAGCTCAATTTGTGGGAAAAAAAGGACGCAAATTTCATTTGGGAGCCACGTCGCACGACCGCGCAATTGTCATTCAAAGTGTGACAGCGCTGAAAGCTGAAAAATGGCTTGGGCAGGAAGGGGGTTTTCGTGCACAGTAGAGAAGTGGTTAAAAACGTCTATGCGATTTGCAGCTCAAAAACGTCCGTGGGCATGAGGCCTTATGATTTGTATTGTATTTGGAAATAAGCTGGATAAAAAGGCAAAACAATAAGCCTTTGAGGCTTCATGCCCACTGACGTTTTTTACAGCTTAAAAACGCCTGTCCATGTTATTGTAAATTAGTTTTTGCGCGTTAGTGCGTGTGTTTGCGTGTTTTTTTCTGCCTAACTCCGACGCTGAGGAACGCACTGGTCCTGGGTTTTTTTTTACAGCTTAAAAACGTCTATGCTATTTGCAGCACAAAAACATCTAGGTTGGCATGAAGCTATAGACTAACATGGACAGGCGTTTTTAAGCTGTAAAAAACGCTGCTGTAAAAACGTCCGTGGGCATGAGGCCTTAAGAGTAAAAAAGGGATTTGGGGTCAGACCCCCGATCCCTCCATAAAAAGCACCTGTCACCACCTATTACTGTCACAAGGGATATTTACATTCCTTGTGACAGCAATAAAATTGATCAAAATATTATAATTTTTTTTAAAAAAAAAGGGACAATGTGTAAAAAAAAAACAAAAACAAAAAAAAAAAAACGCATATGTAAGTCGCGTCTGCAAATGTAAACGATGTTCAAATCACACATGCGAGATATCGCCACGATCGTCAGAGTGAGAGCAAAAGTTCTAGCACCTCTTCTGTAACTCTAACCTGGTAACCGTCATACATTTTTTGAAAGTGTTGACTACGGAGATTTTTTTAGGTACCGTAGTTCGTCGCCATTCCACGAGTGAGCGCAATTTCAAAGCGTGACATGTTAGGTATGTATTTACTCGCAATGACATCATCTTTCACATTATACAAGAAAGTTGGGCTAATTTTACTGTTTATTTATTTTTTATTCCTGAAAGTGTTTTATTTCCCCACAAAAATGCGTTTAAGAAACCGCTGCGCAAATACCGTGTGACATAAAATATTGCAACGATTGCCATTTTATTCTCTAGGGTCTCTGCTATTTTGTTTTTTATATATATATATAAAAAAAAAAATATATATATATAATATGTTTGGGGGTTCTAAGTCATTTTCTAGCAAAAAAATAAAAAAATACAGATTTGTAAGCAACAAATGTCAGAAATAGGTTTAGGCATAAAAGAATTATGGGTGTACCAGTCCTAATAAATCTACCCCACTCTATACAAGTGCCAAATCACACCAAGATAATATACAATTATCTGCTTACTTCATCAGGCAAGAAAAGTAGGTGTGGAAAAAGCAGAGGTTTTTATTAACATAGTAAACAGACATCAATGTGAGAAGACCTGGCAGTGACACCTCGTTCCCCCACACCTGCATCGTGTGCGATCTCATCCCATACACTTCCTATACACCTCTTATCAGCACTGTTCTACCATGTGACAGCTTCCAGCGGATCGCCAGTACCACAGACAGACAGGGGAGGGGCGCTCTCACCTTGCGGGTGCCTGGTGATGTTTGGTGGCAGCAGTAGCCCTCCCCGCGTGTACATTGCTAGCGCCCAGGTGCGAGGTAAACGCAGCGATCTCGCCGCCATGTTTACTGGTGGCAACTCCACCTACTTCTCTCAGCCCCGCCCCGTGACGTACCCGGAAGATCACCCCCCTCGAGCTGAACTGTGACAGAGGAGGGCGTAAGCAGCTGAATCACGTGATACGAGCCCTCACTGTACTGCCTGGAAATTCATCTGTGTGTTGTGTGCAGGAGGGGCTGTTATTTTATAGTAACGAAGGTTATGATTGGGACCTATGCTAGAAACGGAATACAGCTTTAGCTACAGACCTGCCATAGTGTGGTAGCTAAAGCAGTAAACTAGCTAAGCCCCTCCCACCCAGAACTCCATACTTGAATGAGGGTGAATTCAATTACCAACTTATAGGAGGGGCTTAACCAGCATACCCTAAAAGGGGGAGGAGTCAACACATAGCTACTTAAAGTGGTTGTAAACCCACTTATGTAACTTGCACCTACAGGTAAGCCTAGATTAGGTCTTACCTGTAGGTGCAAGAAATATCTCCTAAACCTACACGGTTTAGGAGATATTTTCAAAAAATGACAACGGCACATTCACAGGGTTAATCCCATTCACAAATCCGTCTTCGCCGCTCCGGCCAATCACAGCGCCGGAGCGGCGCTGTGATTGGCTGGAGCGGCGATAGCCGGAAGTAACCTTCCGGCTATCGCCGCAGCGGCTGGAGAGGGAGACGAGGACGGCCTCGGGGGCCCCGATCTAAGGTAAGTGATGCATAATGAGCTAGTATGCTAGTCATACTAGCTCATTATGGCTTTGTCTTGCAGGTTGGATTAAAAAAAAAAAAAAGTTTCCAGGGTTTACAACCACTTTAACCACAACACCGGGCTTTTTGTACCACTTCAATACCGGGCCTATTCTGGCACTTCTCTCCTACATGTACAAATCATCATTCTTTTGCTAGAAAATTACTCAGAACCCCCAAACATTATATATGTTTTTTTTAGCAGACACCCTAGGGAATAAAATGACGGTCATTGCAACTTTTTTTCTTGCACGATATTTGCGCAATAATTTTTCAAACGCCTTTTTAAAAAAAAAAAATGGTTTCATGAATTAAAAAATAACAAAACAGTAAAGTTAGCCCAATTTTTGGAGAAAATATGAAAGATGATGTTACACCGAGTAAATAGATACCCAACATGTCACGCTTTAAAATTGCGCACACTCATGGAATGGCGCCAAACTTCGGTACTTAAAAATCTCCATAGGCGACGCTTTAATTTTTTTTACAGGTTACCAGGTTAGAATTACAGAGGAGGTCTAGTGCTAGAATTGTTGCACGCGCTCTAACGCACGCGGCGATACCTCACATATGTGGTTTGAACAGCGTTTACATATGTGGGCGACTTACGTGTACATTCGCTTCTGATCGCGAGCTACCGGGGACAGGGGCGTTTTAATTATTTTTTTTATTATTTTTTTACTTATTTATTTATTTTTTTACATTTATTTAACTTTTTTTTTTTGATCACTTTTATTCCTATTACAAGGAATGTAAACATCCCTTGTAATAGGAATGTGTGTGACAGGTCCTCTTTATTGAGAGATGCGGGGTCAATAAGACCCCACATCTCTCCTCCAGGCTGGAAAGCATGAGATCAGTGAAAAAATGTTTCACTGATCTCATACTTACAGCCGCAATGGCGGCTTTGTTTACATTTGAGGACCCGGGCGTGACGTCATCACATCGCGCCCGGGCCTCCGACGATCATAGAGATGACTGGTGACCATCTGGTCACCAGTCATCTCTATGCTTGTCACGTGACCCACCAACGGCGCCGGAAGATTCGCTCCGGGTCCCCGATCGCACGGGAGAGCCCGGAGAAGCACCGGATGGCGGCGGGAGGGGGGATGTCCCCTCCCGCCGCCTATAAGAACGATCAAGCGGCGGAACCGCCGCTATGATCATTCTTATGGTGCACAGAATCGCCGGCACTTTAAAAGGATATCTGAATGATGCCTCTAGCTGCAGGCATCATTCAGATATCCCCCTACAAAGCCAGGACGTCATATGACGTCCACCCAGGATGGGAGATCCCATCTGTGGACGTCATTTGACTATGGCTGGGTAGGGAAGTGGTTAAAGTGGAACTATACTAATTTTGGCTTAAAGGATATGTAAAGGTGTGTTTAAAAAACAAAAATAACAAACATGTTATACTTACCTCACCTGTGCAGTTGGTTTTGCACAAAGTGGCCCCAATCTTCCTCTTCTGGGGTCCCTCAGCGGTGCTCCTGGCTCCTCCTCTTCTCGAGTGCGCGTGCCCCTCCCCCCATGTCATTGGATTTGATTGACAGCAGCGGGAGCCAATGGCTGCGCTGCTATCAATCTATCCAATCAGGACCCGAGGCACCGGCTAGAGCTGATGTGCTCGTCCCCGTCGCTGGAAAGATCGGGTTCAGGTAAGTAAAAGGGGGGCTGCTGTTACACAGGAAAATTTTAACCGTAATGCAAATGCATTAAGGTGAAAAACCTTGAGGGTTTAAAGTGTTACTAAACCCACAACAGTAAAATCAGTCTGTATATGCAGTAATGCATGCTTGTTCTACTCACTGTGGAACCTAAGGGGTTAATCCTTTGCATTGTGTATAAAGGCTGTTTGATCCTGTCTTCTCTGATCCTCCTCTCCTTCCACAGTCTCCCCCCCAAAAAATATATATATATATACAGAGCCAGGGGATGGGCTGCACATGGTCAGTTTGGTGTGTATTGCTAGAGAGTTTTTTTTTTTTCTTGAGAGGGTGCATGTGATCAGCACAGGGCCAATCAGCACTATCCAGACAGGGGATCAGGGGAGAATGAAAACTCCTCATACAAGCTTTACTAGGAACTGATAGAAGTCACAAGGCTTCTATATACTGCTGATGAGAAAAGATATTTATCATTTTATATTTACTAAAAGAATTGCATTTCCATGTTCTGTGTACTGTGGGAGACCAGATATAGTGAATGCAGGGTCCTGGGTTTAGTAACACTTTAAGCGATGCAACGTCCTGGAGCTCCCTAATGGCGGCTGACATCTTGAAGCGGCTGGCTTCTGGGTATTGAATGCCAGCTGCTTTCATTGGCTGGGCAGTGACATGTGCAGGAGTTCCATCGGCATTGCCAACATTTTTCCAGTGAGCTGCACATGCACTGCTCACTGTACAGGGGAGGGCAGGTAGGTAATTATAATGCAGAAGAGGCAAAGCATGTATATAACGGTTTCAAAAAACAGTTACATTCCCAGAATGTTAACTGTCACATTTGCTTGTGCTCTCAACCACTGTCAAACTCTCAAATGGCTGGTGTAATAACGGATCACACATGCAGCACCTTGGCAGTTGCATAGCAAACAACAGCTAAGATGGCAGATCCCTGTGCTGAAAAGGATAGGAGGGTTTAGTTCTGCTGCAGCTGCTCTTCTTCCTGTCAGCTGCTGACCAGGGGTACACCCCCCTACCAAAAATCTTTGGTCCCCCAAAGGGGCTAACAGCATCACATACAACACCTCCTTCACTCTTCCTATTGGGGTACCCCAAGGCTCCATCCTTGGGCCCCTGCTATTGTTTCTCTACACCTCTTCCCTGGGCCAGTTGATAACCTTCCATGGCTTCCAATATTACCTCTATGCCGACACCCAGATCTGTCGCTCTACTTCCCAGCTCACTCCCTCAATCTCACATATTACAAATTTACTGAGCGACATATCAGTATAGATGTCACATCACTACCTCAAACTCAGTCTTTCTAAAATTGAGCTTGTAATATTTCCTCCTCTCGAATCACTCACAGGTTCTGGCCCCGGCTCACTACCGCAGTGACATAGAAATGAGAGGAAACTGGTCACACACCGCAGTTGTAATCCAATAAGGCTCGATTCACATCTATGCATGTTGCTTTTGAGTGTTTCTGCAGTGCTTTTTGCGTTTTTTTGTAACTGCATTTTTACAGCGATTTTGCCACGGTTTGCAATTTGTGCTTTTTTTTACATTCAGTGCCGGTTTACAACAGCGCGCTTTGCGAGATCGCATGTGAGTCGCACCATACTGCAGTGTCCAAGCGATGCGATTTCAGCCATACAGACAGTATGGCTGATATCGCATTCGGACCAAACTCGCACAGGACCCTTTTTTGGTTTGCACCAACTCACTGTATATAGCTAGTTGCTAAGGAGCAGGTCAGGAAGCAGGCTGCTGCGACAGCTGACTGTAAAAAATAAATAAAATTGCAGATGAAAAAGACGGCACTGGACCCCCCCTTCGGTCTGGTATGGATTTGGAGGGGACACTCCCACGCAAAAATATAAAAAAAAATGGCATGGGATCCCCCAAAATCCATACCAGACCCTTATCCAAGCATGCAGCCTGGTAGGTCAGGAGAAAGAGAGGACGACCGAGCGAGCACCCCCCTCCTGAACCATACCAGGCTGCATGCCCTCAACATGGGGGGGGGGGTGCTTTGGGGCGGGGGCTCTGCCAAAAAAGCAGTGAAATGTAAAATAAAACAAGAGCCGGTTTTTGACCTTTATTAAAAAATAGCTCTGCGCTGTCTTCTCCCGCCGCCATCTCTCCTGGTACTGTCTTCTCCCCAAGCCATCTTCTCCCGGAGTGGTCTCCTTCCCCAGCACACCATGGATCGATAACTTCCGTCCAAAAAGTTTTAATGAGAAAGATCACATTACAAGGGATAGTGCAACGTTTCGGAGCCACGCAGGGCTCCTTCGTCAGGCATGTGACCAGAACCCAACTGGTAATCGTTGCAGCACCCACCATTTTATGAACCATTTTTTGCCAGGAACATGTGAGATAGGAATATTGATCAGATTATGCTGAGGCTGTCTTCCTCTGGTGTGACGTGCCCCGCTGTCTGACATCTCTTATATAGCCATGGGCTGTGGCCACCCAATGACGTCACCTGGAGAGCCCGTCCCTTGTGATGTCACATAGGGCGGGCTCTCCGGGTGACTTAATCAGATGTTCACACCCCATTGCTATATAAGAGATGTCAGACAGCAGGGATGTCACAAGTGAGAAAGACAGCCTCAGGACAAGAGCGGTCTTTTTGTGCGAGGAAGAAGACAGCGGCGGAGAGGAAGAAGACAGTGGCGTGGGAGAAGACAGCTCCGGCAGAAGACGGCGGTGGGAGAAGACAGCACCCGGGAGAGACAGCGAGGGGAGAAGACGGAATCAGGAGAGACGGCGGCAGGAGAAGATGGCTCGGGGAGAAGACAGCTCAGAGCTATTTTTTTAATAAAGGACTTGTCAAAAACCCCATGGCGTTTTTCCTGAAAAATTTTTTTAGCCAGCAATTGTTTTTTTTTACATTCAGATTAGATAACTCCCGTCCCTTGCAATAGTTTTTGTATATTTTCTGGTAATAAATCGTTTTTTTTGCTTTAAATATTATGCTTTAAATATTATATGTGTAGCGATACCTGCAACTAAGAAGGCCGCAGATTTAGTTGAAGACAGCTCCACCAACCCCCGGCAATCTGCTCAACCCCCTACTGGCACAGCTAGTAAGGGGAGATAGGACCGCGTGACCGCAACTCTAGGTGACGCAGTCCTATGGCAAACACACACACAGTTATATACTTTAAAACTTCTATTAAAGTAAGTGAAACTGACACCAATGTACTTGACCCAGATATTTTACTGAGGCTAATGGGCAAGTAATAAACAACAGTATAACAAGTTGCAGATCCCTGCAATAAACAGTAATAAAGATAAACAGAGTAATCAGAATAATAAAATATTGCCATGCAACTCTAGCGCTGCCCTTTTACAGCTACTTCCCCTCATGGGTAGACTAACACCCAGCAATGTCTACCTATGCAGTCAGGCCTGACTGATCTAAATGGAAGTTCAGTGAAACAATATTCGCTGGAAATCTTTCGGTGGTGCACTTGAAGAACAACTTTGTAATCCGAACGAATAGTAAAGATAAAAGTATCTGTCTTTAAACAGCTCTCACCACCCGGACAAGTCCAAGTCCGTTTCCTCCATCGATTCGTCTAGGAACAGGAATCCACCGACATCCAAGTCTTCAATCCTTCTGGTGTACTGCAGCAAGGATGAGAAGATGTCTCTAAGGCTCTGCTAGGCTGGCAGAGGGGCTCTTTGGAAAGGAGCACAAGGCCCAGGCTTCAGGCCTTGTGCACACAGCAGTTCAGCACAGAGATCCTCTTGCTAGGAGAGGGGTGTCCAAAGAGACCGAACAAACTCCACCTCCCCTTTATAAAGTCTGCCCCAGCAGTCTCTGTTCCGGAGCAATGTACCCTGGGTGCTGCAAGATGTACTGGGAGATGTAGTCTCTCTCTCTCCTCTGCTTTCACTTCCAGTAATGTCCTTTCTCTCCTTCCTCCTGACTCACCTCTCCCCTAGAACTTCTTGTCTCTCTGCATTAAAGGGGAACACCCCGCTACACACTCCCCCCACTTTGAATCTTTGGTCCCCAAAGACATTTTTTTTGGTCTGCAAAACATTCTAGATTCAATGCGGTTGCATAGGGTTGACAGAGGAGCCTCCCACCAATCATCATAAGATGGGGAGCTGTCCTGTCTACAGGTCGCTTCAGTGGGGGCGACCTGTCTAGCTGTGCCAGAGAGTGAGCTGGGGTTGCCCTCCACCAAATGGACCGTGGAGGGATCCGGATTCTCAGCATTCCTCCTAGCAGTAACTACAGAGTCTTCTGAGCTGTTCCCCATTTGTGGGTAGGTCAGCTTCTTAGGAGGCCGGATGACTCTTCGAGCCCTTTGCTCTCTTGGGATTTCTGGCTCTGGCGCCACAGGCTCCTCTTCCTCTGAACAACCATCATGGGCATCTTCCCAGTATTCTGCTGAAGGACTAGAAGGGATGAACTCTGTGGCTTCTGGGTTCAGTGTTTCATCTGTGGTGTCTTCAGTGGTTGGAAGATCTATGGTAGAAGTTCCTGGAGTTGGGGAAGGCCACAGCCAATCAAGTTCTGCCTCCTCACTTCCACTAAGTTGAGAGGCCTCTCCATCTTCAGCTCGGGAGGTCTGCGACCGAGTGTTCGGCCTAGGAGTATCCAGGATAGAGGCCGGTTCAAGGGAGTCTCCCACGGGAGGTATTCTAACTGCCTCAGCAAGTGGGAGAAGGTGGTTTCGATGCCACGTCTTCAGTGGGCCTACCTTTCCTTCTGGCTTCAACGTATAGACAGGTAGGCCTGGCAACTTCCTGCAGATGACATAGGGTTCAGATCTCCATCTGTCTGCAAGTTTGTGCTTTCCAGGGACCCCCAGATTGCGTAACAGTACTCGATCCCCGGGCTGTATGTCTTGTACCCGAACCTTCAAGTCAAAATTTCTTTTATTTCGAGCTCCCCTTTGATCTGAGGCCGCTTGAGCATGTTCATAGGCTACTTTCAGGCTGTGTCTGAGCCTGTCCACATATCCTTTGTGGGATGTGGCTGAGGAATGGTCCAGAGAGGTGCCAAAGGCCAAGTCCACCGGTAGTCTCGCTTCTCTCCCAAACATGAGTCGATATGGGGAGTAGCCTGTAGCATCACTGATGGTGCAGTTGTAAGCATGTACTATGGCTGCTATGTGTTGGCTCCAATGTTGCTTTTTCTCGCTTTCCAGAGTCCCCAACATGTTGAACAAGGTTCGGTTAAACCTTTCCGGCTGAGCATCTCCCTGTGGATGGTAAGGTGTAGTTCGAGTCTTCTTAATTCCCAAAGAATCCAGGAGCTTCCGGATCAGTTTACTCTCAAAGTCCCTCCCTTGATCTGAATGGAGTCGCTGTGGCAGCCCATAATGGACAAAGTACTTCTCCATAAGTACCTTGGCTACGGTGGAGGCCTTCTGGTCTTTGGTGGGAAAAGCCTGGGCATACCTGGTGAAATGGTCGGTTATCACCAGAACATTTCCTAGTCCACTCAGGTCGGGTTCGAGGCAGAGAAAATCAATGCATACCAGATCCATTGGGCCTTGACTCTGTAGATGGCCCATTGGGGCAGTTTGATGGGGTAAAGTCTTCCTCTGGACGCACCGTGCACATGAGTGGCAGTACTCTTCTATCTCTGCCCTCATGCAAGGCCAATAGAACCGACTTCTGACAAGTTGAAAGGTCCTTTCAGCCCCTAGGTGGCCATGGTTGTCATGCAGGGCAATCAGAACAGTCTCTCGATATTTCTCTGGGAGGAACAGTTGCCACTTATCTTCTGAGTCATCAGAGGGGCCCCTTCGGTAGACCACTCCCTGATGTAACTGCAACCTGTCCCACTCTTTCCTCAGCAGGCGAGCTTCTTTTGAAGGTTGACGCATGAGTCTGTTTGGATCCTGATTCTCCAGGGCCTCCAGGACCAATCTCCCCATGGGGTCTTCCAATTGGTCACACCTCAACTCCTTCTTGGACAGTCTTGGCAGGTTGTCCTCTCCCAGTTGAGCTACTCCACAGTAGTGTTTGGGGACTCCCACCATGGTAACTCCTATTTCCTCTGCTCTGGAGCCTCCTCTGGCTTGGAATTCAGCTCCTTGACAAAGGGCCCGCACCCCGTCCGGTGCCACTTGGGTCCAATCTTCTACGTCACTGGTGAGAGAATGAGATCTCCTGGACAGAGCGTCTGCATCTCGATTCCCAGTCCCTGGCCTATACTTTAGGCTGAAGTTGAATCCAGAAAGTGCGGCCAGCCACCTGTGTCCAGTGGCGTCCAGCTTGGCCGTGGTGAAAAGGTAGGTAAGGGGGTTGTTATCGGTCTTCACAGTGAACTCCGCCCCATACAGGTAGTCTTTAAGCTTGTCTACTACCGCCCACTTAAGGGCCAGGAACTCCAGCTTGTGAGTGGGGTAGTTCTTCTCAGGGGGGGGTCAGGCTCCGGCTCACATAGGCAACAGGCCGTTGTTGCCCTTCGTGTTCTTGATAAAGTACTCCTCCCAGACCGTCATGACTAGCATCTACATGTAGTTCATAGGGCTTGGTTGGGTCTGCATAGGCCAAGACTGGGGCAGTGGTTAGGCTCTCCTTTAATGCCTGGAAGGCCTCTTCACACTTCTGGTTCCACTGATCTCTGACTGACTCTCCCGGCTTCCTGGGCCCTGGGTCGTCCTCTTCCCCCTCGGTCTTGAGTAGTTCATTCAATGGCCTGGCAATTCGGGTGAATCCTTCCACAAACCTCCTGTAATAGGAGCAGAACCCCAAGAAGGATCTGAGTTCGGTTACTGTGGTGGGTCGTGGCCAGGAGGTAACTGCCTCCAATTTCTCAGGGTCTGTGGCCACCCCTTCTTCAGACACTATGTGCCCCAGATAGTTCACAGAAGACTGATAGAACCGACACTTCTCAGGCGAAAGCTTGAGTCCTTCCTCACTGAGTCTTCTCAACACTTTTTCCAGCCTCCTTTCGCGTTCTTCCAAGGTTCTCCCAAAGACAATGACATCGTCCAGGTATACAAGGACTTCAATAAGGTTCATGTCTCCTACAGTCTTCTCCATGAGACGTTGGAAAGTCGCTGGGGCTCCAGACAGACCTTGGGGCATCCGGTTGAATTCAAAGAACCCTACTGGGGTTATGAAGGCTGTCTTCTCCCTGTCTTCTGGGTGCATAGGAATCTGATAGTACCCGCTCTTGAGATCCATAACGCTGAACCATTTAGCTCCAGACAAGCTCTGTAGGGCATCCTCTATCCTCGGAGTGGTGTATTGGTCAGGTATGGTTCTCCTGTTGAGAGTCCTGTAGTCGATACAGAGCCTCAATGATCCATTCTTCTTTCTGACCACCACGATGGGAGAGGCATAGGGGCTTCTGGACTCCCGTATCACACCAGTCCTCTTGAGTTCTGCAAGTTGTTCCCTTAGATCAGGGGTACTGAATTAAAATTCACGGGGGTCCGGTCGGAAAAATTTTGTTCCAGCGGAGGTCCGAATGCCATATTGGTGCTATGACTCCACATGATGTCCTCCACTTCACAGCGCCCCCCACCACCACACACATGCACACACCTTTACGATCCACACACATCACAATTTGTGCTTTTTTTCCCTTTCAACTTTATTGAAATGTCAAAATACATTTAATTCATTTTTATGCACCACAGCTCAGTTGCGGTGCATAGAAACAGTATGCATTTTGCACCACACTGCTCAGTACGCAGGGGCGCTGTTTCTGTGTGAACAGGACACATAGAAAACAATTGTTTTCTATTGCCCTTGCAGAGACGTGTTTTGCTAGTGCAGAAATTAGACCTCCTTTTACATTAGTGTCTTCAGTCCCCCACTTCACATCACAGCCCCCCCTTTACATCAGTGTCCTCAGCCCCCACTTACGTCACATCCCCCCTGCCTCATCACAAACCCCCCATCACAGACTGACCGCCCAAATCACAGACTGACCCCCCATCACAGACCCCTCATCACAGACCCCTCATCACAGACTGACCCCCCATTACAGACTGGCCCCCCCATTACAGACTGGCCCCCCATCACAGACCCCTTATTAGACTGACCCCCCATCACAGACCCCTCATCACAGACTGACCCCCATCACAGACTGACCCCCCATCACAGACCCCTCATCACAGACTGACCCCCCATCACAGTCCCCTCATCACAGACTGACCCCCCATCACAGTCCCCTCATCACAGACTGACCCCCCATCACAGTCCCCTCATCACAGACTGACCCCCCATCACAGTCCCCTCATCACAGACTGACCCCCTATCACAGACCCCTCATCACAGACTGACCCCCCATCACAGTCCCCTCATCACAGACTGACCCCCCATCACAGACCCCTCATCACAGACTGACCCCCCATCACAGACCCCTCATCACAGACTGACCCCCCATCACAGACCCCTCATCACAGACTGACCCCCCATCACAGTCCCCTCATCACAGACTGACCCCCCATCACAGACCCCTCATAACAGACTGACCCCCCATCACAGTCCCCTCATCACAGACTGACCCCCCATCACAGACCCCTCATCACAGACTGACCCCCCATCACAGACCCCTCATCACAGACTGACCCCCCTATCACAGACCCCTCATTACAGACTGACCCCCCCATCACAGACCCCTTATTACAGACTGACCCCCCCATCACAGACCCCTCATCACAGACTGACCCCTTATTACAGACTGACCCCCCATCACAGACCTCTCTCGATATCAAAAACCACTGTCCTTTACAGCACAGCACTTCTCCCCTCCCCACAAAACCCTACCTTTTTCACACAGGACATGAAGCGTGGGCGCTCTGGACCATGGGCGGGACTTTCTACGTTAAAAGTGAGTGATTTATTGCTGGGACCGCCCCGCTGCCTAGCAACCAATCACCCACTTTTTAACTTAAAAGTCCCGCCCTTTGTCCAGAGCGGCCGCGCCTCATGTTTTGTGTGATTTTAGACAGGCAGTATGGGGAGGGGCAGTGCAGAGATATTAAAGAAGGCACGGACCCGCCGCGCCTGCCATGCTGTGTATATAGCAGCATCGGCAGCGGCAGGCGGGCGAGCCGGGTGAGCCGGCGACAGGGAGAGGACGCTACTTGGAGAGGCTGCGGTCCGGACAGAATGGCCACTGGGGCCGGATCCGGCCCGCGGTCCGCCATTTAGTGACGCCCGCCTTAGATCCTCCAGATCTGCTAGGGGGACCCACCTGACCCTCTCTCGGAAGGGCTTGTCTTCCTGGAGGCGGATCCGATGGGTGGCACTCCTTGCACACCCCACATCGAACTCATCCTTAGAGAAGATCTTCTCCCATCTATTCAACTGGGCCTTGGCTCTCTCCTTCCAAGCTCCTGGCAGATTCGGGTTTTCCATGGACAGCTTCTCCCAAGCATCTCCTCCTTCACCTGTCCTCTTCACTTCTGACAGGGTAACAGGGGCCGCAGGGCTCACCTGGCCTAGCAGCATTCTGGCTGGGATTTCCATGGGGTCTCTGGTAGTGTTCCTAACACTCACTGGAACTCTACAATGGGCCTTCTTCAGGACCTTCAGCGGAATCACTTCCGGTATCACTTCCAGACCTGAGGACTCACCCCTTGGGTCTGACTCCAGCACGACAAAGGGACCAGGCTGCTCCCAAGTAAGCTTCACAGTGGCTCTGAGACAGGTTACTTCGCCGGGCTGCAACACTACCCCTTCTCTTCCAAGTCTCCACACCTTCCCTATCCCTTCTCCAGGGGTCTCCTGCTCTTGGACCAGCCGTTGGTAGGCCGTCTTCAGCATGGGATGGATCTTGGTGGCTGTTCGCCCCTCTTCTTTTACTAGAGGGGTCAGGAGTCTTCGGACCAGGTCCGTGTTCGTCCCTATTATAAGGGAATTCTTGTTGGCTCCAGGCGGCCTAGGGCACACGACTGCCAGAGTGTCAAACACTTCGGCCTTCCCAGCCACGGATGGGTCAAAGGTCATCTTGATGGGAAGATAGCCGTCGTAAGGGAAACTCTGGGTTCCAATTCCCCATATTTCCAGCTCTTCTATCTTCTGGATAGGCAGATGACTCAAGTGCCTATCGTAGAAGTCCCGGTATAGTAGGGTCACTTGTGCCCCGGTATCCAAGAGGGCCCTGGTGTAGACTCCCTCCACTTGAATGGGCACTATAGGAGATGGGCCCACCAGCTTCTCCGGATATGGCCCGGCAGGGGTCGCCTTCTTCAGACCTTTTCCTTTTGACTTGAACCTTTCTTGAGCCTGGTATGCATTGACTTCCCTCCTTTTTATGGGTGTAGGAACCCGCTGAGGGATACTGTTATTTTTCTTAGGTGTGCACCCCCTCTGGGGAGTGCTGTGTCTCTTCTGAGGGGTCTTGCCCCCTTTCTCTGCGGTGTATCTCTGTTGGAGAATGTTGTGTTTCCTCTGAGGTGTTCTATTTTCTCTCTTCTTCTGTTTTTCATTCAGTTTGGAGCTCACTGAAAATGATGGGCACCCGGTTGACTCCTTCACCGGGGCCCTCTGAAGTTTTCCGCTGGCTGGCGGTTATTTATCTTTTTCTTCCTGGGACTGGAACATATGTTTGCAAAATGACCAATCCCTCCGCAGTTGTAACAAATCACCTCTTCTTCACGATCCTGTAGAGAAGCGGGCGCTGAGGTATTCGGGAACAACTCCTTTCTTGGACTTTTCTTTTCTGGTTTCCTTTGATCTTTCTCCATCAAAGAGGTCAGTATCTCCAACACTTGGGACATCTGCGATTTCAGGGTGTCCACCTCTGCATCTCTTTCGGGGGTCATGGCCGGGCTGACCATCACCACCAGAGGTTTGGTTGGCTCGACTGGCTGTTCCCTCTTTTTCTCCTCCCACATGGCCTCTTCCTCTCTGACCATTCGAATGAGGTCGGGGTATTCCAGGTTCTTCCCGTCCTGTCGGGTGCGCAGCGCCAATGCAATAGGATCCAGGGGCTGAGCTCCCCTCAATACCTGCTGAGCCCGGGCCTCGTCTACCTTCCCTGGGTCAATCCCCTTCTTCAGAATAATTCTATGCAGGATCTTGTCTAGACGTCCCATATATTCTGACAGTTTCTCTCCTGTTTTCTGGTAGCAGTGCTCCAGCTGATAGGTGAGCTCGGTAACTTTTTCTGTCGCACCGAACACATTCTGCAAGATGTCCAAGTAGTCCTGTGCAGTACAGTCTTTCCTGCTCATCTTCAGGTTGCGTATGGCATCCAGAGCAGGCCCCTTCAAACTTTCAGCAATTCGCTGTTTCTTGCTGCGTTCTGGAACTTCCCATTCCTCTAAGGCCTGAGTGGTGCCATCTAGCCACTCCTCAAATCCTTCTTCCCCTGAGGGCACAGGTTTTCTCCCTGAGAATATCCGGAGCTTTCTGTACCCCGACATTGGGTAATCTGTGGGATTCTTCTTGCACTGGGCCACAATCTCTCCCAGTACAGCGCATAGTTCTGTGCTGAGGGTGGCCGGTGATGATCTGGGACTCTCTGTATCCTCCTGCTCTTGTGCCTTAGGGGATGGTGGGGGAGGTATCTGTGGAGATGATGACTTTCTTATTTGGAACCGATCTCCCTTATGTGGCAGCGCATGTGTCAGATGGTAGGTCTGCCCATCCATAGCTTGTATGCTCTGGCTTTTAAAATGCTCAGGAATTTCGTCTTTCCACTCTATTAATGCGTATGTACACGAAGCATGTGGTCTCACATCCATCACCCATGA
The DNA here is from genome assembly GCA_029206835.1 of Rana muscosa. Taxonomy (NCBI): domain Eukaryota; kingdom Metazoa; phylum Chordata; class Amphibia; order Anura; family Ranidae; genus Rana; species Rana muscosa. The sequence continues at coordinate 319,039,300 of CM055117.1, read as the reverse complement.
TTTCTGGCATGGTGATAGGGATGTCATTAACTGCTTTATCGCATCTCTTTGCCAGATCCCCGGGAGTTCAATAACTGCCGCCGCGGCCGGATCTGCGCCAGCCATTGTGTACCACTGTCCTACTTCTAGCGGGTCCATGCCGGCGGTCTTTTGGCGTGTTCGCTTGCTGTATCAGGATCCCGGACGAGAACCCCCACATGTAGCGATACCTCCAACTAAGAAGGCCGCAGATTTAGTTGGGCCCTGAAGACAGCTCCGCCAACCCCCGGCAATCTGCTCAACCCCCTACTGGCACAGCTAGTAAGGGGAGATAGGGACGCGTGACCGCAACTCTAGGTGACGCAGTCCTATGGCCAACACACACACAGTGATATACTTTAAAACTTCTATTAAAGTAAGTGAAACTGACACCAATGTACTTGACCCAGATATTTTACTGAGGCTAATGGGCAAGTAATAAACAACAGTATAACAAGTTGCAGATCCCTGCAATAAACAGTAATAAAGATAAACAGAGTAATCAGAATAATAAAATATTGCTATGCAACTCTAGCGCTGTCCTTTTACAGCTACTTCCCCTCATGGGTAGACTAACACCCAGCAATGTCTACCTATGCAGTCAGGCCTGACTGATCTAAATGGAAGTTCAGTGAAACAATATTCACTAGAAATCTTTCGGTGGTGCACTTGAAGAACAACTTTGTAATCCGAACGAATAGTAAAGATAAAAGTATCTGTCTTTAAACAGCTCTCACCACCCGGACAAGTCCAAGTCTGTTTCCTCCATCGATTCGTCTAGGAACAGGAATCCACCGACATCCAAGTCTTCAATCCTTCTGGTGTACTGCAGCAAGGATGAGAAGATGTCTCTAAGGCTCTGCTAGGCTGGCAGAGGGGCTCTTTGGAAAGGAGCACAAGGCCCAGGCTTCAGGCCTTGTGCACACAGCAGTTCAGCACAGAGATCCTCTTGCTAGGAGAGGGGTGTCCAAAGAGACCGAACAAACTCCACCTCCCCTTTATAAAGTCTGCCCCAGCAGTCTCTGTTCCGGAGCAATGTACCCTGGGTGCTGCAAGATGTACTGGGAGATGTAGTCTCTCTCTCTCCTCTGCTTTCACTTCCAGTAATGTCCTTTCTCTCCTTCCTCCTGACTCACCTCTCCCCTAGAACTTCTTGTCTCTCTGCATTAAAGGGGAACACCCCGCTACATATGTGTAATCTGTAATTGCACCATGTCCTTGAATTTTAGGAGTTTTAACTGTAAGGCCTCGTAAACACGGCCGAGATTCTCGTCGAAAAAAACATGTCGTTTTTTTCGACGAGATTCTTGGACAAGAAAATTGTCCCGGCCGAGTGTACACACGCTCGATTCAAAGAACCCGCGGTTCTTTGAATGGAGCGTACGCGGTGACATCATCGACTACGACGAGCATGCGCTCGTCACATTCGATGCCATCGCCGCCATCTTGGTATACCCTATCTATGCCTAGGAAGCTACCGCGCATGCGTCAAATTCATTTCGAACATGCGCGGGCTTCCCGGCGGACAGGTAAGTGTACACACACTCACTTTTCTCGTCGAGAAACAGGCTGACGAGAATCTCGACGAGAAAATAGAGAGCAGGCTCTCTATTTTCTCGTTGAGGTTACTTGTCGGTTTTCTCGACGAGAAACCCGATAGCCGCGTACACACGACCGATTTACTCGGCAAGACATCTCTGCCAGCAAGTTTCTTGCTGGTTCTTGCCGAGAAACTCGGTCGTGTGTACGAGGCCTAAGAATAGTAAGTTTGTGTGATCCCTATATCCTGCCACATAAATAACCTAAATTGCTTTCTTTTGCATTATGATCAATGGATATATTCTATCTAGTTATATAATTATTGCCCCAAACCACTGCACAATAATTAAGGTATGGAAGGCCTATTGAACAATATAAAATACGGAGTGCTATACTTTTAAATACTTGGATTTCACATGCTTAAAGAGGAAGTAAACTAAAAATGTTTTACTTGTACCTACAGGTAAGACTATATATGGTAAGGCTTACCTGTAGGTACTGTGAATATCTCCTAAACTTGCACAGTTTAGGAGATAGTCAGAGTGCATGCAGCCAATTACTTCATCCGTGCATGCGCTCTGAAGGTCCGTCTTACCGTGCCGGACCTTCAGAGCCTGTTCGGTAAACAGAGGCTCCCCCACACATGCACAGGAGTGTCGTCATCACGGCTCTGGCCACTCACAGCGCCGGAGCCCGTGAACAAGGAAGAAACACCGGGGAAGATGTCAGCTATCTCAGCGGTGTGCGGGCACCGCTGGAGGGCTTAGGTCTAAGGTAAGTATTTCATGTTGAGCTAGTATGCGATGCATACTAGCTCATTATGCCTTTGTCTTATAGTTTTTTTTTTTACCAGGGTTTACAACCTTTTTAATATGTGATTTACAACAGATTTGATCATCTATTATCACCCAGAGAAATTTTATTTCATTAACTGTTTCAATATTAACCCCTTCCATCTGAATATCTATTCGTGTCTATTGTGTGTTTATCTGTGTGTTAATTCTGCAGTTCCCAAAAGGTATTACCGTATATACTCGAGTATAAGCCGAGTTTTTCAGCACATTTTTTTGTGCTGAAAATGCCCCCCTCGCTTATACTCGAGTCACCTTTTTGCGCCTGATCTCCCAGGCTTTGGGGACCCGGTACTGGCCCTGGACCCCAAACTTGGCACACATGTAGCCCCACTCTTTCTCTACAAGTGTGCAAAGTTTGTTGTCCGGGTGACCTACGGCCGGGGAGCACCGATTTTTCAAAGCCGGGCACCCATCACATAGACTCCCATATTAAATGGTAATTTTTCCAGTGACTTTGGGGACATGGTACCGGCCAGTCGTAGATCCCCTGGACCCCAAACATGTAGCCCCATTTCTCCTCTACAAATGTGCAAAGTTTATTGTCTGGGGGATCTACGGCCAGGGAGCACCAATTTTTCAAACCCGGGCACCCCTTCCATAGACTTCCATGTTAAACGTCAGTCTAGTCATGGACACAGTGAGGCATGGGCACAGCGAGGCATGGGCACAGCGAGGCATGGGCACAGCGAGGCATGGGCACAGTGAGGCATGGGCACAGTGAGGCAAAGTGAGGCATTCAGATGGACACCCTAGGCTTATACTCGAGTGAATACGTTTTCCCAGTTTTTTGTGGTAAAATTAGGTGCCTCGGCTTATATTCGGGTCGGCTTATACTTGAGTATATACGGTACTCTTGTTTTGTTCAGATTTAATGATAATTTATATCTATCAAACCATAGCTTCAATTTCCTCAATTCTATATTAATGTATTAGAGACTGCAAATCACTGCCTGAACAAAAAATATTAGTATCATCAGCAAAAACACTATCTTCAATACTTGTGACACCATACATAAATCATTGATATAAACAAATTAGGACCCAACACTGACCCCTGGGGGGGACGCCACAAGTAATCCAAACATGATGATCCAGAGGGTTTTTAACAAGTTTTTTTTAAAAATTTTGGAAAATTGTGGTAGCAACAATACAGGCCTATAGTTTTTGAAATGGTGTCTATTCCCCGATTTATATAGAAGTATGACTTTTGCCTTTTTTCTTTTTGTTTGTGTAGTGGGGTCTCCTTTAAGGCCCCTGGACTACGTTACCCAGAACCCCGTTCGGCACCCAGGGTGCATTTGGCCACCGCAGTGACTCATGGGTGGGGCTATAGAAGAAGGGGGCGAGGCTAAGCTCGGCCTCTTTGGACATCGCGCTGCAAGCAATAGGACTCCCTGTGCGGATCAGCTGCTGTGAAAGGCCTGAAGCCTGGGCCTTGCGTACCTTCCAAAGAGCCTTCCACCCCACCGCGGAGCCTGGGTGGCACCTGTTCCTGTTCAAGTTTCTGACATCAGTGGACCGGAGACCCGGCCGTTGGAGAACACTGTGTGTGGATACACAGAAGGTGGAAGCCTGGACTGGGATCACGTCCGGAGGGGTGAGCGAGCACTTGCTCACTACATTAGCTGTACTCTGTTGGGTCTAGTGACTGCCTTGGCCTTTTTTTCCCTTTTACATTTACTATCCCACCGGAGACTAGCGGGGGAACTGAGTTGCATAGTCTCCGGTGAAGTGTTCTCATTTGTGAATTACCCTTGGATTACAAATATTGTTTCTTGAAAGTGCACCACCGTTCAAGTTGCATGCGAAGAAATTGTTTCATAAGAGACTGAGGTTTATCTGAGTCAGGCCTGACCAAGGGGGGTTAAAACTTTATTGGGTACGCCATATTGCGCATAAGAAAATAAGGATAGTTGCACGTGGCGGGTGATCACTCTGCACTATCACTTATGAATATGTTTATTGCTGCAGGGCTCTGCATGTATGTTATGTGATGTGTTTAATCCTGACCCTTATACTAAAGTAAATCTAGTTATATTTTAACCCCTTGTATCAGTGTTATTCTTGCAGATAGTAGTTACCTATCAATACTGCCAGATTGTGTATAATCAGGTATAGACCGTTACAAGGTAATATTCCCTAGACTAACTGTGCCAGCGGGGGTTGAGTAGATTGTCGGGGGTTGGTGGTGCTGTATACAGGGCCCGAAACAAAAATCCAGCGGCTCTCTTAACTGGGGGTAGCGCTACACGTGGGGGCTCTCGAGTCCGGGATTCCTGATACAGCAAGCAACGCGCTAAAAGTACCGGCATGGACCCACTGGAAGTAGAACAGTGGTGATCGCTTCTCGGCCTTTTGGCTAAGATCAAGTGTAGTATCTGTTCTTATCAGTTGCCAGGAGGTGGCGCTGTGCTAACCGTCCCCAGTACACGGCGAGGTGGAAAGGGATGGCGGTGGCATATGCAAAACCTGCTGGTGTGCAGGTGAAAGCCTTCTGATGGGGATGGAGAATCACTTGGTCAAGGCGGAGGGCCGGGGGTTTTTATTCTGGCCTTCTGGCCGGTGTTGGTGTAGGCGCTGCTCCTATTGGCGTCCGGTGGAGGAGCATGCCCGGCCCTGTTTTGGGGTCGGGGATGAGTCTTGCAAATCTGCCGGATTGTGGGAGTCTGGAAGGGTTAGTACCGGGGGGCCGCTTTTGCTGTCGGTGGCTCTCCCCGAGAAAACCCAGAAGGGCTCTCAATCCAGTGGGAGCGGAAGGCCGCACTGACCTGGTCGGGGGGTCGGATCAGAACCGAAAAGCCTATGGTGAATGTGCCCCTGGAGTGGCAGTTCAGGGGTGCCATAACTGCACAAGTGTTGTCCCGCAGCACTTTTGGGTTTTTTGGCACCACGGTCACTTCACCATACACACTTTTTTAGCACCTGCCTCTAGGGCCGAGCCTTTTGGCTAGGACCAGAGGAATTTTTTATTCCTGGCCGGAGGGCCGGCCATTGTATTGCACAATGGCCCTTTTCACTCTCCCACCTTCCTTCTCCCCACTTTCTTTTTATTTACCCTTGTGTGCGTCACTTTTTTGTATTTTTTTGTTTGATGTAGCACGTTTGTCACTGTGTTTAGTAGGGTGTAGGTCCTCGGGCCTGCCCTGAACGACTTGGGAGTAGGTGGACATGGTCTTCTGGCCTGGTTCGCCTGCTCTCATGGGGGTCTCCCTTCGGGGGAGCCCCACCTAGTACTTGGATGGGTCTGTTTCGGCAGACTCACCGACGAATGGGGTCTGCCTGGTTTCGGCCAGTCAGACCATAAGTACCTCAGTCCCCGTCTGGAGCCTAACGCCCCGGGGGATCAGGGTTGGTCCTTCCATGTGGAGGACAAGTGTTACACCCGTGGCACGTTTTGTGTTTCACTCTTTATGTGTGTGCACTTTTTTTGGCACCGGGTGGAGTTTTTGGGTGTGTTTCACACGCCATGGGCTTTTCAAAAAAAAAAAAAAAGTGGTGAACGGTGGCTGGCACCGATTCAGCCGCGGCAGTAGTTATTGAACTCCCGGGGATCTGGCAAGAAGTAGCGGTAAAACAGTTGGTAATGTCGCTGTCCCCACACCAGAAAGCATGGGTGATGGATGTCAGGTCGAATTCTTCGCTGACCCACGCACTAATAGAATGGAAGAATGAAATGCCAGAGCATTTCAAAAGTCCAAGCATAAAAGCAATGGATAATCAGACCTATAGCTTAATACATGTGCTGCCAGTCAGGGGAGGATGGTTTCAGACACCAAAACCGTCACCTCCACAGATATCTCCACCGCAGTCCCCGAAGGCTAAAGAGAGTCCCGGGTCACCACCGGCCACCCTCAGCGCAGAGTTGTGCGCGGTCCTGGGGGAGATTGTAGCCCAGTGTAAGAAGGACCCTACAGACTACCCGATATCTGGATACAGGAAACTTAGGATATTTTCTGGAAGGAAACCTGTACCTTCGGGGGAAGAGGGATTTGAGGAGTGGCTAGATGGTGCCACTCAGGCTTTAGAAGAATGGGAAGTCCCAGAACACCGAAAGAAACAGAGAATCACTGAAAGTCTGAAGGGGCCTGCCTTGGAGGCCATACGTAACCTCAAGCTGAGCAAGAAAGACTGTGATGCACAGGATTATCTGGACATTCTGCAGAATGTGTTCAGTGGAACAGAAAAAGTCACTGAACTCACTTACCAGTTGGAACACTGCTACCAAAAGACAGGGGAGAAGCTGTCAGAGTTCATGAGGCGCCTGGATAAGATCCTGCATAAAATTCTACTGAAGAAGGGGATCGACCCAAGAAAGGTGGATGAGGCCCGTGTTCAACAGGTGTTGAGGGGAGCTCAGCCCCTGGACCCCATCGCATTGGCGTTACGCACCCGACAGGACGGGAAGAGCCTGGAGTACCCCAACTTGATCCGAGTGGTCAGAGAAGAAGAGGCTATGTTGGAAGACAAAAGGAGGAGCCAACCAGTTGAGCCAACCAATCCTCCGGCGGTGATGGTCAGGACGGCCATGACCCTTGAAAGAGACTCAGAGGTGGATACCTTGAAGTCACAGATGTCCCAAGTATTGGGGATGCTGACCTCCCTGATGGCCAAGGATCAAAGGGTACCAGAGAGGGAAAGTCCGAGGAGGGAACTGTTTCCAAACACCTCAGCGCCAGCATCCCTGCAAGATTGGGGGGATGCGATTTGCTTCAACTGTGGAGGAGCTGGTCATGTCGCCAAAGTGTGTTCCAGTCCAAAGAAGAAGATGAATAACCGCAAGCCGCCGGAAAACTTCAGCGGGCCCCGGTGAAGGAGTCAACCGGGTGCCCTTCATCTCCAGTGAGCTCCAAACTGAATGAGAAGTACAGGAAGAGAGAGGACAAAACCCCTCAAAAAGAAACACAGTGTTCCCCAGCGGTAATATACACCAAAAAAAGAGAATAGTGTCCCTCAGCGGGTAGTTACACCCATTAAGAGGAGGGAGATCAATGCATACCAAGCCCAAGAGAGACTAAAGTCCAAGGAAAAATGGAAGAAAGAGTCCAAAAGGGAAATGCAAAGATCAAAAGAAAGAGACCCCTTCGAAGCAGTATCCAGAGAAGCTGATAGGCCCCTCCCCCCATAGTACCTGTTCAAGTGGAGGGAGTCTACACAAGAGCCATATTGGATACTGGGGCACAAGTGACCCTGTTGTACAGGGACTTTTATGACAAGCATCTAAGTCACCTACCCATCCAGAAGATTGAAGAGTTGGAAATATGGGGAATTGGGACCCGGAGCTTCCCTTATGATGGCTATCTGCCCATAAAACTGACCTTTGACCCATCTGTAGCCGGGAAGGCTGAAATGTTCGACACCCTTGCTGTGGTATGTCCCCGACCACCTGGAGCTAACAAGAGCTCCATGATAATAGGGACCAACACGGACCTGGTTCGGAGACTCTTGGCCCCTCTAGTACGGAAGAAGGACCCCACGGTCACCAAGATTCACCCAATGCTGAGGACAGCCTATCGGCGACTGATCTTGGAGCAGAGAGCCCCGGAAGAGGGGGTGGGGAACGTCTGGAGGCTGGGAAGGAGAGGAATAGTGCTGCAGCCCGGTGAAGTAACCTGTCTCAGAGCCACAGTGAAGCTCACTTGGGAACAGCCTGGGCCTTTCATCATGTTGGAACCTGATCCAAGGGAAGAACACAAGGGCTTAGAAGTAGTCCCAGAAGTGGTCCCGTTGAGGGCCTTGAAGAAGGCACACTTTAAAGTACCTGTGAGTGTCAGGAATACTACAGATGGCCCCATTGAGATCCCAGCTAGGATGTTGCTGGGCCAGGTGAGCCCTGCTACCCCAGTTGTCTTGTCGGATGTGGAGAAGACAGAGGGAGAAAGGACTATTTGGGAGAAGCTCTGCATGGAGAACCCAAACCTGTCAAGGGCTTGGAAAGAGAGAGCCAAGGCCCAGTTGACCAAGTGGAGAGGGATCTTTTCCCAAGATGAGTTCGATGTGGGGTGTGCGAAGAGTGCCACCCACCGAATCCGCCTCCAGGAAGACAAACCCTTCAGGGAGAGGGTCTGGCGAGTCCCATTGGCAGACCTCGAAGACTTGAGGGAGCAGCTCGCCAAGCTCAAGCGAACCGGTGTTATTCGGGAGTCTAGAAGTCCCTATGCCTCTACGATAGTGGTGGTCAGGAAGAAGAATGGGTCGTTGAGGCTATGTATAGACTACAGGACTCTCAACAGGAGAACCATACCCGACCAGTATACCACCCCGAGGATAGAGGATGCCTTGCAGAGCTTGTCTGGAGCAAGGTGGTTCAGTGTAATGGATCTCAAGAGTGGGTACTATCAGATCCCCATGCATCCAGAAGATAGGGAGAAGACAGCTTTCATAACTCCAGTGGGGTTCTTTGAGTTTGACAGGATGCCCCAAGGCCTGTCTGGAGCTCCGGCCACCTTTCAACGCCTTATGGAAAAGACTGTGGGAGACACAAACCTGATCGAAGTCCTTGTATACTTAGATGACATCATCGTCTTTGGAAGAACCTTGGAAGAACATGAGGAGAGACTGGAGAAGGTCTTGAGAAGACTCAGTGAGGAGGGACTCAAGCTTTCACCCGAAAAATTCCAGTTCTATCAGTCATCCGTTAACTATCTGAGACACATAGTGTCCGAAGAGGGGGTAGCCACAGACCCGAAAAGTTGGAGGCAGTCACCTCCTGGCTAAGGCCCACCACTGTGACAGAACTCAGATCCTTTTTGGGATTCTGTTCCTATTACAGGAGGTTCGTGGAAGGGTTTGCCCGGATTGCCAAACCACTGAATGAACTGCTCAAGACGGAAGGGGAAGAGGATGACTCGGGCCCCAGGAAGCCGGGGGAGTCAGTCAAAGACCAGTGGAACCAGAAGTGTGAAGAGGCCTTCCAGATGTTGAAGAAAAGCCTAACCACTGCCCCTGTCCTGGCTTACGCAGACCCAAAGAATCCGTATGAACTCCATGTGGATGCCAGTCATGATGGCCTGGGAGAAATGCTCTATCAGGAGCACGAGGGGCAACTGCGACCCATTGCATATGTGAGCAGGAGCCTGACCTCTCAGAAAAGAACTACCCCACTCATAAGTTGGAGTTCCTGGCCCTCAAATGGGCTGTAGTCGACAAGCTCAAAGACTATCTGTATGGGGCGGAATTCACTGTGAAAACTGACAACAACCCCCTTACTTATCTTTTCACCACAGCAAAGCTGGATGCCACGGGACACAGATGGCTGGCAGCCCTGTCTGCTTTCAATTTTAGTTTGAAATATAGACCTGGAGCTGGAAATCGAGATGCGGACGCCTTGTCAAGAAGATCTCATGCCCTCACCAGCAGTACAGAAGACTGGACCCAAGTGGCACCCGACCGGGGTGCGGGCCCTTTGTCAGGGGGCTGAACTCCAGGCCAGTGGCGGGTCAAGAGCAGAAGAGATAGGGGTCACTGTAGTAGGGGTCCACAAACAATACTGTGGGGTAACCCAGCTGGAGGAGGCTGACTTGCCAAAACTGTCAAAGAAGGAGCTGAGGTGCGACCAATTGGAAGACCCCATGGGGAGATTGGTCCTGGAAGCCCTGGAGAGTCGGGATCCAGATAGAATCTTGCGCCACCCTTCAAAGAAAGCTTGTTTGCTGAGGAAGGAGTGGGACAGGCTGCAGTGGCACCAGGGAGTGGTCTACCGAAGGGGCCCCTCTGATGACCTAGAAGATAAATGGCAACTGTTTCTACCCGAGAAACATCGAGAGACTGTCCTGGTCTCCCTGCATGACAATCATGGCCACTTGGGAGCGGAAAGGACCTTCCAGCTTGTTAGGAGCCGGTTCTATTGGCCCTGCATGAGGGCCGAAGTCGAGGAATACTGCCACTCATGTGTACGCTGCATCCAGAGGAAGACTCTACCCCATCAAGCTGCCCCAATGGGCCATCTGCAAAGTCAAAGCCCACTGGATTTGGTATGCATTGATTTTCTCTGCCTCAAACCCGACTTGAGCGGACTAGGAAATGTTCTGGTGATAACCGACCATTTCACCCGGTATGCCCAGGCCTTTCCGACCAAAGACCAGAAGGCTTCCACTGTAGCCAAAGTACTCATGGAGAAATACTTCGTACACTACGGGCTACCACAGCGGCTCCACTCAGATCAAGGAAGGGACTTTGAAAGTCGGCTGATTCGGAAGCTCTTCCTTAGGGATCAAGAAGACCTGAACCACCCCTTACCATCCACAAGGTGATGCTCAGCCGAACCCTGCTCAACATGCTAGGGACCTTAAGTAGTGAAAAGAAGCAGCATTGGAGCAAACATATAGCAGCAATTGTACATGCATACAATAGTACCACAAGTGACGCTACAGGGTACTCACCCTATCGACTTATGTTCGGAAGAGAAGCCAGACTACCGGTAGATCTGGCCTTTGGTACCTCCATAGACCATTGCTCGGGCGCTTCCCACAAGGGATATGTAGATAGGCTCAGACACAGTTTGAATTTGAAGGAAATTGCTAAATTGTGCATCACCACAGGGTGACACTGTGGATGCACCTAGTATAAATGCGCCAACGTCCCGATATTCAATGGGAGAATGTATATTTAAACTAAAGGTGGACTTTAAACGGCACACAGATAGATATTGTAAAAATTCTAAGGGTTTTATTGTTGGTAGAAAAATATAATTGAATTTAGGTAAAAAGTACATTAATACAAGACACTGACATTATGTAACAGTTATCAATAGTTGATATAGGGTCCCATTTACAAGACTCGACACATCTCCCAGGAATTACATTGACATGTAAAATACACAAAGTAGAATGGAATAATGTATAGCCAACAAACACAAATGAGGAGTTGGACGGTATGCACGAGAGATGGCTGGTCTTATTGATGGGTCCGGTAAATTCAAAGATAAAGATCTTGCTTTCGCTCGACTAGTTTCGCGTTCCAAAACGCTTCGTCGGGAGCATAATATTCTGTCAAGATTATACATAAACAGTTCAAAAGAGATACTTTAGTTAATATAATTTTAATACTTGTATCTAGAATAGAACTAATAAAAAACATTTTAAAGAAGAAGCTGATATACATTGATTAAAAGTTTTCGATTGACCACAGAAGGATAAAACACCCACCACCTATACATTGCCAGCACCGAAACCAATCACACAACAGATGGGGCATGAAAAGTAGCTGTGCAAAGTTGTAGAAAAAACATGAAAAAAGGGGGGGGGGGGAAGGGGGGGAAAAGGGGAGGGGAGGGGGGGGAAAAAAAGAACGAAGAAGAAAAGAAACAAGGAATGGGGGAAGGGAATAGAGGGGGGGGGGAAGGGGGGAAAAAGAAAGAAGAAGGACTGGAATATGAATTAGTCCATATCCATAGGTACTATTAAAAAAAATTTTTTGAAAATTGAGCAAGTTAGATAGCAGGTGCAAAAATTCTTATAAAACCGTAAGTGAAATAATGTGTCAATAATCACCATCGAGGCAAACCAAGAACAAGAAGGGGAGAACAAGAAAAAAAAGAAAAAAAAAAAATATATATATATATATATATATATATATATATATATATATATATAATAGTTTCTATACTTACGAACAAGGCCGTGTTAAGTAGTGAAACCAGCCTAGGTATTTTTACCTGGCAATCCGTGTATCACAGGGTGCCAGTATTATATAAACACATTCTAAAAGTAAAACACATAACGTGACCCATAAGTGTCAAAAGTAGGTGTTTCGAAACAAACTAAAGAGAGGGGAGTGGAGGAGGGGGGGGGGGGGAAAGGAAGGGGGGGGGGAAAGGGAGGGGAATTTATTCATATATATATTATTATCCAAGGGCTCACCGTGGTAAACAATCATGCGTGATTTAAGTAAAAAAGTAACTATGCACAGGCTACTGATAGGTAGGGAACGTAAATCCAGGTATAACAGGCCAGACAATACTGTAGAGGAGTGTGTCAGTCAGGAGCACTTGCTCGAGCCACACAATGGTAATCTGTTAGGGTGACCCCTAATGATAGACTGACCCAGCTGAAAAACATAAATACAAAAAAGGAAGTTTAGAAAGGACCCGCTTCCCTAGATCTATCTGCTCGTATCCCAGATGGATGGTTCTTACCTTATAGCTTGACAGGGATTATATGCTGGTAGACCTGGATGGAACCTCTCCTGTGGACAGCCTCACAGTGCATTGTGCACCGTTTTTATGTGTCCCTACAGGAAGGCGTCATCACATCCGGAAGTGACGCTGGTGCGCGAGTTCGGACGGTCATGCGCATGCGCCGTAGGCGCTGCTCACGCAGCAACCTGGGGCCAATGAGAGAGTGACAGGGCGAAACCCAGGAAGTATTCCGGGAGCCTACAGTACGTCACATCGGTCTAGCTAGCAGACACGTCATCGTAGGGGATCAAGCAGCCCATGTATGTGCGCCGTGATCACTGCCATCACAAAAGCCCATGACCAGTGCGGCAGTGACAAAGCATACCACAGGGGGAGCCGATTGCTCCCTTAAAGCAGGTCAAAGGATCGTGTTCTAAATACCAGCAGTGGTCAGTAAGTCCGCCCACCATTGCAGCCATCAGTGTGGGCACATAGGCTTCGGGGCACAGCAAGAACAGGGGGTGAAAGAGGGTGAATACACCCACCTGTGGTCATCGAAAAGAAGATCCAGACATAATATACAGAGCTAAATAAAAATGCTGAAGGCATATAAATAACCAAAAATACATATTCTACATTTATATATACATCCAGGAATAGTACCTTTAAACTAGTAAACAATATCTAATTTGAGTACAGGGATTCCAATACAGCAGCTTAACCATTTAGGAGCATGATTTAGAATGTGTATTCTGTGTGTCTTTTTTAGTGACATATTCGATCTGTCGGCTGTAGTGGGGGGTAAAGTTATCATACAAGGTGAATTTAGTGACACTGATGAAACTAATATATGGCATTCATTGTGCAGCTTATCCTGAAAAAGGATTGTTTTTATAATATTATGCAACTAGATGAAACATCAAATCAAGATGCAATCAGGCATTAAATAAAATAGACATATAGTAATACAGAGGGAAGGGGGATGGGGGGAGAGAAAAAGGGTGTGTTAACGTGAGTAGGCACATAACATATGTGGAAAAGTATGTATAGCATTAGTGTGGCAGTAAATATTCACCCCCATCCATAGCCCGTAAGATATTCTAGATGTCGATCAGAGTGGTATATATGTCAGTGACAGAAATCATGTTCCAAATGGTTAAAAGTGGTTTAGATCAGTCATTTACAGAAATGGTCTGTATGACTGAGTTTCGTTTAGACCAGGGGGGTGTATGGCATTCAACCTCTCAACCCAGATAGTTTCTCTCTGGAGGATGATTTTATCCCACTCACCCCCTCTGGGACTTTTGGGAACAACGGCCAGAACAGAAAAAGACACAACTGAGGTATCAAAACGGTGGTAGAGGTCCAGATGTCGACTAATGGGTGTCAACATCTTCCCGTTGCCCGAGTAGTAAATGTGATCGTTGATACGTTGTCTTAACTGTCTGGCTGTTTTACCCACATAGAAACTACCGCATTTGCAGGTCATGAGATAAACCACGCCTTCAGTGCGGCAGTTAGCAGAAAATTTTGGGAAAAAAACCTCACCATTGGGGAGTATAGTATTTTGACAGGGTAAAACCCATTTACAGAAGGAGCATTTCCCACATTGTGACGTCCCTATAGTTCGATTAGTAACATTATTGCAGTTTCGAACATAGTGGCTAGCGGTAAGTTTGTCTCTAAGTGAAGTTGCCCGCCTGAAAATGATCTCGGGTTGTACCCCTACATATTTGCCCAGGGTGGGATCATCTTGTATTAGGTGCCAGTGGTTCTTGAGTAGGGACCGTATGTCCGTATGTTGGTTGGAAAACCTAGTAATTACTTTAACGGTGGATTGAGAGGGGGTATTTTTTACTTTATACAGGAGTTCATTTCTGGTTTGGCTATTGGCCTTGTTATACGCTTGGCGTAATAGAGATTTACTGTAGCCTCTGGCTAGTAACCTATTCCTTAGTAATTTAGCCTGTATTTGGAAGTCGGATGACAGTGTACAATTTCGTCTCAGCCTGATATATTGAGCATAAGGAATGCTACGTATCAAGGCTGGTGGATGAGCACTGTTTGCATGCAGTAGCGTGTTCCCTGCTGTACTTTTGCGGAACAGGCTCGTGAAGAGCACATTGTCTATGTTCTTAGAAATTGTCAAGTCCAGGAAGGTAGTTACATTAGGATCACGACTGAATGTAAATTTTAGATTGTATTGATTTACATTTAACTTTTGGATGAACTCATCGAACAGTGTTCCCGTACCTGTCCACACGATGAACACGTCATCGATGTAGCGCATCCAGACGAGAACACTGTCAGTAAATCTAGTCATAGACTCGTTCGAAAACAAGTCCCTCTCCCACCCCCCCAGGTACAGATTGGCATAGCCAGGGGCACAGCAGGTGCCCATGGCTACGCCCTGCACCTGGAGGTAGTGGGAGTTATTAAAGCTGAACCAGTTATGGGTAAGAATGAACTGTAATAGTCCAACAATGAAATCGTTATAGGGCCACTGGTGGTGGTCTTCTTCATAGAGGAAGGTACGTATCATCCCGACTCCCTGCTCGTGAGGGATGCTAGAGTACAAAGCCTCCACATCCAATGTCACGAGGAGGGAGCCTGGAGGAACGACCATACCCTCTATTTGTTTCAGGAGAGCTAGCGTGTCCTTAATGTAAGAAGGAAGAGCCATGACATGTGGCATTAACACTGAATCAACCAACTTGCTGGCATTTTCCGTTAAACATCCAATCCCTGAAATAATCGGTCTCCCAGGGGGCGACACCGGACTCTTATGCACCTTCGGTAGTGCATAAAATGTCGCCACCCTGGGGGACCGAGTATTCAGGTAATCGTAGACATCTTGGTTAATTAGCCCCTTGGTGAAGGCATCATTGATGATACCCAGGAATTGGATTTTATAAGGTGCAGTGTGTGCAACAGTAATGGGCCGGTACCATTCAAGATTTGACAAAATCTTGAGGCACATGTTTTCATAAAAATCTTTAGTCATAAGAACGATGTTACCCCCCTTGTCAGCTCCCTTAACAACCACGTCAGGGTGATTCTGTATTTTGGAAATACCCAATCGTTGCGCACGAGTAAGATTACTGTGCTTGGGCAATATCTTAAGGCGTTTTGTATCACTGATAACGTTACATAGAAAAGCCCAGGCTTGTGGGCTAGTAGCAAGGTCTGGGAAATTCTTGGATTTAGGTTTAAACTTCCTTACAAGGGGCTTAATTGGTACAGGCGTGACTTCATCCTGCACATCCCCACTGTCGTTTTCGTCCAGGAGTAGTATCAAATCCCGTAACGCCCTAAACTCTTCCATTTTGAAGTGCTTGATACTTTCAGAAAAATCTTTCTCGTTTTTTGTGCGGATACGGTCCCTATCAAATATATATTTAAAAGTAAGATTTCTAACGAACATGTGAATGTCCTTAATAAATTCGTACCTATCTATGTTTTGTGTGGGGCAAAAACTTAACCCAAATTTGAGTACACTAAGTTCGTCCCTAGAAAATCGGTAAGGAGTGAGATTCAGTACATCCATCTCTACGTTGGATGCTGATGCACTCCTAGTGTCTGAAAATTTAGGATCTGCGTATTGCCTTGATTAATATGGCAGTCAAGGGTACTTTGCTTCTTAAAATTTTGTAATTGAATTGATGGGTGTAAAGTGGGTGTTTGGGACAGGCTGGGAAATGGAGCTTGCGAGCTAGCCTCCACTGCTGTATTGGATACCTGCATATTGGTAGGTCCCAACCCTGCAGGGAATGAGGTTGATGGAGTACTGGTATTTCCATTTTGTTGGGTCATCATCTGTAGGGCCTTTTGTGCGATAGGGCCTATATAGGTGAGTGAATTACTTTCATTACCTTTACTCGGTGTCAGATCATGTCGGGTCGCAGGGTCAGTAGGTCTTGTATTATGATTGGCAGGTCTTTTTTTGGGGTAGGGGGTGAATTGCCCACCACCATAGGTCCTTTTTCGTCCACCATTGTTACCGTGTGCATTCAGTTGTCCTCTCGTAGTCGACTGTTGGGAAGAAAACGTAGACACAGATGAGTCAGACTCAACATCGTCATCATCAGTCACACCCATCCCATTACCCCTACCTGCTTTGGATTTTCTGAACCTAGTTTTCTTGGGACCACGATTCTGAAATGGCAATTGCCAGTGATAGGCAAAGCCTTCTAAAAAGGCAGCCCTATCTTTAACCAACTTGCTTTGTTTTTTAAAGATAATATCTTTATTAATTTTGGTGATATAGTCTTTTACTTCCTGCCATTTGGCAGTGAAGTGTTCATGACCCTTCAAGGCCTCACTGGTGGCCTGGAGGGACAAGATGTCTTGGTCTAGATTTTTTAGCTCAATCTGATAGTGGGAAACCAGCAAGTTGATTAAGTTGGTACTACATTGTGTAAGAATTTGTTCCCAAGCTAGTTTAAACTCAGCTCCATAGTTGTCAAAGGAGGGGTAAATCTGAATTCTGAGCCCTAAAGGGCTAATATTCTCTCGCACATATTGCTGGAGAAAGTCCACATGCCAATGCAGGTTTGACTTTTTCTTGAGCAGTTTTTTCATTTTGGAAATATATTGCGTTAATCCTATTTCCTGACCTGTATTGACCCTGCATTCTGACTGAATCCCACTGATATAGCCTAGCCAGGCTGTACCTACGTAGTCCATCAAAAAATCAAAAAAGGGGGGGAAGGGGGAAAAAAAGAGAAAAAGGAAAAATACCTGGAATGTATATAGATACTAACTTATAAAGATTATCTATATGAACACCTAGAGGCAAAAAATGGGTGCTTCCACCCCAATAATGATTTAGAAGGAAATTGCTAAATTGTGCATCACCACAGGGTGACACTGTGGATGCACCTAGTATAAATGCGCCAACGTCCTGATATTCAATGGGAGAATGTATATTTAAACTAAAGGTGGACTTTAAACGGCACACAGATAGATATTGTAAAAATTCTAAGGGTTTTATTGTTGGTAGAAAAATATAATTGAATTTAGGTAAAAAGTACATTAATACAAGACACTGACATTATGTAACAGTTATCAATAGTTGATATAGGGTCCCATTTACAAGACTCGACACATCTCCCAGGAATTACATTGACATGTAAAATACACAAAGTAGAATGGAATAATGTATAGCCAACAAACACAAATGAGGAGTTGGACGGTATGCACGACAGATGGCTGGTCTTATTGATGGGTCCGGTAAATTCAAAGATAAAGATCTTGCTTTCGCTCGACTAGTTTCGCGTTCCAAAACGCTTCGTCGGGAGCATAATATTCTGTCAAGATTATACATAAACAGTTCAAAAGAGATACTTTAGTTAATATAATTTTAATACTTGTATCTAGAATAGAACTAATAAAAAACATTTTAAAGAAGAAGCTGATATACATTGATTAAAAGTTTTCGATTGACCACAGAAGGATAAAACACCCACCACCTATACATTGCCAGCACCGAAACCAATCACACAACAGATGGGGCATGAAAAGTAGCTGTGCAAAGTTGTAGAAAAAACATGAAAAAAGGGGGGGGGAAGGGGGGGAAAAGGGGAGGGGAGGGGGAAAAAAAAAAAGAACGAAGAAGAAAAGAAACAAGGAATGGGGGAAGGGAATAGAGGGGGGGGGAAGGGGGGAAAAAGAAAGAAGAAGGACTGGAATATGAATTAGTCCATATCCATAGGTACTATTAAAAATTTTTTTTTGAAAATTGAGCAAGTTAGATAGCAGGTGCAAAAATTCTTATAAAACCGTAAGTGAAATAATGTGTCAATAATCACCATCGAGGCAAACCAAGAACAAGAAGGGGAGAACAAGAAAAAAAAGAAAAAAAAAAAAAAATATATATATATATATATATATATATAATAGTTTCTATACTTACGAACAAGGCCGTGTTAAGTAGTGAAACCAGCCTAGGTATTTTTACCTGGCAATCCGTGTATCACAGGGTGCCAGTATTATATAAACACATTCTAAAAGTAAAACACATAACGTGACCCATAAGTGTCAAAAGTAGGTGTTTCGAAACAAACTAAAGAGAGGGGAGTGGAGGAGGAGGGGGGGGGGGGGGGGAAGGAAGGGGGGGGGGGGAAGGGAGGGGAATTTATTCATATATATATTATTATCCAAGGGCTCACCGTGGTAAACAATCATGCGTGATTTAAGTAAAAAAGTAACTATGCACAGGCTACTGATAGGTAGGGAACGTAAATCCAGGTATAACAGGCCAGACAATACTGTAGAGGAGTGTGTCAGTCAGGAGCACTTGCTCGAGCCACACAATGGTAATCTGTTAGGGTGACCCCTAATGATAGACTGACCCAGCTGAAAAACATAAATACAAAAAAGGAAGTTTAGAAAGGACCCGCTTCCCTAGATCTATCTGCTCGTATCCCAGATGGATGGTTCTTACCTTATAGCTTGACAGGGATTATATGCTGGTAGACCTGGATGGAACCTCTCCTGTGGACAGCCTCACAGTGCATTGTGCACCGTTTTTATGTGTCCCTACAGGAAGGCGTCATCACATCCGGAAGTGACGCTGGTGCGCGAGTTCGGACGGTCATGCGCATGCGCCGTAGGCGCTGCTCACGCAGCAACCTGGGGCCAATGAGAGAGTGACAGGGCGAAACCCAGGAAGTATTCCGGGAGCCTACAGTACGTCACATCGCTCTAGCTAGCAGACACGTCATCGTAGGGGATCAAGCAGCCCATGTATGTGCGCCGTGATCACTGCCATCACAAAAGCCCATGACCAGTGCGGCAGTGACAAAGCATACCACAGGGGGAGCCGATTGCTCCCTTAAAGCAGGTCAAAGGATCGTGTTCTAAATACCAGCAGTGGTCAGTAAGTCCGCCCACCATTGCAGCCATCAGTGTGGGCACATAGGCTTCGGGGCACAGCAAGAACAGGGGGTGAAAGAGGGTGAATACACCCACCTGTGGTCATCGAAAAGAAGATCCAGACATAATATACAGAGCTAAATAAAAATGCTGAAGGCATATAAATAACCAAAAATACATATTCTACATTTATATATACATCCAGGAATAGTACCTTTAAACTAGTAAACAATATCTAATTTGAGTACAGGGATTCCAATACAGCAGCTTAACCATTTAGGAGCATGATTTAGAATGTGTATTCTGTGTGTCTTTTTTAGTGACATATTCGATCTGTCGGCTGTAGTGGGGGGTAAAGTTATCATACAAGGTGAATTTAGTGACACTGATGAAACTAATATATGGCATTCATTGTGCAGCTTATCCTGAAAAAGGATTGTTTTTATAATATTATGCAACTAGATGAAACATCAAATCAAGATGCAATCAGGCATTAAATAAAATAGACATATAGTAATACAGAGGGAAGGGGGATGGGGGGAGAGAAAAAGGGTGTGTTAACGTGAGTAGGCACATAACATATGTGGAAAAGTATGTATAGCATTAGTGTGGCAGTAAATATTCACCCCCATCCATAGCCCGTAAGATATTCTAGATGTCGATCAGAGTGGTATATATGTCAGTGACAGAAATCATGTTCCAAATGGTTAAAAGTGGTTTAGATCAGTCATTTACAGAAATGGTCTGTATGACTGAGTTTCGTTTAGACCAGGGGGGTGTATGGCATTCAACCTCTCAACCCAGATAGTTTCTCTCTGGAGGATGATTTTATCCCACTCACCCCCTCTGGGACTTTTGGGAACAACGGCCAGAACAGAAAAAGACACAACTGAGGTATCAAAACGGTGGTAGAGGTCCAGATGTCGACTAATGGGTGTCAACATCTTCCCGTTGCCCGAGTAGTAAATGTGATCGTTGATACGTTGTCTTAACTGTCTGGCTGTTTTACCCACATAGAAACTACCGCATTTGCAGGTCATGAGATAAACCACGCCTTCAGTGCGGCAGTTAGCAGAAAATTTTGGGAAAAAAACCTCACCATTGGGGAGTATAGTATTTTGACAGGGTAAAACCCATTTACAGAAGGAGCATTTCCCACATTGTGACGTCCCTATAGTTCGATTAGTAACATTATTGCAGTTTCGAACATAGTGGCTAGCGGTAAGTTTGTCTCTAAGTGAAGTTGCCCGCCTGAAAATGATCTCGGGTTGTACCCCTACATATTTGCCCAGGGTGGGATCATCTTGTATTAGGTGCCAGTGGTTCTTGAGTAGGGACCGTATGTCCGTATGTTGGTTGGAAAACCTAGTAATTACTTTAACGGTGGATTGAGAGGGGGTATTTTTTACTTTATACAGGAGTTCATTTCTGGTTTGGCTATTGGCCTTGTTATACGCTTGGCGTAATAGAGATTTACTGTAGCCTCTGGCTAGTAACCTATTCCTTAGTAATTTAGCCTGTATTTGGAAGTCGGATGACAGTGTACAATTTCGTCTCAGCCTGATATATTGAGCATAAGGAATGCTACGTATCAAGGCTGGTGGATGAGCACTGTTTGCATGCAGTAGCGTGTTCCCTGCTGTACTTTTGCGGAACAGGCTCGTGAAGAGCACATTGTCTATGTTCTTAGAAATTGTCAAGTCCAGGAAGGTAGTTACATTAGGATCACGACTGAATGTAAATTTTAGATTGTATTGATTTACATTTAACTTTTGGATGAACTCATCGAACAGTGTTCCCGTACCTGTCCACACGATGAACACGTCATCGATGTAGCGCATCCAGACGAGAACACTGTCAGTAAATCTAGTCATAGACTCGTTCGAAAACAAGTCCCTCTCCCACCCCCCCAGGTACAGATTGGCGTAGCCAGGGGCACAGCAGGTGCCCATGGCTACGCCCTGCACCTGGAGGTAGTGGGAGTTATTAAAGCTGAACCAGTTATGGGTAAGAATGAACTGTAATAGTCCAACAATGAAATCGTTATAGGGCCACTGGTGGTGGTCTTCTTCATAGAGGAACGTACGTATCATCCCGACTCCCTGCTCGTGAGGGATGCTAGAGTACAAAGCCTCCACATCCAATGTCACGAGGAGGGAGCCTGGAGGAACGACCATACCCTCTATTTGTTTCAGGAGAGCTAGCGTGTCCTTAATGTAAGAAGGAAGAGCCATGACATGTGGCATTAACACTGAATCAACCAACTTGCTGGCATTTTCCGTTAAACATCCAATCCCTGAAATAATCGGTCTCCCAGGGGGCGACACCGGACTCTTATGCACCTTCGGTAGTGCATAAAATGTCGCCACCCTGGGGGACCGAGTATTCAGGTAATCGTAGACATCTTGGTTAATTAGCCCCTTGGTGAAGGCATCATTGATGATACCCAGGAATTGGATTTTATAAGGTGCAGTGTGTGCAACAGTAATGGGCCGGTACCATTCAAGATTTGACAAAATCTTGAGGCACATGTTTTCATAAAAATTTTTAGTCATAAGAACGATGTTACCCCCCTTGTCAGCTCCCTTAACAACCACGTCAGGGCGATTCTGTATTTTGGAAATACCCAATCGTTGCGCACGAGTAAGATTACTGTGCTTGGGCAATATCTTAAGGCGTTTTGTATCACTGATAACGTTACATAGAAAAGCCCAGGCTTGTGGGCTAGTAGCAAGGTCTGGGAAATTCTTGGATTTAGGTTTAAACTTCCTTACAAGGGGCTTAATTGGTACAGGCGTGACTTCATCCTGCACATCCCCACTGTCGTTTTCGTCCAGGAGTAGTATCAAATCCCGTAACGCCCTAAACTCTTCCATTTTGAAGAGTTTTCATGTTTTTTCTACAACTTTGCACAGCTACTTTTCATGCCCCATCTGTTGTGTGATTGGTTTCGGTGCTGGCAATGTATAGGTGGTGGGTGTTTTATCCTTCTGTGGTCAATCGAAAACTTTTAATCAATGTATATCAGCTTCTTCTTTAAAATGTTTTTTATTAGTTCTATTCTAGATACAAGTATTAAAATTATATTAACTAAAGTATCTCTTTTGAACTGTTTATGTATAATCTTGACAGAATATTATGCTCCCGACGAAGCGTTTTGGAACGCGAAACTAGTCGAGCGAAAGCAAGATCTTTATCTTTGAATTTACCGGACCCATCAATAAGACCAGCCATCTCTCGTGCATACCGTCCAACTCCTCATTTGTGTTTGTTGGCTATACATTATTCCATTCTACTTTGTGTATTTTACATGTCAATGTAATTCCTGGGAGATGTGTCGAGTCTTGTAAATGGGACCCTATATCAACTATTGATAACTGTTACATAATGTCAGTGTCTTGTATTAATGTACTTTTTACCTAAATTCAATTATATTTTTCTACCAACAATAAAACCCTTAGAATTTTTACAATATCTATCTGTGTGCCGTTTAAAGTCCACCTTTAGTTTAAATATACATTCTCCCACAGTTTGAATTTGGCCTATGAGCAAGCACAAGCAGCCTCAGATCAAAGGGGAGCCCGCAACAAGAAAAACTTTGACTTGAAAGTCCGGATTCAGGCTCTACAACCTGGGGACAGAGTGCTGCTATGGAACTTGGGGGTCCCTGGAAAGCACAAGCTTGCAGACAGATGGAGACCTGAACCCTATGTAATTTGCAAGAAACTGCTGGGCCTACCTGTTTACAGACTAAAGCCAGAAGGAAAGGTGGGGCCTTTAAAGACTTGGCATTGGAACCACCTACTCCCACTTGCCGAAACAGTTCGGATACCCCCTGCAAGGGATTCTCCTGAGCCAACTTCCATCCTGGATACTCCCAAGCCAAGCACTCGGTCCCAGACTCCTCGGATTGAAGAATCAGATGTCTCTGAGCTAAGTGAGAATGAGAGAGAGGAACTCGATTGGCTATGGCCTTCCAAAGTCCCAGAAACTTCTGCTATAGATCTTCCACCTACTGAAGACACCATAGACAGTACACTAAATTCAGAAGCTACCGAGTTCTTCCCGTCCAGCCCTTTGTCAGATTCTTGGGAAGATGCCTGTGATCTACTCTTGGAGGAGGATCCAAGAGATTCCATGTATCTTTCTGCTCCGGAGTCAAGTGCCCCAGAACTAGTGGAAACTCCCAAGACGGTTCCAGAAGAGGAACCTGTGTTACCTGAACCAGAAATTCCAAGAGAACAAAGGCTGAGAAGGACCATAAGGCCTCCCCGAAAGTTGACTTACCCACAGATGGGGAAGAGCTTGGAGGACACTGTGGTTACTGCCAGGAGGAGTGTGGAAGACCCTGATCCCTCCACTGTTCATTTAGTGGGGGGCAACCCCAACTCACCCGCTGGCACAGCTAGGCAGGCCACTACTGACAGTGTGACCTGTGGGCAAGGGAGTTCGCCCCCTTGTTTTTGGTGGGAACTTCCTCTTTGTCTCATGTTGTGCGTAGTATGTGTTAACAGTTATCTTTGGGGACCAAAGAGTTTAAGTGGGGGGAGTGTGTAGCGGGGTCTCCTTTAAGGCCCCTGGACTACGTTACTCAGAACCCCGTTTGGCACCCAGGGTGCATTTGGCCACCGCAGAGAATCATTGGTAGGGCTATAAAAGAAGGGGGCGAGGCTAAGCTCGGCCTCTTTGGACATTGCGCTGCAAGCAATAGGACTCCCTGTGCGGATCAGCTGCTGTGAAAGGCCTGAAGCCTGGGCCTTGCGTACCTTCCAAAGAGCCTTCCACCCCACCGCGGAGCCTGGGTGGCACCTGTTCCTGTTCAAGTTTCTGACATCAGTGGACCGGAGACCCGGCCGTTGGAGAACACTGTGTGCGGATACACAGAAGGTGGAAGCCCGGACTGGGATCGCGTCCGGAGGGCTGAGCGAGCACTTGCTCACTACATTAGCTGTACTCTGTTGGGTCTAGTGACTGCCTTGGCCTTTTTTTCCCTTTTACATTTACTATCCCACCGGAGACTAGCGGGGGAACTGAGTTGCATAGTCTCCGGTGAAGTGTTCTCATTTGTGAATTACCCTTGGATTACAAATATTGTTTCCTGAAAGTGCACCACCGTTCAAGTTGCATGCGAAGAAATTGTTTCATAAGAGACTGAGGTTTATCTGAGTCAGGCCTGACCAAGGGGGGTTAAAACTTTATTGGGTGTGCCATATTGAGCATAAGAAAATAAGGTTAGTTGCACGTGGCGGGTGATCACTCTGCACTATCACTTATGAATATGTTTATTGCAGCAGGGCTCTGCATGTATGTTATGTGATGTATTTAATCCTGACCCTTATACTAAAGTAAATCTAGTTATACTTTAACCCCTTGTATCAGTGTTATTCTTGCAGATAGTAGTTACCTATCAATACTGCCAGATTGTGTATAATCAGGTATAGACCGTTACAAGGTAATATTCCCTAGACTAACTGTGCCAGCAGGGGTTGAGTAGATTGTCGGGGGTTGGGGGTGCTGTATACAGGGCCCGAAACAAAAATCCAGCGGCTCTCTTAACTGGGGGTAGCGCTACATTTGGAAATATACTAGTCTGGAATGTCACGTTACAGATATGTGTTAAAGGTTTTAAAATCCCCTCAATTACCCTTTTAACAATGCAATGCTATCACATTCAGTAGATGTTTTATTTGTGAATTTTGCAACAGTATGTATAATTTCTCTTTCATGCACTGCTGTGAATAACATTGAACTCAAATTTCTATCTATAAAACTGTCATTCTGCTCCTCAAATGTTTCTGGATCAGGGATTTGTTCTGCAAGATCAGGTCCAATACTCACAAGAATGTGTTGAACTTATTAACCACTTCATTCATATTATACTTTTTACTCATTATCAATGTAGCACAACCCCATAGGAGCTGCTGGTTTTAGTTTGGGCCTTGCACGTTACCTCAGTATTCGTTGTCTAGGGGAAGAAAGTCTGTAGGAACTCCAATGTCCACACAAGATGTAAAACCCTCCGCAGTTAGGTTTTATTTTCCTTTGCATAAAACGTATGAAAAATAGTAGAAGGGTGAAGGGAAGGGGTAGGTTCAGGTACACAGTACAGATCACTGGAGAAAACTCCTCAACTATACAGTCATTCACCACTCTTCCTGGCGTGGGTATTGCTCACCCGGATAGGCCCCTCTCACCTGGCCTAGCAGCCGGTATGATGCACAAACAATAATCAGCACCAGTCTCTGCCACAGACTGATGGTGCACAGAATTGGATAATCCGGGATCCTCTGCCACAGGACTTAACTCCCGAACTTCCAGCCAAACAGTCAAGAGCCTTTAAGCCGACCCGGCAGACTGCAAGGTAAACTTCAGTTGCGGTGCATCCTCCAATAGAATTACCAGGCCCTCCTCAAGACACCAGCCTTCCGCTTGGTCTTTTCCAGGACAGGTCCTCCCCTGGTTTCCTCCATTGAGTGGCTTCCTCCCTCAGGATGGACAGCACAGGATCACCTTCAAAGGGTAGGCCCCAGTCAGCATAACTAGGCCTACTCGGCAGAGTTGCAGCCTCGGACCAACATGGCTCCGAGGCTGAAATCACACAATATACCCCTTGCGCCAGGAGGGCCGCGGGGGGACGAAGGAACCCAAAAGATGGCGTGTGCCCCTTATGTACCCTTCCTCAGCATGCTCAGCGGGTAAACCACGCCCACTGAACTGTTCCCGGGGAAAGGTACCCAATGCACTCTGACTTGTCAATCTTCCACTTTGGCCTGAGGTGGTAACGCCACCTACAGGCAAACAGTGGGAAGTTTTCCAACACAGCCATAGCCGGAACAGAGGCTAATTTGACATTAATCCTTTACATCTGAGCCCAACTATTGTCTCAGATACCCTCTAAATTTAACATAGCGCCCACTCATTGGGAGCAGGGCGCTACATCAATAACAACTCACTTGTTTAGAGTCATTTTTTATTACTGTATTCAATATATAACCGTTGACTAAGTACTCCTATGTTTGAAACATGTCAACTGTAACCTATCCTGCGCTATTGTCCCATGTTTGAAGAATAAAGGACGTTTTATTTTATTACAACTGCAGTGTGCAACCATTTTCCTCTTGTTCCTCTCAGGGGGATACTAATACATTTTTTTTTACCTTAATGTAGAGAATGCATTAAGGTAAAAAAAAAAAAAAACATTTACCTTCGAGAAAATGTCTTACTGCCTGTGATAAGCGTTGTGCAGTGCCGACTTCCTGGTGGGCTCTGCACGTGCTATTTGCGGACACGCCTGAGCTCATCCTTACTCCTGAGTATTGAGACATTCTAAAATTAATCAACATACAGCCGTGGCCAGATTTTTTTAGAATGACACAAATATTAATTTTCACAAAGTCTGCTGCTTCAGTGTTGTCAGATGTAACTATGGTATACTGAAGTATAATTACAAGCAGGGGGGTACAGGCAGTACACCTGTAAGGGGCCCGGATGGAAACCCCCCTTTTTTTTATAAATTCTTTTTTTGGTAAGGGGCCCAGATGGAAACCCCCCTTTTTTTTAATAAAAACATTTATTTATTTTTTTATCTTTTCTTTGTTTTTTTTGTAAGGGGCCCAGAGGTCCCCAGAGGTCTGGAGGTTCCCAGGGCCCCGGATGGCAACCCCCCTCTTTTTATTTATTTTTATTTATTTATTTTTATAAAAAAAAAATTTTGTAAGGGGCCCCGGATGGCAACCCCCTCTTTTTTTGTTTTTTGTCTTGTTCATCAGCACCCAAAGCCCCCCCGACCTCAACAGTTGGTCACGGCGGTAGCAGTCCCCCGCGTCTCAATTTGCCTCTCAATTCACGGCAGCCCCCCCCCCGCTTCTCAATTTGCTGCGGCAGCACCCCCCAGTTCTCCCTTGCTCCAGGGGGCCCATGCGTGAAGCTGTGTAAGGGGCCCCAAAATTCCTGATGGCGGCCCTGATTACAAGCATTTCATTAGTGTCAAAGACTTTTATTGACAATTACATTAAGTTTATGCAAAGTCAATATTTGCAGTGATGACCCTTCTTTTTCAAGACCTCTGCCATTCGTCTCAATCAACTT
Organism: Rana muscosa; assembly: GCA_029206835.1. Lineage (NCBI taxonomy): Eukaryota > Metazoa > Chordata > Amphibia > Anura > Ranidae > Rana > Rana muscosa. The sequence goes on along the minus strand of CM055117.1, from coordinate 319,011,811 downwards.
CTGGGCCATATCCTAACTGATATAATATATGGGATACAATCAGCGCACATATGACTAAAATAAAAAACAATGCAGCTGAACACCAAAAGGTAAATCACACAATAACCAAGGAAGAAATGTAAAAAATAACGGTGCAGCGCAACCAATGTCCATATATGGATGAACTAAAGATGCATAATAAGGAAATCTTCATGCAATAGATGACTTGTCCACCCAAAGTAAGGATAATCTGCTTACCAGAGATGTTGGACCTATTGAGTGAACAAAAGGTCAAAAGTGCTTGTTTCCACCATGAGGGGAAGAAGATTTCCAATGAAGAGGATCCACAGATGTATTAGGCTCAGCATCAGATGCAGATATAATGAAGAAAAAAGAGGAATCTAAGTGTAGACTGCTTTTTATTGCTCCAAAAACATAATACAAAAATTGAATGAATAAAAATAAAAACGAAGATGCAGTAACACTGACTGCTGGAAAACTATGACAAGTCTGCTATCTGCTTTCAATTTGTGCCAGCCTCTGCACATCATCACCTAGCAGGACTGCCAGTGTCTGAGCAGGCTGTACTTTACACACACTCTCCAGGGAGAGCTGTGTACGCCACTCAGCTACACCTTTGGATCAGCAGCTGCTTTATCATCTTACCTGAACTTGTCATAGTTTTCCAGCAGTCAGTGTTACTGCATCTTCGTTTTTATTTTTATTCATTCAATTTTTGTATTATGTTTTTGGAGCAATAAAAAGCAGTCTACACTTAGATTCCTCTTTTTTCTTCATTATATCTGCATCTGATGCTGAGCCTAATACATCTGTGGATCCTCTTCATTGGAAATCTTCTTCCCCTCATGGTGGAAACAAGCACTTTTGACCTTTTGTTGCGCTGCACCGTTATTTTTTACATATCCTAACTGATGGCAGCCCATTCTTGCATAATCAATGCTTGGAGTTTGTCAGAATTTGTGGGGGTTTTTTGTTCACCCACCTCTTGAGGATTGACCACAAGTTCTCAATTTGATTAAGGTTTGGGGAGGTTCCAGGCCATGGATCCAAAATTTTGATGTTTTGTTACCCAAGCCACTTAGTTATCACTTTTGCCTTTCGGCAAGGTACTCCATCATGCTGGAAAAGGCATTGTTCGCCACCAAACTGTTCTTGGATGGTTGGAATAAGTTGCACTCATAGGATGTTTCTGTATCATTCTTTATTCGTGGCTGTGTTCTTAGGCAAAATTATGAGTAAGCCCACTCCCTTGGCTGAGAAGCAACCCCACACATGAATGGTCTCAGGATGCTTTACTGTTGGCATGAAACAGGACTGATGGTAGTGCTCACCTTTTCTTCTCTGGACAAGGTTTTTCCAGGATCCCCCAAACAATCAGAAAGGGTATTCATCAGAGAAAAATACTTTTTACCCCAGTCCTCAGCAGTCCAATTCCTGTACCTTTTGCAGAATATCAGTCTGTCCCTAATGTTTTTCATGGAGAGAAGTGGCTTCTATGCTGCCCTTCTTGACACCAGGCCATCTTCCAAAAGTCTTCGCCTCACTGTGCATGCAGATGCACTCACACCGGCCTGCTGCCATTCCTGAGCAAGCTCTGCACTGGTGGTGCCCCAATCCCGCAGCTTAATTAACTGTAGGAGATGGTCCTGGCTCTTGCTGGACTTCTTGGGAGCCCTAAAGCCTTCTTCACAACAATTTAACCTCTCTCATTGAAGTTCTTGATCTGATAAATGGTTGATTTAGGTCCAATCTTTTTTTTTTTACAAAAACATGGTGTTTTATTTGAAAAAATGTAACCATACATAATATAAACGGTAGCACAGTCAGTACACATGGTGCAACTATAACATAAGGATCCATGCGGACAGTATTTATAGCCGATTCACTACAATGACAAATCCAATGGGTTAAATAAGCGGTTACGGGAACATGGGGGGTCAGGGCCCTATCACATAGACACATGCATACAACCCGTTACATTAGGGAGCATAACACCATAGAGGCCACAGATATAGAAACGATGAAGGGGGAAGTGGGGGGGGGCATTGCAAGTTTGATTAGTCAGAAAACTCATTGCATGTGGCAGCACTACCTAACCAGGCGTCCCATACTTTGCCGTACTTAGCAGGGCAGCCCCTATGGGTGTAGATCTCTTTCTTATAAGGTATAACATTGTTAACTGTGGCGATCCACCCTCTGAGAGACGGTGGCGTCGCCTGAAGCCACCCTCGCGCTATAAGCAGCCTAGCAATGAAGAGTGATTCCTGAAGGAATATTTTATGAAATTTATCTGAGTCCGGATCCGGGAACACTCCCAGTATGCATTGCTTGGGGCACAACGTCAAGGGAGATCCCATCTCGTCGTGTATGAACTTCACTATCTGGAGCCAGTAAACCTGTATCACTGGGCATGACCAGAGAAGGTGGAAAAAAGTACTGGTTGGACTGTTGCATCTGGGGCACAGCGGGTTACGGTCGGGGTTATATTTAGCAAGTCGGGTAGGGGTCAGGTACGATCTATGAAGAATATAGAGGTGCGTAAGGCGGTCTGACAGCCTAGTCGAGACCTTTTTACAGGCGTCTAAGGCATCCTCCCATTCATCGTTGTCCAACCCCCCCACATCTTCAGACCAACGATCCTTGAGTCTATATGCTAATATTGCTGCAGGGGGGCGAAGAAGAGAGTTATAGAATATTGAAATGAGCTTTCGGGAGTCCTGGCCTATAATGGTACCCATGATATCCAACCATTCAGTGGTAGGGGAGACCCCCCCAAATTGGGCCTGGAGGGCATGGCGAAGCTGTAGGTATCGAAAGAGCATCGTGTTAGGTATACTAAATTCATCTTTAAGTTGTTGGAACGATTTCAAAGCGGTGCCACTATATACGTCTGACAAGTATCTCACCCCATGATTGGTCCAAAGAACCTGGTCTGGAACAGTCAGCAATTCGTTTAGGCCAGGGTTGCCCCAGAGGGGAGTGTGAGAGTGGGTGGGCAATAATTTCAGTTTGCGTCTCACTACTTCCCAAATCTTGCAATGATGAAATAGCAACCCCTTACGGCTTCCCATTGTCCAGGCACCCGTCACATCCTTAAATAGGATCTGGAACGTGTGAGTGAGCCCAGGAGCGTGAGGGGAGCAGATCAGTGCTAGGTATCGGTCTCTGTCGTGTTTGTCCAGATAGAAGAAATGGGACAGTTGTGCCGCCAAGTAATAGAAATTGAAGTCCGGCAACGCCGCGCCTCCCAGCTCGGTGGGATTCTTCAACGTTTGCCAGTTCAATTTGTGTCGCGCCGAGCCCCACACAAACGAGTTGAGGATGGCTTCAATGGACTTAAAAATCCGAAGGGGTAAATAAACAGGGGCATGCCAAAAGACGTATAAGAACTTGGGGAGGAGAACCATTTTAATCAAGTTTACCCGGCCCATCACCCCCAGGTCCAATCTTAGTAGCAGAAATATCCTTGCCTGTGAATCCTTTTTGTGAAAATCAAGGATGACTGCATGTGTTTCCTTGCAGGTAGCCATGGTTAACAGAACTATGATTTCAAGCAGCCCCCTCCTTTTAAAGCTTCCAGTCTGTTATTCTAACTCAATCAGCAATACAGAATGATTTACAGCCTTGTCCTCATCAACACTGATGCCTGTGTTAACAAGAGAATCACTGACATAATGTCAGCCGGTTCTTTTGTGGCAGGGCTGAAACGTAGTGGAAATGTTTTTGTTTTTTTGGATCAAGTTCATGTTCATGACAAAGAGGGACATTGCAATTCATCTGATCACTCTTCATAACATTCTGGAGTATATGCAAATTGCCATCATAAATACTGAGGCAGCACACTTTGTGAAAAATGTATATTTGTGTCATTCTCAAAACCTTTGGTCACAGCTGTACAATATTATGTATCACTTGTAGCATACAGTGCCTGAAAAAGTATTCATTCCCTTGGCTTTTTACCTATTTTGTTACATTATAGCCTTTAGTTCAATGTTTTTTTAATCTGAATTATATGTGATGGATCGGAACACAATAGTCTAAGTTGGTGAAGTAAAATTAGAAAAATATATACATAAAGCAATTTTTCAGAAATCAAAAACTGCTAATTGGCATGTGCAAATGTATTCACCACCTTTGTTATGAAGCCCATAAAAAGCTCTGGTGCAGCCAATTACCTTCAGAAGTCACATAATTAGTGAAATGATGTCCACCTGTGTGCAATCCAAGTGTCACACACTTTTTGAAAGGCCCCAGAGGCCCCACTAACCAAACACTGCCATGAAGACCAAGGAACTCTCCAAACAAGTAAGGGACAATGTTGTTGAGAAGTACAAGTCAGGGTTAGGTTATAAAAAAATATCCAAATCTTTGATGATCCCTAGGAGCACATTCAAATCTATCATAACCAAATGGAAAGAACATGGCACAACAGTATAGGCGTGCACAGGGGGTGTGCCTGGGCACACCCTAAACATCTCCTGCATGTTACATACTTGCCAGCAGCAGTGACCATCCAGCCACAGCTCAGTCCTGGGATCAGGGCTGTGAAAACAGCAGCAGTATCATTGCTTGTAGTGTATGCATTTAGAAGCTTCCAATCTCGTTTTTTTCTATCCCCCCCATATCTCCTGTATGTTCGATCGCTGCCCTCATTCACTTAGATCCTCCCCCCCATCTCCAGTGCGTCTGCCCAGAGAACCCGGAGGCGGGGCACTGCTACTGCCAGGTGCTGCTGACACTGTGCAGGGAAGGGGGTGAGCTGAGCTGATGTTCTAAGAAAAGTCAATTTGGAGAGGTAAGCTGGCAGTTTCACATCAGAACTATTAAGGAGGATTTGTTTGCAGGTTGATGAGAATGACAAAGGATCGGAAGAGCAGAGTGTGTATGGGGGAGTCGGCTGAGTCTTCAGCCTTGCTCACAGCTAACAGATTTCTCGGAAGCTGGCACATATCACTATATAAACAACCCCCACACTCTATGTATGTCCAGATAATGTGAAGAAACTTTATAACCATTCAATTTAACCCTGTGTTCTCCAAACTCTGTACAATCAACATAAATTCCCCACATAAACTAAACACTCCATATACAAGTTAACTGTCCTCAATAAACAGAGCAGAGCACAGTGTTTAGTTATTTACATGGTAGTACAATTGTATGAACGCTGATTATCTGGAGCAGTGGTTCTCAACCTTTCTAGTGCGTGACCCCTTGATAAAATTTCCCAAAAATGTGGGGACCCCTAACATTTAATTTATTTTCCTAGCGTGGGTTGTCAGCAACCAAGGCAAGACAAGTAATTTGCGCCCCTAACCCATGGACATTTAGTACTCCCTGGGTCCCTTCCACTCGTACAGAATTAAAACCTCTCATGGTACATTTTAAGATGTACCACTCTTTCTCTTTTCTTTCCCTTTTATCTCTTTCTATCCTAATTTCTTTTTTTTTTTTTTTCTCCATTTCTCTCTCTAGCCACCTTTCTTGTTCTTTCTCTTATTCGTTCTCCCTTCTTCTTTGTTCCTCCCCCTCTTTTCCTCTCCCTTCCATGTATTCTCTATTTTTATTCCTTCTCTTACTCCTTGGTGGGGGGTGGGGGAAGGGGATGAGTGGCATTGCTGGTGGGGGGGGGGGATCAGTGGCAGTGCTGGGGCGAGTTCTGATCAGCCAACTTAGGTGCTTTTGATCAAGGTCATCTGCTGATCTGAGAACTGTAGTGGGGATTTTTAATGGCAACTATAATGACAGGTAGTGTTATTCACCGTGTCTCCGGCTTAACTGTGTCTCTGACTTTGTGGTGTCTCGTAGCAGTGACACATATGCCGAAATCAGAAGATAGGTGTCAGGTCACCTGAGTTGCCAGATGACAGATGCACACCGTAGGTCAGGAGTGCACCACAAGGTAGTGAACCCTATGGCTCACTGCTGCGGATGGAACACTGGGTGGTAAGGATGGCAGATCCACTGGAGCACAACAGGGATCCCACAGAGACTAGAGCCCAAGATTCCCCAGGACACGGAGTCTAAAAACCAGTAGGTGTTCACCAGAGCCTCTAGTGGTGAGGATGGCCTAAGCTGCAGCTGGATCCAGGTCGCGGCCCCCAGAGTCCCCTAGCTCACGCTCCGTGGGGTATAGAGGGGAAGCAGCAGCTCAGGATACAAGAGATAGTGAGGAGATAAGTCAAGGTCAGGGTGACAAGCAGACAAGGATAAACAAAGGACAAGCCAAAGGTCAAGGTCACAAGCAGACAGGAATAGTCGAGAATAAGCCAATATCGTTAAACACAGAAACAGACATAGCACACGGCAAGCAGGAACCCAAACACACAATGCTTAACAAACAACGTTGATCAGCAAGGCAGACTTGCAGTGTACAGGTTAATATAGAGTTCTCCGATAGGGCCTGGGGTGGAGCCATGCTGGGAGGAGAGATTATAAAAGCAGCCAGGTGAGAGTGTCTGGCCTCTAAGGTGAACACATGGGGAGGAAGGTAAGCTGACAGACAAACATTACTGCATATCCATGACAGTACCCTCCCTCTTACGAGGCCTCCCCCTTCCCCGTCTGGGCCCGGGTTTAGAGGGGAACTTCAGATGAAACTTCTTTAACAGACAGAGCGCAAAGACCTCAGATGCAGTGATCCAAGACCTCTCCTCAGGACCAAACCCTTTCCAATGAACGAGGTACTGAAGAACGCCTCTACAGAGTCAGGAATCCAGAATTTGACTTACCTCGTACTCCTGATTATCCTCAGAGACCGGCGCCATGGTAGGAAGAGGACGAGAGAACTTATTGAGGACTAAAGGTTTCAGAAGGGCAACATGGAAGGAGTTAGCGATTTTAAGGCTTTTGGTAATCTGGAGTTTGAAACAAACCGGATTCAGTTTAGTAGTTATAGTGTATGGACCAATGAATCTTGGAGCAAACTTCAGAGAAGGAACTCGGAGCTTGATGTTCCTGGTGGAGAGCCAGACTTTGTCCCCTGCCTGAAGAGAAGGCGGTTTACGCCTGCAGCGGTCGGCAAAGCCTTTGAATTTGTCAGCAGCTGCCCGGAGGGAATCATGAACGTTACCCCAAACAGAATTGAAAGACTCCTGAGCCGAAGCCAAAGCTGGAATATCTGGAGAACAGGTCATGGGAAGAGGAAGTTGAGGGTTTTTTCCATAAACTGTGAAAAAGGGTGTCTTCTGCGAACTGGTATTTACATGATTGTTATGAGAGAATTCTGCCCACGGGCGTAGAGAGGACCAATCGTAATGATGAGCAGAGACTAAGGTGTGAAGAAAGACCTCTAACTCCTGATTAACCCTCTCAGTCTGTCCATTGGATTGAGGATGGTGAGAAGAGGAAAAATCCAAAACAATATTGAGGGATTTGCAAAAGGCTCTCCAAAAACGAGACATAAATTGAACACCCCTGTCGGAAACAATATGAGAAGGAACCCCATGGAGGCGGAAAATTTCTCGAATAAAAATGGGAACTAAGGCAGGAGCAGAAGGAAGGCCAGGAAGAGGAACAAAATGAGCCATCTTGGAGAACCGATCGATTACCACCCAAATGACCGTATTATTCTCAGACAGTGGAAGATCGGTGATAAAATCCATGGCAATGTGAGCCCAGGGCTCCTTAGGAATGGGCAAGGGCATGAGGAGACCAGCAGGAGCTTGTGTGGAGGATTTAGACTGAGCACAGACATGACAAGCCTTAACGTAGTCTTTGACATCTGAGCAGCGGAGATAAGGCCACCAGCAGTGACGACTGATGAGTAAGAAGGATCTGAGGAATCCAACATGACCTGCCACCTTGGAATCATGTCCCCAACAAAGGATCTTAGCTCAGTGGGGACAAAGGTCTTACCAGAAGGAATTTTTGACTCCAGGGTGGTAGAATGGGCAACAATGCATGAGGTTGGAATGATTGTCTCAGGTTCAGGGGTGGACTCCTTCGTCCAAAGTGTCAAAATGACCTAGAGAGTGCATCAGCCCGACCATTGCAGGAACCAGGTTTGTACGTAATCGTGAAATTAAAATGGGAAAAGAAGAGACTCCACCTGGCCTGTCTGGGATTCAGACGTTTAGCATTCTCTAGGTACTGTAAATTCTTATGATCAGTAAAGATCGTTATGGAGTGAGGGGAACCCTCCAAGAGATGACGCTACTCCTCTAACGCCAATTTAATTGCAAGAAGTTCCCAATCACTGATGGCATAATTTCTCTCTGCCTGAGAATTTTTTTTGGAGAAGAACGCACATGGTTGACGTCTCTTCTCAAAGAATTGAAGAAGCACAGATCCCACCCCCATTGAAGAAGCGTCCACTTCAATAAAAAATGCATCCCCAGGATTTGGTCTCCTCAAGAGAGGTCCAGAAACAAAGGCCTGTTTCAGGTCGTGAAACGCAGAGAAAGTGTCAGGGTCACCTGTGGCCAGGTGACAGATGCACACCGTAGGGGGACAGGAGTGCACCGCGAGGTAGTGAACCCTATGGCTGGCTTCTGCGGATAGGGAACTGGGTGGTTGTGGAAAGCGGGACCAGAGGAGCACAACCGGGATCCAAACGGAAGCTAGAGCCAAGATTCCCTAGGGCGCGGAGTCTAAGACCCAGCTGGTCTTCTCCAAGGCCTCTAGTGGTGAGGATGTTAGCTGCAGGCTGGGACCAGGTCGCGGCCCCTGGAGTTTCCTAGCTCACGCCCCGTAGGATAAGGGGAAAAGAGGGGAAGCAGCAGCACACGATAAGAGAGAACCGAATAACAGGCTGAAGGTCAGGGGCCACAAGCAGACAAGGATAACGAAGAACGAGCCGAAGGTCAAGGGTCACGAGCAGACAGGGATAGTCGGGGACAAGCCAATAACGTAACAGAGAGACAGACGTAGCACAGGGCAGGCAGGAACCCAAACACACAATGCCTAACAAACACGTTGATCAGCAAAGCAGGCTTGCAGTGCACAGGTTAATATAGTGTTCAGTGATAGGGCCTGGGGTGGAGTCAGGCTGGGAGGAGATTATAAAGGAAGCCAGATGAAGGAGGTCTGGTCTCTAGATGAACACATGAGGAGGAAGAACCAGGGTCCATACGAAGACCCGAACATGAGACGAAGCACCCCAAAAACAGGACCTCAGAACATTCAAAGGAACATTTCTCTAGCTTGGCATAGAGATTGTTCTCTCTAAGACGTTGAAGTACAGTGCGGACATGGTTTCTGTGGACGAGCAGATTTTCAGAAAAGATCAGAATGTCATCCAGATAGATGACAACAAACTGGTACAGCAGATCTCTGAAGATTTCATTGACAAAGTTTTGAAACACGGCTGGAGCATTACACAGACCAAAAGGCATCACCAGATATTCGTAATGCCCGTCTCTAGTGTTGAATGCAGTCTTCCATTCGTCACCCTCCCGTATTCGAATGAGATTGTACGCGCCTCTGAGATCCAACTTGGTGAAAATGGAGGCACCCTTCAACCTATCGAATAGCTCAGATATTAAGGGTAAGGGGTATCGATTTTTAATAGTAACCGCATTTAAACCCCGATAATCGATGCAGGGTCTTAAGGTACCATCCTTTTTGGCAACAAAAAAGAACCCTGCCCCTGCAGGCGATGAGGATTTCCGGATGAAACCTCTCTCCAGATTCTCTGCGACATACTCCGACATGGCCTGGGTCTCTGGGATGGACAGAGGGTAGGTACGACCCCTGGGTAGAGTTGCTCCGGGGACAAGATCAATAGCACAGTCAAAAGACCTGTGGGGAGGAAGCACCTCAGCTGATTTCTTACAGAACACATCCCGGTAATCGCTGTATGCAGCAGGAAGATCAGAAGAAACAGAAGTGGCAGCAACCGGAAGACTCTCCTTGGGGGTCACCTTGAGAAGACACGACGAGAAACATGAGGAACCCCAGGCCAGGATCTGCCCAGAGACCCAGTCCACATGTGGAGAGTGGAGCTGTAGCCAAGGGAGGCCCAATACAACTGGGGTAGAGGCCTTGGGTAGAATAAGAAAGGATATCCACTCCTGGTGGAGAATCCCTACCGACATCCTAATGGGTAGCGTCTGGAAGCGAATAGGGCCCCCTGGGAGAACAGTGCCATCAATTGCCGAGACTACCAATGGGGTAGTGAGAGGTGAAAAGGTAAGCTTCATAGAAGAAGCAGTTCTCCAATCCATAAAATTGCCGGCAGCCCCGGAATCCAGGTATGCAAGGGTTGACTGAGGAGAAGTGCCTACATGAAGGAACACCGGCAAGAGCAGGCGAGAAGGTGATGTTTCTGGGTCCAATACTCCACCTTCCAAATGTATTAGACCCGAGCGTTTCCCGGACGAAGCGAGCAGGAGTCACGAAAATGACCCTTGCCCCCACAATAGAGGCACAAGCCCAGAGTTCTGCGCCTAGCACGTTCTTCGGGGGTTAGTCTGGTCCGGGCCAGCTGCATAGGTTCTTCTTCAGCAGGTAGAGGATGCTCCACGGAATGAAGGGAGGGGAGCTCAGACTGGCTAGGACCCAGAGAGTGCTGGCGTTTTTTTTCTAAGGACCTCTCTTGAAAACGAATGTCGATCTGGTTGCATAATGAAATTACATCGTCCAGACCGACGGGAATGGCTCTTCCCGCTAATTCGTCTTTCACTCGGTCAGAGAGGCCATGTAAAAAGGTAGCGACCAGGGCCTCATTATTCCAGCTCAATTCAGCTGTGTGGATACGAAACTGAAGAGCATATTGCCCCACTGAACTAGATTCTTGGCGAAGACGTAAGACAGCACTAGCCGCTGAAGAAGCCCGAGCCGGCTCTTCGAAGATGTTACGAAAGAGCTTCAAGAAATCGGACAGACTGGAAACCACCGGATCGTTCCTCTCCCACAGGGGGGCAGCCCAGTCCAAAGCTTCACCGGAGAGGAGGGAAATGATATAGGCTACCTTAGCCCGGTCAGACAGGAAGCTTTGAGGCTGAAGCTCAAAATGAATTGTGCATTGGCTGAGAAACCCCCTGCAGGCCTTGGAGTCCCCAGAGAAACGGAACGGAGCTGGCAATCTTAGTGAGTGTGAGGCTGCGACTGGTGCGATAGGTACAGCCGCTGGTTGTACTTGGGGTTGCGGATTCGGGGTTCCCAAGGAGACCTGAAGCTGCTCGAATCGAGAAGCCAGATCCTGGAGGAATCGCATCACCTGAGTCTGATTTGATTCCTGGGTCTCAAGTCTGCGAACTATGCCCTGCAATGGATCATCCGCGGGAAGCGGGATGTCAGCCGGGTTCATGGCTGATCAAACTGTCAGGGTCACCTGTGGCCAGGTGACAGATGCACACCGTAGGGGGACAGGAGTGCACCGCGAGGTAGTGAACCCTATGGCTGGCTTCTGCGGATAGGGAACTGGGTGGTTGTGGAAAGCGGGACCAGAGGAGCACAACCGGGATCCAAACGGAAGCTAGAGCCAAGATTCCCCAGGGCGCGGAGTCTAAGACCCAGCTGGTCTTCTCCAGGGCCTCTAGTGGTGAGGATGTTAGCTGCAGGCTGGGACCAGGTCGCGGCCCCTGGAGTTTCCTAGCTCACGCCCCGTAGGATAAGGGGAAAAGAGGGGAAGCAGCAGCACACGATAAGAGAGAACCGAATAACAGGCTGAAGGTCAGGGGCCACAAGCAGACAAGGATAACGAAGAACGAGCCGAAGGTCAAGGGTCACGAGCAGACAGGGATAGTCGGGGACAAGCCAATAACGTAACAGAGAGACAGACGTAGCACAGGGCAGGCAGGAACCCAAACACACAATGCCTAACAAACACGTTGATCAGCAAAGCAGGCTTGCAGTGCACAGGTTAATATAGTGTTCAGTGATAGGGCCTGGGGTGGAGTCAGGCTGGGAGGAGATTATAAAGGAAGCCAGATGAAGGAGGTCTGGTCTCTAGATGAACACATGAGGAGGAAGGTAAGATGGCAGACAGACATTAATGCATATCCATGACAGAAAGCTTCGGGAGGCCAGTCTTTGGCATTCGCACCCTTCTTGGTCAAAGCGATAATAGGCGCGGCAATGGAAGAGTAATTCCTTATGAACTGGCTATAATAATTTGTGAAGCCAAGAAAGCGCTGTGTGGCCTTGAGGCTAGCAGGAAGAGGCCAGTTGGTAATGGCCAAGACCTTCCCAGGATCCATACGAAGACCCAAACTTGAGACAAAGCATCCCAGAAACAGGACCTCAGAACATTCAAAGGAACATTCCAGCTTGGCATAGATTATTCTCTCCAAGACGCTGAAGTACAGTGCGGACATGGTTTCTGTGGACGAGCAGATTTTCCGAAAAGATCAGAATGTCATCCAGATAGATGACAACAAACTGGTACAGCAGATCCCTGAAGATTTCATTGACAAAGTTTTGAAACACAGCTGGAGCATTACACAAACCAAAAGGCATAACCAGGTATTCGTAACGCCCGTCTCTAGTGTTAAATGCAGCCTTCCATTCGTCACCCTCCCATATTCGAATGAGATTGTACGCGCCTCGGAGATCCAACTTGGTGAAAATGGAGGCACTCTTTAATCGAATAGCTCAGTTATTAAGGGTAAGGGGTATCGATTTTTGATAGTAACCGCATTTAACCACTTAAGCCCCGGACCATTTGGTAGCTAGAGGACCAGAGGTGAATTCAGAATTTTGCACTGCGCTGCTTTAACTGTAAATTGTGCGGACATGCAATGTTGTACCCAAACAAAATTTGCGTCCTTTTCTTCCCACAAATAGAGCTTTCTTTTAATGGTATTTGATTGCCTCTGCGATTTTTCTTTTTTGCGATATAAACGGAAAAAGACCGAAAATTTAGAAAAAAAATGATATTTTCTACTTTTTGTTATAAGAAAAATCGAATAAACTCAATTTTAGTCATACATTTAGGCCAAAATGTATTCAGCCACATGTCTTTAGTAAAAAAAACGTCAATAAGTGTATATTTATCGGTTTGCGCAAAAGTTATAGCGTTTACAAACTAGGGTACATTTTCTGGAATTTACACAGCTTTAAATTTATGACTGCCTATCTCATTTCTTGAGGTGCTAAAATGGCAGGGCAGTACAAAACCCCCCCAAATGACACCATTTTGGAAAGTAGACACCCCAAGGAAATTGCTGAGAGGCATGTTGAGCCCATTGAATATTTTTTTTTTTGTCCCAAGTGATTGAATAATGACAAAAAAAAAAAAAATTACAAAAAGTTGTCACTAAATGATATATTGCTCACCCATGCCATGGTTATATGTGGAATTGCACCCCAAAATACATTCTGCTGCTTCTCCTGAGTACGGGAATACCACATGTGTGGGACTTTTTAGGAGCCTAGCCACGTACGGGACCCCGGAAACCAAGCACCGCCTTCAGGATTTCTAAGGGCGCAAATTTTTGATTTCACTCCTCACTACCTATCACAGTTTTGAAGGCCATAAAATGCCAAAATAGCACAAAACCCCCCCAAATGACCCCATTTTAGAAAGTAGACACCCCAAGGAAATTGCTGAGAGGCCTGTTGAGCCCATTGAATATTTTTTTTTTGTCCCAAGTGATTGAATAATGACAAAAAAAAAAAAATTACAAAAAGTTGTCACTAAATGATATATTGCTCACACATGCCATGGTTATATGTGGAATTGCACCCCAAAATACATTTTGCTGCTTCTCCTGAGTACGGGGATACCACATGTGTGGGACTTTTTAGGAGCCTAGCCGCGTACGGGACCCCGAAAACCAATCACCGCCTTCAGGATTTCTAGGCACAAATTTTTGATTTCACTCCTCACTACCTATCATAGTTTCGAAGGCCATAAAATGCCAAAATAGCACAAAACCCCCCCAAATGACCCCATTTTGGAAAGTAGACACCCCAAGCTGTTTGCTGAGAGGCATGGTGAGTATTTTACAGCTCTCATTTGTTTTTGAAAATGAAGAAAGAATTTTTTTTTTTCAATTTTCAAAACTTTGTGACAAAAAGCGAGATCTGCAAAATACTCACAATACCTCTCAGCAAATAGCTTGGGGTGTCTACTTTCCAAAATGGGGTCATTTGGGGGGGTTTTGTGCCATCTGGGCATTCCATGGCCTCCGAAACTGTGATAGGCAGTGAGAAGTGAAATCAAAAATTTACACCCTTAGAAAGCCTGAAGGCGGTGATTGGTTTTTGGGGTCCCGTACGCGGCTAGGCTCCCAAAAAGTCTCACACATGTGGTATCCTCGTACTCAGGAGAAGCAACAGAATGTATTTTGGGGTGTAATTCCACATATGCCCATGGCATGTTTGAGCAATATATCATTTAGTGACAACTTTGTGCAAAAAAAAAAAAAATTGTCTTTTTTCCGCAACTTGTGTCAACATATAAAATATTCCATGGACTCGACATGCCTCTCAGTATATAGCTTGGGGTGTCTACTTTCCAAAATGGGGTCATTTGGGGGGGTTTTGAACTGTTCTGGCATTTTATACACAACATTAGGAAGCTTACATCCACTCTTCTAACCACTTGAAGACAAAGCCCTTTCTGACACTTTTTGTTAACATGAAAACATATTTTTTTTTGCAGGAAAATTATGTTGAACCCCCAAACATTATATATATTTTTAAAGCAAAGGCCCTACAGAATAAAATGGTGGGTGTTGCATTTTTTTTTTCTACACAGTATTTGCGCAGAGATTTTTCAAACGCATTTTTTGGGGAAAAAATACACTTTTTTTATTTTAATGCACTAAAACACACTATATTGCCCAAATGTTTGATGAAATAAAAAAGATGATCTTAGGCCGAGTACATAGATACCAAACACGACATGCTTTAAAATTTCGCACAAACGCGCATTGGCGACAAACTACATACATTTTTAAAAGCCTTTAAAAGCCTTTACAGGTTACCCCGTTAGATTTACAGAGGAGGTCTACTGCTAAAATTACTGCCCTCGATCTGACCTTCGCGGTGATACCTCACATGCATGGTGCAATTGCTGTTTACATATGACGCCAGACCGACGCTTGCGTTCGCCATTGGGCAAGAGCAGGGCAGGACAGGGGTGCTTTTTTTTTTTTTTTTTTATTATTAATTTTGCTTTTTTATTTTATTTTTAAATTGTTCCTTCCATGTTTTTTTTTTTTATCATTTTTATTGTTATCTCAGGGAATGTAAATATCCCCTATGATAGTAATAGGTAGTGACAGGTACTCTTTTTTTTAAAAAACTGGGGTCTAGACCCTAGATCTTTCCTCTGCCCTCAAAGCATCTGACCACACCAAGATCGGTGTGATAAAATGCTTTCCCAATTTCCCAATGGCGCTTTTTATATCCGGGGGGGGGACATTCCCTCCCACTGCTTGTAAAAGCAGTCCAGAGGCTAATTAGCCACTAGGGTTGCTTTTACATTAAAGCCGGCCGCTGGCTGAAAAGAATGATACCAAGATGATACCTAAACCCGCAGGCATCAATCTGGTATAACCATTCAAAGTCCAGCAACATACCAGTACGTTGCTGGTCCTTGTTGGACATGTATTGTAATCTTTTTTTTTCATGCAACCAGGTGGCTGAACGAAAAAAGAGATTGATCGGTGGGTATGCCCACCATTAGAATACCGCCCTTCATCCACCCACTTCTAATGATGGGCATACATGCACCATTTATATATGCCGAAGCATGGGGGCATCCTCCCGCAAAAAAGTTATGCCGCACACACATGGTCGGACTTTTCCACGGGCAAGCCTCCGTCGGAATTTCGACCGTATGTACGCGGCATTAGGAGCAAAATCGCTCCTCCGCCCCTGCTGCCCCAATGCTTCGGCATATTTGCTTCTTTTTTTTTTTTAACTGTGGTGGTGAAATCACCTCCTACAGCACTGGAGTCGCAGGGATCAGGCCTGTCTCTGCGAACGCTGCAGTTATGTGTGTTGTGTTTTGTAAGTGACAGTGATCGATCGATACTGCACTTCGGTGGCCTGGGCTGGACGGAGGGGCAAAACGCAGGTGCTAGCAGGTATCTGGGCTGATCCCGCTAACACTGCGTTTTTGGGAACCCTAAACTGCTGGGGACGCTAGTATAGATCTGATCAGATCAGATATTGATCTGTTCAGATACTATACCACTAAGGGAGGTGTATGCTTCACGCGTGGGTGTTAGCGTTACTGGCACTAACCTGACGCTGCCTGGGGTGTGAGGCAGACCCTCTCTGACGCTAAAACCTAATTGATATCACCCGCCGGGCGATCAGGGGGTTAAACCTTTATTGGGTTATATACGGCGGGTGCCCTGACACTATAAAAAGCAAACTAACTAACCAGCGTCACCCGTAACACTTATATGATGATTACTGGTGAAAGGGTTAACTAGGGGCAATTAGGGGGTTAAAACCTTTATTAGATAATATATGGGGGTACCTGACGCTATAAAAACCTGCGGCGAACCTAAAAAAAATTACTGGCTACCGATCTGCATCACCGACGCTAAGACATCGATCAGAAAAATGATCGCTTAGCGACAGTGGTGATAGGGGGTGAAAGGGTTACCTGGGGGGCGATCAAGGGGGTTAAACCTTTATTAGATAATTTATGGGGGGTACCCGACGCTATAAAAACCTGCGGCGAACCTAAAAAAATTACTGGGTACCGATCTGCATCACCGACGCCAAGACAGCGATCAGAAAAACAATTGCTTAGTGACAGTGGTGATAGGGGGTGAAAGGGTTACCTGGGGGGCGATCAAGGGGGTTAAACCTTTATTAGATAATTTATGGGGGTACCCGACGCTATAAAAACCTGCGGCGAACCTAAAAAAAAATACTGGCTACCGATCAGCATCACCGACGCCAAGACAGCGATCAGAAAAATGATCGCCAAGCGACGGCGGTGCTAGGGGGTGAAAGGGTTATCTGGGGGGTGATCAAGGGGTTAAACCTTTATTAGGGGGGGTTAGGGGGCTACACTGGACCTAAAACTAAATGTAGTGACACTTTTACAGTCACAAATGTCACTGATTGCAGTGATCAGTAAATAAATGGTCACTGCAATCAGTGACACTGTGACTGGGGGCTGGGGGGTGATCTGGGGGGGCCTGGGGGGCGATTTATGTGCCTATGTGTGCTGGTGTTAGTGTAGTGTTAGTGCACTGACCTGTGTGTCTTCTCTTGTACGACGCTCGGTATATGTGAGCGCCGCACAGGAGATGACATCACTTCCTCCTGCTTTCTCTATCTGTGTAAACAGTACACAGACAGAGGGGGCATTTCCATTCGCCGGGAGCGATCGCGGGGGGGTGGTCGGAATCGAACGGCCGCCCCCCCATCTCGGAACGCTCCCAGACGAATTCCGACCGCTCACTGTACAGAAGGGGGGTCCGATCGGACCCCCCAACTGTACAAAGGCAATCACGTACACTCTACGTGATTGTGCCTGTCGGTGCCATTGTGCCGACGTGTATATACAGTGAGCGGTCGTTAAGTGGTTAAACCTCGATAGTCGATGCAGGGTCTCAAGGTACCATCCTTTTTGGCAACGAAAAAGAACCCTGCCCCTGCAGGCGATGAGGATTTCCGGATGAAACCTCTCTCTAGATTCTCTGCGACATACTCAGACATGGCCTGGGTCTCTGGGATGGACAGAGGGTAAGTACGACCCCTGGACAGAGTTGCTTCATAGACAAGGTCAATAGCACAGTCAAAAGACCTGTGGGGAGGAAGCACCTCAGCTGATTTGTTACAGAACACATCCCGGTAATCGCTGTATGCAGCGGGAAGATCAGAAGATACAGATGTGGTAGCAACCGGAAGTCTCTCCTTGGGGGCCACCTTGAGAAGACATGATGAGAAACATGAGGGACCCCAAGCCAGGATCTGCCCAGAGACCCAGTCCACATGTGGAGAGTGGAGCTGTAGCCAAGGAAGGCCCAATACAATGGGGGTAGAGGCCTTGGGCAGAATGAGAAAGGATATCCACTCCTGGTGGAGAATCCCTACCGACATCCTAATAGGTAGCATCTGGAAGCGAATAGGGCCCCCTGGGAGAACAGTGCCATAAATTGCCGAGACTACCAATATCGTAGTGAGGGGTGAAAGGGTAAGCTTCATAGAAGGAGTTCTCCAGTCCATAAAATTGCCGGTAACCCCGGAATCCAGATATGCAAGGGTCAATTGAGGAAAAGTGCCTACATGAAGGAACACCGGCAGAAGACGAGAAGGTGATGTTTCTGGGTCCAATACTCCACCTTCCAAATATATTAGACCCGAGCGTTTCCCGGGCGAAGCGAGCAGGAGTCACGAAAATTACCCTTGCCCCCACAATAGAGACACAAGCCCAGAATTCTACGAAGGGAGGGGAGCTCAGACTGGCTAGGGCCCAGGGAGTGCTGGCGTCTTTTCTAGGGACCTCTCCTGAAAACGAATGTCGATCTGATTGCACAAGGAAATTACATCGTCCAGACCGGCGGGGATGGCTCTTCCCGCTAATTCGTCTTTCACTCGGTCAGAGAGGCCATGTAAAAAGATAGCGACCAGGGCCTCATTGTTCCAGCTCAATTCAGCTGTGAGGATACGGAAGAGCATATTGTCCCACTGAACAAGATTCTTGGCGAAGACGTAAAAAGAGCACTAGCCGCTGAAGAAGCCAGAGCCTGCTCCTCGAAGATGTTACGAAAGAGCTTCAAGAAGTCGGACAGGCTGGAAACCACCGGATCATTCTTCTCCCACAGGGAAGCAGCCCAGGCTAAAGCTTCACCGGAGAGGAGGGAAATGATATAGGCTACCTTTGCCCGATCAGACAGGAAGTTTTGAGGCTGAAGCTCAAAATGAATAGTGCATTGGCTGAGAAACCCCCTGCAGGCCTTGGATTCCCCAGAGAAACGGAACGGAGCTGGCAGTTGTAGCGAGTGTGTGTGGCTGCGACTATGCAGCCGCTGGTTGTACTTGAGGTTGCTGATTCAGGGTTCCCAAGGAGGCCTGGAGCTGCTCGAAGCAGGAAGCCAGATCCTGGAGGAATCGCATCACCTGAGTCTGATTCGATTCCTGGGTCTCAAGTCTGCGGACTATGCCCTGCAATGGATCATCTGCGGGAAGCGGCACGTCAGCTGGGTCCATGGCTGATCAAACTGTCAGGTCACCTGAGTTGCCCACTCTCATACCCTCCACACTCCTCTCCTGTACATACTGCCCACTCTCATACCCCCCACACTCCTCTCCTGTACATACTGCCCACTCTCATACCCCCCACACTCCTCTCCTGTACATACTGCCCACTGTCATACCTTCCACATTTTGCACTTTTATTTCACTGTGCCGGCAGAGAGTTGGGAAAGACCTCCCACTGAGTGGCTCTGCTTATAAGAGAAGAGTGGAAGCACTTCTTACATTTTAAAATGTTTGTTTACATTTACTTATGAGAATATATACAGTGTGTGCATATATATATATATATACATACACACACACGCACGTGTGTTTGAGATTTGGTGTGCACACCCTAATGCAATAGGCAGCGCACACCTATGCACAACAGCAAACCTGCCAAGAGACGGCCGCACCCCAAAACTCACGGACCAGGCAAGGAGGGCATTAATCAGAGAAGCAGCACAGAGACCTAATGTCAAGAATCGGATGTGATCAGAAATGTGGACTGCAACAGAGGAAACCGGCAAACAGAAATAGGTGAAGTAAATAGTTTAAGACAAATAAATATAAATGTGAATACACCACAAATACAAAAGTGAACAACCAAACAGTGACAATAACCAACCAGCATAAGTAGTAAAGGGGGAACCAGAATCGTAGTAAACCCAGGCCAGAATCATTAACGGGAGATCAGCAGATGGGGGGCCAGGAGTGGACAGACAGGGACAAGCAGAGGGCAATCAGGCTGCAGAGCAAGGGTCCAGGGATAAGTAACAGAAACAACAGGTTCAGGTTCAGGTTCAGGGCACAAGGACGATACCAGGGCAGTGTATGTGCACTTGCCGGGTATTTATACTATACCTGCTAACAGGCTCAGGTGACCCCTGATTGCAGGAAGTAACATCTGCACCACACTGCCAGGATCCATCCGCTGGTGGACGCCAGTACTGCGGCACAAGGATGACATAACACCAGCAGAGAAGTTCCCCTGACAGTTCAAAACTGCCAGGAGACACCTGCTGGTGAACCTCAGTACTGCACGCCAGATGATAGATATTACCAGCGGATGGAACCTTTCCTTACACCTAAAGGTAACCCTGGAGGAGCTGCAGAGTTCCACAGCAGAGACTCGAGTATCTGTACATAGGACGACAATAAGCCGTGCGCTCCACAGAGTTGGGCTTTATGGCAGAGTGGCCAGAAGAAAGCTATTACTTTCAGAAAAAAAAAATATGGCACGTTTTGAGTTTGCGAAAAGGCATGTGGGAGACTCCCAACACGTATGGAGGAAGGTGCTCTGGTCTGATGAGACTAAAATGTAACTTTGTGGCCAAAGAAAACGCTAGGTCTGGCGCAAACCCAACACATCACATCACCCAAAGAACACCATCCTCATGGCAGCATCATGCTGTGGGGATATTTTTCAGCAGTCGGGACTGGGAAACTGGTCAGAGTTGAGGGAAAGGTGGATGGTGCTAAATAAATGGATATTCTTGAGCAAAACCTGTACCACTCTGTTTGTGATTTGAGGTTAGGATGGAGGTTCACCTTCCAGCAAGACAATGACCGCAAACACACTGCTAAAGCAACACTTGAGTGGTTTAAGGGGACACATGTAAATTTGTTGGAATGGCCTAGTCAAAGCCCAGACCTCAATCCAATAGAAAATCTGTGCTCAGACTTAAAGATTGATGTTCACAAGCGCAAACCATCCAACTTGAACGAGCTGGGGCAGTTTTGCAAGGAGAAATCCCAGTGATAAGATGTGGCAAGCTCATAGAGACTTATCCAAAGCGACTTGGAGCTGTGATAGCAGCAAAAGGTGGCTCTACAAAGTATTTGACTTTTCTGTTATTTTGTCCTATTTGTTGTTTGCTTCACAATAAAAAAAAAAATCTTCAAAGTTGTGGGCATGTTCTGTAAATTAAATGATGCAAATCCTCAAACAATCCATGTTAATTCCAGGTTGTGAGGCAACAAAACACGAAAAATGCCTCTCTAGAGTTCATATGGTGGAGTCTGGCAAATTCAACACGTTTCATTGGTCACTCTGCCCATTTTATCAGGGATTGTGACTGTTGTAGTATACAAAACAGAACATTCACTATGTTAACACATATATCAGGGTGTAGTGATCCCCCCCCCCCCCCCCAAACCATCCACTGCTTCTGCTAATTCTGGAGACAAACCTTTCCAGTTTATTATTGAATCTGGCATCCCAATGTTTGACGCAGGTCCTGGAAAATCCCCTGCGGTGTAGGAACCAATCCCCCTGGGATCCAGCTACTGTCAGTTGGGAAAAAGTAACTGCTAACTTTTGTTTTTTACGCCTAGAATGTACACAATGGAAGGAAGTGAAGGATGGCCCTCCAGTTGCATGGTCTGACACAACAAAGACTGAAGTCATCAAACCAGGCACAACTTGGTCCTTGTAAAACAAACTGGTCTGTCCAGAGACCAGATTGTCTTGACCCACAGTGACAGAATGCTGCATTGTACATTTCCCAGAGTAAATCGAATTGCCAATATTAGACCTAGGACTCTAATGCAAAAGGGAGTCAAATGATTCCTGTACCGGAGACCTCAAACATTGGACTGACATTTATTTCTGCAATGGAAGAAACATTCTGGCCTAAGCTGTGTCCAGGACTAGACAAAAATTGTACAAAAATTACAAAGACTAACATGTCATACTTATCTGCTCTGTGCAGTGGTTTTGCACAGAGTAGCCCAGATCCTCCTCTTCTCGGGTTCCTCCCCAGCGTTCCTGGCCCCTCCCTTCTATCGGGTGCCCCCACAGCAGGCAACTTGCTATGGGGGCACACGAGCTGCTGCTCTGTTTGTCCATTCAGATAGAGAGCCACGACTCAGCCTCACCCCCTCTCTCTCCTCATTGGCTCACCGACTTTGATGGACAGCAGCGGGAGCCAATGGCACCCGCTACTGTCTCAGTCAATGAGGAGGGAGACTCCTGGATAGTCGAGGGTGTCGTGCAACATCCCTGGATCGAGATGGGGCTCAGGCAAGTATTGGGGTGGGGGGGCTGCTTCAAACAGTTTTTTTTTATCTAAATGCAATAAGATAAAAAATAAAACCTTCTGGCCTTTAGAACCACCTTAAAGCCGAGTTCCACCCAGAAATGGAACTTCCGCGGATCCGGTTCCTACCCCTCTCCGGTGTCACATTTGACACCTTTCAGGGGGGAGCAGATACCTAATCCCGGTATTTTCTCCCACTTCCTAAGAAAGATCGCTGCGATATCCGCTGGTATTCTTTGCAGCATGAGATGGTGCATTGTCATGCATGAAGATGATTTTATTACGGAAAGCATAGTTCTTCCTTCTGTACCAGGGAAGGAAGTGGTCAGTCAGGAACTCCACATACTTTGCAGAGGTCATCTTTACATCTTCAGGGACCCTAAAGGGGCCGACCAGATCTCTTCCCATGATTCCGGCCCAAAACATGACTCCACCACCGCATTGCTGATGTCGCAGCCTTGTTGGAACAGGGTGGCCGCCCACCAACCGTCCACTACCCGCATCTATCTGGACCATCCAGTGT
The DNA here is from genome assembly GCA_029206835.1 of Rana muscosa. Taxonomy (NCBI): domain Eukaryota; kingdom Metazoa; phylum Chordata; class Amphibia; order Anura; family Ranidae; genus Rana; species Rana muscosa. The sequence continues at coordinate 318,989,149 of CM055117.1, read as the reverse complement.
TGCACGGCACTCATCAGTGAACAGGACTATTTGAAAATTAGTCTTCATGTATTTTTCTGCCCAATGCAGCCGTTTCTGCTTGTGAGCATTGGTTAGTGGTGGCCGAATGGAATGTTTATGCAGTTGCAAGACTCTGGAGGACACTACACCTTGTTGTCTGTGGGACTCCAGGAGGCACCAGCAGCTTCAAATATCTGTTTGCTGCCATGTAATGGTGTTTTAGCAGCTGCTCTTTTGATCCGATGCATGAATCTGGCAGAAATCTTCCTCAATGTGCCTTTATTTGTACGAAACCCATCTGTGCTCTGAATCAGCCACAAATCTCTTAATCAGAGGCCTCAAACTGGTGGCCCTCCAGCTGTTGCGGAACTACAAGTCCCATCATGCCACTGCCTTTGGGAATCATGCTTGTAATTGTCAGCCTTGCAATGCCTCATGGGACTTGTAGTTTCCCAACAGCTGGAGGGCCACCAGTTTGAGACCCCTGCTCTTAATAGTGCGATGATCACGCTCAAGTTTTCGTGAAATATTTGTTTTCATACCTCGTCCAAGGCATTGCACTATTTCACTCTTTTCGGCAGCAGATAGATCCTTTTTCTTCCCCATATTGCTTGAAAATGGTGCTCTGCTTAATAATCTGGAACACCCTCCTTAAGGCTGGGTTCACACTAGTGCGACACGACATCTGTCCTACTTTGGATCCGACTTTGCCCTGCGACATGAAGCCGACATATGTCCGACTTTCAATGAACGGGGATCCGACTTGGATCCCCGCCAATATCAGGCACTGTGTTTGGTATGAATCTTGAAAGGGAACTCCAGGCCAAATTTTAAATAAAAAACCGGCGTGGGTTCCCATCCAGAGGCATACCAGGCCCTTGGGTCCGGTCTGGATTTGAACAGGCGCCCCTACGCCGAAAAAACGGCGTGGGGGGGGTCCCCCCAAAATCCAAACCAGACCCTTATCCGAGCACACAACCTGGCCGGCCGCAGGGGAAGAGGGGGGGACGAGAGAGCGGCCCCCTCCCTCCTGAACCGTACCAGGCCGCATGCCCTCAACATGGGGGGTTTGGTGCTCTGGGGCAGGGGGGCGACCTGCGGCCCCCCCACCCCAGAGCACCCTGCCCCCATGTTGATGAGGACAGGGCCTCTTCCCGACAACCCTGGCCGTTGGTTATCGGGGTCTGCGGGCGGGGGGCTTATCGGAATCCGGGAGCCCCCTTCAATAAGGGGGCCCCCGGCCCCCCCCACCCTTTGTGAATGAGTATGGGGTACATCGTACCCCTACCCATTCACCTGGTGGAAAAAAATTGCAATAAAAAAACACTACACAGGTTTTTAAAGTAATTTATTACACAGCTCCGGGGGTCTTCTTCCAACTTCCGGGGGTCTTTTTCGACTTCGGGGGTCTCCGGTGTCGTCTCCGCGCTCTCCGGTTCTTTCTTCCGCCGGGCCTCCGCTAACTTCTTTTTAGCTCTCTTGCTAACAGAGGCCCGGTCTTCCCGTTGTCTCGTCCGGCTCTCCGTTGTTCTTCTGCCGGCCCCTCCACTAACTTCTTTAGCTCTTTCGCTAGTGGAGGGGCCGGGCTTCCCGTCGCTGTCTTCTTCCCTCTTCTCCTCCTCGATGTTGACGCGTCGCTTCCTCTCTCTGTAATACTGGCTCTCCGCTCCGCATTAATATAGGCTTCTCTTGACGTCAGTCACATGTTCCGGGGCACATGGCCCCGGAGCATGTGTCTGACGTCATGGGAACATGCGACTATGACGTCATGAGAAGCCTATATTAATGCGGAGAGCCAGTATTACAGCGGGAGGAGGCGACGCGTCAACATCGAGGAGGAGAAGAGGGAAGAAGAAGCCGACGGCGACGGGAAGACCGGCCCCTCCACTAGCGAAAGAGCTGCCAAGAAGTTAGTGGAGGGGCCGCCAGAAGGACAACGGAGAGCCGGACGAGACAACGGGAAGACCGGGCCTCTGTTAGCAAAAGAGCTAAAAAGAAGTTAGCGGAGGCCCGGCGGAAGAAAGAACCGGAGAGCCCGGAGATGACACCGGAGACCCCCGAAGTCGGAAAAGACCCCCGGAAGTCGGTAGAAGAGCGCCGGAGTCGGAAGAAGACCCCCGGAGCTGTGTAATAAATTACTTTAAAAACCTGTGTAGTGTTTTTTTATTGCAATTTTTTTCCACCAGGTGAATGGGTAGGGGTACGATGTACCCCATACTCATTCACATAGGGTGGGGGGGCCGGGAGCCCCTTATTGAACGGCCAGGGTTGTCGGGAAGAGGCCCTGTCCTCATCAACATGGGGGCAGGGTGCTCTGGGGTGGGGGGGCCGCAGGTCACCCCCCTGCCCCAGAGCACCAAACCCCCCATGTTGAGGGCATGCGGCCTGGTACGGTTCAGGAGGGAGGGGGGCCGCTCTCGTCCCCCCCCTCTTCCCCTGTGGCCTGCCAGGTTGTGTGCTCGGATAAGGGTCTGGTTTGGATTTTGGGGGGACCCCCACGCCGTTTTTTCAGCGTAGGGGTGCCCGTTCAAATCCAGACCAGACCCAAGGGCCTGGTATGCCTCTGGAGGGGGAACCCATGCCGGTTTTTTATTTAAAATTTGGCCTGGAGTTCCCCCCTCAAGAGCAGTACAGCACAAGTCGCATGCCAAAGTCGGACCATGCAAGACTGCGATCCGACTTTGATCCGACTTCAATGATAGTCAATGGGCTGAAGTCGGATCAAAGTCGGACCAAAGTAGTACAGGGAGCATTTTCAAAGTCGGACCGACATGTGTCGGACCAGTTAAGACGGCTCCCATAGGGAAACGTTGATTTTCACACGTCATGCGACATGAGCTCCCAATGTCGGAGCGTTTGTCGCCCCAGTGTGAACCAGGCCTAAGTTGTTTTTCCTTTAATTGGGCTCACCTGGCAATCTAATTATCACAGGTGTCCGAGATTGTGTCTCAGGGCTCTTTTGATCACTTAAAACAATGCCATCCATGAGTTAGCCCAGGTTCACACTGGGGCTGCGGGAGTGAAGCCGTGCAAGTTCAGCTGAACTCGCACGATTTCACTCGCGCTGGCAGTCCCGATTTCAAAGACATCTGACACAGACGTCAATGTAAATCGCAGCCTAAATCGCAAAAAGTAGAAACTACTTTTTGAAATCAGTGAAGCGCCGCAGATGTGGCGTCGCACCGATTAGGACAGTGCCATTGCTGGCAAATAGCGGCATTTTGACATGCCAAATCGCAAGTCAAAATGCACCAGTGTGAACCAGGGCCAAAACTGAAAAACAAAATATTTAATCTTTGCGACACTGAAATAGAATTTGCATAATAATTTGGAACAGGGTATAACTACACTATGGCAGGTTTCCCCTTTATATTCCTTATGCCTGCCTGAGCACTGAGGTTTAAAAAAAGAATGGTACTGATCAACAACCTGTATGTGGAATAAACCCATGCCACACCAGCAGAGTGATAGTGGAGTACTGGGAAAAATCCATGAGTGGAGATAAAGGGATGCTTGGTTGACTCCTATGCTAACTGAGGGGGTTATTTACGAAAAGGCAAATCCACTTTGCACTTGAAAGTGCAGTCGCTGTAGCTCTAAGGGGGGGGGCATGCAAGGAAAAGAAAAAGCAGCATTTTAGCTTGTACACGATTGGATGATAAAATCAGCAGAGCTTGCCCTCGTTTCAGATCTTCCGCGACTGCACTTCCAAGTGCACTTGTAGTGCAAAGTGGATTTGCCTTTCGTAAATAACCCCCTCAGTGTCAAATACCTCTGGTGAGTGTGGGAGCCATGGAGTGTTCATGGGAAGTTGGGAACAGACATATTCATTGTTGCACAATATTGGTGGACTTTTTAAGCACAGGAGCGCTTTTTATCCATGAACTGGAGACAGAGAGAGACATTATCACAATTCATTGTTGAATTAGGAGGAGTATTTACTTTCACTATTTTGTACAAATAGGATAGTGTTGTAATTGTCCATTGGTATATTTTTTTTAGCACACTGAATGGTAAATCACAAAAACATATTTGGGGTTTTTCAAATTTGACTGTTAGGCCTCATGCCCACGGGCGTTTTTTCAGCCGCGTTTTTGAGCGTTTTTTACAGCTTAAAAACGCCTGTCCATGTTAGTCTATAGCTTCATGCCCACCTAGGCGTTTTTGAGCTGTAAAGAGCATAGGCGTTTGTAAGCTGTAAAAAAAACCCAGGGCCAGTGCGTTCCTCAGCGTCAGAATTTGGCAGGAAAAAACGCGAGCGTCAAAAAACGCGCACTAACGCGCAAAAAACGCGCACTAACGCGTGGTCGCGTTTTTAGCTCCGACGGTTTTTTTTTGTTTTTTAAAAAAAAAAAAAAAAAAAAAAAAAAATATTTACAATAACATGGACAGGCGTTTTTAAGCTGCAAAAAACGCAGCTGTAAAAACGCCAGTGGGCATGAGGCCTAAAGTGGAAATTTACTTTAACAGGGCTATGGATCTATGTAGCCTAGACATTGTGATTTTGTGCAATCAACTTTTTTATTTTCACATTTAAAAAAACAGACAAATGAGTGATCATTTCAAAAACGTCCACCAAAAAGAACAAACATTTTAGGAGCAGGTTTATAAAACCAACTAAGTAAATGCAAATTAAAAATCCAATTATTAAAGAAATTTGCAAGTTAGAAATATAGGAGCAGCCGTTTCAGACTGTTAAATTGCAAACTTAGGTTATACTCACATTGCCTAGACAGATACATGCTGTGCCACCTTTAGAACGCACACAAGACAATTTTACAAAATCTGTCTGTGGCAGTCTGTGAATTCCAGCAGCTGAGAGCTAACAACTGCAGCTGCAAGCCATGGCTGTCAAGATTTGTACACTGACTGGAGCCACCACTGGTCACGTGAATAGAGCCCCTGGACATGGTGTGCATCCAGGGTTGGTTTCTGTGGAGATTGGGCCACACAAACTGGGCAGAATAAAATTAGCCAGTTTGTGTACTGTGTCCAGAGGCAGCTTTAGTCACCCCTGAGCTCAGCAAACTATATGCATTCCACCATCGTGTGACGCGAACCCTAAAGAATGTAAGCCCAACATTTCATATTCCTGATATGTGCCTGCTGTATCATGTACTTGTATGAAGAAGTATCCTGTCCTCTTTGTATTGCTTCCTTTGTATGAAATCCCTGGCGTTTCTGCCAGTCCCCTTGCTTTCCTATTAAAAATTGATCACACCAAGCAGAACACACTGGTCAGTTCTCTAGCTATGCTGGGAACTCCATTTGCTCTCCACTAATGATCAGACTTGTCCTGACACACGCGCCCACCCCCACGTGCACAGCCATTCACTGGGAAAATCAGCGTGCTGCTCCCTCAGCTCTTATGCAGTGGACATGATAAATGTGGGAAAAAACTAAGTTTTTTTTTTATATCTATACAAAAAATGTTTTGATATTAATTTCCATTATGAACTGAATGGGTTATTTTACAAAGCGATCATTTTTACTCACTTTAAGGGCTGTCATTCTGATACTGGGGGGGGGGGGGGGGGGGGGGGGGATGGGTAAGCACTACGAAAAATATGCATTGCTGACCTATTCTTCCAAAAATACCAGTTGTCCGGCTATTATGGCAACTCGCTATCCTAAAATTAAATTGAACACACAGATTAGTTAAAAATTTCACTTGCTGTATGCTTATTCTGAGTGAGGAATTCAGAAAGCACTAGAGCGGTGTTTCTCAATTCCAGTCAAGGCACCCCAACAGGTCATGTTTTCAGGCCAGTATTTGGCACAGGTGATTTGATCAGTTTCATTGCCTTAATTACCACAGCCATTTAATCTGAGGGAAATCCTGAATACGTGACCTGTTGGGGCACCTTAAGGACTGGAGTTGAGACTTGCACTAGAGCCAACTAAAATCGCATTTTTCATAGAGTACCAAATGGCAACCTACACACCTCAAAGGTTGGCTTTAAATGGCCTAATGTATCAGTTCTAAGAAGGCATTACTTCCCCCACAGCCACCAATTATCTCCCATGTTCAGGGCACATTTCATTCCAATTGGTGCCTGCAAAGAAACAATGCCAGTTCTGCGTACCAGCACAGGGATACACAAGACCAATTTATCTCGACTCTATATATATGCCCATAAGAATGCATATCAAATATATTCTCTTCGTGAATCAGCATACCCGAGGACTGGTTCACTCCACAAAATACACACTCCGGATGTGTGTTTTCAGATACATTCCAGATGCTTCTTTACAATTTTTTTCTTCTTCACTGTAGTGTGGTCCGGTGCATTTTGTTGTTTTACCATGTTCCAGTGCAGGAAAGATGCAGCATGTTCTACTTTTCTTTTCTGGCACTGACTACACTGGTGTAAACTACGCCCTTGGAAACCATATAAACCTATTTTTGATGCAGAAAAAAAAGATGCAGTGCACTGCATGTGGTGTGAACTGGCCCTTACAGAGTTGAATACTTTTTTTAGAAAATGTTTTGATTCAGTGCTTTATAACCTTATTTCCTTCAGAGTCCTGTGTAAACATGTATGGCAGAGAATAATCACAGCAATATTGGAAACTTCTTTTTATTGGGCTAGCAGCCTCCCGAGGAGCATTAGTCCTGTCTTGAAGTGGACCTGATGGGTAGCGAGTTTTTTCAGCTCTATGAGCAATTACTCTGTTTCCCTGTGAATCCTGAGTGAATAGTGGACTGGCTGGCTGGAATTCTGTATGTAGGTCTTTATCATGCACTTCAGGGCAATAAGAACTTATTGAAGAGTCCAATAAAGAAACTAAAGTCTGCTTAGCAATGCCAGATGTACAGAAATCTGCAGGGCGGCACTGCATATTCTCCATTCTTACAGAATGACTTTGCAAACAATCTTTTGGATGGACAGGGCCATCTGTCCCACTACTACATTCATCATAGTTTTCTTTAAACAACTGTACAGATTGCTGAATATCACTGTGTGGATAGCATGAAGTAGTGTTCCGATAGGTAGAAAGTTCATAAGCAGAAGAGGATCCTAGAGGCAAAAGATAAAAAAAAAAAAAAAGACACTGCATAATAGATGTGAAAAAAACCTGTATGTACACAAAAATAAATGTTATGATGCAGGTTATATAATTTAAAGGCCTTTGATGTGGATACATTTAAAGTAGCTCTAAAGCCCAAATCTTTTTTTACCTTGCATCAAGGTAAAAAAGGTTTTAGGCTCACCCCCCTCCTTATACTTACCTGAGCCCTTCATTTCGATCCAGCGCTGTGCACATTTGCAGCTTTACTCTCCTCACTTCTGTGTCACACTGACTTTACTGGGGGGGGGTCCCAATCAAAGCCAGTGAGAGGGTGGGGTCCCACTGTCTGTGTTAATGGACACAGCAGCAGGGACCGGGAGCTCATTTTCCTTTCAAGCACTCCTCAAATGTTAGGAGCTTTGGGAACAACTCAATGTGTGAGCCAAGAAACCTTGTCCAGCATGCATTAAGAAAGTAAAAAGATAGCAGTAATGAAGCATTCACTTTTCCAAGTGGCCCGTTTGGTAAAGAACACAGACATTGAATTGTTCTTATCCTTTGTGCTCCAGTAGCCAACATCTATACAATACACAATCTCCAGCCTGTATTACCAGCTACCATAACCAATCCTGTGTCCATAACTGTCAGATCTGCTTTAAAAAAAGGTTCCCGAGTGACTGGCCATTTTACCTATCCTGTGGAATATGGTGACATACATAGCCACCCTAATGCCCTGCTCAAGTGACGCATGTTATACTCTACACCTGTGCAGGGCTGAGTTTACCCAGAGATGTGGTGTTCTGTACATCCATGCGGGCAGTCCCATTGATGTTTATTAGGACGCAGCACCTGCACAGACAGACGCTGTATCCCAATAAGACATCTGCGTATCGCTGAACGACAGTGTGAAGTCAGGGTGTCATATTGGAATACAAAACATTTGGGGGGCAAACCCAAAAATGCGTTTAAATTCAAGATGGTGCTGCTATAAGACCAAAAGACAGTACAAAACAGATTATAGCGCACACATTCAAGAACAACATTTAACACCTGAACATATACATAATATACGCAGGTTCTTTCATTCTATTACTAGGGTAGGACCCACAAAATTTGGGGTACTTTGTGGGTTTAGCACTATATGACCATATAGTGTGACCAAACCCCTGTATATAATTTTTATGTATATGTTCAGGTGTTTTTAACTAGCCTTGCAGGATAAATGTCATTCTTGAATGTGTGCGCTATAATCTGTTATATATTGGAATACATCGGCTGTGTCTGTACAGGTGCTGTGCCCCCAATGAGACTCACTGCATGGGGATGCACAAACACCTGTGCATACCCATTGCGGGTATACCTGGCTCTGCACAGTATAACACTCCTCACATGAACAAGGTCCAATACCTCATAAATTCATCAAAAAGGAGGAGAAAAAAAAAAAAGTTTGCAAAATAGGCTACATCATGAGCAGCTTCACATTCTAAAGGGAACCCACATCAGCTTTCTTAGGTACCCCAGTCTGCATTTGTTGCACACTAGACTAGAATACCAGTTTAAGGAAACCTGGATTAAGTAAGCTGCTTTTAAAAGGTCTCTTACCTGGCAAGCAGTGGAGCAGAGCGATCTAGCTTATAGAAGCTATTGTATATGCACTTCACAGGGCAGAAAAGCATCAGCTGTGACAGTACCATTGTGTTTGAGCAAGGTGGTTTAAAAAAATTAAAATATTATAGTCATTAGTACAGTGAAGTACAGAAGGCGATCTCATTTGTGGCACCCTTTGGTTCAGTGTTATATGGCTTTAGTCTTCTGAAGCATTTTCATTTCAGTAACCGCAGTACACTTACCAATATTTAGAGGTTCAGCATCATTTTCTTCCGCTGTTCCTTTCATACACAGGCTACCGGTTATGTTTTCTTGATTTTTAGGCTTCGCTACTTCTTTGCCTAAGAAAAACAAATGAATAATATTTCACCATAAAAGAATAAAAAAGGGATGAATGAGTCGGCAATAATGACAAATCTAGTCATATGTAAAATACCCCCCTCATAAAACTAGCAATATTAGTTCTGTTATTACATTTTCTATTGTATGCTCCTACTTTTACACTGTATCCACAGCACTTCACTTTTCCACATTGTTATGTTACAACCTTATTCCAAAATGGATTACGTTTTCCTCAAAATTCTACAAACAATACTCCATAATGACAACATGCAAAGACTTAAAAAAACAAAAAAAACAAAAACACAAACACACATTTACAGCCTTTGCTCAATACTTTGTTGAAGCACCTTTGGCACCAATTACAGCCTCAAGTCTATTTGAGACTGATGCTACAAGCTTGGCACACCTATTTTTGGGCAGTTTCTCCCATTCTTCTTTGCAGGACCTCTCAAGCTCCATCAGGTTGAATGGGGAGCGTCGGTGCACAACCATTTTCAGATCTCTCCAGAAATGTTCAATTCGGGATCAAGTCTGGGCTCTGGCTGGGCCACTCAAGGACATTCAGAGTTGTAATGTAGCCACTCCTTTGTTATCTTGGCTGTGTGCTTAGGGTTGTTGTCCTGTTGTAAGATGAACCTTGGCCCCAGAGCACTCTGGCAGGTTTTCCCATCAAAGATGTCTCTGTACATTGCTGCATTCATGTTTCCCTCAAACCTGACTAGTCTCCCAGTTCCTGCCGCTGTAAAACATCCCCACAGCATGATGCTGCAACCACCATGCGTCACTAAGGATTGGTCAGGTGCCTGGTTTCTTCCAGACAGGACGCTTGCCATTCAGGCCAAATAGTTCAATCTTTGTTTCATCAGACCAGAGAATTTTGTTTCTCATGGTCAGAGTGCTTCAGGTGCCTTTTGGCAAACTCTAGGCGGGTGGTCATGTGCCTTTTACCGAGGAGTGGCTTCCATCTGGCCACTCTACCATACAACCATCTCTGCAGCACTCCAGAGAAACGCTAGAGCTCTGTCAGAGTGACCATCAAGTTCTTGGCCACCTCCTTGACCAAGGCCCCTCTTCCCCGATCACTCAGTTTGGACAGGCGGCCCGCTCCAAGAACAGTCCTGGTGGTGGCAAAACTTTTTCCATTCACGGATGATGGAGGCCACTGCGCTTATTTGGACCTTCAATGCTGCAGAATTTTTTTCTGTACCCTTCCCCCAGATCTGTGCCTCAATACAATCCTGTCAGAGGTCTACTGATATTTCCTTGGACTTCATGGCTTGGTTTGTGCTCTGACATGCACTGTGAACTGTGGGACCTTTATATAGACAGGTGTGTGCCTTTCCAAAATATGTCCAATCAACTGAATTTACCACAGGTTGATTCCAATCAAGTTGTAGAAACATCTCAAGGATGATCAGTGGAAACCGGATGCACCTGAGCTCAATTTTGTGTGTCATGGCAAAGGCTGTTAATTCTTATGTACATGTGATTTTTTTCATTTAATAAATTTGCAAAGATAAAACTTCTTACACGCTGTCATTATGAGGCATTGTTTGTAGAGTTGCAGAAAATAATGAATGTAATCCATTTTGGAATAAGGCTGTAACAAAAAAATAAATAAAAAATAAAAGTGGAAAAAGCGAAGCACCGAATACTTTCCAGATGCACTGAAACTCACTCACATTAAAGTGGTTGTAAAGTCAGGATAAGAACTTGCACCCCCCCGTTTTTTTTTAATCAAGATTTAACCACTTGCCGACCAGCTCATGTACATATACGTCGGCACTTTAAAGATGGATATCTTGGTAACGGTGGCAGCAGCTGCTGCCACAACCAAGATAGCCATCTTCTCTGTGAGCGGTTCTGTTTACGATAATGGTGGTCTCTGCGGCAAATTCGCCGCAAGATCACCGTTGGCGGGGCCCCCCCCTCCCGCTTACCGGAGCCGTCGGTAGCGCCGGAGGCGATCGGGTCCTTGTCCCTCTGTGGTATGGATACGAGTGAGGGGGAAGATGGCCCCCACCCGTCTCCATACCATAGCAGGGCGGAAGCGACGTCAAAACATCAGCTCCGCCCATACGACTTAAGGGACTTGTCATTTTTTTCAAATGACAATTTTTTTCATTGCATTTTAGTCTAAATATGAGATCAGAGGTCTTTTTTACCCCAGATCTCATATTTAAGAGGACCTGACATGCTTTTTTTCTATTACAAGGGATGTTTACATTCCTTGTAATAGGAATAAAAAGTGACCCATTTTTTTATATTTTATTTTTTGAAAACAGTGTAAAAATAAAATCAAGTAAAATAAATAACAAAAAAATAATTTTTTTAAAGCGCTCCGTCAAGCTCAAGCGCAGAAGCGAACGCATACATGAGTAGCGCCCGCATATGAAAAATGGTGTTCAAACACCACAAGTGAGGTATCGCCGCAATCGCAACAATAATAATTCTAGCCCTAGACCTCCTCTAACTCAAAAGATGTAATTCCTTTTAAACGTCGCCTATGGAGATTAAGGGTAAAAGTTTGACACCATTCCACGAGCGGGCACAATTTTGAAGCGCGACATGTTGGGTATCAATTTACTCGGCGTAACATTATCTTTCACAAATTATATATATATATATATATATATATATATATATATATATATATATATATATATATATATATATAAAATAAAAAAAATAAAAAAATTGTGCCAACTTTACTGTTGTCTTATTTTTTTAAATCAAAAACGTTAATTTTTTTCGAAAAAAAGTGCGCTTGTAAGACCACTGCGCAAGTACGGTGTGACAAAAATTATTGCAATGAACGCCATTTTATTCTATAGGGTGTTGGGGGGGGGGAAAAAAAAAAAAAAAAAAAACACAATATATAATGTTTGGGGGTTCTAAGTAATTTTCTAGCAAAAATAGGATTTTTTGTACTCACCGTAAAATCCTTTTCTCTGACATCCATGGACTGACACGGTGTCTCTTTACACGTGGGTTATGTCCCTGCTTGCAGGAGAAGACCTAGGCAGAATGTGAAATGTTATACATACATTCTAAAAGCCAGAGCTGAACAGCCCCACCCAGGGGGCGGTCCCTCCGGACATAACCCTCCCACTATAGTCAGCAGACTTCAGTTCGTAACAAAGCAGTACAAACTTAAAAAGGAAGGGTGGGTGCCGTGTCAGTCCATGGATGTCAGAGAAAAGGATTTTACGGTGAGTACAAAAAATCCTATTTTCTCTTACCATCCATGGACTGACACGGTGTCTCTTTACACTTTAAACGTGGGATGTCCCAAAGCAGTGTCAAGAGGGATGGGAGCAGTATAAATGGAAAAACCAAAACTTCACTCCAATAAGGCAGAGCTCCTCAACGGAGGAGTCGCAACTTTAAACAGCGGCCTGCAGCACCCTGCGGCCAAAGGAAGCATCCGAAGATGCAGCCACATTAACCTTATAAAACTTAAAAGGCATGAACAGACGACCAGGTCGCCGCCTTGCACACTTGTGCAACCGACGCTTGATGTCGGGAAACCCAGGAAGCACCAATTGTCCTGGTGGAATGCGCCGTAACCAGAAAGGGAGGCGCCCGCCCTTTGAGAGCATAGGCTTGAATGACGGTTTGTCTGATTCCCCTAAAAATGATGGCAGACGAAACCGCTTGGCCCTGTTATGGACCAGAGACAGTCACAAATAGTGAGTCAGACTTCCGAATAGAAGCAGTAGCAGACAGGTACACCCGTAAGGCTCGTACCACCTCCAATATGTGCAGCGCAAACTCGGATGCGATGGGTGAGGACACAAGGACGGGAGGGCAATGTCCTCATGTAGGTGAAAGGTCGACACCACCTTTGGCAAAAAAAGGAAGGTCGCGGATGCAACACCGCCTTATCCTTATGGATGACTAAATATGGCGACTTGCAGGACAAAGCCGCCAACTCAGACACTCGTCAAACAGAAGTGATTGCCACTAAAAAGGCCACCTTCTGAGACAAGACAAGAGGGGAATATCCCGGATATTCCCAAAAGGAGGTTCCTGGAGGACCGAGAGCACCAAATTCAGATCCCACGGTGGGAGAGGCTTGACAGGAGGGAGCACATGGCAAACCCCCAACACAAGGTGCTAACCAAGAAAATGACCCGCTAGAGGTCGCTGAAAGAAGACGGCAAAGGCCGAAATCTGATCCTTGATGGTACTCAAAGCAAGCTTTTGGGTCACTGCAGAGGACGCAGGATTCTGGGGACGGAATACGTCCGAGGACGCCAGTCCAGCGCTTGGCACATGGCGATATAAGCTTTCCAGGTACGGTGATAGATCTGCCTGGAGGAAGACTTCCGTGTCCTTAACATGGTCAAAATGACCGAGTCCGAGAGACCTCGGTCCCTCAACACCTGGCTTTTAACAGCCCTGCCGTTAAAGCCAGAGACTGTAAGCCGGATGAAACATAGGACCTTGAGACTGAAGGTCCTCCCTCATCGGCAACTGCCAGGGAACATCCGCGACGAGACGTACCAGATCAGCGTACCAGTGATGCCGAGGCCAATCCGGAACAATTAGGATCGCCGGAGTTTATATCAGGCGATAAGGACCCTATGGGGCCACCAACGCATCCGAGGCATCGCCCAAGGATCCCTGGATCTGGCCACAACCTCGACCCTTGCGATTGAGTCGAGAGGCCATCAGGTCCACATCCGGCGTGCCCCACCGTCGGTAAAGGAGTTGAAATATGCAAGGACCACTCTTCTTGGTCCGGTGTCTGGCGATTGGCGACTCAGATAGTCCACCTGCCCATTGTCTATGCCCAGAATGTAAAATGGCCTACAGAGCCGGCACGTTTCTTCCGGCCCACTTCAGGATACGGACTACCTCGGAAGCCACAGCTGAGCTCCGAGTTCCCCCTTGATGGTTTACATACGCCACCGCCGTGGCGGTGTCCGACTGGCTCCTGATGGAGCGACCCCGTACTCTCTCTGACCTGAGGAGAGACACAGTCCGATGGCCCGTATTACCAGAACAGTGATTGGTAAACGGGCTCGTCCGGAGTCCAAGGCCTGAGCCGACAGGACTCCCCAGACTCCACCCCAGCCCGTCAGGCTGGTGTCCGTCGTGAGTACCGTCCATTGGATGGGAGGAGGAACGACTTTCCGGACCGAAGAGCCGAGGATCTCAACCACCATGTCAGGGGCGCCCTGACCAGGTGAATCACCTGGATCTGAAGATCCAAGGACAACGGGGGATTTGTCCCAGGTGGACAAGATCTCCTTCTGCAATGCCCTGGTGTGTGATTGGGCATACGGAATGGCCGCGAAGGAGGCCACCACGAGTCTCGGGACTCTCATGCAAAAAACGGATTGACAACCATTTTTGGGATGTCAGCACCGCAGACTGAAGTGTCAGCAACTTCTCCAGAGGTAGGATACCTTTGCCTCCAAGGAGTCCAGAATCAGAACTAGATACTCCAGACACTGAGTCGGGACCAGGACTGACTCCTGAATGTTCAGGAACCACCCGAGTCCCTGAGGGTCTAATTGACGATAGTCACCTTTCCTCTAAGTCTGATCCACTTTCTGCTCTTAGCAGAAGATCGTCCAGATAGCCCACGACAGCAATACCTCGCTGTAACAGAAGGCTAGAACCGGAGCAAGCACCTTAGTGAACACCCTTGGTGCCGAGGCTAGGCCGAAAGGAAGAGCCACAATCGATAGTGGACTTCGCTGATCGCAAAGCGCAGAAACTTCTGGTGACTTGCGCAGATCGGAACATGCAAGTAGGCGTCCTTGAAGTCCAAGGACGCCAGAAGAAAATCCCTTTGGTGGAGTGTAGCGATCACCGTGTGAATGGATTCCATGCGGAATTTCTGCACCTTCTCGAAGGCATTCAGGGCCTTGAGGTCCAGGATAGGTCGAACCACGTCCTATTTTTGGGACGACAAACAGATTCGAGTAGAATCCCTGAAAACTCTCCTGTGACGGAACCGGCACAATCACTACGGACCTGATCAAATCCTGTACAGCCCCCAAGAGGGCTGCCCGACAGGTAGGAAGGAGAGGAAGATTTGAGGGAAAGAATCTGTCTGGGGGCCAGGATCGGAATACTATCCTGTAGTGACCTCCTCGCACACCCACCAGTCGGAGATTCGGGAGGACCACCGATTCGTGACCTGCGAAGTCGTCCCCCCACCCTAGAGTCGGGCGGAGGCAAGACTTCACGCGGAGGCGGGCTTGGGAGCCGCATGTTTGGCTTACACACCCAGGGGCACTTGTGCCCACCAGCCGCACTGCAGTCAGTCAGAGTGCCTACCCGTGGACTTTGACGAAAAAAAAACCTTTTGCTGGAAAGGAAGGCCCCTGTTTGCGGCGGGCCTCCTCACCCTTGCTAGTCTAAGGAAGAAGAGTGCTTTTACCTCCCATGACGATGTCATCCAGAGCAGCACCGAAAGGTCTACCACCTTTAAATGGTAGATCCGTCAGGAGCTTCCTAAGGCTAGGTCAGCAGACCAGCACTTCAACCAGATAAGACGCCGCAATACCACCGCCGAGACAGAGGCCCTGGATATTAAAGGGGCCGCATCTAACGTGGCGTCGCACACATAAACCAGGCCCTGAACCAGTTGGTGGGCCAAAGCAACTGTGTCTGGAGGAAGATTATGCTCCTGTACAGCTAGGTGCAACATTTTTGCCCAACCTATAAGTGTTTAAGACACAAGGGTCGCCGCTACCACAGGCCGTAGGGCGGATCCCAACAAGGCAAACATGGCTCTGCTCACCACTTCTGACCTCCTGTCAGTGGGGTCCTCAAATGCAGGAGTCCCCTCCATCGGGAGAGTGATGGCCTTGTTCAACCGGGCGACTGGAGGGTCGACCCTGGGGGGGGAAGCCCACTTTTTAAGTAGGGCATCTTCAAGGGGTATCTGATAGACAAACGCCGCGGGACCATAAAAAAATTATTCTGCGGCTTTGCCCAGACCTTATCAATGAGCTGGTCAAAGAAAGTACATATGGAAAAACCTCTTTAGAAGGCCTGGCCTTAAAAGAACCAAAGGAGACTGTATCCGCCTGAGGTTCTGCATCCGCAGCATTTTAGCTTGAGAGTGTCCCACACCGCAGTCATGAGTACACTAACAAGTGCCCTGTCATTTACTGACTCAGAACTGGAGTTTTCCTCATAAGGAATGTCCTGTTCAAAACCATCCAATACATTCAGAACTAGGGTCCTGAGCGGTAGTGGCTAGGCCCATATCTGAATCAGCGCACTGCCCTCATGAAGCAAAGTGGGGAGAGGGCGCTTTTTTGCTCCCTTGCGCTTGCACACAGCTCCCATCCTGGTAAGAAATGATTCCAGGACTGCCCACAACTGGTCCCTAGGGACCGCAGGTGCTGAAGCACTGCCTTTTGTCCACTGACATTTAGGGGAAGCTGGTGACAGACTCCATATTGCCCCCCTCTGAGACTCCTCAGATAAAAAGTCCACCCACAGGCTGTGCTGACTGAGGAGGGGGCGCCCAGGGGACTCACCAAACCGGACCAGGGACCGCTCAGTTCCGCTGTCTGTACCGCGCTGTGTCAGCGCTGGTGAGCTGTGAGGAGATTTGCGCTGTTACAGCAGCGCTAGAGGCCAAAACTAGTGCTGAAGAGCGCGCGGGCTACAAGAAAATGGCCGCCGCACTTCACTGAGGCGATCCGCGGCAAGGTGACCGCCATGACTCAGCAAAAGTGAAAAAAAAAAAAAAAAAAACCAGCACACACACAGCACCACTCAGGTCCCAAAACACACAAAAAAAAAGCCCCAAGCATATCTGCAGACCAGCATTAGCCCCTCCAAGAACAGTGTGACCCCCAGGCACCCCACACAGCGCCAGCAATGGTGACAGAGTGACAATGAAATACAGGGGGAGACAGGGAAAATCCCCCACAGAGAAACACACAGCCTTTTGTACTCACCTGCAGGCAGGAGAGACTACTTAACCGTCCCCTGAGGGACCCACTGGTGTGTTTCTGACAGGACTATCACAGTGCAGTACTGAGTAGCTGTCGGCCCAGTCCACCGCGAAAGATACAGTCAGTCAGGAACTGTTCAGTCTTGAGAGGACTGTGGGAGCATGAAAGCAAACCCTGCCACCCCTGGAGTCATGGGGCCTGTCGTGAACTGAGTCTCACGCACACAAGGCGAGGATCAGCACGCTCGATGGTCGGACAGGGAAGACTACGAGGATATCTTGTACCCAACCTGTTGCCCAGCCGACAGTTGATAGAAAATTCTCAAAAATAAAAAAGAATTCCAGAAAAGGAATAAAAATTAGGTCAGGAGACTGGCTCCTGAGAGAGCCACGTCCTCTCCTTCTGCTAGGCAGAAAAAAACTGAAGTCTGAAGTCTGCTGACTGTAGTGGGAGGGTTATGTCCAGAGGGACCGCCCCCTGGGTGGGGCTGTTCAGCTCTGGCTTTTAGAATGTATGTATAACATTTCACATTCTGCCTAGGTCTTCTCCTGCAAGCAGGGACATAACCCACGTGTAAAGAGACACAGTGTCAGTCCATGGATGGTAAGAGAAAACCTGTTTTTCAGACTCAGTGTTTACAAGTTTAAAACAGGCAAGGTCCTTAAGTGGTTAAAGTGCTGTGTGTCTTTTTTTGCCCCAATTATAATCTTAAATACATTCTCTCATAGCACCAATGTGAAGTTACATGACATTCCTCTGCTCTCCTTCCCCATCTGAGAAATGGGAAGGGCCGAGATTCCCTTCTAACATAAGTTGGCCAGAAGAAGGTGGTCATGGGACCTCACACAGGTGCTGTGAGACAGTCCCACGACAGTCGCATGACAAGTCACAGCCCATTGATTTCAATGGCACTCGTTCCAATCTATGCGACTTAGTTGCAGCAACTTTGAAAAAGTGCCTACACTACTTTAATCTAGAGTGCCCAAAGCCACACTCCAAAGCGCACGACTTTGGAGTTGCACTAGTGGAAACAGCCTTACAGGTTATCAGTTTAGACTTAACCATGAGCTATGGTCTTAGAATTATTGCTCCCACTCCGTTTGTCACAACACCTCACATATGTAGCACAATTGATGTTACATACACGTTCTCACCCTATGCTTCGCTTTTAACTACTTCCCACCCGGCCACTGTACATTAGTGCTGCAACGACGCGTCAATGTGATTACGTTGACTACGGAAATACATCGGCATGCGTGAAAAGGCATCAACGCGTCACTCATCTCGCGGGTAATAGCGGTTGCTGCTCCTGCTCATGGGAATGGAAAAAGTTCCAGTCTAGCACGAAAAGCTAGACCACGATTATCAAAAGTATGGGAATTCTTTAAACAGAGGCCAGATAAAATGGTCCTTTGTTCCCTTTTCAAAACCGAAATGGCGTACCACAGCAGCACAACTGCGATGCACGAGCACCTCAGAAGAAAACATCCTGGCACTCTCTGACCTCAAAAGGACAAGCCATCTTTGTAGGTACTATAACTTATTATAATTAGTTTTGGGAGTAATTGAGTTTGTCAAGATTTTATTAATATATGCTAGTAATTACGGATACATCATTTATTAGTGCATGCTCAGGAGTAGAGGTCGACCGATATGGGTTTTTCTCTGGCCGATGCCGATATTTAGAAATCGCTGTGGCCGATGGCCGATATATGATGCCGATTTTTTTGGGCCGATATGTTAGGCCGATGAAGGGGAAAAAAAAAACTAACAGTTGGACCCCTTTCACACTGGGGTGTTTTTCAGGCACTTTTGGGCTAAAAATAGCACCTGTAAAAATGGCTGCAAAACAGCTCCCCTGCAGTCTCAGTGTGAAAGCCTGAGTGCTTTCACACTGAGGCGGTGCGCTGGCAGGACGTTAAAAAAAGTCCTGCAAGCAGCATCTTTGGAACGGTGTATACCGCTCCTCCATCACTACTGCCTATTGAAATTAATGGGCACTGCTGCTGAAGCGCCTGCAAAGCGCTTCTGCAGCGGTGCTACACGGGCGCATTTAACCTCTTCATCGGCCGCTAGCTGGGTTATAAGCACCCCGCTAGCAGCCGAATATCGCCGCTAAAATTATGGTAAAGCGCAGCTAAAACTAGCTGCATTTTACCGCCAACGCCTGCCTGCTCCAGTGTGAAAGCAGCTGAGTTCCGCCAAAAAAAAAAAATATATTAAAAGTCAGCAGCTACAAATACTGCAGCTGCTGACTTTTAATATATGGACACTTACTTGTCCTGGGCGCCCGCGATGTCGGCACCCGAAGCCGATCTCTCTCTCGGCTCTCGGGTGCTGCCGCCGCCATCTTCGGTAAGGGAATCAGGAAGCAGGCACAAAAACAGGTAATCAAAACTTTGACGAAAAAAAAAGTTTAGTTTTATTTAACATTCATTAAAGTGTATTTTTTTCCCAAAGAATTGCGTTTGAAAGACCGCTGCGCAAATACCGTGTGACATAAAATATTGCAACAACCGCCATTTTATTCCCTAGGGTCTCTGCAAAAAAAAAATATATAATGTTTGGGGGTTCCAAGTGATTTTCTAGCAGAAAAGACAGGATTTTTACTTGTAAGCTACAAGTGTCAGAAAAGATTTAGCCTTTAAATGGTTAAACTGAGAACTTCTACTCACAAGTTCAGTTCATTAATAAGAAGAAACATTTGTAACTTTTCTCTCTCACTTGGCAGGCTGCCCAAAGATGAGTCACTGCACGGGAAACTTCAGGCAACTTGTATTGACTTCTATGAGAGATGTCATTTCCAAGCCGCGCTGAAGTTTTTTTTTTTTTTTTTAATATCGGCTTCTGTTCTCAGAATATCGGCCAAAGCCGATTAATGAAAAAATGCCAAAAATCGGCCGATATATCGGCCGACCGATATATCGGTCGACCTCTACTCAGGAGTACCCATTTGTTGCTGTGCTTTGCTAATTGCTTTAAGCTTTGTAGTGGCCATCTCACGTTTTTTTTAAATGTTTCACAAGGCACTTTGCAGCCCTCAGTGTCTCGTTGATCTGGGGATCCCTCAGGGCATGGTTGACAACTGCAATCTGACCAGCACACCTGAGAGAAGAGATGCCATGCTTTTCTTCCAAAATACGCAGAGCAGCGACATTTGCACTGCAGCATTATGCAGCTACAACATTGGCCATGGATATCTCAAACTTTTTCTACTAGATGAAATACAATTAATATTGTAATCATAATTAAACAGTTATTAATCACATAAAGTTCATAATATTATGCAGATTTACTACCCTACCCGTACCCTCTTTGAAATACAGTGCATTCATAGATTTCATGTTTAAATTGGTTCCTACTTCCTAATGTTATTAATTATTGTGTTTTTTCTCAGGAAGAGGCAAAGCTGTGTACAGGATTTCTTCTTTCATAAAAAGGATGTCACTGTTTGCACACCCCAAATGGCCGTTACACATACCAATAGCATACTCAACATGATTGTAAAAGATATGAGACCTCTTTCTATTGTAGACGGTCAAGGATTTCGTGAGATGATCAACGCGTTTTACCCAGGATACACACTTCCCTCCAGGTCCCATTTCACCAAGCTGATGGAGAAGAAATGAGAATAATTTAAGGATTGGAAGTGTCACTCAAAGATGTGAAATCCAAAATAGCTCTCACCACAGACGCATGGACCAGTATTGCCACAGAGGCATACTTGGGTGTCACATGCCACTTCATTAATGAAGACTGGAATCTTACATCGTACAATCTGACCACTATGCCACTTGAAGATTGGCACACAGCTGAAAACATTGCTAACTGGGTGGAAAAAGCAGCTGAGAAGTTTGAGATATCCATGACCAATGTAAATGTAGTTGTCCATGATAACGCTGCAAATGTTGTCGCTGCTCTGCGTATTTTGGAAGAAAAGCATGGCATCTCTTCTCTCAGGTGTGCTGGTCATACATTGCAGTTAGTTGTCAACCATGCCCTGAGGGATCCCCAGATCAGCAAGACACTGAGGGCTGCAAAGTGCCTTGACGAACATTTAAAAAAAAGTGAGCTGGCCACTACAAAGCTTAAAGCAAAAGCAGCAACAAATGGGTACCCTTGAGCATGCACTAATAAATGATGTATCCGTAAGATGGAACAGTACGTTACAAATGATCAGCCGCCTGCTTGAACAGAGGTGGCCTGTGACTGACTCTTTCCGATCCTGATGTCACACCACGAGGGAAGCGCTTCCTGGATTTAAAGCATGATCAGTGGAACAAGTCCTGAGGCCTTTTGAGGGTGCTACTGTTTTCATGAGTGGAGAGTCCTATGTGACTGGTTCCGCTCTACCTCCTCTGGTAAAGGGCCTCCAGAAATCCATACAGAGCACAATTTGAGACAGCAGCAGTCAAGGCTTTCAAAGTGTTGCTGCACAGGAGATGACATCAAGATGGGAGCAGGAAACTAAATTCAGAGATGATGGTGGAGAATGAATATATATATATATATATCTCTCTATCTTATTGCAGCAGCCCTGGACCCCAGATTCCGCAAACTAAAAATCCTGCCAGCAGAGGACAGTTTAAAAGTTCACCTCAAGGTCCAAGCTCTTGAAGAGAAAAGATAATATGAGGAAGAGCAAACATCAATGTGAGGAACAGTGAGCCAGTGCAGACATGAAATTTTCAGAGACGAGGCAAGTGTCTGTTGGACACTTTGCTCGGTTCAGATTCAGATGACCACCACAGTAATGGTGAGGATGACAACATCCAAGATCAAGAAACTCACAGTGAAGTTGTGAGGAATGAGATACACATGTATTTTAGTGAGCAGGCTATTCCAAAGGAAGAAAATCCGCTGAAATGGTGGAAGGAAAATGAAGAGGTTTCCCATGCTGGCAAAGAGTTACTTGTCTGTGCCTGCCACATCAACCCCATCTGAAAGGCTTTTCTCAGTTGCTGGCAACATTGTGACAAAAAAAAAAAAAAAAAAGAGCAAGCCTAACTTCAGAGCATGTCGATATATAGCATTGCAATGGAGGAAGGTTAGCATATTAGTAACACAGGCCCCCAACCTTTTGCACTGTTCATGTTGGGCTGTATTTATGTTGAGATGGCTGCCTTCAGGTAATCTGCAGTTGCACTGTATTGGCCATTATTTTTGCACAGTTTTGAGCAGTGCTTTTGTTGGACTTGGCTCCTTTAAAAGTACCGTATATACTCGAGTATAAGTCGAGTTTTTCAGCCCTTTTTTTAGGGCTGAAAGTATACCCCTCGGCTTATATACTCGAGTCAGTACCTCAAAATCGTGAAATTCCGCGGCCGGCGTCCATTGTTCAAATCTCGCGCCGTTCTCCCTGTCCCTTCGGCGATAGGCGTTTCCAGAAAACACTGTGATGAGTGTTTGCGCCTATCACGGAGGTCCTCTTGTCCGACCTCCGTGATTGGCCGAGCACTGAACACAGTGCCTGCTGGGAAACGGAGTAGGCGAATGAGATGACCTCCGTGATAGGCGCAAACACTCATCACAGTGTTTGCTGGAAACGCCTATCACGGAAGGGACAGGGAGAACGGCGCAAGATTTGAACAATGAACGTCAGCCGCGGAATTACAAGATTTTGAGGTACTGACTCGGGCACAGGGAGGCTGCAATGGACACAGTAAGGGGGCACAGTGAGGTGACAGTGGGCAGTGAGATGGCAATGGGCACAGTGAGACAATGGGCACAGTGAGACAACAATGGGCACAGTGAGACAACAATGGGCACACACACCCCCCCCCTCGGCTTATACTCGAGTCAATAAACTCTCAGTTTTTTGTGGTAAAAGTAGGTACCTCGGCTTATACTTGAGTATATACGGTATGTTACCTTTCCAGGTATGTTTTACATTACAGTGTTATTGTATGTTGACCAGTATTTTTGTGGTGTGTTACTTGTATAAACAACACTTTAGGGCATCAGGCCATATAAATTCTGCCTAACACTTTGCAAAAGATGCATTCTGAAGGCATTATGTGGTTTAAAGTAGTAAAGGTTACTACTTTAAACCACATAATGCCTTCAGAATGCATCTTTTGCAAAGTGTTAGGCAGAATTTATATGGCATTTTCATGCCTTTTGGTACATGTCTTTCATGTGTTTTTGCACACACAGTGTTGAGCAGCAGTGCTTTTGTTGAATTTATATGGCATTTTTGAACGCTTCTGGTTCGGAATTAATGGCATTATTCGTGCCCGATGCTAAAGTGTCGTTTACATTTTATTTTTGGCACTTTATTTTGTATACTGTAAAAACTTCAACCACATTAAATTTTTTCCAAAAAATATTTCAATAAGTTGGATTATATTAGAAGTTGTACTTATTTTTTGTAAAGTTATACAAAGGATTAATTAGCTAATCAAAAAAAGAACACTAGATTAAGTAAAAAAAATAATCGTTAGCGTAGTCGACAGAAAAAAAAATAATAATCGTAAGTTGTAGCTCTACTGTACATATACGGCTGGGTGGCCGCTTCCTTTTGAGTGGACATTCAGGAAGGTCCCTCAGATGGAGGAGGGGGGGGGGGGGATGGCCTGCGCAGCGCATCTGCGATCGGCAGGAGGGCTTCGTGATTGGCCCTCCTGAACACGATGGCTGTGTCCAATCACAGCAGTCATGTGATGTAAATAGAGTCGGTTGCTAGGCGATCAGCTCTCCTCACACAGAAGTTGTCATTGAGGAGAGCGGATCTCTGCAGCCGGCTGGTGATCAGCGAGTATGAGCCGTTTTTAACACACACACACACAATAACCTGTGTACATATGTCCGTGATCAAATTATACACTTAACAGTATTTTTTTTTTTTTTTTTTTAACCAAAAACATGTAGCAGAATACATTTTGGCTTACACTTATGACAAAATTAAATTTTATTGCATTTCTTTTACAATAGAAATTGTAAAAATCATGTCGCAAAAAATAAACGGATTTGTGAATAAATACCACCAAAAGAAAGCTCTATTTGTGCGAACAAAGTGATAAAAATTTCATTTGGGTACAGCGCGCAATTGTCAGCCGAAAATTGGTCTGGGAAGGAAGGGGGCAAAAGTGCCTAGTATGGATGTGGTTAATGGAGTGTGTGAAGGGGTGCTTTAAATTTTCATACTATTTTTTTACTTTGACATCACACTGGGCGCATGGGCAGGTGATGGGCCCTCTTTACAGAGACATTGAGAGTCTGTTAGACCCCCCTGTCATCCCTGCCCTCCAATGCAACTATTCAAGCACAGATCGAGCTGGAATAGCTGCATCCTTGGCTACACTAGCCAAGGAGTGACAGCGGTGCCCCCGGAAGTGACCTTATATCTGTTGCTTCATTTTTCACAGGAGGGATCAGTTTCCTCCTGCTTTAACCGAGGAAGCAGTTTTCTGTGGTCTCAGGTTCCCCCCTGGAATGGGGAGCCCATGAACCACTGCGAGTACTGCCTGCGCAGGGGGCGCCCCTTTGAGAACCCCGTAAAAGTGATTGGGCAGCTCTAGAAGTACCCGATCACTTACTGGAAACCCCTTTGCTGGCTCTTAAAGCGGGTACCAAGCTCACAGCTGTGGCCTAGATTTTTGTCTACGACTTTATAAAAAGGTACCTTGGTAGGCAAGTGGTAATTTGTCATTTGTAAGACTACTTGCAATCTGTGCATTTGCCCCTGGGCAAATACTGCCCTAATCGTTAGCACTGCTGTGAGCTCTGTCCAGCTGCAACAGAAATTTGACAGACTGTCAGAAGCAGGGCTGAATGGAGCACCCGTGCCCTCTGCCCCCACCCAAATGCCAGAGCCCCATACACCAGGCCCAAAACCCCCAGTGTGCATGGGGCCCAAGAGTTGTCCACCTAGGACAGGGAACATCTGGATACACTTGGTATGATTATATTTCCCATTTTAAAATTAAAAGGATAACACTATTTGGCAATACAGAACATGTGAATCATATTTGCTTTAAGCCATTAGGTTTAGAAGTTGGCATTACCTTTATGTGTAAAAAAGGCATACATAGATGTCTGTTTGGTGCAAAGCTGGGGCGTTTTCGTTTGAGTGAATTCAAATGTAGTAGAATCAACAGGCTGTCTCCTTAAGAGTGGATTAAACCAGCTTGAATATGTGCAAGGGATGACGGTCTGCAACAGAAGACAAAAAAACGGTTAGTATTTACTGCCTTTAATACTTTTAACATCAGAAATAGATTTGCATAGAAAAAGCCTTTAAAGGCTATATGCACAAGTGATATATATGATCAGAGACTGCAGGACTTTTTTTTTTCTTTAAACTGCTTGTCGACCAGCTGCCGTCATACTGCAGCAGGTCGGCACGATCCTGCGAACAGTCGTAGCTGTATGTCGGTCCCATTTTTAAAGCACTAATCGCTGTATAAATTTCAATGGTCCCAAAAAAGTGTCCAAAGTTTCCGATATGTCTGCCATAATGTCGCAGTCCCGATAAAAGAAAAAATTATAGCCATTTATTACAGCAAAAAGTACAATAGTGTTTTTTTTTTTTCAAAATTGTTGTTTTTTTTGTTTGCCCTGGTCATTGAGCAGCCAATTCTTCCAGGGCTGAAGTGGTTAAGTGCCAAATGGAGAAACCTACAGCAACAGTAATTCATCTTTCACTGATCAATTCATAAAATTAATTGCTATGGATTAATGCTCATCAACCATGTTCATTAATAAATGAGTCCCATCAGTAGGTCATCACATCTGAAAGCATTTCCAGGGCATGGAGATTAAGGGTGCGCATCTTCACTGGTCTCACGATTAGATTACGATTATCTGGTAAGCGATTCGATTACGTGATGCATCGCGATTACCGACGAGCTTCCACTTCCGCTTGGGCCACCTAGGCTTCCCTTCCTCCCTGCGATCTTCTGGGACACATCACAGGTCCCAGAAGATTGCCTGGCTATGCAGGACAGCGCAATGAGACATGCGCACACGGCTGTGAAGCTGCAAGCTGTCACAGCCGGATGCCTACAGTAGTAATGCCAGCACCGTGGACAGGCGGGGGGAGAGAATGGAGGGTTCGGGTGGCCACGTCACTGGATTGTGGGACAGGCGAGTGTCTTTCTGCGCACACTTGTGGAATGGAGACAAACTACGGTACCTAAAAACCTCCATAGGCGACGCTTTAAAAAAAAAATGAACGGTTACCAGATTAGAGTAAGGCTGCTTTCACACTGAGGCGCTATTGCGCTAAAAATAGCACCTGCAATGCGCCCAGAAAGAGCCGCTACTTTGTATCCAGTGTGAAAGGAGGTCTAGTGCTAGAATTATTTCTCCCGCTCTGACGATCGCGGTGATACCTCTCACATGTGTAATTTGAACACCGTTTACATATGCGGGCACGGCATGAGTATGTTTTCTTTGCTGCGCGAGCTTGCGGGGACAGGGGCGCTTTAGAAAAAAAAAAAAAAAGTTTTTTTTTTTTTTTTTTATTGCTTTTATTTCTTTTTTTTTTACACCAGAAGTAGCGGCTCGTGGATCGGGTCTCCCGGTGGGACGGGAGGCCCTGTCAGAAAGGCGGAGGGGGGGCATGTCCCCTCCCGCTCCTCCAGGATAACAACCAAGCGGCTTTTAGCCACATCGGTTGTTCTTGCTGGAAAGTCGACCGCCCGCTCTAATAACGGTACCGGGATGATGCCTGCAGCTGTGGGCATCATCCCGGTAATCGATTTTCCCAGTCACATCCATCGGAATCGCATCGGGGACACCCAAATCGCAATGCGATTAATTTCGGCACCCCTAATGGAGATACTGTACTACAAACAAAAGAGTGTTAAAGTTGGTTATAAGGGGTGAGAGGGAGCGGAGTGGTCGAGGCCTCCAAGTCTCGCAAGCTACTTTTTTTAACATTTAGCGGCGCTATACCGTCGGGATTGCAGAGGTATTCGGCCGCTAGCGATGCGGTTTTAACCCCCGCTAGTGGCCGAAAAAGGGTTAATACCACCCGCAAACCACGGCTACAGCCGCGGTGTCCCATTCATTTCAATGGGAAGGAGCGGTAAACACACCGCTCCGCTACAAAGATGCGGCTAGCAGGACTTTTTTTAAGTCCTGTTAGCGCACCGCTCCAGTGTGAAAGCCCTCGGGGCTTTCACATTGGAGAGACAGGAGCCGCTGTTTAGGCTTGGTTTGCAGGCGCTATTTTTAGCAAAATAACGCCTGTAAACCGCCCCAGTGTGAAAGGAGCCTTAGGGTAAATTGTCTTGGTTGATGCTAAATGAACGGTTGACTGCATTGGCTCAAGATAAAATGGGACCCATGGCTTCATTACCTTACAAATGACCCCAGGATGCTTGCAGCTTAGCTTTAGCTTTCACTTAGGGGTATTCGGGTGCTGAATTGGGGCTCCTTCCCCCCTTTTTTCTTTTTTTTTTTTAAAAAGGTACCCTCTCCCCCTTCTTGACTATTCTTTTCTCGCTTTGTTTTCTCCCTTCTATTTCTTTGCCTCTATTTTCTTTTTGTTTGTTTATTCTTGGAGGAGTCGGATCCAGACCTTTGTGTGGCTCCCTATTTTCCTTTGGCTTGTCAGTTTCTAATGGACCGTTGTCAGTCTGAACTGATGTGAGAGTTGCCCGCACGGTCTGATGAGTTGAGCCCCCCCCCCCCCCGACAAGCAGATGGGGGGGGGGGGGGAACGGCTCTTCTAGGCGGGCAGCTCACTTGACGTGACCTGGAATGTAAAGAGGGGCCTGCGGTTCTGGGGAGCAGTAGACTAATATGGGATATTAGTTAGTGCCATTATGTTCCAGCCCATGCTTGAGTTTTTCTTTCGTTTTTATGGACGCTATGACATGGACCCCTGAACGCCGGGACCCTAAATGTTTGAATCTCAAGTGCTGTATAGTGACTGTACAATGCTACTTTAATAAAAATATTGAAACATAAAAGGGGTGAGAGGATATTCTGTCTCATGTATGAACAATGATTCCTCCCCACCCCCCCCCCCTTTGTGGACAGCAGCAACAGTTCTTACACTAAGGCCCCTTTCACACGGGGGCAGCGTCGACGGTAACGCGCCGCTATTTTTACACTGGACACTGGTGGCTGATAGACTGGAGGTAATAAAAGGCATTACAATTAAAGTAAAAAAGTTTACCAGCATTATATTTAAAAATTATATCCACCCCAATCATACATACCTAGGGTGGATGCAGCATCAGTCTGATGCTTCATCTGTCCCCCGCCACCTCCACACTGAGAACCAAGCATCGCTAAGTAATACCTTGGTTTTTAGAGCTCCGTGAGCAGAGAGCTGTAGACTGTCAGTCACAGCTCTGTTCCCTCCTTGCTCATTGGAGCGCTGAGCTGTGGAGGGGCGGGGAGCGGATCCCGACTCCCATTGTCGGGATGATGCAGTGCCTGGACTGGCATTGGTGAATCAGCAGAGAGCGGACTTCAGAAGAAAACAGGTCACAGGAGTGCAAAGCAAATTGCACTCCTGTGATGCATAGGAGAAGCCCAGCCAAATGAGCTTTGGCTGGACTTTTAAAAATTATATTCATGTAAAAAAAAAAAAAAGGCTCAGCTTTTAGTACTACTTAAAGCGGAGTTCCACCCCGCTTTAAGTAGTAAAGCGGCCCTTTCCTGGGATCGCAGCTGACTGACTTCTCCCCTGCACACCCCGGAGAGGCTATCAAAACAGGAGGGTTGTTTGTGAGGGTCTGCACCCGGTAATAGGAGGATTCTTAGCGCCGGTCCTGGGGGAAAAAACGAATAAAAAGTTTTTGGGAAAGTATGAAATCGATCTGACCTACCAACTCGATTTTTAAATCAAATCGATTTATTTCCTAGCCCTACCTCCCTCCTCCTCCTCTCCAGGCCGCCGGGCCAATAGGAGAGAGGCCTTGCGCATGTGCAGTAGGGTTCCCAGTGTGAAGCCAAAAGGCTTACTTACCTGTACCCCCCGCTCCCCTCCCTCCCTCTAGCTCACGCCAGGGCGAGCACACCAGCAAAAGCCGGTGTCTTGGGTCCCGATTGGATGGATTAATAGCAACGCAGCCATTGGCTCCCACTGCGGTCAATCAAATCCAACAACACGGGCGCCAGGCCGAGTCTGCTTTCTGTGTAAATAGACACAACAGCAGGACACGGGAGTGTGCCTGCACGGGTGTCCACGAAGGAAAACGCTTCGACGGGGCACTCAAGAGGAGCCAGGAGCGCCGCTGAGGGACCCCAGAAGAGGACGATCTGGGCCACTCTGTGCAAAACCAACTGCACAGCGGAGGCAAGTATGCCATGTTTGTTTTTTTAAAAACCCTATACCTTTACAACCCCTTTAACCACTTCAGCCCCGGACCATTTGGCTGGCCAAAGACCAGAGCACTTTTTGCGATTCGGCACTGCGTAGCTTTAACGGACAATTGCGCGGTCGTGCGACGTGGCTCCCAAACAAAATTGACGTATCTTTCCCACAAATAGAGCTTTCTTTTGGGGTATTTGATCACCTCTGCGGTTAAATTTTTTGCGCTATAAACAAAAAGAGCGTCAATTTTGAAAAATATGTAAATTAATATACAGGTCCTCAAAAAATTAGCATATTGTGATAAAGTTCATTATTTTCTGTAATGTACTGATAAACATTAGACTTTCATATATTTTAGATTCATTACACACAACTGAAGTAGTTCAAGCCTTTTCTTGTTTTAATATTGATGATTTTGGCATACAGCTCATGAAAACCCAAAAATCCTATCTCAAAAAGTTAGCATATCATGAAAAGGTTCTCTAAACGAGCTATTAACCTAATCATCTGAATCAACTAATTAACTCTAAACACCTGCAAAAGATTCCTGAGGCTTTTAAAAACTCCCAGCCTGGTTCATTACTCAAAACCGCAATCATGGGTAAGACTGTCGACCTGACTGCTGTCCAGAAGGCCATCATTGACACCCTCAAGCAAGAGGGTAAGACACAGAAAGAAATTTCTGAATGAATAGGCTGTTCCCAGAGTGCTGTATCAAGGCACCTCAGTGGGAAGTCTGTGGGAAGGAAAAAGTGTGGCAAAAAACGCTGCACAACGAGAAGAGGTGACCGGACCCTGAAGAAGATTGTGGAGAAGGACCGATTCCAGACCTTGGAAGACCTGCGGAAACATCCAGAGCCACCGTGAACAGGCGTGTGCAGGAAATGGGCTACAGGTGCCGCATTCCCCAGGTCAAGCCACTTTTGAACCAGAAACAGCGGCAGAATCGCCTGACCTGGGCTACAGAGAAGCAGCACTGGACTGTTGCTCAGTGGTCCAAAGTACTTTTTTCGGATGAAAGCAAATTTTGCATGTCATTCGGAAATCAAGGTGCCAGAGTCTGGAGGAAGACTGGGGAGAGGGAAATGCCAAAATGCCTGAAGTCCAGTGTCAAGTACCCACAGTCAGTGATGGTCTGGGGTGCCATGTCAGCTGCTGGTGTTGGTCCACTGTGTTTTATCAAGGGCAGGGTCAATGCAGCTAGCTATCAGGAGATTTTGGAGCACTTCATGCTTCCATCTGCTGAAAAGCTTTATGGAGATGAAGATTTCATTTTTCAGCACGACCTGGCACCTGCTCACAGTGCCAAAACCACTGGTAAATGGTTTACTGACCATGGTATTACTGTGCTCAATTGGCCTGCCAACTCTCCTGACCTGAACCCCATAGAGAATCTGTGGGATATTGGGAAGAGAAAGTTGAGAGACACAAGACCCAACACTCTGGATGAGCTTAAGGCCGCTATCGAAGCATCCTGGGCCTCCATAACACCTCAGCAGTGCCACAGGCTGGTTGCCTCCATGCCAAGCCGCATTGAAGCAGTCATTTCTGCAAAAGGATTCCCGACCAAGTATTGAGTGCATAACTGAACATAATTATTTGAAGGTTGACTTTTTTTGTATTAAAAACACTTTTCTTTTATTGGTCGGATGAAATATGCTAATTTTTTGAGATAGGAATTTTGGGTTGTCATGAGCTGTATGCCAAAATCATCAATATTAAAACAAGAAAAGGCTTGAACTACTTCAGTTGTGTGTAATGAATCTAAAATATATGAAAGTCTAATGTTTATCAGTACATTACAGAAAATAATGAACTTTATCACAATATGCTAATTTTTTGAGAAGGACCTGTATATATATATATATATATATTTATTTTATTACACACACACACACACACACACACACACACACACACTATAATAAATATCAAAAGATATTCTCCTCAGTATTCTTCTACATATTTTTGTAAAAAATAAAAAAAAATAGTAATGGCGGCAATCAGCGATTTTTATCGTGACTGCGACATTATGGCGGACACAGACACTTTTGACGCTATTTTGGGACCATTGTCATTGATACAGCGATCGGTGCTATAAAAAAATGCACTGATTACTGTAAAAATTACACTGACAGAGAAGGGGTTAACCAGTCGGGGTTAGGTGTGTCCTAGGGATGTGTTCTAACTGGGGGGGGGGGGGGAGCTGTGATCAGTGTCCTGACACTAGGAAGAATGGTGAAATGCTTGTTACATCAAGTCCGCAGGACCCGCGGTTGGACTCACGGAGCTCGCGGCGGTGCAATGCCGCATCTTAAAAGGGGACGTACCTGTATGCCTATTTGCCCAGCTGTGCCATTGTGTCGACGTATATCGTCGTGCGCTGGTCGGCAAGTGGCTAATGACATCTTAGTCCCTAGGGTTCAATATTGAACAGCTTCAACTTTTCTGGGAAGGCTGTCAACGAGGTTTAGAAGTGTGTCTAGGTGAATGTGTAGTAGTATTAGTAGGGTAGTGAAGCCACTGAGGCTTATGCGTAGTACACACAAGCCGAATGTCAGGAGACATCGGCCAGTTCAATAAAGACTATACGAAAATTTGCCCGTGTGTACGTCAGCGGTCCGACAGAAGCTGGTGGTTTGGCCAGCTTCTGTCGGACGAGCATGCTGGAAAACCAGCAGTCGACCGCATCCCGATCACGTGCATTTACCATTTGTTTTTTTTTCTGTAGGAGCCTGGAAAGCATTGCACCAGCGATGAGCAGATCGCGGGTTGCATGCAGGTCTCCTGCAGACTGTCAGTGTAATTGTACAGGCAGGTTTACACTGACCGTAAGAAACAATGGACTACCACAGCGCCGTGGTAGTTCATTGAGAACTATAAGCCGACAGCCACAAAGGTTGTCGGTACTTGTAGTTTTAACATTCACAGAGCGCTGTGAACGAATGATGCAGCCGGGTGGATTTTGGTGGAGAAGATCACCCGCTCACTGTCCCAGGGGTGGGGGGGGGGGGGGGGGGAGATCGTGGGGTGTTGCAGGGGCTGGTGCTACAGTAACATACTACACCCTAAATATAGAGAAAACGTAATGTAATGAAAAGGCAAACTTAAACTTTAAGGCATAGTTTGACAACTTTGCTTCCAATTTAGGAGCCATCTATTTATTTTTTCAAGCTTTTTTGCGCTACTTTAAAAAGGGATACTAAAGTCTTTGTGTAAAAATAACAAACATGTTATACTTACTTGCTGTGTGCAGTGGATTAGCACAGAGCAGTCCAGATCCTCCTCTCGGGTCCCTGTTCGGCGCTCCTGGCCCCTCCCTCCTGTTGAGTTCTAGGGATGAGCTCAGGCGTGTTCGCATTGAACACATGCAGAGCCCGCCAAGGAAGTCGGCACCGCGCTGCGCTATTCACAGGCAGGGAGACATTGTCCCGATGCTCAGCTGCAGAGATCGGGACAATGTCTCCCTGCCTGTGATTAGCACCGCGCGGTTCCGACAGTGCCGACTTCCTTGGTGGGCTCTGCATGTGTTCAATGCGAACACGCCTGAGCTCATCCCTATTGGAGTTCACCCACAGCAAGCAGCTTGCTATGGAGGCATCCAAGACAAAGCTCTGTGTCCATTCAGACAGAGCCACGGCCCCTGTCCCTCTCTTCACTGGCTTTGATTGACAGCAGCGGGAGTCAAATGGCGCTTCGCTCCCGTCTCAGCCAATGAGGAGGGAGAGTCTGGACAGCTGGATCAAGAGAGCGCTCCGGTAAGTATTAGAGGGGCTGCAGCACACAGGGTTTTTTTTTTTTTTTTTTTTAATATAAAATATATATATATATATATATATATATATATATATATATGCGCATTAAGAAAACAAAACACACACTTTCTGCCTTTACAACCACTTTAGCGGACAACTGCGCAGTCATGCAACACTGCGCACAAATGAAAATCTGTTTTCTCCACACAAATAAAGCTTTCTTTTGGTGGCATTTAATCGCCACTGGGTTTTTTTTCGCGATAGAGATAGATACATTATATATACATACATATACACACACACACACACACTTTTGCTATAAAACACAACGGCTGGCCACTGATAGGAGAGTGCAGTGCAAGGCAGCCATTGCAGCCACCACCCGTTACACACATTATAAAAGCTCCTGTCAGTGAACTACGGCCACACAGACCGGCCCAGACTACCCTCCGTCTCCTCTCACAGCGCACTCACTGATCCCAGCACTCTACACAGGATACACAGCATCCAGCCGAGCACAGCTAGGCAAGAGCCTCTCGTCTGAATGCTCAGTCCGTCCCTGGACAGCCTAAAAAATATGACCAGACCTGATGTGACCTTTTCTTCAGCTCGGCGGTGTCCAGCCACACTCCGCACTCCTCAGGCTGCAAGCAACGGCTACGCTGTTTCTTCGCCTTCATATTTCTAATCACTGATAAAGAAGTCTCAGCTCCAAACAGCAATTCAACTTCCCGCCAGACGTCCTAATTCTAGGCGCCCCTCCCACTGCCCGCTCTACAGCGTCTAAGCGACACGTCGGCCATGTTTATGGTGGGTATCAGTAGCTCGCTTTTCCCACCATAAACATGAGGAGGAACTGTTCTGAAAAAAGAAAAATTACTCTGATTTCTTACACACTTACTCTCCTAGGGATAGACACTAGTTCTACCACGAAAGGGCTGTTGCCAAAAGCATATTGCAGTTTACCAGTCCTTAAAGGGGAGTTCCAGGCTTTTTTTATGTTTATTAAAAGTCAGCAGCTACAAAAAGTGTAGTTGCTGGCTTTTAATAAACATACACTTACCTGTTCCACTGTCCAGCAACGCGCCGCCAAGGGGGTCCCCCCTTCTCCGCCGGCGCCTCCCTACATAGTGTGGGCACCCGGCCGTGACAGCTTTCGGCTTCACGGCCGGGCACTCACTGCGCATGCGCGAACGGCGCAGCGCTCTCTGAGTGGACAGGCGATCGCCTGGGACCTGTCACGTCCCAGGTGATCGCCTACAGGGAGGGGCCGCCAGAAGGCGATATGACGTATCACCTAGGTGACCCCAGGGCGGAAGGAGGAAGTGGGACAGGAAGTCCCACTCCTACTGAAGCCCCCACTCCCCCCCCAAAAAAATTACATGCCAAATGTGGCATGTAAGGGGGCGAGGAGTGGATTTAGCGGAAGTTCCAAATTTGGGTGGAACTCCGCTTTAAAGGAGAAGGTCACCTGGCATTTGGAAAAACAAAGGCCTCATTCCTGTGGCTGGAATCAGCTGTTGGTCGCATGTCACCGCACATCCATAGTTGCCAACACTGTAAAAAAAAAAAAAAATCCAGGACACTTTTTTTGCATGTAGGCGGAACCTTGCTATAATTAGGGGGTGGGGCATTCATTTGTAGGCGTGTCACACCGTAATACGAAAATGCGGCGCGCGAAGCGTGGCTTACGCGCGATAGTGGACGTGGCTTAAATGGGCGTGGTTCAGAAGGGGTGTGATTAGAGTCCGAGAGGAAGGAAGGAAAGAAAGAAAGAAAGACAGAAAGAAAGAAGCCAGATCCTACACCACAATAGAAACATGTGTATTCCAGAATTTTTAACAAAATCGTCAGATAAAGATACTCCAAAACACCTGTTGTTGGCGCTTCAATCATCCCGGCACCATGATTGTTATGGTGTCAGGGTGATTGAAGCGCATTATTTCTATTATTACATTGTAATATAAAATTCAATTATTAAACTCACCATAATGCCGAATCAGTGGAAGCGTGTCACCTGCCACCAGATGCCTCCCCAGCAGTTCGTCCTTGCATCAGGTGCCTCCCCAGCAGAGTCCGTCCTTGCATCAGGTGCCTCCCCAGCAGAGTCCGTCCTTGCATCAGGTGCCTCCCCAGCAGAGTCCGTCCTTGCATCAGGTGCCTCCCCAGCAGAGTCCATCCTTGCATCAGGTGCCTCCCCAGCAGAGTCCGCCCTTGCATCAGGTGCCTCCCCAGCAGAGTCCATCCTTGCATCAGGTGCCTCCCCAGCAGAGTCCGTCCTTGCATCAGGTGCCTCCCCAGCAGAGTCCGTCCTTGCATCAGGTGCCTCCCCAGCAGAGTCCGTCCTTGCATCAGGTGCCTCCCCAGCAGAGTCCGTCCTTGCATCAGGTGCCTCCCCAGCAGAGTCCGTCCTTGCATCAGGTGCCTCCCCAGCAGAGTCCGTCCTTGCATCAGGTGCCTCCCCAGCAGAGTCCGTCCTTGCTGGGGAGGCACTACACTGATTACTACAACACGCACTACACTACACCACCCACTATACTGATTACCACTACACTACACTGATTAATACACTACACCAGGGGTCTCCAAACTTTTTACTTCGAGGGCCACATTGTATATTTTACAGATATTCGTGGGCCGAAAAAAAAAAGTTATTTATAAAATGAATCCCCAGCCATGAAAGAGAATAGAATTTAAAAAAACGCTGCCATCAGCTGGATGGTGCACCTGTATCCTCCTCCTGCACCTAAATGCCAGAGCCTCGTGCACCAGGGCTAACATTAAGTGTACATGAGGCCTTACATCAGTGTTTCTGTCAGAGCCTCCCTGCCCATTTGTGTCCCCAGCATAATCTCCCCACACAATTGTATCCTCATCAGACCCTCCCTACATGCTTGTGTCCCCATTAACACCCCCTCTTGCACATTTCTGTTCCCATCACAGCCACCCCCCACACATTTGTGTCCCCATCAGAACTCCTGCCACAAGCTTGTGTCCCCTCAGAGCCACCTCCCCACACCCATTAAAACTCCCTCATGCCCATGTCCCAATCAGCGCCCCCACATGTGTGTCCCACATCAGAGTGCTCCCCCACATTTGTGTCCCCCATCAGAGTCCCCCCCACTATTGTGTCCCCCATCAGAGTCCCCTCCACACTTGTGTCCCCCATCAGAGTCCCCTCCACACTTGTGTCCCCCATCAGAGTCCCCTCCACACTTGTTTCCCCCATCAGAGTCCCTCTCCACACTTCTGTCCCCATCAGAGTCCCTCTCCACACTTGTGTCCCCATCAGAGTCCCTCTCCACACTTGTGTCCTCATCAGAGTCCCTCCACACTTGTGTCCCCATCAGAGTCCCCTCCACACTTGTGTCCCCATCAGAGCCCCTCCACACTTGTATCCTCCATCAGAGCCCCTCCACACTTGTGTCCTCCATTAGAGTCCCCTCCACACTTGTGTCCTCCATTAGAGGCCCCTCCACACTTGTGTCCTCCATTAGAGGCGCCTCCACACTTGTGTCCTCCATTAGAGGCCCCTTCACACTTGTGTCCTCCATTAGAGGCCCCTCCACACTTGTGTCCTCCATTAGAGGCCCCTCCACACTTGTGTCCTCCATTAGAGGCCCCTCCACACTTGTGTCCTCCATCAGAGCCCATCCACACTTGTGTCCTCCATTAGAGTCCCCTCCACACTTGTGTCCTCCATTAGAGTCCCCTCCACACTTGGGTGCCCATCAGAGTCCCTTTCCACACTTGTGTCCCCCATCAGAGCCCCTCCACACTTGTGTTCCCTTCAGAGCCCCTCCACACTTGTGTCCCCCATCAGAGTCCCCTCCACACTTGTGTCCCCCATCAGAGCCCCTCCACACTTGTGTCCCCCATTAGAGTCCCCTCCACACTTGTGTCCTCCATTAGAGTGTCCTCCATTAGAGACCCCTCCACACTTGTGTCCTCCATCAGAGCCTCCCCCCCCCCGCCCGCACATTCCTTTCCCCATTGTACCTCAGTGACTCACTTTGCAGACTTATATGCGGCTGTGGCGGCGGCGGTTGGAGGAAGATGCGCGCATCCCATCCACATCATGTTCAGTATAGCGGGGAGGGGCCGCCAAAAGAGAGAAGCCGATTGGCTGCCCCTCTCCTCTGCACTGAACACAAGAGGACAAAACAGTGGCGGCGGCGGGGGCCATTTTGGTGTCGCCGCCGCTGCTGCTTTTTCCTAAAACACTCCCAAATTTCCCGGGACAGTTTAAAAAAAATCCCGGGAAAAAAATAGTGACAAAAACAATCCGGGACAAGGGTCCTAAATCTGTGAATGTCCCGGGAAATCCGGGACTGTTGGCAACTATGCACATCTAGCTTAAAGTGGTTGTAAACCTTCGTGTTTTTTCACCTTAATGCATCCTATGCATTAAAGCGGGGTTCCACCCACAATTTTTATTTTATTTTAAAGTCAGCAGCTACAAACACTGTAGCTGCTGGCTTTTAATAAGGACACTTACCTGTCCTACTCGCCCGCGATGTCGGCCCGCGGAGGCCGATCCCTTGATCCTAGCAGCTCCCGGCGCCGCCATCCTCACTAAGGGAAACAGGCAGTGAAGCCTTGCGGCTTCACTGCCCGTTTCCTACTGCGCATGCGCGAGTCTCGCGGCGCTGTATGAATGGGCGGCTGCTTTCTGGGATACACACAGTTCCCAGAAGGCAGCGCTCCCCATTCACCAGAAGTCAACACGAGGAGGACAAGGATGAAGACCTGCCGTGGTGGATTAAGAGGCAGATTATGAACTTCCGCATAGCAACCGCCTTTTCTGGTGAGTAAAAAAATGTTTTTTTTCAATTTTTTTGCAGGTTTTTTGTGCTTTTTTTTTTTTTTTTTTCAGGGTGGAACTCCACTTTAAGGTGAAAAAACACCTTGCAGTAACCATAAGGTGACCAGATTTTTAAAATGAAATCTGGGACATATTTTTTGTTTTACTAGTAATCAGCGACTCTCTGCTAGTGATGAGCCGAACACCCCCGGGTTCGGTTTGCACCAGAACCCGCGAACGGACCGAAAGTTCGCACGAACATTAGAACCCTATTAAATACAATGGATGCGAACGTTCGGATTCTAAAGTGCTAATTATAACGACTATTATCCATGTTATTGTCCTAAACAGAGTTTGGGAACCCGGGTTCTGCACCAGGGGACATGTATCAATGCAAAAAGAAGTTTTAAAAACGGACGTTTTCCGGGAGCAGTCATTTTAATGATGCATAAAGTGAAAAAAGAAAAGTCAAATATTCCTTTAAATATTGTACCTGGGGGGTGTCTAAAGTATGCCTCTGAAGTGCCACGTGTTTCCCGTGTTTAGAACTGTCCCTGCACAAAATTACATTTCTAAAGGAAAAAAAAAGCCATTTAAAACTGCTTGCGGCTTTAATGTAATGTCTGGTCCCGGTAATATGGATGAAAATCTTTAAGAAAAATGGCATAGCTACCCCATCACCCCCCCCCCCTACCCCAGCCCATTACCAGCCCCTTTGGGTCTTGTATGGATATTAAGGGGAACCCCGCACACAAAATAAAAAAGGCCCTATATACTCTGAACAGCCGTATACAGGCGGTGCATACAAGACAGGGACTGTAGGTTTGTTCTTATGTAGAATCTGTTTGTAATTTTGAACAGCTACATTGTTTAAGTGTAGCTCCAGCCCAAATACCTATTTTTAAGCTTTTTGGAAAACATAGGGAAGGGTTATCACCCCTGTAACATTTGTTTTGCTGTCTGTGCCCCTGTTCAGAACATTTCACCTCACTTTGCGTCCCAATGACAACTGATTTTGAAATGTGGTGTTTTTATTGAAACAAGGATTGGTGATAAAGCATCAGTAGA
Source organism: Rana muscosa (assembly GCA_029206835.1). Taxonomy (NCBI): domain Eukaryota; kingdom Metazoa; phylum Chordata; class Amphibia; order Anura; family Ranidae; genus Rana; species Rana muscosa. The sequence continues at coordinate 318,950,347 of CM055117.1, read as the reverse complement.
GAGGAGACAACTTTCTCCCATATTAATTCTTACAGGAGAGAATTTTCCTTCCAAGGGGTAGATTTCCTCTCACTTCCTGTTGTCTTCTTCCGTTTGCAAGTAGTAGTCGTTTGTAAGTTGGATGTTTGAAAGTAGGGACCTGCCGTATATACTCTGCAGAAATTGGCCCCTTAGGTGTTGGTGTTGGCACAACACTGTAAGCACTCACAGTTACTCTTGGTGAGTGCTGGAACGCCCTGCTGTCAACTATTATATCAGGAATTGTAATAACATATAATTGTTGAACAGTGGTAGTAAAAATTGGGCCTTTGATGGTGGTGCTGGTGCCACAACACTGTAAGGCCTGACAGTTACTCTTGGTGGGCGCAGCAATGGGCCCTGCTGTGAATTATTAGATCAATAATTATAATTGCATGCCCCTGCTGAACAGGGGCTGAAAAATTGGGCCTTTGGTGGTGGTGGTGGTGGTGGTGGTGGTGTTGACACAACACTGTAAGGCCTGACAGTTACTCTTGGTGGGCGCAGCAATGGGCCCTGCTGTGAATTATTAGATCAATAATTATAATTGCATGCCCCTGTTGAACAGGGGCTGAAAAATTTGGCCTTTGGTGGTGGTGGTGGTGGTGTTGACACAACACTGTAAGGCCTGACAGTTACTCTTGGTGGGCGCAGCAATGGGCCCTGCTGTGAATTATTAGATCAATAATTATAATTGCATGCCCCTGTTGAACAGGGGCTGAAAAATTGGGCCTTAGGCACTGGTGGCACAACACTGCAACCCCTCACAGATACTGTACTTGGAGCACAGCAATGAGGCCTGTTGCAAAGTATTGCATCAAAAATTGTAATTACACGCCCCTGTTAAACAGGGGCTGAAAAATTGGGCCTTAGCCACTGGTGGCGGCACCCATAAACCAAAATGATCTTCCAAGCTATCATCATTAATCGGATCATTGAGGAGGAGGAGGAGGATAGCTAGTCAACATAACAGCACAGGAACTCAGCATCAGCATCAGTCTTGAAGGGATGTGACATTTTAAAATCAATTAGTCTGTTATATCAGCATCAGGTGTGTGGTAGCTGGTGGTGATCCAAGACTGGTTCATCTTGATGAAAGTCAGTCGATCAACCGAGTCGGTGGACAGGCGCACCCTGTGATCCGTGACAAATCCTCCAGCAGCACTGAATGTGCGTTCTGAAAGAACGCTGGATGCAGGACAGGCCAGTAGCTCAATTGCATACTGTGCAAGCTCTGGCCAGTGATCCATCCTCAACACCCAGTAAGCCAGAGGATTTTCGGTGGGGAAGGTGTCCAAGTCTGACCTTGCCCCTAGGTATTCCTGCACCATGTATATCAGACGCTGGCGATGGTTGCTGGAAACGATCATACTTTGGGGCTGCGGACTAAAGAATTGTCTGAACGCATCGGTCAGACGGCCACCTTCCCCACCGCTCCTTCTTTGACTGCCCGAAGCCTCAGCAACTCGTTGTCCAGGACCAGGAGTTTGTAACCTCCCAGTCTCTGGGAACGCGTTGCACAGACCTTTCTGCAAGGCCTCCCGGAGTTGTCTCATCCTCTGCTCCCTCTGCGACGGTAACATAAGGTCCGCAACCTTACCCTTGTACCGTGGATCAAGGAGAGTGGCCAGCCAGTAATGGTCCCTCTCCTTGATCCGAAGAATACGAGGATCCTTCCGCAGACTTTGCAGGATCAGGGAGGCCATGCAGCGTAGGTTAGCTGAGGCATTCAGTCCGGAGTCCTCTGGGTCACTAAGGACGACATGATCCGCAGCCACCTCCTCCCAGCCACGTACAAGTCCACTGGTTTCTTGGGACTGTAAATCATCCCTAAAAGACTGCTGCTGATGATGCTGAGTGCCAGCCTCCACCTCCATGCTGACACAATCCTCCTCCTCCTCCTCTTCCTGTGCGATGGGTGGGACAGAAGGAACACTGTCAGGGTAAAGGAGGCCTTGAGAGGCAAGGAAGTCCTCCTCTTCCTGCCTCTGTTCTGCCTCAAGTGCCCTGTCCATTATTCCACGCAGCGTGTGCTCCAACAGGTGGACAAGAGGTACAGTGTCACTGATGCATGCACTGTCACTGCTCACCATCCTCGTGGCCTCCTCAAATGGTGCCAGGACAGTGCATGCATCCCTGATCATGCCCCACTGGCGTGGTGAAAAAAACCCGAGCTCCCCTGACCCTGTCCTGGTGCCGTAGTCGCACAGGTACTCATTGATGGCCCTCTGCTGCGTGTGCAGCCGCTGCAGCATGGCCAACGTTGAGTTCCACCTGGTGGGCATGTCACATATAAGGTGGTTCTTGGGCAGGTTCAACTCCTTTTGCAGCTCAGCCAGGCGAGCACTGGCATTATAAGATCTGCGGAAATGAACACAGACTTTCCTGGCCTGCCTCAGGACATCCTGTAAGCCCGGGTACCTGCCCAAGAACCGCTGCACCACCAGGTTAAGGACGTGAGCCATACAGGGCACATGGGTCAGTTGTCCCTGTCGGAGGGCGGAGAGGAGGTTGGTGCCATTGTCGCAAACCACCATTCCTGGCTTAAGCTGGCGTGGCGTCAACCACCTCTCGGCCTGCCCCTGCAGAGCAGACAGGACCTCTGCCCCAGTGTGGCTCCTGTCCCCCAAACACACCAGCGCAAGCACGGCATGGCATCTTTTTGCCTGCGTACATGCGTAGCCCCTTGAACGCCTACGGAGCACCGCTGGTTCCGAGGACAAACCACAGGAGGAGGCCATGGAGGAAGAAGAAGAGGAGGGGGTGGAGGAGAGAGGTGTGTCACAACCAGTAGTAGCATTTTGGAGGCGTGGCGGTGGAACAACCTCCAACACTACTGCACCTTGTCCTGCATCCTTCCCAGCTGCCAAAAGAGTGACCCAATGGGCCGTGAAAGAAAGGTAACGTCCCTGTCCATGCCTGCTGGACCATGAGTCAGCGGTAATATGCACCTTACCGCTGACCGCCCTGTCCAGCGAGGCCAAGACATTGCCTTCCACATGCCTGTAGAGAGCCGGAATCGCCTTCCGTGAGAAAAAGTGGCGTTTGGGAACCTGCCACTGAGGAACCGCACATTGCACAAACTCACGGAAGGGGGCCGAGTCTACCAACTGAAAAGGCAGCAGTTGAAGCGCTAGCAATTTAGCCAAGCTAGCATTCAACCGCTGGGCATGTGGATGGCTGGGAGTGAACTTCTTTCGACGGTCCAGCATCTGGGGCAGGGAAATTTGCCTGCTAGAATCCGACGTCGGTGTACTGCTAGCAGAGTGCCCGCAAGTACTTGGCTGTGACACACCTAATTCTACACCTTCATTCCTCTCAGAGCAGGTTTCAGAGAGGACTGAAGGTATAGTGGGGTTGGAGATCCCAGCTGATGCGGTGCAAGAAGAGGTCAGCTTTGTTCTTTGGTGTGGGTCTTTAAGGTAGGCTTGCCAACGAGCTGCATGGCAGGTCAACATATGTCTGATCAAGCATGTGGTGCCCAAGCGGCTGATGTTTTGGCCACGCGATATACGCTTGAGACATATGTTGCAAACAGCAGCTGTGCGATCTGATGCACTCGCCTCAAAAAAGGCCCACACCAAAGAACTTTTTGAATGACGGGCAAAAGGCAGCGCCCTGCACAGGCGGAGCTCTGCGGTGTGATTCCGTCTGTGTGCTGCCCATACGCTGGCCACCCAAGGGCATCCTGCCTCATTGGAGATGTGCCTCCTCCTCATCCTCCTCCTCCTCCTCTCTCCTATTAGGCACCCACGTGGAGTCAGTGACCTCATCATCCCCTCCCTCCTCATCACTGGAGCCAATCTGGCAGTATGCTGCAGCTGCTGGAGCATGACTGCCAGATTGGTGTCCTTCTTGAGCATCCCCTCTCTCTGCTCTCACGCTACTGCCTTCCTCTATCTGGGTATCATCATCAGATCCTTCGAAACGCTGGGCATCCTCCTGGAGCATGTACCCAACACTGTGCTCAAACAGTTCAGGGGACTCCTCAGGAGGAGGACATGGTGGGTCTAGGGAAGGATTGACTAATGAAGATAATGATACCAGAGAAGAGGACGCTTTGGCAGCTGCTTTGCCAGTACCCTGAGCCTGGGTGAGAGAGGATGAGGAGGATGAGGTGGGCTTGGTCATCCACTCTACCAAGTCTTCGGCATGATGTGGCTCAACATGTCCAGCTGCCGAAAAGAAGGACAAGCGTGTCCCATGGCCATGTGCTGATGACAATGCACCGCGTCCACGACCAGCACTGTTGCCCCCAGACACAGAGCCTGCTTGCCCTCTTTTTTTGCCTCCTGACTGTCTGCCTCTCCTTGTTTGCCTTCCAGACACTTTAATGGATGGCCTGCAGGGAGATGGGAAAAACAGCAATAAGGGCTACCTTCAGCTGTATACTGTGCAGGAGGCTTAGCAACAATGACACTGACACTGTCCCCTGCCTATCCTTCTCTGTCCCTAAACACAAGGATTTGCAATATGCTTCAGCAAGATTGGTTTAGCACAGAATAGCACACTGTCAGTTTCACTCACTGTCCTACTCTGTCCCTACAAACAAGATTTAGCACAGAATAGCACACTAATAGTTTCCACGAGTGTCCTTCTCTGTCCCTAAACTCAAGGATTTCAAATATGGTTCAGCGAGATTGGTTTAGAACAGAATAGCACACTGACACTTTCCCTCACTGTACCTCTCTGTCCCTAAACTCAAGGATTTCAAATATGGTTCAGCAAGATTGGTTTAGAACAGAATAGCACACTGTCAGTTTCACTCACTGTCCTACTCTGTCCCTACAAACTAGATTTAGCACAGAATAGCACACTGAGAGTTTCCACGAGTGTCCTTCTCTGTCCCTAAACTCAAGGATTTCAAATATGGTTCAGCAAGATTGGTTTAGAACAGAATAGCACACTGACACTTTCCCTCACTGTACCTCTCTGTCCCTAAACTCAAGGATTTCAAATATGGTTCAGCAAGATTGGTTTAGAACAGAATAGCACACTGTCAGTTTCACTCACTGTCCTACTCTGTCCCTACAAACAAGATTTAGCACAGAATAGCACACTGATAGTTTCCACGAGTGTCCTTCTCTGTCCCTAAACTCAAGGATTTCAAATATGGTTCAGCAAGATTGGTTTAGAACAGAATAGCACACTGTCAGTTTCACTCACTGTCCTACTCTGTCCCTACAAACAAGATTTAGCACAGAATAGCACACTGATAGTTTCCACGAGTGTCCTTCTCTGTCCCTAAACTCAAGGATTTCAAATATGGTTCAGCAAGATTGGTTTAGAACAGAATAGCACACTGTCAGTTTCACTCACTGTCCTACTCTGTCCCTACAAACTAGATTTAGCACAGAATAGCACACTGAGAGTTTCCACGAGTGTCCTTCTCTGTCCCTAAACTCAAGGATTTCAAATATGGTTCAGCAAGATTGGTTTAGAACAGAATAGCACACTGACACTTTCCCTCACTGTACCTCTCTGTCCCTAAACTCAAGGATTTCAAATATGGTTCAGCAAGATTGGTTTAGAACAGAATAGCACACTGTCAGTTTCACTCACTGTCCTACTCTGTCCCTACAAACTAGATTTAGCACAGAATAGCACACTGAGAGTTTCCACGAGTGTCCTTCTCTGTCCCTAAACTCAAGGATTTCAAATATGGTTCAGCAAGATTGGTTTAGAACAGAATAGCACACTGACACTTTCCCTCACTGTACCTCTCTGTCCCTAAACTCAAGGATTTCAAATATGATTCAGCAAGATTGTTTTAGAACAGAATACCACACTGTCAGTTTCACTCACTGTCCTACTCTGTCCCTACAAACAAGATTTAGCACAGAATAGCACACTGATAGTTTCCACGAGTGTCCTTCTCTGTCCCTAAACTCAAGGATTTCAAATATGGTTCAGCAAGATTGGTTTAGAACAGAATAGCACACTGTCAGTTTCACTCACTGTCCTACTCTGTCCCTACAAACAAGATTTAGCACAGAATAGCACACTGATAGTTTCCACGAGTGTCCTTCTCTGTCCCTAAACTCAAGGATTTCAAATATGGTTCAGCAAGATTGGTTTAGAACAGAATAGCACACTGTCAGTTTCACTCACTGTCCTACTCTGTCCCTACAAACTAGATTTAGCACAGAATAGCACACTGATAGTTTCCACGAGTGTCCTTCTCTGTCCCTAAACTCAAGGATTTCAAATATGGTTCAGCAAGATTGGTTTAGAACAGAATAGCACACTGTCAGTTTCACTCACTGTCCTACTCTGTCCCTACAAACAAGATTTAGCACAGAATAGCACACTGATAGTTTCCACGAGTGTCCTTCTCTGTCCCTAAACTCAAGGATTTCAAATATGGTTCAGCAAGATTGGTTTAGAACAGAATAGCACACTGTCAGTTTCACTCACTGTCCTACTCTGTCCCTACAAACTAGATTTAGCACAGAATAGCACACTGATAGTTTCCACGAGTGTCCTTCTCTGTCCCTAAACTCAAGGATTTCAAATATGGTTCAGCAAGATTGGTTTAGAACAGAATAGCACACTGACACTTTCCCTCACTGTACCTCTCTGTCCCTAAACTCAAGGATTTCAAATATGGTTCAGCAAGATTGGTTTAGAACAGAATAGCACACTGTCAGTTTCACTCACTGTCCTACTCTGTCCCTACAAACTAGATTTAGCACAGAATAGCACACTGAGAGTTTCCACGAGTGTCCTTCTCTGTCCCTGAACTTAAGGATTTCAAATATGGTTCAGCAAGATTGGTTTAGAACAGAATAGCACACTGACACTTTCCCTCACTGTACCTCTCTGTCCCTAAACTCAAGGATTTCAAATATGGTTCAGCAAGATTGGTTTATAACAGAATAGCACACTGTCAGTTTCACTCACTGTCCTACTCTGTCCCTACAAACAAGATTTAGCACAGAATAGCACACTGATAGTTTCCACGAGTGTCCTTCTCTGTCCCTAAACTCAAGGATTTCAAATATGGTTCAGCAAGATTGGTTTAGAACAGAATAGCACACTGTCAGTTTCACTCACTGTCCTACTCTGTCCCTACAAACAAGATTTAGCACAGAATAGCACACTGATAGTTTCCACGAGTGTCCTTCTCTGTCCCTAAACTCAAGGATTTCAAATATGGTTCAGCAAGATTGGTTTAGAACAGAATAGCACACTGTCAGTTTCACTCACTGTCCTACTCTGTCCCTACAAACAAGATTTAGCACAGAATAGCACACTGACACTTTCCCTCACTGTACCTCTCTGTCCCTAAACTCAAGGATTTCAAATATGGTTCAGCAAGATTGGTTTAGAACAGAATAGCACACTGTCAGTTTCACTCACTGTCCTACTCTGTCCCTACAAACTAGATTTAGCACAGAATAGCACACTTAGGCCTCGTACACACGGCCGAGATTCTCGTTGAGAAAAACATGTCGTTTTTTTCGACGAGATTCTTGGACAAGAAACTTGTCCCGGCCGAGTGTACACACGCTCGTTTCAAAGAACCCGCGGTTCTTTGAAAGGAGTGTACGCGGTGACGTCATCGACTACGTCGAGCATGCGCTCGTCATATTCGATGCCGTCGCCGCCATCTTGGTATACCCTACGTATGCCTAGGAAGCTACCGCGCATGCGTCAAATTCATTTCGAACATGCGCGGGCTTCCGGGCGGACAGGTAAGTGTACACACACTCACTTTTCTCGTCGAGAAACACGCCGAGGAGAATCTCGACGAGAAAATAGAGAGCAGGTTCTCTATTTTCTCGTCGAGGTTTCTTGTCGGTTTTCTCGACGAGAAACACGCTAGCAGCGTACACACGACCGATTTACTCGGCAAGACCTCTCTGCCAGCAAGTTTCTTGCTGGTTCTTGCCGAGAAAATCGGTCGTGTGTACGAGGCCTGAGAGTTTCCACGAGTGTCCTTCTCTGTCCCTAAACTCAAGGATTTCAAATATGGTTCAGCAAGATTGGTTTAGAACAGAATAGCACACTGACACTTTCCCTCACTGTACCTCTCTGTCCCTAAACTCAAGGATTTCAAATATGGTTCAGCAAGATTGGTTTAGAACAGAATAGCACACTGTCAGTTTCACTCACTGTCCTACTCTGTCCCTACAAACAAGATTTAGCACAGAATAGCACACTGACACTTTCCCTCACTGTACCTCTCAGTCCCTAAACTCAAGGATTTCAAATATGGTTCAGCAAGATTGGTTTAGAACAGAATAGCACACTGTCAGTTTCACTCACTGTCCTACTCTGTCCCTACAAACAAGATTTAGCACAGAATAGCACACTGACACTTTCCCTCACTGTACCTCTCAGTCCCTAAACTCAAGGATTTCAAATATGGTTCAGCAAGATTGGTTTAGAACAGAATAGCACACTGTCAGTTTCACTCACTGTCCTACTCTGTCCCTACAAACAAGATTTAGCACAGAATAACACACTGACACTCTTTGTCCCTAAACACAAGGAATCCAGGATTAGTAAAGGAAAAAAAATGACACTGTCCCTGCCTATGCTTCTCTTTCCCTGCTCCGGAACACACTACACAAGGCCGCCGCGCTGGCGGCCTTTTATAGTGTGGGGCGTGTACTAAACCCCCTCAAGAATAATTGGCCACAGGCATCCTGCCTGTGCCCAATCATTGCTCTCCTCGCTGCCGGCGCTGTGATTGGCCAAGCATGCGGGGTCACAGTGCATGCTTGGCCAATCACAGCGCCTGGATGACACTGCGATGGCGTAGTGCATTGTGGGCCGTTCGCGTCACTCGAATTTGGCGCGAACGGCCCAAATCGTTCGATCTTCGTCGAACGATCAAACAGCCGATGTTCGAGTCGAACGTATGTTCGACTCGAACACGAAGCTCATCCCTACTCTCTGCCCGTCTCCGCTGCAGCCCGCCTCACAGTCTGTCAAGTCTCACTCTCTGGGACCCCGCTACTACTGGGTGGGGAGTGGAGGAAGATCACTCCGCCAGGGAAGGCAAGGAGATAAGTAGGCAGACGGCTGGCCGGGATTTGAGCCAAGGCAGAAGAACATGCGAGCGGAGCTGAATGGGCATGCACCCAAAACTGAAGAAATATTCCCTCCGCTCCGACCAGCACATGATCTTCAGAAAGGGGCACAGATAATGAAAAAAATACATCCCCTAACCTAGTAGGAGCAGCGAAGCGGGGGTGTGTAATTCAGAACTTTTTTTTTTTAATTCGGCACTGACTGTCTTTGAAATTGCCCCAGCCCCTGTTCAAATCCAATCCGGGGATAAAACCGGGGACAGACTTGGTCCGGGGACAGTGTCCTCAATCCGGGAACTGTCCCCGGAAACCGGGGATGTCTGGTCACCCTAAGTAACCGCCCCCCCCCCCCCGAGCCCCCGTTTTACTTACCTGAGCCCCTAATCTCAGAGGGCATGATCCCGCGTTGCTTTCCCCCAGCTCTTGTCGGCTCTTTATTGGATGATTGATAGCAGCGCAGCCATTGGCTCCCGCTACTGTCAATCATATCCAATGACGCAGGGGCGGGCCGAGTAATATAATTGGCGGCTATGTACGCCGATTGTATGGCACGGGAGTGCGCCCGCAAGCTAACCCCCTTGGGAGAGAGCTTCCCAGAGGGGGTTAGCTCTTGCGGGGAGGAGCCACGAGAGACGCCGTGGGACCCCAGAACACAAGGATCGGGGCCACTCTGTGCAAGATGAACTGCACAGTGGAGGTAAGTATGACATGTTTGTTATTTAAAAAAATAATCTGCGAGCCTTTACAACACCTTTCAGGTGACCATATTTTTTTTTTTTATTGGCAAATGGAAAACTATTTTCTAAGCATATTTTCCTCAAGTTATATATGCAGTGTATGTGGTATGTGTTTATGGAATGATTGTATGATATATACGTTATTTCTCACATTTCGTCCATGGGATAAAAAAAAAAGATACTTCTTAAAAAATTTTGGGATATAACTACCAAATGTTACGAAGATAAGTTAGTGAAAAAAACTTTTCAATGCATATTTTACATTTTTTTCTTACCAAAGAAGCACAGAGGCATCTGAATTTTGAGGGTGCTTAAGCACACCCAAGCACCCACCTGGCGCCGCCTCTGCCGGGCACAAATCCGGGGAAAGAATTGGTCTGGGGACTGTCCCCAGAAACCAGGGATTCATGGTCACCCTAATCTAGCTGTAAGTTAGGAATGGATGATTGTCCCTGGATGCAGATTGTGTCAGGGGCCTGTTCTAATCACTAGGGATGAGCTCTGGTGTGTTCGCACACTCCATGTGCAGAGCCCGCCAGGAAGTCGGTACAGCGCTGTGCTAATCACAGGCAGGGAGTCATGTCCCGATGCGCGGCTGCAGAGATCGGGACATGTCTCCCTGCCTGTGATTAGCGCAGCGCCGCGCCGACTTCCTGGCGGGCTCTGCACATGGAGTGTGCGAACACGCCGGAGCTCATACCTGCTAATCATTGGATGGATGTGCAGGTACACAGTGGCAGACAACAATGGCTCCTGTTAGTCTCTCAATGCTTTGTACAAGCTTCCTGGCGCTGGCTGTCAACAACCACTCATTAATGGGGCCCCAAAGTGGTATTAAACCCATAAACAAAAAATGTATATATTTCAGCTTACCAATTCTCAGTCCAACCAGTAAGTCTATTATTCTTCAACTGACTATAGTGTCAGCAAAAGTGGCAGTTGAAAGATTGAGACAAACCATCCAACACTAACAGGGGTGCTTACAGTTTTCAGTTTTTGTTTATGTAAAACCTTTTACAAGCCCATAATATAGTCCAGCTGTCTTCCTCGCACATGATTCTTTGCAGGGTCTCTGTTCTTTGATGCTGCAATCTTGCATTCAGTCCAAATTGCACCCCGTTCATACGACACCACAAAATTGATTCGCAAAATGCAGTGCAATTTGCAGAATCAGATTGCATGGGTGTGAAGACCCATGCAATCCGATTCTGGTACGGCCAAAAAAAGGGTCCTGCACGTTTTTGGTGCAGATTCGGGGGGATTTGGGCCATACAGAGTAATGGCTCAAATCACACTGCTTGAAGTATCGCATGTGATTGGAACAGGAGACGGCTGTCACTTCCTGATTACCCACAGATGGCCCCCTGCAGAGGTGCTGCTGTGCATGTGTAAGATCGCAGCCTGTGGGGGGACTGTCCTCTAGTCTCCTGGGATGTATGATGTGACCTGAAGGCGCTGACTCCGTACAGTTGCCACTTCATTCCTATAAAACACATTAATTACACAGGTTCTGAGGCTTATTTAATGCACATAAGCCTAGGTTCACATTGGAGCGATTTGTCATGTGATTTGAGATATCAAATCGCATGACAAGTCGCAGCCTATTGGTGGCAATGGCACTGTTTTAATCGTGCGACAACAATTTTGCAGTGCCGCGCAAAATTTTGCAGTTCCTGTACTACTTTTGCCGATTTCAGGTGCGACTTCAATAGACATCTATGCACGAAGCCACACAAATGTCTATCAAGTAGCACCTAAAATTGCGCTGACCTTGCTACTTTGAAATCGCGCTACTTCAAGTGAAGTAGTCGCGATTTCAAAGTAGCATCAATGTGAACCAGGGCTAATGCCCCATACACACGATCATTTTTCATGCCGTTAAAAATGGCATTAAAAAAAATGGCCATTAAAAATGATCGTGTGTATGCTCCAGAGCATTTTTAACGACGTGAAAAACGGGCATTAAAAATTTCGAACATGCTCTCTTTTTTCACGTCGTTTTTCATGTCGTTTTTTTTAACGACGTGAAAAACGATAGTGTGTGTGCTTTAACGACGTGAAAAAAAATGCGCATGCTCAGAATCAAGTATGAGACGGGAGCGCTCGTTCTGGTAAAACTAGCGTTCGTAATGGAGATAGCACATTCGTCACGCTGTAACGGACTGAAAAGCACTAGACTGAAAAGAGCGAATCGTCTCTCACCAAACTTTGCTAACATGAAGGGTGGCGCCATTCGAACGGAACTTCCCCTTTATAGTGCCGTCGTACGTGGTGTACGTCACCGCGCTTTGCTTGAACATTTTTTAAAATGATGGTGTGTACGCAAGACAGGCTTGAGAGGAAACAAGAAAAAAAATGACGAGAAAAACGTCAGTTTTAAAAATGATCATGTGTATGGGGCATAAGACACTTAATTGAGTTAAATTACCACCTTAATCAGCCTGAGAACCTGTGTTATTAACATGTGTTCTGTTTTAAAGCCCTGGTACACACTGGTGCGATTTGACATGCGATTTGACATGTCAAATCGCATGTCAAATCGGCGAAATTTGCCGCAAATTGCGGGCAATGGCACCGTCCTAATCGGTGCGACGCCGCATCTGCGGCGCTGCACCAATTACAAAAAGTAGTTTCTGTACTACTTTTTGCGATTTCAGCCGCGATTTACATTGACATCTGTTTCAGATGTCTTTGAAATCGTGGCTGAAATCGGGACTGCCAGCGGGAGTGAAATCGTGTGAGTTCAGCTGAACTCGCAGGCTTCACTCCCGCAGCCCCAGTGTGAACGTTGGCAAAGGGATGAAGTGGCAACTTTAGCGCTGAGAGTTGAGTCATCTTTGCATAGGAGCCAAAGAAAATTACTTGCTTCCCCCAGAAAATATGACATGCAGTTGTTTAACAGTAAGGAAACAAATAAGAGGCAATTCATTTTATTTGTGAAGATCTGCTTTAATTGTGGTGGATTGCTTTGGTTTTCTTTTTTTTATTCAGGCTAAGTGTATTTTCTGCAAGTACAGAATAATACCTGTTGTGTGCTTGCAACTTCCTGTTCACTGAACACTGAACTGAAAACTAAAATTATTTTAAATGTTTTTCCTGCGATCGTCTGTGAACTATGCAACCTCTCCTACCTATGTAATGTAGATGAGAAAAGAGGTGTTTGTAGTCCTATCAGGAGTAGGGATGAGCCGAACGACCCCCGGTTCGGTTCGCACCAGAACCTTTGAACGGACCGAAAGTTTGCGCGAACTTTAGAACCCTATTAAATACAATGGACGCGAACGTTCGAAATCTAAAGTGCTAATTATAATGACTAATATGCATATTATTGTCCTAAAAAGGGTTTGGGGACCCGGGTTCTGCCCCAGGAGACATGTATCAATGCAAAACAAAGTTTTAAAAACGGCCGTTTTTCGGGAGCAGTCATTTTAATGATGCATAAAGTGAAAAAAAAAGTGAAATATTCCTTTAAATATCGTACCTAGGGGGTGTTTAAAGTATGCCTGTGAAGTGCCACGTGTTTCCCGTGTTTAGAACTGGCCCTGCACAAAATGACATTTGTAAAGGAAAAAAAGCCATTTAACGGCTTTAACCACCTTGCGCCCGCTGTACGAGTATATACGGGAGCAAGGTGGTTGTCAATTGCCGGGAGGCCGTTATTATACGGCCTCTTTTAATTTGGCCACTGGGGGCGCGCGAGCGCCAACGGGGGCGCGCGCACGTGCCCGGCGCGTCACTGCAATGCCGATGCGCGTGCCTGGCGGCCGCGATGTCCGCCATGCACCCGCGATTGGCTGTTACAGAGGCAGGACGTGGATCTCTGTGTGTAAACACAGAGATCCATGTCCTGTCAGGGAGAGCGGACCGATGCTGTGTCCCTTGTACATAGGGACACAGATCGGTCACCTCCCCCAGTCACTCCCCTCCCCCACACAGTAACAATCACTCCAGGAAACACATATAACCCCTTCCTCGCCCCCTAGTGTTAACCCCTTCCCTGCCAGTCACATTTATACAGTAATCAGTGCATATTTATAGCACTGTTCGCTGTATAAATGTGAATGGTCCCAAAATAGTGTCAAAAGTGTCCGATGTGTCCGCCATAATGTCGCAGTCACAAAAAAAATCACTGATTGCCGCCATTACTAATAAAAAAATAAAAAATAATAAAAATGCCATAAAACTACCCCCTATTTTGTAAACGCTATAACTTTTGCGCAAACCAATCAATAAACGACGATTGCGATTTTTTTTTACCAAAAATATGTAGAAGAATACGTATCGGCCTAAACTGAGGAAAAATTATTTAAAAAAAAAAATTGGGATATTTATTATAGCAAAAATCAAAAAATATTGCTTTTTTTTCAAAATTTTCGCTCTATTTTTGTTTATAGCGCAAAAAATAAAAACCGCCGAGGTGATCAAATACCACCAAAAGAAAGCTCTATTTGTGCGGAAAAAAGGACGTCAATTTTGTTTGGGAGCCACGTCGCACGACCGCGCAATTGTCATTCAAACCATGACAGTGCTGAAAGCTGAAATTTCGCCTGGGCAGGAAGGGGGTATATGTGCCCAGTAAGGAAGGGGTTAATGTCATGTCTGGTCCCGGTAATATGGATGAAAATCTTTGAGAAAAATGGCATGGCTAACCCACCAGCCCCCCCCCCCCTACCCCAGCCCATTACCAGCCCCTTTGGGTCTTGTATGCATATTAAGGGGAACCCCGCACACAAAATAAAAAAGGCCCTATTTACTCTGAGCAGCAGTATACAGGCGGTGCATACAAGACAGGGACTGTAGGTTTGTTCTTAAGTAGAATCTGTTTGTAATTTTGAACACGTACATTGTTTAAGTGTAGCTCCAGCCAAAAAAATCAATTTTTAAGTGTAGCGGGTATTTGAATTTAAGGGGGGCATCTGGGTGGTAGTGTAACCCAGATGCACAAATTGCTAGGGGATCCGAGACCTTTTTCTGGTTCTTGGAGGACTCTGGTGGTGTGAGGTTCCTTGCGGTCCACAGGTGGCGCTGTTGCTCTGGGCCGAGGCTGAACTCACACCACAAGACTGTACCTTTTTTGTCCTCCCCTGGAGCTGGTACAGCGGGGCGGGGAACCCGCTGTGACGCAAAGGGAGAGGGGATAAGAGGGGCGGACGCCCTTACCACGGGGTTCAGAGTTCAGAGTTCGGAGTCCGGAGTGAGAGTCGGAGGACTCGGCCGCACCCAGGCACCTTCAGCTTGGGTGCTGGCGTTCCAGTGTTCCAGGCCTAGTTGCCCTTGACCTAGCCGAAGCGAAGATGGAGTCCATCTCAGGCACCTTTAGCCTGGGGTGAGGTACTATGGCGGACGCCTGGGGCTCAGTACCTTCGACTGAGTTCCGCGAGGGTGGAGGAATTAGAGGGGGCCCTAACTCCTTGGGTGCCCGTGTCTGAGTTCGTGAGGACTGGTGTGCGGAACTTCTCTGGAGAGTCCGGCGCAGCATCACTGGTGACAGAGAGGCCTCCGGTTTCTCCCTTGGATGGATTTCCTTCCCCTGACAGGGGCCGTGCTAGCGAAGGTAATTCACGTTCTACCTCACATAGTCAGTGGCTATTCGCCACTGGTGATACCACAGTGGTTAGCAGGAGAAGGGAAAGGATTGTGCCTCGATCTATTCCTCATTACTACTCAGTAGAAGAAACTGTTTGTTGTTTGCCAAGAAGAATAAAACTGAGTTGGACCTATTCACTGTGTGGAACTCTGGTTACTAGGAGCAAAGGAGTCAGGGACGAAGTACTGGACTTGACTCTAGGACACTTACACAAAACCCAATCTTCTGGCCTTCACCTCTCAGCTATGGAGGACATGGGCCGTGGTGTATCTCATCCCTCTCCCCAGCACTGAGACCCCTAGACGAAGAAAGACAAGCCGAGTATGAGAAAGGGAGAGAGGGGTGAGGCCGCTACATAAGCTTTTTGGAAAACATAGGGAAGGGTTATCACCCCTGTAACATTTGTTTTGCTGTCTGTGCCCCTTGTTCAGAACATTTCACCTCACTTTCCATCCCAATGACAAATGTTTTTGAAAAGTGGGGTTTTTATTGAAACAAGGATTGGTGATAAAGCATCAGTAGAGAGGAGACACCTTTTTCCCATTGTGACAGCAGGAAGGTAAAGTCACCTGGTTGCATCCAGGGGGGTAGATATATTTCGCCCAGATTCAGGCTTTACGCCGACTTATACAACTAGGTGGAGAGTTGTATAAGGCTAGTGGGCTCATGGATGACTCATACCTCTAGGGAGAGTGTGGGGCGTCGTGCAGACAGAGATGAGGAGACCAGCTGAACCTTGTCAGCTCATTTAGGCCTCTATAAGAACTCCCAGCTTCATTAGATGTTAGCTCATGCCTGGAACCAGACCTGTGTGGACTGTCTAGGGAGAGTGAACCCCTGTGCGGTGAGACAAAGCCTGTGTGGCTATTTGCTTGGACATTTAAAACCAGGGACTTAGGGACTAGGACAGCACTAGGCTGATCCCAGTTGTTAGTTAGGAAACCTGTATGTTTAGTCAGAGGTCAAGTTGACCAGGATTTATTTTGTTTATGTTTCTTTTGCTTTGCTGTGTTTTGTCACTGTAAATAGAAAATAAACCGCACCTTTTTGATTTTGAAAACCACAACCTCCGTTTGCTGGGCCTGTTTTTGTGTGGGGAGCCCATCTCGGGGGTCACACACACCCGCTGCCGAGCTAACCCCCTCACAGTTGGTGGAGAACCAGTGGCAGTTTTTTTTTTTAAGCCAGCATGGAGGAGATACTGAAGCAGCTGGCTCTAGCAAATGCCAATCAACAGCAGACAAATGCAGGTTTGCAAAAGAACTTCGCAGCCCAGCAGCAAGCTCATCAACAGAGCCTTGCAGCCCAGCAGCAGACAAACACAACTTTGCAACAGAGTCTGGAGGCTCAGCAACAAGCCCAGCAGCAATCTGAGGCCCGCTTCATAGACCTGTTGCAGAAGCAAGAGCAGAGACTACAACAACAGATGGAAGCAGTAATGCAGCAACGTCCGCAGACCAGTGAGGAAAGCCGTCCCACTAATACCGCGTCCTTTGGGGTGAGTCGTTTATTGACAAAAATGACTGGAGAGGATGATCCAGAGGTATTTTTGACCACATTTGAAAGGACCGCTGAAAGAGAAAAGTGGCCTGAGGAGCAGTGGGCTGGACTGGTGGCTCCTCTGTTAACTGGTGAATCGCAGAAAGCTTACTATGACCTAGAGCCTAACCAAGCAAAAGACTATGTGATGCTAAAAGCTGAAATTTTGGCAAGGCTGGGTGTCACCCAGGCTGTCCGGGCTCAGCGTGTGCATAACTGGACTTTCCAGCTTGGAAAACCCCCCAGGTCTCAAATGTATGATCTCATTCACCTGAGCAGAAAGTGGCTACAGCCAGAGACTTTGTCCGCACCAAAGATTGTGGAACGTGTTGTAATGGATCGGTTTTTGAGAGCTCTTCCTACTGCCATCCAAAAGTGGGTAAGCCATGGAGACCCAGAGACGGCCGATGGTCTTGTGGATCGTGTGGAGAAATACTTGGCTACAGAGAACCTGACGGCCTCTTCCAGAGACACTCGGACTTTCCACCCTAAGACCAGACCATCCCCAGGGGCGGATAAGAGGATTCCAAGGGGTGAGGGTGGAGAGAGTGAGAGGGTGGGAGCTCTACCCCAAGTTTGGCGAGAACAGCCTGGGAAATCAGCGGCTCAAGAGGCCGCAAGAAGGATCGTTTGCTACCGCTGCCGGCAAGCGGGACATATTGCAGCCAATTGCCCGGTTGTGGAGGAACCCATGCAGTGTGACTTTCTGACGGGCAGACGTCAGTCGCTGTGTGCAACAGTCGCATGCACTGCCATTCGAGGAACTGAGAAACATTTATGCAAAATGTGTGTTAATGGTAGAAATGTTGTGGTATTGTTGGATTCAGGTAGCCTTGTGACCCTGATAAAGGCTGAGTTAGTTAAAACAGAGGTCTCTGGGAATAGCAAGGTAGCTGTTATTTGTGTGCATGGGGACACCCGAGAGTATCCAGTGACTACAGTGTGTTTCGAGACCCCCAAAGGTACCCTCTCTCATCCAGTGGGCTTAGTATCTCAGTTACCGCATGACGCCATTGTGGGAAGGGATTTTCCGAAGTTCTGGGAACTGTGGGATGATCCTGAGCCCCCCACTGGTGCCCCTATGTACCAGGAATGTGATAGCCAGAACTCCCCTGAGAGTGGTGAGGACTCTCCGGAATTTCCCTTATCAGTATTGGCAGGGGAGACTCAAGAAACTGGAGAGGAGCCCACCTCCTCAGACGAAAACCTACCGTCTGTGGAGTTTTCTGATCTTGAGGTTCACAGGGAAAACTTTGCCACAGAACAGTTGAAAGACCCCGCCCTAATAAAGGCACGGGAAAACGTAGTGAAAATAGATGGCGAGTTAGTGAACCCAGATAATACCTGCACTTACCCATACTTCAGCGTAGAGAAGGACCTACTGTATCGGGTGGCAAAAAGGGCAGAAGAAACCGTTGAGCAGCTTGTGGTGCCCAAACCTTACAGGAAGTTGGTGTTGGAGTTGGCCCATGGGCACATTCTTGGAGGTCATCTGGGGACAGAGAAAACCAGAGAGAGGGTATTACAGAGATTCTATTGGCCGGGGGTGATGAAGGACATAGAAAATTATTGTTCCTCCTGCCCTGTGTGTCAGAGGTCGGCCCCGATGCCACATTTCCGTAGCCCGCTGGTCCCTCTACCCATCATTGAGGTCCCGTTTGAGAGGATCGCCATGGATTTGGTAGGTCCTATAATCAAGTCCGCTAGGGGGCACCAGTACATATTAGTTATAATGGACTTTGCCACCCGTTATCCAGAAGCGATCCCTCTCCGAAATACCTCGGCCAAAACCATAGCCAAAGAGCTATCTCTTGTGTTTAGCCGGGTGGGTATTTGTAAAGAACTGCTTACGGACCAAGGTACACCCTTTATGTCCCGGGTTATGAAGGAGCTGTGTAAATTGTTCAAAGTGACGCAATTACGTACATCTGTGTATCACCCCCAAACCGATGGGCTGGTTGAAAGGTTCAACAAAACCCTAAAACAAATGTTGAAGAAAGTGGTGGATAGAGATGGAAAGGATTGGGACTGTCTACTTCCTTATCTGATGTTTGCTATTAGGGAGGTGCCCCAATCCTCTACGGGATTCTCCCCCTTTGAGTTACTGTATGGGAGACACCCAAGAGGGCTGTTGGATATTGCCAAGGAAACTTGGGAAAGTGAGAGTTCTCCCCACAGGAGTGTGATTGAGCATGTCGCCCTGATGCAAGACCGAATTGCACAGGTAATGCCCATCGTGAAGGAACATTTGGCCCAAGCGCAGTTAGCACAGCAGAGAGTGTACAACCGTGGAGCCAAGACCCGTACCTTTTCCCCGGGGGATAGGATACTGGTACTTGTCCCTACGGTTGAAAGTAAATTCCTTGCCAAATGGCAAGGCCCCTACGAGATAATGGAAAAAGTGAGCGAAGTGAATTACAAGGTCAGACAACCAGGAAGGCGAAAGCCCGAACAGATCTATCACGTTAATCTGTTGAAAGCCTGGAGGGATAGAGAGTCCCTAGTCGCAGACACTTGGTCACCAGCTCAAACTGGTTGCGTGATTCCTGAGGTTGGAATAGCAGCCACCTTGTCACAACCCCAACAACAGGAGGTTAAGGAGTTTGTGCTTCGCAACAAGGAGGTATTCTCTGAGCTGCCGGGACAAACATCTGGGGTAGAGCATGACATCATTACCCCGCCCGGTGAAAGGGTGAAGTTAAAACCCTATCGGATCCCAGAGGCCCGACGGGAGGCAATACGGGAGGAAGTACAGAAAATGCTGAACTTAGGGGTGATAGAGGAGTCCCAAAGTGATTGGTCTAGTCCCATTGTGTTGGTGCCTAAACCGGATGGGAGCTGGCGATTTTGTAACGATTTTCGTCAGTTGAACAAAGTTACAAAATTTGACACCTACCCCATGCCACGTATAGATGAGTTGATCGACCGGCTGGGAACAGCCCGATACATGACGACTCTTGACCTCACAAAAGGGTATTGGCAAATCCCCCTGGCCAAGTCGGCCAAAGAGAAAACCGCATTTGTAACCCCAGACGGGGCGTTCCAATATAAAAGAATGCCGTTCGGGTTACAGAATGCGCCGGCCACATTCCAGCGGAAAATGGACCAGATGCT
Organism: Rana muscosa; assembly: GCA_029206835.1. Taxonomy (NCBI): domain Eukaryota; kingdom Metazoa; phylum Chordata; class Amphibia; order Anura; family Ranidae; genus Rana; species Rana muscosa. The sequence goes on along the minus strand of CM055117.1, from coordinate 318,930,311 downwards.
GAGGCCCCATCGGAAGTATGCTGCGGCTTACCTGGATGACATAATTGTCCATAGCACAGATTGGGCCTCACATCTGCCAAAAGTGCAAGCAGTCCTGGACTCTGTTCGGGAAGCGGGGTTTACGGCTAACCCCAAGAAGTGTACCATTGGGCAGGAGGAGGCCAAATATCTTGGGTACACCATTGGGAGGGGAGTAATAAAACCCCAACTCAACAAAGTCGAGGCCATCCAGAGTTGGCCACGTCCCAACAGCAAGAAGCAGGTACGAGCCTTTCTGGGAATCGCTGGGTATTATCGGCGATTCATTCCCCACTTTGCTTCTAAGGCTGTGCCCCTAACCAACCTGACGAAGGGGAAAGGGTCGGTCATGATTAAATGGACCCCCGAGGCTGAGGCAGCATTCCAATTCTTGAAACAAGCCTTATGTAGCCAGCCAGTGTTGTACTCACCCGACTTCTCTAAAGACTTTGTCGTACAAAGTGATGCGTCAGATGTGGGGTTAGGAGCAGTATTGTCCCAGGTCTGGAACGGGGAAGAGCACCCAGTCATTTACCTCAGCAGGAAGTTGAAGTCCCATGAGGTAAATTACGCCACAGTTGAAAAGGAGTGTTTAGCGGTGAAGTGGGCTCTAGATTCCCTTCGGTACTACCTGCTAGGTAGGCACTTTGACATGGTTACGGATCACGCTCCGTTAAAGTGGATGGCTCAAAACAAGGAAACAAATAGAAGAGTGAATAGGTGGTTCCTGGCCCTCCAGGAATTCAACTTCACAGTAAAGCATCGCCCTGGCGTTCAAATGGGGAATGTGGATGCTTTGTCTCGAGTACATGAATGCCTGATTGCTGGTGTTCCAACCCCGAGGTTAAAACAAGAGGGGGGGGTATGTGACAGCAGGAAGGTAAAGTCACCTGGTTGCATCCAGGGGGGTAGATATATTTCGCCCAGATTCAGGCTTTACGCCGACTTATACAACTAGGTGGAGAGTTGTATAAGGCTAGTGGGCTCATGGATGACTCATACCTCTAGGGAGAGTGTGGGGCGTCGTGCAGACAGAGATGAGGAGACCAGCTGAACCTTGTCAGCTCATTTAGGCCTCTATAAGAACTCCCAGCTTCATTAGATGTTAGCTCATGCCTGGAACCAGACCTGTGTGGACTGTCTAGGGAGAGTGAACCCCTGTGCGGTGAGACAAAGCCTGTGTGGCTATTTGCTTGGACATTTAAAACCAGGGACTTAGGGACTAGGACAGCACTAGGCTGATCCCAGTTGTTAGTTAGGAAACCTGTATGTTTAGTCAGAGGTCAAGTTGACCAGGATTTATTTTGTTTATGTTTCTTTTGCTTTGCTGTGTTTTGTCACTGTAAATAGAAAATAAACCGCACCTTTTTGATTTTGAAAACCACAACCTCCGTTTGCTGGGCCTGTTTTTGTGTGGGGAGCCCATCTCGGGGGTCACACACACCCGCTGCCGAGCTAACCCCCTCACACCATATTAACTCTTACAGGAGAGAATTTCCCTTCCTAGGGGTAGATTTCCTCTCACTTCCTGTTGTCTCCTTCCGTTTGCAAGTAGGAGTCGTTTGTAAGTTGGATGTTTGAAAGTAGGGGCCTGCCGTATATACTCTGCTGAAATTTGCCCCTTAAATGTTGGTGTTGCCACAACACTGTGAGCCCTCACAGTTATTCTTGGTGGGCGCATGAATGGGCCCTGCTGTGAATTATTAGATCAAGAATTGTAATTACATGCCCCTGTTAAACAGGGGCAGAAAAATTGGGCCTTAGGCACTGGTGCCACAACACTGCAACCCCTCACAGATACTTTACTTGGAGCACAGCAATGAGCCCTGTTGCAAAGTATTGCATCAAAAATTTTAATCACACGCCCCTGTTAAACAGGGGCAGAAAAATTGGGCCTTAGGCACTGGTGCCACAACACTGCAACCCCTCACAGATACTGAACTTGGAGCACAGCAATGAGCCCTGTTGCAAAGTATTGCATCAAAAATTGTAATTACACGCCCCTGTTAAACAGGGGGCAGAAAAATTGGGCCTTAGGCACTGTTGTGTTACACTATGTGATTATTCTTGCTCTGTGTCTTTAAGATCTGTCCCCTTCTTTCTAGCTGAACTCTCTCTCTCACCGTAGTTCTTTATATATCTCCTCCACTTCCTGATTCTGGTCATTACTCCTGTATATCTTCCATGCTAAACATCTTACATGTGGCTTTCAACTGCAACGTTTTTCTACCTATGAATATCCATCATTAAATGGAACATTCGAAAGGATTCATCATCTGTCGTCCTAACTGTGAGTTTATTCATTGAGTTAAACTGCCTGTATCGATGCAAGGGATGAATATCAAACCAGCTTGAGTAAGGCCTACTTAAACCTGGAGATGAACTTTATCGCTTTCTAGTTGAGACAGAACAGTAGAAAAACGGAGTTTCACAGCCTAATTACAAGATTTCTGCATGTCAGTACTGAAATAGACAAGATTTACTGCCCTCATAGCAAGACAGAAGGGACAGAGCAGCACATGGCAGCCTTATAGCCTGAGACAATCTGCACGGTGTCATATTTCAGCACACAGATCCTGCCTGCTTTCACAGTCAGTCTGCTATCATGAGTGATCAAGCTTCTGCATGTGAACTCACATCTACCTCCCCACAAGTTCCTGAAGAAACTGAGTTACCCAAACGCTCAGTTAAACCCACTTGGAAAGTAATGGAGAATTATGAAGCTTCAAGGACTGAATTGTCAAATAGCTTGGAATTAGTCTGGGAGAAAATCCTTGCTGAAGCCAATACAGTGTCTGTTGAACGTGAACCACTGACACTAGAGGGCGCCATTAAACAACTTTCTGCCTCATATGAGCTTTATCAGCTTACCAGCAGCAAATTCACTAATGTCTTGCAAAACATGAATACAGAAAGTGCGATGACACAATTAAAGTGCGTCAATGCTCTCAATATTGAAAGAGACAGTTTTATCCACCAAACCAGATTAAAGGCAGAAGCAAAAATAAAGCTGTTACAGGACACTGCATCTCACAGATCTGTTTCCACCAGACGTTCTAAAAACTCGTCAAGATCCCATAGTTCAAGATACTCAACACTCAGTGAGCGACTTATTAATGCCCGCGCTGAAGTGGAAGCCAGCAAAGTGCAGGTGGCATATGCAGAAAAAAGAGCAGAGTTGGACGCTCAAAGGGCAGAGTTGGAAGCGCAGTCAGCACGTCAAAGGGCAGAGTTGGAAGTGCAGTCAGCACGTCAAAGAGCAACAATGGAAACCTTAAATGAACAGTGTAAACATGACGCAGCTATGGCAAAGCTAAGGGTCCTACAGCAAGCTATCAGTGCAGACGAAGGTGCAAGTGAGAAAGACAGCATTAACCTAAACATAGCAGATATGGAAGACCCCCTCAAATGCACTAAAGACTATGTCCTAAGCCACTGCAGTGCACACTCCATTGTCTCCAATGCTCCCGACTACATAGAGACTCCTTCACAGCTTCAAGTTAAAGAGGTTCCAGCAACTTCCTGCACTCAAAATCACTCCACTGCATTTCCTACCTGCCTACCTTGCCTGCCTTCATACGTCTCAGAGCATCAGCGCAAGCTTCAAGCAAGTCATCAATCTCCAATCATCGGTACAGCCTTGAATCAACGTACCATTGGAACAACTGACTTCAAGCAAGCAACTCACCTGGATGCATCTGCTGCACCATATTTCCCTGTGTCTTTTAACAACAATGTCAAAGATAACGCAATCAGCACCATACAGCCAACAGCATCTCACATAAAGGCGGAGACAACTGAAACAGAAGAGTTTGTGAGGTACATGCTTCGCAGGGAGCTCACAAAGACTGGTCTTACAAGTTTTGATGACCAACCTGAGAACTACAGAAGTTGGAAATGTGCCTTCAGAACTACAATTAGCAATATTGGCATTACAGCTGATCAAGAATTGAATCTGCTGATCAAATGGCTTGGTCCTCTATCTGCTGCACGTGTTAAGCCATTAAGATCGGTTTTCATGGACAATCCTACTGCAGGCCTCACAGCTGCATGGGAGCGACTAGAGCAAAGTTATGGCAGTCCAGAAGCTATAGAAAATGCTTTGTTCATGCGTCTGGAAACTTTCCCAAAGATATCCGGTAAGGACCACAAGGAGTTCCAGAGACTGAGTGACCTTCTCCTTGAGCTTCAGCTAGCCAAGACAGACCCAAAACTACCTGGACTCAGTTACCTTGACACTCCAAGAGGGGTAAACCCAATTGTCTCCAAGCTCCCGTATGGTTTGCAAGAGAAATGGACTGCACTAGGGTCATCATACAAAAGAGAGAACAAGGTTTCCTTCCCTCCATTCTCTTTCTTCTGTGAATTCATCAGGGAAATTGCAGAGACCAAGAACGATCCAAGTTTTTCCTACGGTGAGTACAGTCTCTTCTCACCCTTTCCTAAGAGTACCAGTCTTCAGGGCAACTACAGAAACCATAGAGGCCCAGTGTCCGTGAAAAAGACTGACATCCTTCCCACTCCTACCACAGTTCTGGCCACGAACAAACAGAGTAGGAAGATTGAAAACCCTAACAGAGAGTGTCCCATACACAAGAAGCCACACCCCCTCAATAAATGTATCGGCTTTAGGAAAAAGCCTCTGGAAGAGCGCAAGGAGCTTTTAAAGACATTTAGGGTATGTTTCCGGTGCTGTGCTTCTACAGAACATTTTGCAAGGGACTGTAATGTGTCCATCAAGTGCATAGAGTGTGGCTCTGAAGAACATGTGCAAGCCCTCCATCCTTTTGAGCCCAGCTCTGCACAACCTGCCAACGCTCCTCCCAGGTTAACGCACGGCGGGGAGAATACAGACCAAGTGCCTAATTCTACCATCATTTCTTCATCCTGCACAGAAGTTTGTGGAGAAGACTGCTGTGGTAAGTCCTGTGCTAAGATATGCTTGGTGAACATATACCACAAGGATCAACCAGAAAAGTCTCTAAAGGCATATGCTATCTTAGACGATCAGAGCAATCGATCACTTGCAAAATCGGAATTGTTCAATCTATTTGAAATAAAAGGCGAAGCTCATCCTTACACCTTGGGTACCTGTAGTGGAACTATAGAGGTTTCTGGAAGAAGGGCTCATGGACTCATGGTATCTTCTCTCAAAGGTAACTTGCAATTACCCTTACCTACACTTGTTGAGTGCAATCAGATACCTGCCAACAGGGAAGAAATCCCTACTCCAGCTGCTGCTTTCCATCACCCTCACCTCAAGGTAATAGCAAATGAGATACCGCCGCTTGACAAAGATGCTCAGATCCTTCTTCTGTTAGGAAGAGACATTCTAAGAGTTCACAAGGTACACAGACAAGTCAGTGGACCCCCAGATGCCCCATTTGCCCAGCGCACAGATCTAGGGTGGGTCATCATAGGCAATGTCTGCATAGGCAAAATGAAAAGACCTACCAACATTTCGTCATTCAAGACAAATGTTCTGCCAAATGGCCGAAACACTTACTTTGAGCCATGCCCACATCACTACTGGGTGAAAGAGAAGATAGCCAGCCACGAATGGCAACATGGTATCTCAGGTGACACAAGCCCTTTCTCCTGCCATGATGGCGACTTCAGCTCTACAGTGTTTAATGCAACCAGTGAAGATGACATACTGGCTCCTTCAATGGAAGACAAAGAATTCATCAAGGTAATGGACAATGAGTTCTTTTAAGATGACTCCAATAACTGGGTAGCACCCTACCCTTTCGTCTCCCAAGAGAGAGATTGCCCAACAACTTACAGCAGGCCATCAGTAGATTCTCCTCCTTAAAGCGAAACTTAAGCAGGAAACCAGAGATGCAAAAGCACTTTGTGGACTTTATGCAAAATGTATTTGACAGAGATTATGCAGAGCCTGCTCCCCCACTAAAGGAGGGAGAAGAATGCTGGTACCTTCCATCCTTTGGCGTGTATCACCCACGCAAACCAGACCAAATCAGAGTTGTCTTTGATTCCAGTGCTCAGCACAAAGGTGTTTCTCTTAACAACATGCTCCTTATGGGACCCAACTTGAACAACAGTCTAACAGGAGTCTTGATTCGTTTCAGACAAGAGCCTGTAGCAGTAATGGCCGACATTCAACAGATGTTTCACTGCTTCATCGTCAGAGAAGACAACAGAAACTACCTCAGGTTTCTATGGCACAAGGACAATGACCTCAACAAGTAAGTTATAGATTATCGCATGAAGGTACATGTCTTCGGTAACAGTCCTTCCCCAGCAGTGGCAACTTATGGGCTAAGGAGAACAGCTCAAACTGGAGAAGTTGAATATGGATCTGATGCCCGTCAATTTGTTGAAAGAAACTTCTATGTTGATGACGCACTTAAGTCCTTTCCAACTGCTAAAGAAGCAATTGATCTTCTCACCATAACAAAGGAGATGCTGTCTGTAGCAAACCTTAGACTGCACAAGATTATATCCAACAGCCAGGAACTTATGAATGCCTTTCACTCTGAGGACTATGCCACTAGTCTAAAAAACCTTGACTTAGGTACAGATGTGCCTCCTGTACAGCGAAGTCTGGGTTTGTTGTGGAACATCAAGCAAGACAAATTCACCTTCCAAGTGTCAACTTGTGACAAACCCTTCACTAAGAGAGGAGTCCTGTCCGTGGTGAATAGCATCTATGACCCACTGGGTTTCCTTGCTCCAGTTACCATTCAAGGTAAGATTTTACTAAGACAGTTGTCTACTGAGAACATAGACTGGGATACTCCCTTGCCTAGTGAGAATCAACACAAGTGGGAAAGGTGGAGATATTCTTTGAAGTCACTAGAAAAACTTCAGATTCCCCGTTGCTATGTTCCAGGATCCACTTCAACTGCTAACCGGAGAGAGATTCATATTTTCTCTGATGCATCAGTTGAAGCTATTGCTGCAGTAGCCTATTTGAAGACCTCTGAACTGAATGTAGAATCACACTGTAGTTTTGTCCTAGGCAAGGCAAAACTCACACCCAAGCCTGCACATACCATACCAAGACTTGAACTTTGTGCAGCCGTGCTAGCAGTAGAAATTGCCGAGGTCATACGAAGTGAAATGGACACTAGAATTGATTCTTTCACCTTCTATACAGACAGTAAGGTAGTACTTGGTTACATAAACAACCAAACAAAACAATTTTATGTGTACGTCAGCAACAGGGTTGAACGTATCAAGAGATTCTCTCTACCAAGTCAATGGCATCACGTTCCCACTGAACTCAACCCAGCTGACTGTGGGACCAGAGCCGTGTCACCTGCCGCTCTTCAGGACAGCTTATGGCTGTCACCTCCAAGGTTTCTGCGTGAGGACTCTTACTTACTCCCTATTGACACCACCTATGGGCTAGTAAACCCTGAAGATGATAAGAAAATAAGAACTGTGAACACCTCACTCCACACTTCTGTAAGTACAAAACAGAAGCTGCGGTCACACCATTACAGGCATCAATGGAAGCAGGTGCAGCATCTAGCCAATGTGTTCTGGCATCGCTGGAAGAAAAAGTATCTTCATCACCTTCAAGGTCGTAACAAATGGCAAGCATCTAAGCCGAATCTTAAGGTTGGAGACCTCATCCTTCTAAAAGACAAGGAAGTTTGTCGGAATGAGTGGCCTATGGGTCTTATTACTAAAGTTATGCCCAGCGACGATAACAAAGTCCGGAAGGTAGAAGTCAAGGTAACCAAGGGAGGATCGACACAAACCTTTAGTCAACCAATTACAGAGTTAGTACTCCTTTTGCCAGGTGAGTGACTTGTGCAAGGACTAGCCATGCTGTTGGCACGGCGGGGAGTACATTGCTGCCATCTACAGGTTCTACTCAGAACTTTGGAATTATTTGAAGACATCTTACTGTGACTTTATGTTCTTCATCCTGTTGAACTTACGTTTATTATTTGCTTGTTGCATGTTTTTCATTACAGGTTCCAGGACATTCGTCAGTATTGGACTTATTGAAAATATATATATTAGTTTGAGGTTATGAAATCTAAAGATTTCAGACGGGGAGTGTTGTGTTAAACTATGTGATTATTCTTGCTCTGTGTCTTTAAGATCTGTCCCCTTCTTTCTAGCTGAACTCTCTCTCTCACCGTAGTTCTTTATATATCTCCTCCACTTCCTGATTCTGGTCATTACTCCTGTATATCTTCCATGCTAAACATCTTACATGTGGCTTACAACTGCAACGTTTTTCTACCTATGAATATCCATCATTAAACGGAACATTCGAAAGGATTCATCGTCTGTCGTCCTAACTGTGAGTTTATTCATTGAGTTAAACTGCCTGTATCGATGCAAGGGATGAATATCAAACCAGCTTGAGTAAGGCCTACTTAAACCTGGAGATGAACTTTATTGCTTTGTAGTTGAGACAGAACAGGCACTGTTGCCACAACACTGCAACCCCTCACAGATACTAAACTTGGAGCACAGCAATGAGCCCTGTTGCAAAGTATTGCATCAAAAATTGTAATTACACGCCCCTGTTAAACAGGGGCAGAAAAATTGGGCCTTAGGCACTGGTGCCAAAACACTGCAACCCCTCACAGATACTGAACTTGGAGCACAGCAATGAGCCCTGTTGCAAAGTATTGCATCAAAAATTGTAATTACACGCCCCTGTTAAACAGGGGCAGAAAAATTGGGCCTTAGGCACTGGTGCCACAACACTGCAACCCCTCACAGATACTGAACTTGGAGCACAGCAATGAGCCCTGTTGCAAAGTATTGCAACAAAAATTGTAATTACACGCCCCTGTTAAACAGGGGCAGAAAAATTGGGCCTTAGGCACTGGTGCCAAAACACTGCAACCCCTCACAGATACTGAACTTGGAGCACAGCAATGAGCCCTGTTGCAAAGTATTGCATCAAAAATTGTAATTACACGCCCCTGTTAAACAGGGGCAGAAAAATTGGGCCTTAGGCACTGGTGCCACAACACTGCAACCCCTCACAGATACTGAACTTGGAGCACAGCAATGAGCCCTGTTGCAAAGTATTGCAACAAAAATTGTAATTACACGCCCCTGTTAAACAGGGGCAGAAAAATTTGGCCTTAGGCACTGGTGCCACAACACTGCAACCCCTCACAGATACTGAACTTGGAGCACAGCAATGAGCCCTGTTGCAAAGTATTGCATCAAAAATTGTAATTACACGCCCCTGTTAAACAGGGGCAGAAAAATTGGGCCTTAGGCACTGGTGCTGGTGACACGACACTGCAACCTCTCCCATATACTCTAGTTGGAGTGCAGGAATGAGCCCTGCTGCAAAGCATTGCATCAAAAATTGTAATTACATGCCCCTGTTAAACCGGGGCTAAAAAAATTGGGCCTTAGCCACTGGTGGCGGCACCCAGAAACAAAAAAGTTCTTCCAAGCTATCATCAAGAATTGGATCATTGAGGAGGAGGAGGATAGTCAGTCAACATAACAGGACAGTCACTCAGCATCAGCATCAGTCTTGAAGGGATGTGACATTTGAAAATAAATTATTCTGTTATATCAGCTTCAGGTGCTTGGTAGCTGGTGGTGATCCAAGACTGGTTCATCTTTATGAAGGTCAGTCGATCAACCAAGTCGGTGGACAGGCGCGCCCTGTGATCCGTGACAAAGCCTCCAGCAGCACTGAATGTGCGTTCTGAAAGAACGCTGGATGCAGGACAGGCCAGTAGCTCAATTGCATACTGTGCAAGCTCTGGCCAGTGATCCATCCTCAACACCCAGTAAGCCAGAGGATTTTCGGTGGGAAAGGTGTCCAAGTCTGACCTTGCCCCTAGGTATTCCTGCACCATGTATATCAGACGCTGGCGATGGTTGCTGGAACCGATCATACCTTGGGGCTGAGAACTAAAAAATTGTCTGAACGCATCGGTCAGACGGCCACCCTCTCCACCGCTCCTTCTGCTACTGACCGAAGCCTCCGCAACTCGTTGTCCAGGACCAGGAGTTTGTAACCTCCCAGTCTCTGGGAACGCGTTGCACAGACCTTTCTGCAAGGCCTTCCGGAGATGTCTCATCCTCTGCTCCCTCTGCGACGGCAAGATAAGGTCCGCAACCTTACCCTTGTACCGTGGATCAAGGAGAGTGGCCAGCCAGTAATGGTCCCTCTACTTGATCCGAAGAATACGAGGATCCTTCCGCAGACTTTGCAGGATCAGGGAGGCCATGCAGCGTAGGTTAGCTGAGGCATTCGGTCCGGAGTCCTCTGGGTCACTAAGGATGACATGATCCGCAGCCACCTCCTCCCAGCCACGTACAAGTCCACGGGTTTGTTGGGACTGTAAATCATCCCTAAAAGACTGCTGCTGTTGATGCTGAGTGCAATGCTCCACCTCCATGCTGACACAATCCTCCTCCTCCTCGTCCTCTTCCTGTGTGATGGGTGGGACAGAAGGAACACTGTCTGGGTAAAGGGGGCCTTGAGAGGCAAGGAAGTCCTCCTCTTCCTGCCTCTGTTCTGCCTCAAGTGCCCTGTCCATTATTCCACGCAGCATATGCTCCAACAGGTGGACAAGAGGTACAGTGTCACTGATGCATGCACTGTCACTGCTCACCATCCTCGTGGCCTCCTCAAATGGTGCCAGGACAGTGCATGCATCCCTGATCATGCCCCACTGGCGTGGTGAAAAAAACCTGAGCTCCCCTGACCCTGTCCTGGTGCCGTAGTCGCACAGGTACTCATTAATGGCCCTCTGCTGCGTGTGCAGCCGCTGCAGCATGGCCAACGTTGAGTTCCACCTGGTGGACATGTCACATATAAGGCGGTTCAACTCCTTTTGCAGCTCAGCCAGCCGAGCACTGGCATTATATGATCTGCGGAAATGCACACAGGCTTTCCTGGCCTGCCTCAGGACATCCTGTAAGCCCGGGTACCTGCCCAAGAACCGCTGCACCACCAGGTTAAGGACGTGAGCCACACAGGGCACATGGGTCAGTTGTCCCTGTCAGAGGGCGGAGAGGAGGTTGGTACCATTGTCGCAAACCACCATTCCTGGCTTAAGCTGGCGTGGCGTCAACCACCTCTCGGCCTGCCCCTGCAGAGCAGACAGAACCTCTGCCCCAGTGTGGCTCCTGACCCCCAAACACACCAGCGCAAGCACGGCATGGCATCTTTTTGCCTGCGTACTTGCGTAGCCCCTTGAACGCCTACGGAGCACCGCTGGTTCCGAGGACAAAGCACAGGAAGAGGCCATGGAGGAAGAAGAAGAGGAGGGGGTGGAGGAGAGAGATGTGTCACAACAAACAGTAGTAGCATTTTGGAGGCATGGCGGCGGAACAACCTCCAACACTACTGCACCTTGTCCTGCATCCTTCCCAGCTGCCAAAAGAGTGACCCAATGGACCGTGAAAGAAAGGTAACGTCCCTGTCCATGCCTGCTGTACCATGAGTAAGCAGTAATATACACCTTACCGCTGACCGCCCTGTCCAGCGAGGCATGGACATTGCCTTCCACATGCCGATAGAGAGCCGGAATCGCCATCAGTGAGAAAAAGTGGCGTTTGGGAACCTGCCACTGAGGAACCACACATTGCACAAACTCACGAAAGGGGGCCGAGTCTACCAACTGAAAAGGCAGCAGTTGAATTGCTAGCAATTTAGCCAAGCTAGCATTCAACCGCTGGGCATGTGGATGGCTGGAAGTGAACTTCTTTCGACGGTCCAGCAGCTGGGGCAGGGAAATTTGCCTGCTAGAATCCGACGTCTGTGTACTGCTAGCAGAGTGCCCGCAAGTACTTGGCTGTGATACACCTAATTCTACACCTTCATTCCTCTTAGTGCAGGTTTCAGAGAGAACTGAAGGTACAGTGGGGTTGGAGATCCCAGCTGATGAGGAGCAAGGAGAGGTCCGCTTTGTTCTTTGGTGTGGGTCTTTAAGATACGCTTGCCAACAAGCTGCATGACAGGTCAACATATGTCTGGTCAAGCATGTGGTGCGCAAGCGGCTGATGTTTTGGCCACGCGAGATACGCTTCAGACATATGTTGCAAACAGCAGCGGTGCGATCTGATGCACTCTACTCAAAAAAGGCCCACACCAAAGAACTTTTGGAATAACTGGCAGAGGCAGCGCCCTGCCCAGGCGGAGCTCTGCGGTGTGATTCAGTCGGTGTGCTGCCCTTACGCTGGCTCCCCGAGGGCATCCTGCCTCGTTGGAGATGTGCCTCCTCCTCATCCTCCTCCTCCTCCTCTCTCCTATCAGGCACCCACGTGGAGTCAGTGACCTCATCATCCCCTCCCTCCTCATCACTGGAGCCAATCTGGCAGTATGCTGCAGCTGCTGGAACATGACTGCCAGATTGCTGTCCTTCTTGAGCATCCCCTCTCTCTGCTCTCACGCTACTGCCTTCCTCTAGCTGGGTATCATCATCAGACCCTTCGAAACGCTGGGCATCCTCCTGGAGCATGTACCCAACACTGTGCTCAAACAGTTCAAGGGACTCCTCAGGAGGACACGGTGGGTCTAGGGAAGAAGTGACTGATGATGACATTGATACGAGGGAAGAGGACGCTTTGGCAGCTGCTTTGCCAGTACTCTGAGCCTGGGTGAGAGAGGATGAGGAGGGCTTGGTCATCCACTCTACCAAGTCTTCGGCATGATGTGGCTCAACATGTCCAGCTGCCGAAAATAAGGACAAGCGTGTCCCATGGCCACGTGCTGATGACGATGCACCGCGTCCATGACCAGCACTGTTGTCTCTAGACACAGAGCCTGCTTGCCCTCTTTTATTGGCTCCTGACTGTCTGCCTCTCCTTGTTTGCCTTCCAGACATTCTAATGGCCTGCAGGGAGATGGGAAAACCAGCAATAAGGGGTAGCTTCAGGTGTATACTGTGCAGGAGGCACACTACGCCCCCTGTAAGTGCTGCAGATGCCTGCCTGTGTTACACAACAGAAAAACACAGCAATAAGGGCTAGCTTAAGGTGTATATTTTGCAGGAAGCACACTACGCCCGCTGTAAGTGCTGCAGATGCCTGTTAGTGTAACACAAAAGAAAAAAACCACGAGCAATAAGGGCTAGCTTCAGGTGTATAATGTGCAGGAGACACACTACGCCCGCTGTAAGTGCTGCAGATGCCTGCCTGTGTTACACAACAGGAAAACACAGCAATAAGGGCTAGCTTAACGTGTATATTTTGCAGGAAGCACACTACGCCCGCTGTAAGTGCTGCAGATGCCTGTTAGTGTAACACAAAAGAAAAAAACCACGAGCAATAAGGGCTAGCTTCAGGTGTATAATGTGCAGGAGGCACACTACGCCCGCTGTAAGTGCTGCAGATGCCTGCCTGTGTTACACAACAGGAAAACACAGCAATAAGGGCTAGATTCAGGTGTATATTTTGCAGGAAGCAAACTACGCCCGCTGTAAGTGCTGCAGATGCCTGTTAGTATAACACAAAAGAAAAAAACCACGAGCAATAAGGGCTAGCTTCAGGTGTATATTTTGCAGGAAGCACACTATGCCCGCTGTAAGTGCTGCAGATGCCTGTTAGTGTAACACAAAAGAAAAAAACCACGAGCAATAAGGGCTAGCTTCGGGTGTATACTGTGCAGGAGGCACACTACGCCCGATGTAAGTGCTGCAGATGCCTGCCTGTGTTACACAACAGGAAAACACAGCAATAAGGGCTAGCTTCAGGTGTATATTTTGCAGGAAGCACACTACGCCCGCTGTAAGTGCTGCAGATGCCTGTTAGTGTAACACAAAAGAAAAAAAAAACACGAGCAATAAGGGCTAGCTTCAGGTGTATAATGTGCAGGAGTTACACTACGCCCGCTGTAAGTGCTGCAGATGCCTGCCTGTGTTACACAACAGGAAAACACAGCAATAAGGGCTAGCTTCAGGTGTATATTTTGCAGGAAGCAAACTATGCCCGCTGTAAGTGCTGCAGATGCCTGTTAGTGTAACACAAAAGAAAAAACCCACGAGCAATAAGGGCTAGCTTCAGGTGTATAATGTGCAGGAGGCACACTACGCCCGCTGTAAGTGCTGCAGATGCCTGCCTGTGTTACACAACAGGAAAACACAGCAATAAGGGCTAGCTTCAGGTGTATATTTTGCAGGAAGCACACTACGCCCGCTGTAAGTGCTGCAGATGCCTGTTAGTGTAACACAAAAAAAAACACGAGCAATAAGGGCTAGCTTCAGGTGTATAATGTGCAGGAGGCACACTACGCCCGCTGTAAGTGCTGCAGATGCCTGCCTGTGTTACACAACAGGAAAACACAGCAATAAGGGCTAGCTTCAGGTGTATATTTTGCAGGAAGCAAACTACGCCCGCTGTAAGTGCTACAGATGCCTGTTAGTGTAACACAAAAGAAGAAACCCACGAGCAATAAGGGCTAGCTTCAGGTGTATAATGTGCAGGAGGCACACTACGCCCGCTGTAAGTGCTGCAGATGCCTGCCTGTGTTACACAACAGGAAAACACAGCAATAAGGGCTAGCTTCAGGTGTATATTTTGCAGGAAGAAAACTACGCCCGCTGTAAGTGCTGCAGATGCCTGTTAGTGTAACACAAAAGAAAAAAAACACGAGCAATAAGGGCTAGCTTCAGGTGTATATTTTGCAGGAAGCACACTATGCCCGCTGTAAGTGCTGCAGATGCCTGTTAGTGTAACACAAAAGAAAAAAAACACGAGCAATAAGGGCTAGCTTCAGGTGTATAATGTGCAGGAGGCACACTACGCCCACTGTAAGTGCTGCAGATGCCTGCCTGTGTTACACAACAGGAAAACACAGCAATAAGGGCTAGCTTCAGGTGTATATTTTGCAGGAAGCACACTACGCCCGCTGTAAGTGCTGCAGATGCCTGTTAGTGTAACACAAAAGAAAAAAAAACCCACGAGCAATAAGGGCTAGCTTCAGGTGTATAATGTGCAGGAGTTACACTACGCCCGCTGTAAGTGCTGCAGATGCCAGCCTGTGTTACACAACAGGAAAACACAGCAATAAGGGCTAGCTTCAGGTGTATATTTTGCAGGAAGCAAACTACGCCCGCTGTAAGTGCTGCAGATGCCTGTTAGTGTAACACAAAAGAAAAAACCCACGAGCAATAAGGGCTAGCTTCAGGTTTATAATGTGCAGGAGGCACACTACACCCGCTGTAAGTGCTGCAGATGCCTGCCTGTGTTACACAACAGGAAAACACAGCAATAAGGGCTAGCTTCAGGTGTATATTTTGCAGGAAGCACACTACGCCCGCTGTAAGTGCTGCAGATGCCTGTTAGTGTAACACAAAAAAAAAAACACGAGCAATGAGGGCTAGCTTCAGGTGTATAATGTGCAGGAGGCACACTACGCCCACTGTAAGTGCTGCAGATGCCTAAAATGAGAAAAAACCTCTAGTTGGTGGGATTTTGGAGGCAATATAAAAAATATGAAAAAAAACCAATTACAATTTTGAAATATTTATTTATTTATTTATTTATTTATTTTTTATATTGCCTCCAAAATCCCACCAACTAGAGGTTTTTTCTCATTTTATACATATTTGGGATGATTGCAATTACATGTTGGGTTGCATGAGGTGTTACATTTTTTCACAGTGCTGCAGATGCCTGCCTGTGTTACACAACAGGAAAACACAGCAATAAGGGCTAGCTTCAGGTGTATATTTTTCAGGAAGCACACTACGCCCGCTGTAAGTGCTGCAGATGCCTGCCTGTGTTACACAACAGGAAAACACAGCAATAAGGGCTAGCTTCAGGTCTATACTGTGCAGTAGACTTGTGCACAACGGAAAAATTCGTTCCGTTTCGGTTAGTTTCTTTCCGGTCCTGTTGATTCGTAATCATTCGTAATTTTGCTAGACGGGATTTTTCGTGTTCGGACTCATTCGTATTTTTGCAAGCGACATTTTTCGTTGAATTTTTTGTTGCTTTATAATTCGTACTTTCGGTAGAGTACGTTGTTTTTCGTTGATTCTGGACACAACTCCTACTTTCGTAACTTTTTTTGGGTTCGTACTTTCGGTAGAGTACGTTGTTTTTCGTTGATTCTGGACACAACTCCTACTTTCGTAACTTTTTTTGGGTTCGTTGATTCGTAATTTTCCGTGTCTCTCTCACAACGACGCTGCCTATTATGCCTAATGTGCTTCGAATGGATTTGTACTTTTCTAAATACATTGCGGTTATTTGTAACGATTCGAAATCTCGTATTTTACTTTCGTTTTTAACATGCGGCTATAGGCTCCGCCCCTGTACACCATTTTGAGAGGGTTCAGCACGGTGAGGGAGAAGCAGAGAGCAGAGCAGAGTGTTATTGTGCTTCGAATGGATTCGAAATCTCGTATTTTACTTTCGTTTTTTACATGCGGCTATAACCTCCGCCCCTGTACACCATTTTGAGAGGGAGTTCAGCACGGTGTGGGAGAAGCAGAGAGCAGAGCAGAGTGAGTGTTATTGTGCTTCGTATGGATTCGTACATTCGTAACTTTTTCATAACGAATTATGCCGAAGACATTCGGGCATTCGCTATTTGCGGTATAATTTATTTCGGATTCGGTCTTATTCGTAATTGCTTTGTTCGGAAATTCGAATGCTTCCGAATGTCCGAAAGTTGCTAAATTCGGACGAATTTCAATTCGTTACGAAACGAATTGCACAAGCCTACTGTGCAGGAGGCTTAGCAAAAATGACACTGACCCTGTCCCCTGCCTATCCTTCTCTTTCCCTGCACACAAGGTTTAGCAAAGAATATCACTGACACTGTCCCTGCCTATCCTTCTCTCTCCCTGCACACAAGGTTTAGCAAAGAATATCACTGACACTGTCCCTGCCTATCCTTCTCTCTCCCTGCACACAAGTTAAATGAACAAATAACACTGACACTGTCCCTGCCTATCCTTCTCTCTCCATGAACCGGAACACACTACACAAGGCCGCCGCGCTGGCGGCCTTTTATAGTGTGGGGTGTGTACTAAATCCCCCTGAGCTATAATTGGCCACAGGCATCCTGCCTGTGGCCAATTATGGCTCTCCTCGCTGCTGGCACTGTGATTGGCCAAGCATGCGGGCTCACAGGGCATGCTTGGCCAATCACAGCGCCTGGATTGCACTGCGATGGCGTAGTGCATTGTGGGCCGTTCGCGTAACTCGAATTTGGCGCGAACGGCCCAAATCTTCGTCGAACGATCGAACAGCCGATGTTCGTGTCGAACGTATGTTCGACTCGAACACCGGGCTCATCCCTAATCAGGAGAGCAGCCTTGGATGCCAACACTGCTCCTCCGTAGATAAACTACAGTGAGTAAATGTTGTCACCCTAGGACAAGTGTGTTATTGTCAATATCACCAGTGAAAAATGAAGAGGGAAACAAGCCTAAAAAAGAGAAAAAGTGGCAGCCACCGCATATTACAAATGCTCAGCTGCAATACAATCCTTTTAGGATTAGATACACTTTAACTATACTGTAGGTGCTAGCTAGTACCACCTGTTACAAAATCACTCCAGCAACCGATATAGCTTGAATAATACATCTACAGCTATGACCATATTTTTTTAGTGATTTCATTGCTAATCATGGAAAGATCAGTAACCACAATTTTAAGTGAAAGATTACTGCCTGCTCATGCCCTCCGCTCTCCTCTATGGCACACTGCTCACCGTCATACTCTCCATATTATTTTTCTGCATATACTGCCTGCTCATGCCCTCTGCACTCCTCTGTGGCACACTGCTCACTGTCATAGTCTCCATATAAATTTTCTGCATATATTGCAAGCTGTCATAGATTTCAGACTTCCGCACTTAACCTCTGTTTTTCTATCCTGCACACACTGCCCTCTTCACCGTTCTCCAATACTTACTGCCCGCTACTATACACATCACACTCCTCTCCTGCTCAAACTGCCTGCTGCCATTCCTCTTCTACTAATATCCGCTACATTCCCCTCCTGCTCATACTGCCCACTCTCGTATCCTCCTCATTCCTCTTCTGCTCATACTGCCCACTGTCATACCCTCCACATTACTATCCTTTTCACACTGTCCGCTATCATACCGTCCACACCCCTCTACTGTTCATCATCTTCTGCATTTACTGCCCACGTCATACCCACCACATTCCTGTTCTGCTCTTACTGCCCATTGTCATACTCTCCACATTACTATCTGTAGCAGAATCTCTGACCTCTTCCAGCCTAATGAGGACCTTCAGGGCCAAAGATAGCTGACATCCTTCAATATGTAGTGGGTTGTGAGGCATAGTGGGTGCAAAGGTGGTAAAAGTCATTGGGCGCCAGACACTTCTTGGATGTAAAAGAGGTTTTATTTCTTTGACAGTCCTTTTTTATATTTTGCAAGGGAAAGAGGGTTAGGGCCAGGACACCCTAAAGTAGTTGCAATTTCAAATGGCAGACTCCAAGACTTCAGCAGGAGGGCAGCCGTACAGGGAAAGGCCCCAGCAAGGTGCCACTTCTGCACGTGCAGGATTGCTGCCTATTATGGTAACAGTACTTAACTACTTCCCACCTGGCCACTGTACATATACGGCCGGGTGGGCGCTTCCTCCTTCTGAGTGGACATTCAGGAACTGTCAGGGCTGGGTTCAGCCCTTCCTTCTCTGTGCTGGCAGCTCAGCTGTCTGCTAATTGCCAGCTTCCATTTCTCTCCAGTGATCCACCTGTTGATGATCCACTCGTCAGCTTTGCCTACTTAAGGACTTCCAGTTCATTTGATCTCCGCCTTCGCCTGTGTTAACATCACAAGAGACTTTCTCCTGCGATCCAGTTGAAGACCTGCTTGCCTGCTGTCCCCTCTGGCTACAAATCCTGCTTGCTGTTCTATGACCTTTATCGCTGGCTTTTGGACTTTGGCTTGGACGACTACCCGATCCGGTTACTGAACTCTGGCTATGTTTTGACTATGGTTTACCTTTTTATTATTTATTATTAAACTAGTGTATTTAACTGCACTTCTGTCTCGGTCTGATTCATAGTTTCTGACAGTAGGCGAAGGCCATGAATTCAGAAGATGCAGCCAATCCACTTATTAATATTTTTTCCAGATTGGATGACCTGGATCACCGCATGGATCAGTTTGCCACGGCGATAGACGCTCCTGAGTTGCACGGCTCATCTAGAGTCTCCCACTGTGGCCGCTCCGGTAGTCCCTGTGCAGGCACACGCCTCGAGTATTACCTCTATTAGAGGTATGTCTGGTTCTGCCCTGCTTCCCCAGCGATTTGGGGGCGATCCAATCCAATGCAGAGGTTTTCTCAACCAGGTTGAGATATATTTTGAGATGCTGCCCCAGGCGTTTCCCACGGACAGAAGCAAAGTAGGTTTTGTGATATCTTTGCTTTCTGAGAGAGCCTTGGCCTGGGCAAACCCTCTATGGGAGACACAAAAACCAGTGGCCCTGAGTTACCCAGAATTTTTGGCTTCCTTCAAAAGGGTATTTGACGTTCCTGCACGCTCCGCTTCTGCTGCCAAGAGCCTCATGTCCATCAGAGTATGAGAACTGTTGCCGATTACGCCATTGAATTCCGTACTCTGGCAGCAGAGGTTGCTTGGAACAATGAGGCCCTCGTGGCTGCTTTCTCTCATGGTCTCTCGGATAACATCAAGGATGAGATAGCAGCCCGAGATATACCCACTGAGCTGGAGAAGTTGATCACATTTGCCATCCTCATTCACTCCAGACTCAGAGAAAGACCCTCTGTTAAGGAGCGCTTGCGGAAGCCTCCTGTACGTTTGTCTCCGAGCTTTGCAGTCCCACCCTTGCCTCCCTCACCTCCTGGTACCGAGTCGGTCTGTGAAGATGAACCCATGCACTTTGGCTTCATGCGTCTCTCTGCGGATGAGAGAGCCCTTAGGAGGAGGGAGAGATTGTGCCTTTATTGTGGCCAGGCCGGTCACTTTTTGAAGTCTTGTCCTTCCCATCCAGGGAACGCCCGAACCTTGAGGTCCTGTCACGGACAGACCTTAGGTGGCGTTGTTTCATCTCCAGTTGCCCAGAAGGATAAGCCCCTGGTTTCGGTTACCCTATCTTGGGCTGAGTCATCCATCAAGATACAGGCTCTAATCAACTCCGGGGCTGCAGGCCTGTTCATTGATGCTGCCTTTGTGTCTAAGCACTCGATTCTGCTGCAGCTGCGTGACACTCCACTTGCCATTGAGGCTCTTGACGGGAGACCTCTACAGCCTGCCCATGTGAGTCATGAGACTGTTCCTTTGTCCATGGCCGTAGGGGCTCTTCACCATGAGATAATCCAATTCCAAGTTATTTCCTCACCTAAGTTTCCGCTGGTTATTGGTTATCCTTGGTTACAGAGGCACAACCCGTCTTTTGATTGGCTCCGTGCTGAGGTTCTGTCCTGGTCGCCACAGTGCAGTGAGAGATGCTTCCAGAGGGTAGCCAAGGCCCTGTGCACCTCTTCACTCTCCTCCCTGCCGGAGGAGTACCGCAATTTTAGCGATGTCCTTGACAAAGGTACGTTGCCTCCTCCTCGGTCGTATGATTGCGCAATTGACCTTCAACCTGGTGCCATTCCCCCTCGTGGCCGGGTTTACCCTTTGTCGGTCTTGGAAGATAAGGCCATGGAGGAGTATGTTGCAGACGCACTTTCTCGAGGTTTCATCCGCAAATCCTCGTCTCCTGCTGGTGCTGGTTTCTTTTTTGTGAAGAAGAAGAGTGGTGAATTGAGACCTTCTATCGATTATAGGGGTCTCAATCGTTTAACCATTAAGCATGCCTATCAAGGCGTGACCGGATGTTGAGGTGAGAGGGCTTAGCAGCCTGACCCTCAAGCCCGCTCCCATGGTGCACGCTGAGGAGAGGAATGGTATGCAGGGATGAGGAGAGAGGAACGGAGCAGAAATCAGATTGACCAAACCGATCGTCACGGATGGATCCATGTGACCATCTGCACCGCAGTCTAACTGGTATAGCCTGCTGAGCCTGGTCGTCTGAGCCGTCCGCGAGCCGCCGTGAGACGCCCATAAATATCGCGCCAGCTTGCCAGTATTATGACCTGACCTGGGCGACTTCCATCCAGCACACAGTTTGTGGACCTCGGCCGAATATAGGACTGTCTGGCTGACCCCCACGGCCTGAGCGACGTGATTCGGTCGGAGCGCATAGCTGGTTGCATTTTTTTTGCCCGCAGAGCTATTCGGATACAGTGCGGCGCTCTGCCAACATTGAGATTCAATCGGCATGACTATATGACTCCTGTCCCCTGGGAGAGACGAGTGCATTACTGTCGGGGGAGCTGGGGGATGGATGTTGCTGGCCCACGCTGAGATCCTTATCATTGGAGTTTGTGGTGGTGAATGAACAAACCAGGCTGTTTGTTTGGTGGATGAGGCTGGGGAAAAACAGACCTAGCCAAACTATGTGGGGGCCCATTCAGCTGCTGGAACTTTTTGGGGATTGATTGTTGGAGGGCCGCAGTGACAGTAGCCAGAGGGGAGAATATATAATATTTAACATTGATCCCTTATTAATTTTGGCAAACCGTGAAGCCCCCCATTAGTACAGGAGAGACCCTGATAGGGGAGCTGACCGAAGGGGGTGGATAGACTGTACATTTATTGAAAATGCCAGGCACCTTGTCTGTGTTGACAAGGAATGCCTCCCAGGAGAAGACCAGCATGGGCAATGGAACATTGTTACAACCACAGACACAGTCAGTGAGGGGGACAAAGGCAAGCCTGGTTGGGGCGGCCAAATTAGAAAAATATGTACATACCTCCGCACATACAGCAGCCCATACACCTCCAAAAGGACAGGGAGCGCAACAGTTAAATACCCAACGAAAGAGCCAGGGTTTGATGTCGGCAACGATGACACCTGTAACCACGGCTAGTGACCAAGGGTCTAAGAAAAAGGCATCGAAAGAAATAACAGAGCTAACTATAGGACCAGCGGAGGAGGGTGAGCCTTCTATGAAAGTTTTTTTTTGCAATTAACAATTGTAAATCTTCATTATCTGAAATATTTGATCAATTGAAGAGTATTAAAGAGGACATGTCGGTGCTTAAGAATGAGGTGCAGGGGATTGGTGCGAGGACTTCTGCGTTAGAGGAGAGGCTTAGTCAAGTTGAAGATTACGTTAACCCTATGACAAATAAGATGAAAGTAATGAGAGAACAACTGAATACGTGCATTAATAAAATCAATGACATGGAAAATAGATTACGCAGGAAAAATATAAGGGTACTAGGCCTCCCCGAGAAAAGGTAACCGCCCCACTGATTTTATGGAAGATTGGCTTAAAGGAGTGTTTGGCACTGACTGTTTATCAAAATATTTTTCAATTGAGCGGGCCCATAGAGTCCCCTTTAGGGCTCCAGCTGCAGGAGGCCAACCAAGACTGGTCCTCATAAAACTCCTACATTTTACAGATAAAATCACTATTCTTCAAAAAGCAAGAGAGATGAAAGAGATGCAATACAACGGCGCGAGAATATCAATTCATCCAGACTTTTCCTTGGAACTACAGAGGCAAAGGGCTAAATTTCCTGAGGGTAAACAGACTGCAGCAAAAAGGAATCAAATATGCAATGTTCTATCCGACATGCCTATGGATAACTGTAAGGGGGGAAAATATATTTTTTATACACCTGCTGAACTGACATTATGGATGAACACAAATGAAGGGAAGATACACGAACAGCAGTTACTAAATTAAGACGCCCCCTTATTCCCCCCTTTTTTGGGGGGGGGGAGGGGGGATTGGGGTCCCTCTTTCTTTTTTGGAAAACAAAAAGGGGAATGTTTTTTCAGTTTTTTCTCTCTGACATGGGAGCAGGAGGGTGGGGGGGCGGGGAGGGGCTAAGGGTTGATAAAAGTGTATTTCCTGCAGAGATGGGCACAAAGGTGGGGAAATAAGAATGTATGTCAAAATGCATGGAAGAGATGTGGAAAAAGGAACGACACACTAAAAACACTAAAGCACAAATTAATAGAAGGGAAGAGGGAAGCTATCACTTCAAAGGGTAGATACGGTCATTTTAGAAGCCTTCAGAACGGGCCCCAAAAAGGGCAAGGGATGGGGAGGGGGGAGGGGTGGGGGGAGTGGGAGGAAAGGTATGTTTGAGTAGGGCACTGGAATGGGTAGATCCACTAAAAACACGTTTTCTTGATGGAAAGCAGGAAACAAAGGAAAGAAAAGGAAAAGGGAAATTTCTACTAAGGTACACTATGGTAAGGTGGGAAGTACACTGATAAGGGAGAAATCATAAAAGGGGTAGATGACGGATAACAGAAAGGATAAGGGGAAAACCCCAAACCAAGTTAAAAGCATAAAGGTGTGTTCATGGAATGTTCGAGGGGTAAAAGACCCAGTCAAAAGGCAGGCGATTTTCTCAATGGCGGAAATGAGGAATATAGGGATCCTGTCTCTGCCAGAGACACATCTGGATAAAGAAACCATTAAGGTACTAAAACATAGGAAATACCGGGTTCAATACCACTCCACTCACACCTCTTATTCGAGGGGTGTGAGTGTCTTGGTGGACTCTGGGATGGTGTTCTCCTGTTGACAGAGTAAGATAGATATTAGAGGACGTTGTGTTTTTTTATTGCTGGATAGAAACAAGAGAATATGTGGTGGTTAATATATATATCCCCCCCCCACCCCCGTTTAGTACGGAAATTCTGTGGGATTTAATGGAGTTTGTCATGGACAAGTCGGGAGTGCCCGTTATAGTGGCGGGAGATTATAATATGACTATGAATAAAAAATTGGATAGATTCCGAGCGGGTGCCTCCGCCGAACACGCGATCGGCAGCCCTCTCCTCCAATTTTGTGGGGATGTGGAACTGATGGACGGGTGAAGGGGGAGACACCCAGGGGAAAAACAATTCTCCTGCCACTCGAGGACGCACGCGACATTGTCCAGGATAGACCTTGTACTTTGCAATGAGGAGGCCCTGGGTGAGGTGGGGGAGGTGGTATATGAACCAAGAAGCATTTCAGACCACTCCCCAGTAATTTTTGAGATTAAGATAAACAGAGGGTATAGCAAGGGGGATTGGAAGATAAACCCATTCTGGGTGGAAGTGATTGAAGATCCGAGGGGGATATGCGCTAGCTTGAAAGAATTCATAGTAGTAAACACTGGATCTGCCTCAAAGGGAGTTATATGGGATACTCTGAAGGCGTTTCTGCGAGGAATCTTAATTAAAAAAATATCATATATTAACCACTTCCCTACCCAGCGATAGACAAATGACGTCCACAGATGGGATCTCCCATCCTGGGTGGACGTCATATGACGTCCTCGGCTTTGTAGGGGGATATCTGAATGATGCCTGCAGCTAGAGCGATGTGATGACGTCACGCCCTGGTCTCAAATGTAAACAAAGCCGCCATTGCGGCTGTAAGTATGAAATCAGGGAAAACATTTTCACTGATCTCATGCTTTCCAGCCTGGAGGAGAGATGCGGGGTCTTATTGACCCCGCATCTCTCAATAAAGAGAACCTGTCACACACATTCCTATTACAAGGGATGTTTACATTCCTTGTAATAGGAATAAAAGTGATCAAAAAAAAAAAGTAAAATCATTGTAAAAAAATAAATAAATAAGTAAAATAAATAAATAAATAATAAATAAAAAAATGTAAAACGCCCCTGTCCCCGGTAGCTCGCGATCAGAAGCGAATGCACACGTAAGTCGCCCACATATGTAAACGCCATTCAAACCACGCATGTGAGGTATCGCCGCGTGCGTTAGAGCGCGTGCAACAATTCTAGAACTAGACCTCCTCTGTAATTCTAACCTGGTAACCTGTAAAAAAAATTAAAGCGTCGCCTATGGAGATTTTTAAGTACCGAAGTTTGGCGCCATTCCATGAGTGTGCGCAATTTTAAAGCGTGACATGTTAGGTATCTATTTACTCGGCGTAACATTATTTTTCATATTTTCCCAAAAAATTGGGCTAACTTTACTGTTTTGCTATTTTTTAATTCATGAAACCATTTTTTTTTTTAAAAAAGGCGTTTGAAAAATTATTGCGCAAATATTGTGCAAGAAAAAATGTTGCAATGACCGTCATTTTATTCCCTAGGGTGTCTGCTAAAAAAACATGTATAATGTTTGGGGGTTCTGAGTAATTTTCTAGCAAAAGAATGATGATTTGTACATGTAGGAGAGAAGTGCCAAAATAGGCCCGGCATTGAATAGGTACAAAAAGCCCTGTATTGAAGTGGTTAAGAAACAAACACGCGCTAGGGAAAACGCAGCGAGAGATAAGGTGAAAAATGCAGAGATAAATTATATAGAAAACCCAACTATGGAGAAACATAAGGAATGGTTAGAGACACAGGAGGAGTATAAAAAATTAGTAATAAAAAAGGCGGAAAATAAAAAGCTATTTCAAAAACAGACATTTTTTGGGGAGGGTGAGAGAGTGGGGAGAATTCTGGCACTAATAGCTAGGGCCGACACTCCCCCATCTGTCATCCTGGCGATCTGTGATGAGGAAGGGGGAATTAAGAGAGGGACACCAGAAATAATAGAGGTCTTTAGAAAGTACTATCAGAACCTGTACAGTAGTACATCACATAGCAATATAGAGGGGGAGATGGAATTTAGCTATGAAGCCCTTTAGCTATGGAGCCCTTGGCGATCGCCATAAGGGCATCCCCGGGAATACAGGGCTTTAAAAGGAGGCTGGGGGAGGAGAAGGTCGCAATGTATGCGGATGATGTATTACTTTTCCTGGGGGATACGCAATCCTCATTGGAGATGGTAATGGGGATAATAGGGGAATTCAGTAAATTCTCGGGACTAACAATTAACTGGGACAAATCGGCACTCTTGCCGATAGACCCATTATTAGGGCAGATAGAACAAGTGAAGGTGGTGAGTCAAATGAGATACCTGGGAATAAACATAACAAGGGATACAGGGCAGTATATAGCTGGAAACCTTGTACCACTACTGATAAAGTTAAGACAAAATGTCGGGTTTGGAATTGGCTCCCACTTTCAGTGGCTGGCTGGAGCAACTTGATTAAAATGGTCTGGATGCTGCAAATCTTATATGTTTTGCACAATACCCCAGTGTGGATCCCAAGACATTGGTTTAAGAAGCTGGAAAGGGTGTTTAGGGAACTGATTTGGAAGAACGGAGCGGCAAGGATCCGCCTCCGAGCCCTACAACAACCAAGAGAGAAGAGGGGATTGGCTCTCCCGAACCCCAGATATTATTTTTTATCTGCTCAAATGCAGCATATGTGGGGTAGTAATCGAGCAGAAGGAAGAGAAACGGTAAAAGGGTTCATTTTGAATGATACAAGTCACGATACAGAAGTAGAGGCAGTAGAGGCGGACTCTTTTTGCTCCAGGTGTCCCACAGCTCAACTGATGATAAAATGCTGGACAGATGTTAAGAAAATTCTGGGATATGGCGGATTCTCCGAATTCTCCCCTATATGGGATAACAGCAACTTGAAGGAACTTAAAGCTATGGGAAAAATTGAGGAGTGGGATAGATTGGGGATACACCTTCTGGCACAGCTCTTTTAAGCAGGGAGAATAAAATCATTTCAAGAAATAAGGGAGGATTATGCAGTTCCGAACAGATCTCTCTACAGATACTTGCAGATTAGGCATGCGTTGAACGCACAGTTTGCACAGGGTTTACCAGTATGGGATGACATACCTCTTCTTAGGAAAATAGTAAATGCAGAGACCTCCAGAGGGATGATTTCAGATATATATGGATTTTTAGAAAAGGCCGATCAGGGAGAAACATCAGTTATTAAAAATTAGGCTAAATGGGAGAGAGATGTAGGCCCACTATCACAAGAACAATGGGAACATATACTAGCAACAGGACCCAGAGTGTCATTGTCACCCTCCCAAATAGTGTCCCATCTTTATTTGATACACAGAGCGTACTATACACCTCAAAAGATGTACCAGTTTGGTAGGAGGTTGAATGCGAAATGTCAGAGATGTGGGGATGAGAGGGGAGACCTAGTACACATGGTCTGGAGGTGTCCCAAGTTATACCAATATTGGAAACAAATCGTAGAAAAAATAAATGTTGTGTTTGTGACTTCCCTGCAGCCAGAGGTTAGGCTATGTGTACTGGGTCTCCTGGAAGAGGGGGGATTGTCAGGAGATGAACACACTGCAATAATAAGATGTTTGTTTCAAGGAAGGAAACTTATTGCGCAGAAGTGGCAAGCGGAAAACCCCCCCACAGTGATAGAATGGGAGAGAGTGATAGATGACACCATTGCAAAAGAGGAATTCATATATATCAAGAGGGGAAATAAAAAGAAATTTAACAACATGTGGAAAAAATGGATTGAAGTGGAAACACATTAAAGGGTGGGTGATGGTTAAGTGAGTAAGGAGGGTGGAAAGTTGTGAATGGGGGGGGGAGGGGGAGGAAGGTGGACCCTTTTGTGATAACTGCTATATTATGTATTATTGTATATGAAAGGAAATGGAAATATGTTTTAATTATGTGGAAAAGAAATAAAGAATATTTGATAAAAAAAAAAAAAGAATGCCTATCTGATCCCGTTGATTAGTTATTTGACCGCCTCAAGGGAGCAACGGTCTTCACGAAGCTTGATTTGAGAGGGGCATACAATCTCATCAGGATTAAGGAGGGCGACGAGTGGAAAACTGCATTTAATACCAGAACAGGTCATTATGAGTATCTCGTAATGCCTTTTGGCCTCTACAACGCTTCGGCAGTTTTCCAGGAGTTTATTAACGATGTCCTCCGAGACTTGTTGCAGTTATCTTTGGTGGTTTATCTCGACGATATCTTCATATTTTCCAAGTCCCTGGAGAACCACCACACAGATGTCTGTCGAGTGCTTCAGAGACTAAGAGATAACAATCTCTATTGTAAACTGGAGAAGTGCGAATTCCATCTTGAACAGGTTAAATTCCTGGGTTATGTAATTTCCACGGCTGGTTTTTCGATGGACCCAGAGAAACTTTCTGCAGTCCTACAGTGGCCTCGACCCGTGGGTTTACGTCCTCTGCAGCCTTTCTTGGCCAACTATTATCGGAAGTTTATGCGTAACTTCTCGTCTCTGGTCAAGCCCCTGACTGATATGACCAGAAAGGACGGTAACCCACAGAGTTGGTCCCCAGAGTCCATTAAGGCTTTTGAGAGTCTTAAGACTACCTTTGTTTCTGCTCCTGTGTTGGCACATCTTATCCCACGTTGCCTTTTATCCTTGAAGTCGATGCTTCGGAGACTGGAGTTGGCGCCCTTCTGTCTCAATGTCCTAGCTCTGACAGCGCTATGCATTTATGTGGCTACTTTTCCAAGAAATTGTCACCTGCGGAGTGCAATTACGAGATTGGTGACAGAGAGCTTTTGCCGATCATTTTAGCCCTGAAAGAATGGAGACATCTCCTCGAAGGTACCACTGTGCCGGTTCTCATTCTTACTGACCATAAGAATCTCATGTTCTTGGCTGAGGCTAAGCGCCTCTCTCCCAGAAGGGCACGATGGGCTCTTTTCTTGTCGCGTTTCAATTACATTGTCTCATTCTTACCCGGTACTAAGGATGTAAGTGCTGACGCCTTGTCACAACAATTTTCCTCCACTTCCAAGATGGAGTCGGTTCCGGTTCCTGTAATTCCTCCTGATTGTATTCTGGCTACGGTTCGCACCAGTCTCACTTCTCCTTTGGGTGACAAAATTCTGGCTGCTCAGGTTGATGCCCCTCCTGAGAAACCTTTTGACCGCTGCTTTGTTCCAGAGAGTCTCCATACTGCCGTGCTCCAGACTTACCATTCTCCCAAGGCTGCTGGCCACCCTGGGAAGAATCAGCTCTTTTTGGCCATTTCCCAACAATTCTGGTGGCCTAGTCTACGTGCCAATGTAGCCGCCTTCGTAGCTGCCTGTTCCATGTGTGCTCGGAATAAGACTCCACGACACCTTCCAGTGGGCCTCCTACAACCCATACCCAATGGTGAGAGGCCCTGGACCCACCTGTCTATGGATTTAATTGTGGAGTTACCCAACTCCCAGGGCAATACAGTTATCCTTATGGTGGTATACCGGTTCTCGAAAATGTCTCACTGTATTCCACTTAAGAAGTTGCCTACGTCTAAGGAACTGGCTTCCATTTTTGCTTGGGAGATCTTTCGTTTACATGGCCTACCCAAGGTCATTGTCTCTGACAGGGGAAGTCAGTTTGTGTCCCGGTTCTGGGGAGCCTTTTGTGCACAGTTGTGAATTCAGCTTGCTTTCTCCTCTGCGTATCACCCACAGTCTAATGGGGGCCGCAGAACGAGCCAATCAGTCCTCAGAATATTCCTGCGTTAGAGGAACATCTCCTTGGTCTTCGTTCCACTTGGGTACAAGTCAAGGAGGCTTTGCGACAGGCTAACGAGAGGTACAGACTCCATGCTGACCGCAGACGCCTGCCTGCGCCTTCCTACCAGGTCGGGGACAGGGTCTGGTTGTCATCTCGCAACCTCAGACTTCGTGTTCCTTCTCTGAAGTTCGCACCTCGGTTTATTGGGCCTTTCCGTATCCTTTGCAGGATAAACCCAGTGGCTTACGCATTGGACCTTCCTTCCAGTATGCGTATCTCTAATGTGTTTCATGTCTCGTTATTGAAACCTTTGGTCTGCAACCATTTTACCACCTCAGTGCCACGTCCTCACCCTATACAGGTTGAGAACCATGAGGAGTATGAAGTACAGTCCATTGTTGACTCCCGTAGGTTCCGTGGGCGCATTCAGTACTTGGTGCATTGGAAGGGGTACAGTCCGGAGGAACGCTCTTGGGTCCCATCCTCGGACGTACATGCCCCTGTCCTCCTCCGTGATTTCCATAGACGTTTTCCCCTCAATCCCGGTGGTCCTCCGAGAGGGAGGGGTCATTGAGGAGGGGGTACTGTCAGGGCTGGGTTCAGCCCTTCCTTCTCTGTGCTGGCAGCTCAGCTGTCAGCTAATTGCCAGCTTCCATTTCTCCACAGTGATCCACCTGTTGATGATCTGCTCGTCAGCTTTGTCTACTTAAGGACTTCCAGTTCATTTGATCTTCGCCTTTGCCTGTCTTAACATCACAAGAGACTTTCTCCTGCGTTCCAGTTGAAGACCTGCTTGACTGCTGTCCCCTCTGGCTACGAATCCTGTTTGCTGTTCTATTACCTTTTATCTCTGGCTTTTGGACTTTGGCTTGGACGACTACCCGATCCGGTTACTGAACTCTGGCTATGTTTTGACTACGTTTACTCTGTTTACCTTTTTATTATTTATTATTAAACTAGTGTATTTAACTGCACTTCTGTCTCGGTCTGATTCATGGTTTCTGACAGGAACGTCCCTCAGAAGGAGGGGGATCGTGAGTGCGCCCTCCTGATCACATGACGGCTGTGTCCAATCACGGCCATCATGTGATGTAAATAGAGAGCCGGTTGCTAGGCGATCGGCTCTCCTCTCCTCACAGAAGTTGTCAGTGAGGAGAGGAGAGCAGATCGCTGCAGCCGGCCGGTGATCAGTGAGTATGAGCTGTGTAACGGGTCCCCAAATATCAAGGGGATTAACGCCGTTTACGATGTCCCCTCTCCTGGACACACATCCACTCGCTACCAATCTTCCACAGCCAAACGACCCTTTCCCATAGGAGTTAATCCTTTTGAAAGAACGAGACAACATGCTCTGTATCTTTCTGGGGTAGAATGACTTTATTATTGAGAAACATTGTAACTTTATACACAATTCAATACACATTATTTAACATGAACAAGGGTCCAGCTCCACCCACACATCACAAGACTCAACACCTCATCCTGACGTCTGCTAGGCTTCAAAAGATCCCCAATATACATCTTCTCACAAAGTGTTTGGCAGACGGTCTGTCAGGGGACAACAGGTTCTAACCCCTTAACATCTTAAATCCCTTTATATTGTAAATCCCAGTCTGCCTTTACAATACACACAAGTATAGCGTTAATTACTTCTATTCACACCAGACCTTCCCAAGTCATACTGAACAATATAATGCAAATTACCTTAATTCCTCACAGCCATAATTACACAAAGTCAGGGCTGTGGGTGATGATATTAGCATCTAAGAGTATGTGTCTAAACATCATGAAGGCGTCACTTTTCAATTAACCTGTTGAGGTCATAATTAAACAGTAAACAGTTCTTTGCAGATATTCTGGGGAATATGGTGGATAAATATTACAGACCCAATCTAGATAAAATGTATGTACAGCATTGAATATGGCCATCATAGACCATATTGGGGTTTTCATTCACCCGGTGTCCAAAGTGACCCTCCTGTCACACATCTCCCCTTTCGGCAGGGGACTAACAGAGGAGGCGACCCCAGACGGGTGGACTCCGAAGTTAGTCCATAGGTCCCTTCTTCCGATGTCTGTATAACCCATCAACATTGCACTAGGAGCCCGGGATGACGTCTGTTTGCCGGGACAACCCATCAGCATTGCCGTTTTGCTTACCGGGTCAGTAGCTGATGGTGAAGTTGTAAGGTTGTAGGGCTAAGCTCCACCGCAGCAACCTGCCATTATCTCCGGAGACCCGGTTAAGCCAGACCAATGGGTTGTGGTCGGTGACCAGTGAAAATTCCTGTCCGTATAAGTAAGGGTTCAGCTTTTTAAGGGCCCAGACCGGGGCCAAACACTCCTTCTCCACTGCCGCATAGCTCACTTCCCGGGGTAATAGTTTTCTACTCAGGTATGCGACAGGGTGTTCTCCTCCATCCTCCCCAACTTGGCTCAGCACCGCCCCCAGTCCAAACATGGAAGCATCTGTGTGGACAAGAAAACGTTTGTTAGGTACTGGGGCAGCCAAGACAGGGGCATTTACAAGTGCTTGCTTGAGGGCTAGAAACGCGGATTCACAAGCTGGAGACCACAGGACCTGCCTAGGTAAATTCTTTTTCGTCAAGTCAGTCAGGGGTTTGGCGATAGCACTATAATTAGGGACAAAACGTCGGTAGTACCCTGCAGTTCCCAAGAAGGCCAATACCTGGGTCTTAGTACGGGGCGTGGGCCAGTTAGCTACTGCCTCTACCTTGGCTGGCTCTGGTCTCTGGTTCCCACATCCCACTCGGTGTCCCAGGTACTGCACCTCCGCCATCCCTAGATGGCACTTGTCTGGTTTCAAGGTCAGGCCTGCAGCCCGAATTTTGTCCAGAACCACTCCTACGTGAACCAGGTGCTCCTCCCAAGACCCACTGTAGATCGCAATGTCATCCAGATATGCACATGCAAAATCCTGGAAGCCATCGAGGAGCCTATCCACCATACGTTGGAAGGTCGCCGGGGCATTTTTCATTCCAAATGGCATGACCTTAGACTGGTATAGGCCAAATGGGGTAACAAATGCCGACTTGGGGATAGCATCCTCGGCCAGGGGGATCTGCCAATAACCTTTACACAGGTCTATTGTAGTTAAATAACGTCCCCTGGCTATACGATCTAGCAGTTCGTCTACCCTGGGCATCAGGTAGGCATCGGTGGTGGTCTTCTCGTTGAGTCGCCTGTAGTCCACGCAGAACCGGGTAGTCCCGTCTTTCTTGGGCACCAGGACTACAGGCGAGGCCCAAGGGCTGTCAGAAGGCTCAATGACTCCTAACTGAATCATCTCCTGTATCTCCTTCCGCATTTCCTCTCGGACTGCTTCAGGGATACGGTAGGGGGGCTGGCGAAGGGGTGCTTGTCCAGGGGTCTCTACCTTATGCACAGCCAGGGTCGTATAGCCCGGTTTTTGGGAGAACGTCGCCTGTTTCTCCCACAGAAGCCTCTTAGCCTGTTCCTTCTTTGGGGGGCTTAACTGGTCTCCTAGCTGTACAAGGCTAATGAGGTCAGTCTGGGGCTCTCTCTCTAGTAAGTCAGGGAGGGGTAAACCTTCTGAGTCGTCCACAGCAGGGGCACATACTGCAGCAATATCCTCCTGCCGTTCCTGATACTCCTTCAGCATGTTCACATGAAAGGTTCGCTGGATTCTTTCATCTGCACAGCTGGCAATGACATAGGTAGTATCACATACCTGGGCTACTACTTTATACGGGCCCTGCCAAGATGCCTGCATCTTGTCGGTCTTCACAGGCTTGAGCACTAAGACCTTCTGCCCAACCTGGAAGACCCGTTGTCGGGCCCCCCGGTCGTACCATCTCTTCTGTCTTCCCTGGGCCGCCTGGAGATTCTCTCTTACCATCAGAGACAGTTGCTCCATGCGGTCCCTGAGTTCCAGAACATAGGGTACTATGGGGGTCCCTTCTTGCTCTGTCTCTCCCTCCCAGTGTCCTCTGATGAGATCGAGGGGTCCGCGGACCCTTCTCCCATAGAGCAACTCGAAGGGCGAGAACCCAGTAGATTCCTGGGGTACCTCTCTGTACGCAAATAACAGGTGAGGCAGGAATCTCTCCCAGTCTCTGCAAGAGTCCGAAAAGGTCCTCAGCATTTGCTTGAGGGTCCCGTTAAAGCGTTCGCAGAGACCATTAGTCTGGGGGTGGTAGGGGGAGCTCAGCAAGGGCTTAATATTGCACACCTTCCACAACTGCTGGGTGAGTAACGCGGTAAACTGGGTTCCCTGGTCAGAGAGAATCTCCTTAGGGAACCCCACTCTGGTAAAAATCTTAACCAGGGCATCAGCTACTGTCTCTGCTTCAATGTTGGACATAGCTACTGCCTCTGGGTAACGGGTGGCGTAGTCCACCACGGTGAGAATATACTTCTTTCCGGATGGACTTGGCCGGGCCAGGGGACCCACAATGTCAACGGCTATGCGGTAAAAGGGCTCCCCAATAATAGGCATGGACATGAGTTTAGCCTTAGGGTGGTCCCCCCTCTTACCTATCCGTTGACATGTGTCACACGTTTTGCAGTATTGTCGCACATCCTGGCTAAAATTGGGCCAGAAGAAATTCTGTGTGATCCTATGGGCCGTGCGACGGAACCCTAGATGTCCTGCTAGTGGCACATCATGCCCGATTCGCAGAATCTCCAGCTGGTATTTCTTAGGTACCACCAGCTGTCGTTTCTGCGAAGGGGCCTTACTTCTCTGAGATGGCTTAGGGATCCTATACAGTCTATCCCCATCCTATTCAAAAAGCTCCCCGTCTATTCCCCTTTCCTGAGTATCTGCCTTAGCACTATACTTGTGTAAGGTCGGGTCCTCCCGAGTTTCCCTCCCGAATGCTTCTGGGGTATCCCAGCCTAGGCGCGCCTGATCTAAGGTACGTGTCGGGGAGGATAGTCTCACCTGGGTCTCTGTAGCAAGCGGGCCGGTTCCAGCAGTACGTGTCTGTGCACGGGTAGTCACAGGGTTGACTTCATCGGGGCCCATCGGGGTGTAAGCAGAAAGGAGGGGGGCCAAATCATTCCCCAGTAGTACATCCGCTGGCAAATCCTTCATCACCCCCACATTCACGTGTCCCGAACCAACCCCCCAATCCAGGTGAACCCGGGCAACGGGTAACCGGAAGATGGTACCTCCCGCTACTCTTACGGCTACAGTGTCTCCGGTGTGTTGGCTCTCTGGGATGAGGTTCTTCTGTAGTAGGGTCATGGTGGCACCAGAATCACGTAGGCCAGTGGCTACCTTTCCATTGACCCAGACAGTCTGCCTGTGTTGCTGCCGGTTGTCCCGGTTAGCTGCTTGTATTGGATCAGCCTCGTGTAGGACGCCCCAATGTTCTTCCTCCTCAACGCAGTGGGCCACAGGCATGGGTGTGCGGGGGCTCCCCCTTGCTGGTTGTCTCCATGACTGGGACTGGATGGCTGGATTTAATGGACAGTTTGGCTTTTTGTGCCCTAGCTGTTTACATCTGAAACACCTGATGGGTTGTGCATAGTCCTGGGAGTTGAACCTGGGCTGCTGAGGATAAGTGGCCGCTGGGGTTGGTGCTGAAGCTGTGTTAGAGGCTGATAAACTGGGCCGAGATAGTGGATAGCGCTCGCTTCCGCCTGACCTTTGAGAGTCCAGATATTCATCGGCAAACGTAGCTGCTTGCTGTACAGTCCGTGGTTGCTTATCTCGTACCCAATCCCGTAGTACCGGAGGGGTGTGGTTAAAGAACTGTTCTAAGAGTACTAGCTGGGTGATGTCCTCTATGGTATGAGCGTGGCTTCCCTGGAACCAGCCCTTGAGGTTTCGCTGCAGACGATGTGCCCATTCCACGTATGTTATGTAGGTTTGTTTCCGGGATTCTCTAAACTTAATCCGGCTGGCTTCGGGTGTAATGGCAAATCGGGCTAGCAAAGCTTCTTTTACCCGGTCATAGTCTTTAGCATCCTCATCCTCCAGGGCCCGATACGCATCCGCCGCTCTGCCCGTTAAATTACTTGCCAGTAAGGCGACCCAATCTGGGGCCGCACTTCATGTATCTGGCATAGTCTCTCAAAGTCCTGTAGGAACGCTTCAATTTCCTCCTCTCCTTCCTTAAATAGTTTGAATGCCCGAAAGGGCAACTTACGGCAAGGCGCTGTATCTTTAGGTGTTGTCTCTGATTGCCGCATTTCCGCCATTCTCTGCTCATGTTGCCGCTCATCCTGCCGCTGGATGTCTCTAATGGCTTCCCGTATGGCGGTCTCTGATGGGCTAGCACCATATAATGCCAACCGCTGGCGAACTCGTTGTTGAAACAAGTCTTCAACTGACCGGGGTCCTGCTTCACCATCCCCCTGATCCATCTCCGTTAGTTCCCTGATCAAGGTGACTTTGTTCTTTGTCCCCCCGGTGCCTCCACAGCTCTCAAGTAAGTCTTTCAGCGTGGCTCTCCTGCAGGCTGCATAGCTGGTCATTCACTGTGGTGGTTTGGAGTGTCCCAGTAACTGGAGGGAAGATCCCGTTGCTGCCAACCAATGTAACGGGTCCCCAAATATCAAGGGGATTAACGCCGTTTACGATGTCCCCTCTCCTGGACACACATCCACTCGCTACCAGGGATGAGCCGAACACCCCCCTGTTCGGTTCGCACCAAAACCTGCGAACAGACAAAATGTTCGTGTAAACTTTAGAACCCTATTAAATACAATGGACTTGAACGTTCGAAATCTAAAGTGTTAATTATAAAGGCTAATATGCAAGTTATTGTCCTAAAAAGTGTTTGGGGACCTGGGTCCTGCCCCAGGGGACATGTATCAATGCAAAAAGAAGTTTTAAAAACGTCTGTTTTTTCGGGAGCAGTGATTTTAATAATGCTTAAAATCAAAAAATAAAAGTGAAATATTCCTTTAAATTTCATACCTGGGGGGTGTGTATGATATGCATGTGAAGTGGTGCATGTTTCCCGTGCTTAGAACTGTCCCTGCAAAAAATGTCATTTTTGAAAGAAAAAAAGTAATTCAAAACTGACTCGCGGCTATTAATGAATTGTCGGCTCCCGGCAATACATACAAAAGTCATTGATAAAAAAAAAAAAAAAAAAGCGTGGGGGTTCCCCAGAATTCAATTACCAGGCCCTTCAGGTCTGGAATGGATATTAAGGGGAACCCCGCCGCAAATTTAAAAAAAAATTGACGTGGGGTTCCCCCAAATATCCATTCCAGGCCCTTCAGATCTGGCATGGATTTTAAGGGGAACTCCACCCCAAATTTAAAAAAAAAATGGTGTGGAGTCCCCCTAAAAATACATACCAGACCCCTTATCCGAGCACGCAACCTGGCCGGCCGCAGGGGAAAAGGGGGGGACGAGAGAGCGGCCCCCCTCCCTCCTGAACCGTACCAGGCCACATGCCCTCAACATGGGGAGGATGTCCCCATGTTGATGGGGACAAGGGCCTCATCCCCACAACCCTTGCCCGGTGGTTGTGGGGGTCTGCGGGCGGGGGGCTTATCGGAATCTGGAAGACCCCTTTAACAAAG
The DNA here is from genome assembly GCA_029206835.1 of Rana muscosa. Lineage (NCBI taxonomy): Eukaryota > Metazoa > Chordata > Amphibia > Anura > Ranidae > Rana > Rana muscosa. Next base: position 318,893,471 of record CM055117.1, on the reverse strand, counting down.
GGGACCCCCAGATCCCGCCCCCCCCTATGTGAATTGGTAAGGGGTACATTGTACCCCTACCATTTCACAAAGAAAGCGTAAAAAAATGTTTAAAAAAACACACAAACACCTTGAAAAAGTCCTTTATTTAAAAAAAAAACCCAAAAAACATTCCAGCGGTGAAATCCAGTGTCCCGCGGCGATCCCGATGTCCAGCGCTGTCCTTCATTGGTTGTGCCTGAGCGGACCTGATGGGGAACTCCCTCTCAGTATTTTAAATGTATAGACCCGCCCCTTCTGAAGTTCCCCATCAGGTCCGCTCAGCGGACCAGATGCGGAACATGAGAAGGGCCGGGTCTATACATGTATTACCAAAGTGAGAGCAGTTCCCCATCAGGTCCGCCCCCTCGGTATGTCGGACCCGCCTACGTCATTGGCTTGAGCGGGGAACTTCCTTCACTATGTAAATTTAAATTACACAGTGAAGGAAGTTCCCCGCTCAAGCCAAAGACGTAGGCGGGTCCGACATACCGAGGGGGCGGACCTGATGGGGAACTGCTCTCACTTTGGTAATACATGTATAGACCCGGCCCTTCTCATGTTCCGCATCTGGTCCGGTGAGCGGACCTGATGGGGAACTTTAGAAGGGGCGGGTCTATACATTTAAAATACTGAGAGGGAGTTCCCCATCAGGTCCGCTCAGGCACAACCAATGAAGGACAGCGCTGGACATCGGGATCGCCGCGGGACACTGGATTTCACCGCTGGAATGTTTTTTTTTTTTTTTTAAATAACGGACTTTTTCAAGGTGTTTGTGTGTTTTTTTAAACATTTTTTTACGCTTTCTTCGTGAAATGGTAGGGGTACAATGTACCCCTTACCAATTCACATAGGGGGGGAGCCGGGATCTGGGGGTCCCCTTTGTTAAAGGGGTCTTCCAGATTCCGATAAGCCCCCCGCCCGCAGACCCCCACAACCACCGGGCAAGGGTTGTGGGGATGAGGCCCTTGTCCCCATCAACATGGGGACCTCCTCCCCATGTTGAGGGCATGTGGCTTGGTACGGTTCAGGAGGGAGGGGGGCCGCTCTCTCGTCCCCCCCTTTTCCCCTGCGGCCGGCCAGGTTGCGTGCTCGGATAAGGGGTCTGGTATGGATTTTTAGGGGGACTCCACGCCATTTTAAAAAAAAATTTGGGGTGGAGTTCCCCTTAAAATCCATGCCAGATCTGAAGGGCCTGGAATGGATATTTGGGGGAACCCCACGTCAATTTTTTTTTAAATTTGTGGCGGGGTTCCCCTTAATATCCTATCCAGACCTGAAGGGCCTGGTAATTGAATTCTGGGGAACCCCCACGCTTTTTTTTTTTTTTTATCAATGACTTTTGTATGTATTGCCAGGAGCCGACAATTCATTAATAGCCGTGAGTCAGTTTTAAATGACTTTTTTTCTTTCAAAAATGACATTTGTTGCAGGGACAGTTCTAAGCACGGGAAACATGCGCCACTTTACATGCATATAATACACACCCCCCAGGTACGAAATTTAAAGGAATATTTCACTTTTATTTTTTCATTTTAAGCATTATTAAAATCACTGCTCCCGAAAAAACGGCCGTTTTTAAAACTTCTTTTTCCATTGATACATGTCCCCTGGGGCAGGACCCCGGTCCCCAAACACTTTTTAGGACAATAACTTGCATATAAGCCTTTATAATTAGCACTTTAGATTTCTCCCATAGATTTTTCGAATTTGCCGCGAACACCCCAATTTGTTCGCTGTTCGGCGAACGGGCGAACAGGCAATGTTCGAGTCGAACATGAGTTCGACTCGAACTCGAAGCTCATCCCTACTCGCTACCAATCTTCCACAGCCAAACGACCCTTTCCCATAGGAGTTAATCCTTTTGAAAGAACGAGACAACATGCTCTGTATCTTTCTGGGGTAGAATGACTTTATTATTGAGAAACATTGTAACTTTATACACAATTCAATACACATTATTTAACATGAACAAGGGTCCAGCTCCACCCACACATCACAAGACTCAACACCTCATCCTGACGTCTGCTAGGCTTCAAAAGATCCCCAATATACATCTTCTCACAAAGTGTTTGGCAGACGGTCTGTCAGGGGACAACAGGTTCTAACCCCTTAACATCTTAAATCCCTTTATATTGTAAATCCCAGTCTGCCTTTACAATACACACAAGTATAGCGTTAATTACTTCTATTCACACCAGACCTTCCCAAGTCATACTGAACAATATAATGCAAATTACCTTAATTCCTCACAGCCATAATTACACAAAGTCAGGGCTGTGGGTGATGATATTAGCATCTAAGAGTATGTGTCTAAACATCATGAAGGCGTCACTTTTCAATTAACCTGTTGAGGTCATAATTAAACAGTAAACAGTTCTTTGCAGATATTCTGGGAAACATGGTGGATAAATATTACAGACCCAATCTAGATAAAATGTATGTACAGCATTGAATATGGCCATCATAGACCATATTGGGGTTTTCATTCACCCGGTGTCCAAAGTGACCCTCCTGTCACAAGCTGTTTTTTACAGCTTTTTACACACTGATCACCGGCCCAGTGTCCCCACACATGTCCCCACACAATGTAAATACACAAGTCCCCAAAATAGTGTCCCCAAAACACATCTCCACACATATCCCCACACAGTAAAAACACCTGTCCCCCACATATGCAACAGTAGAATCACATGTCCCAATGATCATCTGCATACATATGTCCGTGATCACCTGCGCACATCTGTACATGATTATCTGCGTACATCTATCCGTGATCACACAAACCAATTATTATACACTTAACAGGATTTTAGAAAAGACATGTAGCAGAATACATTTTGGCTTAAATTTATGACAAAATTCGATTTTATTAGATTTCTTTTAAAATAGAAAGAAGAAAATATTGTTTTTTTTCCAAATTTCCACAGTTTTTTCGCTTATATCGCAAAAAAAAAAAAAAAAACGGAGTCGTGAATAAATACCACCAAAAAAAAGCTCTATTTGTGTGAACAAAATAATAAAAATTTCATTTGGGTACAACGTAGCAACGCGCAATTGTCATTGAAAGTGTGGGAAGGAAGGGGGTGAAAGTGCCCAGTATTGAAGTAGTTAAACAGTTCCTAACTCAAAGTAACAGTTCTATGAGCTGCACTACAACTTCTCCTTGTAGTTCTTCAGCCCCTTGAGCTCCTGGTCTCCCACTAGACCCTCTGATTCATTGACTCTGAATCCTGTGAGCTCCTCAAGGCCTTTGCGGTGGTATCTCCCTCAAGCGTCACAAACGCTTCCCTGCTGGGTTCCTAGCTTCGCACTTCGAATACCTTCAAGCTTCACCCCTGCTGACCAGCTCAGTCCCTGGCTTGACTCACAAGGCTGCTCTGCAAGTGTCACCTCCGCTAGTTGGGTCCCTGACTTGATCACCGCCTGAAGTTTCCTGATTCTCCACCGTGCCCATTTGGTGAGAATACTGCTCCGGTACTTGCTTCAGTTACTCACTGTGGTCCCTGGTAAAGGCTATTGGTCTCTTAGTGGCGATAGCTTTCCTTCTACCTCAGACTACGACAGGTTCTCCGGCCGACAGAAGCGTCACTTTTGATTGGATTGCAAGCCGCAGTCCCAACCCTGCGCTGCCCGCTTACTTCTGGATAGGCCCTCACACAGCCTGGCCTGATGCCCCCGGAATAGGCCCAATCTCCGGCCTAGCAGCCTGGGGCAGACACACATCCACCCAGACGGCGGTCTGGGTAGCACACAAGAACCTGGATCACCTGACCTCACCCGAATATATAGGCTCTCCCAGCAGGCCAAGGGACCCAACAAAATCCCTGCCCATTGGCTGAGATACCCCATACACCCACAACCTGACCCTGAGTTGTCCTTCTAAATCTAATACCTCCAAGTGCCCGGCCAACTGGTGGTAGAAGAGGAAAGTACAACCAAACTTAGGGAGAAGTCAATGGATCCCTAATAATTAACTACAGTAGCTACTACTCCTGACAAGGGATTTGGCGAGGAGCTCCCTGACTAAACCCCAGGGCGCTACATATCCATCTTACACTGTCTGCTATCATACCCTCCGCACCCCTCTCCTGTTCATACTACTGTTCATCTTCTTCTGCACATACTGCCCATGTCATATCCTCCACATTCCTCTTCTGCTCATACTGCCCACTGTCACACCCTCCACCATGCTCTCCTGCTGACACTGTTCACTATCATACCCTCCGCACCCCTCTCCTGTTCATACTACTGTTCATCCACACCATACCTCCCAACTTTTTGAGATGGGAAAGAGGGACACCTATTAGCAAACATATATGATAGGACACTTCCCCTGTCACCCCCCCCCCCCCCCCGTCACCCCCCCCCCCCCTTAAGGGAGAATTATACAAAAAAAAATTGTTAAATCTACAAGTGCTTTTTTTCTACCACTTCAATTCCTTTATACTGGCTTTTGACATTTACAAATGCAGCAATTTAGAAATTGGATAAAAGGTTTAGCACTGTGAAACACTTTTTGAAAGATAAAAATCTGCATTTTTTATACAACTATATAGATCAGACCAAAATGAGGGATAAATGAGGAGGAATGAGGGACAGAGGGACAATGTTCCAAATTAGGGACAGTCCCTTGAAATCAGAGACAGTTTGGATGTCCACACCCCTGCCCACCATCCACATTCCTCTTCTGCTCATACTGTCCACTATCATACCCACCACACTCCCCTTCTGTTCATACAGCCCACCAGGGGTGGCCCGTCCATTAAGGGCACACGAGCGCTGCCCCCCTATCCATGCATCGGGCCCCTTGCAGGATGCTGGATGCACGGGTTCCAATGGGGGGGGGGTGTTTTTTTGAAGCACCTGATTAGAGCCAGAGGCTCTAATAGGTTTCAAAATAGGGTGGGCTCAGGGTGCAGAGAATGCGAACCGAGCCCACCCAGGTGTGTTACAATAGCGAATTAATATTCTCTATTGTAACACTGATCCTCCTCTCAGCCAATCAGGAAGCAGGTATTAAGACCCGTCATCCGATTGGCTGAAAGGAGAAGCGATCCTATTGGACACCTAGGATGAGGGGGAGCCGCCGTGATGGAGGAGAGGACACAGGAGTCGCTGTCCACCACCTGCCATCTAGATGGAATAAGTGCCGGACCGACCGGCAGACAGCGAGGGGGGGGTGGTTGTTTGCCGCCCCCCAACAAAAAAAAAAACACCAGCCACCACTGCTGCCCACTGTCATATCCTCCACACTCCTCTCCTGCTCATACTGCTCGTAGCCATACCCTCCACAGGCCTCTCTCCTGCATATACTGCCCACTGTCATACCCTCTATTTCCCTCTCCTGCTCATACTGTCTGCTATCATACCTCCACACTCCTCTCCTGTTAAAGTGGTTCACTGTCACACTCTGTGCACCCCTTTGCTGCACATACACTCTATTATACCCTTGAACCTTCAGTAATTTTTTCAACTTTCCATCTATTAAATCTACTGCCCTTGTTGTTTAAACTTTGGATAGTAAAACATTTTTTTTCTGTCAGTAAATACCTTATACAGCCCACTTTCTGTTTCTTTTCTGGTCATTAGCCTAGGCATATGATATCATGCACAGCTCTCACTCTTGTGAGAGTTTGCCAGGAAGGGAGGGGGTGAGTCATAAGAGAGCCAACGAAAGCTGCAGAGCTGGACGTGTGCCTCTGTGTGTCTGTGTAAATCCAGGAAGTGAACAGGCAGCAGCTTCAGCTGCCCACAGTTAAAATGGTTGCAGCCAGACTCAGTGATGGGAGATCTCTGCTGCATATTTGGCAAGTACAGAATTACAGTATATATAGCTTCAGAATGGCAAAGATGTTTTTATTACAAATTATGTGAGCAGACTGCAGTTCCTCTCCTCTCCTCCTCTCCTATCCTTAACCTTGAACATTCTGAAACAATCATATTTTCTCTAATATTGAAAACAAGTAGATAGAAAACAAGAACTTGAGGAGTAATGTATTTCAGCGTAAGGAAAACTGATAATAGTAACTGCTACAGCACCACCTGCTGTCCATTCAGAATAGTTCCTCTAGTAAAATCTGATGTTGTGAATGTAATCCGGGAATTGGCGCCCTGTTAGTGGGTGGTAAACAATTTAAACTGTCCTTTTCAGGTGAACAAATCACCAGTGGTAATATGTATAAAATTAAAGGATAGGTGCTAGGTATGTTCATAGGTGAATCAGTGTGTAAAATAAACAGATTCCGATAAGCCCCCTGCCCGCAGACCCCCACAACCACCGGGCAAGGGTTATGGGGATGAGGCCCATGTCCCCATCAACATGGGGACATCCTCCCCATGTTGAGGGCATGCGGCCTGGTACGGTTCAGGAGGGAGGGGGGGCGCTCTCTCGTCCCCCCCCCTCTTCCCCTGCGGCCGGCCAGGTTGCGTGCTCGGATAAGGGTCTAGTATGGATTTTTGGGGGGACTCCACGCCATTTTTTTTTATTTGGGGTGGAGTTCCCCTTAAAATCCATGCCAGATCTCAAGGGCCTGGTATGGATATTTAGGGGGAACCCCACGCCATTTTTTTAAAAATTTGCGGCGGGGTCCCCCTTAATATCCATTCCAGACCTGAAGAGCCTGGTAATTGAATTTGGGGGAACCCCCACGCTTTTTTTTTTTATCAATGACTTTTCTATGTATTGATAAAAGCCGACAATTTATTATAGCCGCGAGTGAGTTTTAAATGACTTTTTTTCCTTCAAAAATGACACTTTGTGCAGGGACAGTTCTAAGCACGGGAAACATGCGCAACTTTACATGCATATCATACACACCCCCCAGGTAGGAAATTTAAAGGAATATTTCACTTTTATTGTTTCACTTTAAGCATTATTAAAATCACTGCTCCTAGAAAAACGGACATTTTTAAAACTTTTTTTTGCATTGATACATGTCCCCTGGGGCAGGACCCAGGTCCCCAAACACTTTTTAGGACAATAACTTGCATATAAGCCTTTATAATTAGCACTTTAGATTTCTCCCATAGACTTTTCGAATTTGCCGCGAACACCCCAATTTGTTCGCTGTTCGGCGAACGGGCGAACAGGCAATGTTCGAGTCGAACATGAGTTCGACTCGAACTCGAAGCTCATCCCTACTGAACAGCTTACTGAGGAGGAACAGGAAGTGAGAAATTCAGACAAAGAAAACAAAGAATAAAAACATTTAGAAGGGAAATCTAAGGAAAAGGTAAGTGAACCAACAATGCACTAGCTTAAAGGAACCTATTTAGAAAATAAAAAACTAACCTTTACAATGCCTTTAAGGAAGGTCAAAATGCGCATTTGGAATACCAAGTTGATTCCTACTGCCAACACCACTCAACTCCAATGGCCCCTCGGAATGAGACTAGGACATAAAAAATTACTCCACAGGAGACATAAATGAAGGTCTCATAATGTAGTATTTTAATGAATGTTTAAAAGCAGCAACAAGGGAACAATGATTGCACTCACATGTAATGCCGCGTACACACGATCACTTTTCTCGTCTGGAAAAATAATTTTTTTTCTCTTGGACGAGAAAAACGGCCGTGTGTAGGCTTTCCAGAATTTTTCCCGACGAGAAAAACGACAAGAATCACGACGAGAAAAATTAGAACATTTTTCTCATCGCGAATCGCGGCATTTTTTTCCACGGCAGTTTTCCCATAGGGAAACACTGCTAGGGAGCCTACACACGGCCGTTTTTCTCGACCAAGAGAAAACATGTCATGAAAAACGGCCGTGTGTAGGGGACCAAGCCGGTCCTCATTTTTCCCATCGAGTTTCACGGCGGTGTTTCACAGCGGTGTTTTCACCGCCGTGAAACTCGATCGTGTGTACACGGCATTAGAGTGCCTGGCTGTCATGGATATGCAGTAATGTTTGTCTGTCAGCTTACCTTCCTGCTCATGTGTTCATCTTAGAGGCCAGGCTCTCTCTCACCTGGCTGCCTTTATAATCTCCTCCCAGCCTGACTCCACCCCAGGCCCTATCACAGAACACTATATTAACCTGTGCACTGCAAGCCTGCCTTGCTGATCAACGTGTTTGTTTAAGCATTGTGTGTTTGGGTTCCTGCCTGCCGTGTGCTACGTCTGTCTCTCTGTTACCGATATTGGCTTGTTCCAGACTATCCCTGTCTGCTTGTGACCTTGACCTTCGGCTTGTCCTTAGTTTATCCTTGTCTGCTTGTTGCCCTGACCTTGGCCTTTCCCCTCACTATTCTTGTATCCTGTGCTGCTGCTTCCCCTCTATACTCCTTACCCTACGGAGCATGAGCTAGGGGACTCTAGGGGCCGCGACCTGGACCCAGCTGCAGTGTAACATCCTCACCACTAGAGGCTCTGGTGGATCCCTGTTGTGCTCCACTGGTCCCGCTTTCCACAACCACCCAGTATCCCATCCGCAGCAGTCAGCCATAGTGTTCACTACCATGTCCCCCAATGGTGTGCATCTGTCACCTGGCCACAGGCGACCTGACAGTTTGATTAGCCATGGACCCAACTGACATGCCGCTCCCCGCGGGTGATCCATTGCAGGGCATAGTCAGCAGACTTGAGACCCAGGAATCGAATCAGACTCAGGTGATGCGATGCCTCCAGGATCTGGCTTCCGGCTTCGAGCAGCTCCAGGCCTCCTTGGGAACCCCGAATCCGCAACCTCAAGTACAATCAGAGGCTGCACCTATTCCGGTCGCAGTCGCAGCCACACATTCACTACAACTGCCAGCTCCGTCCCGTTTCTCTGGGGACTCCAAGGCCTGCAGGGGGTTCCTTAGCCAATGCACAATTCATTTTGAGCTCCAGCCCCAAAACTTCCTGTCTGATCGGGCTATGGTAGCCTATATCATTTCCCTCCTCTCCGGTGAAGCTTTAGCCTGGGCAGCCCTTCTGTGGGAACTGAATGATCCAGTGGTTTCTAGCCTGTCTGACTTCTTGAAACTTTTTCGGAATATCTTCGAAGAACCGGCTCGTGTCTCTTCAGCTGCCAGCGCCCTTTTACGTCTCCGCCAAGAGTCTGCTTCTGTGGGACAGTATGCTCTACATTTCCGCATTCGGACGGCTGAGTTGAGCTAGAACAATGAGGCCTTAGTCGCAACCTTTTTGCATGGCCTTTCTGATAGAGTGAAGGATGAATTAGCATAAAGAACCATTCCCACTGATCTGGATGGAGTTATCTCCTTGTGTAACCAGATCGATATTCGCTTTCAGGAAAGGACCCTAGAAAATCAATGCCAGCACTCCTTGGTCCTTAGTCAGCCTGAGCTCCCCTCTCTTCGACCCGTGGAGCATCTCCTGCCAGCTGAGGAACCCATGCAGCTGGGTCAGACCAGGCTATCCCCCGAGGAACGTGCTAGGCGCAGAACTCTAGGCCTGTGTCTCTACTGTGGGGGGCAAAGGTAATTTTCGTGACACTTGCTCTCTTTGTCCAGAAAAACGTTTGGGTCCAATACATCTGGAAAGTGGAGTATTGGACCCAGAAATTTCACCCTCACCTTCTCGTCTTCTTCTTTCTGTGTTCCTTCATGTTGCTCTCATTCGGTCGCAGCATATCTGGATTCCGGAGCAGCTGGCAATTTCATGGACTGGTAAATTGCATCTTCTATGAGACTTACCCTTTTGCCACTCACCACGCCCATGGTGGTCTTGGCGATTGATGACACTGTTCTCCCAGGGGGTCCTATCCGCTTCTAGACCCTCCCTGTTAAGATGTTGGTAGGGACACCCCAACAGGAGCGGATATCCTTCCTTATCTTACCTAAGGCCTCAACTCCTATCATTTTGGGTCTCCCATGGTTACGGCTCCATTCTCCACACGTTGGCTGGACTACTGGACAGATCCTGGCTTGGAGTTCTGCAGTCGCTACGCCTTGCGATGCGATTCAGGTAGTCGCTACACCTGACTCTGCTATTCACTCGGCCTCTGTACTAGTTATGCCAGTCCAGCCCATGCCCAGTGAGCCTCCTATTTTTTTCTTATTCAGGGCATTCTGCTTGTCTTTCATCTATTCAGCTTGACACCTGTAACATGTCACCTTCTAACCAACCTGACTTCAGGGTTCCACTGACATCTGCCCAGTCTGATGGTCCTGTGCTAGATGCCCAGTTCATCTTTAAGGGTCTGGGGGACCCTCCTCAGATTTCTGTTGATCCTCTCATGCTCTTGCTTATTCCTAGAGAGCCTTTGACCCTCAATAAACCTTCTCGTCATCTCCCTACCTCGGTTCCGGTCTCTGAGGATAATCTAAAGTACGAGGTTAGACAAGTTCTGGATTCTCGGCTCTGCACAGGCATTCTTCAGTATCTTGTGCATTGGAGAGGTTTTGGTCCTGAGGAGGCGTCTTGGATCGCTGCATCTGAGGTCATTGCACCTCGTCTGTTGAGGAGGTTTCATCTGAGATTTCCCTTTAAGCCTGGGCCCAGGCGGGGAGGGGGAGGGCCCATAAGAGGGAGGGTACTGTCGTGGATATGCAGTAATGTTTGTCAGCTTACCTTCCTCCTCATGTGTTCATCTTAGAGGCCAGTCTCTCTTTCACCTGGCTGCCTTTATAATCTCCTCCCAGCCTGACTCCACCCCAGGCCCTATCACAGAACACTATATTAACCTGTGCACTGCAAGCCTGCCTTGCTGATCAATGTGTTTGTTTAAGCATTGTGTGTTTGGGTTCCTGCCTGCCGTGTGCTACGTCTGTCTCTCTGTTACCAATATTGGCTTGTTCCCCACTATCCCTGTCTGCTTGTGACCTTGACCTTCGGCTTGTCCTTAGTTTATCCTTGTCTGCTTGTTGCCCTGACCTTGGCCTTTCCCCTCACTATTCTTGTATCCTGTGCTGCTGCTTCCCCTCTATACTCCTTACCCTACGGAGCGTGAGCTAGGGGACTCTAGGGGCCGCGACCTGGACCCAGCTGCAGCGTAACATCCTCACCACTAGAGGCTCTGGTGAAAACCTGCTGGGTCTTAGACTCCGCGCCCTGGGGAATCTTGGCTCTAGCTTCCTGTGGATCCCTGTTGTGCTCCACTGGTCCCGCTTTCCACAACCACCCAGTATCCCATCCGCAGCAGTCAGCCATAGGGTTCACTACCTTGTGGTGCACTCCTGACCCCCAACAGTGTGCATCTGTCACCTGGCCACAGGCGACCTGACACTGGCACTGGGTGTAAACAGCGTGTGCGGATGAGGCATATCCTGTGGCGATGGCGTGCGTTCCACGTCTCGGTCTGGATGGTAAAGCCTGGTGTGAGGTATCAACAGGACCCAAAAGTGACGGATCCTCCAGTCCGACGTACGTTTCGCCTTGCTTATTGTCTTCATGAAGTGACGTCATGCCGCTTCCAGCTTGCTTATATATGAATGAGATGGTTGCTATTGGTGGGACTCCTCCAAAATGAAGGAGAGGACAAATCTATAGCACAAATTTTACCTCTGAGGATGCCAATCCGCACACTCTGTCTGCACCATTCTAGATTAACCAACCATTTAAAAGTTACATATAACTTATAAAAACACAAATAAACTCAATAGATGATAAGTAATAAAAACATTACATCTAGATGTGGATAAACTAATTTGTCATACCACAAAAGGTAAATTTCTCTGGTTAGCGCCATCTACTGGGTAATATCCATATGGCAATAAATGCCGTGGACATACCTGTATATAGTATACTGATGTGAATATGCATGATATAAAAAAAAAAAAAATCTGGAAAAAATATATTATTAATAAATTAAATTAAATCTTGTGATCCTTCCCATATAAATTATATATTCTATGTATAGTTGGTACATTTTTAGTTGGGGCCACTGGTTGGTAAAAATACGTTCTTCCTCCCATTTATTTAGAAACATATTTGCAATACTCAGTGCATACCTCGCCCCCCCATAGCCACCCCTTTTACTTGATTGCAAAAATAGTTGTTGGTCATTGCCATATCCAAAGCTTTGACAAGAAATTTTATTTGGGAGGTCTTAAGATTTGAATATTTTTGTAATGCCCATAGAGTAGCACTAAGGGCATCCTGTTGTCCAATATTGGTATAAAGAGATTCGACATCTATTGTGACCAGTAGTGTATGCTCTCCTATCACCATCTCTTTTGTCATGTTGATAAGTCTTTAAGGTAGGCTTTACCCCTCGTTGATATAGGTTGTCTACCTGGAGGTTTTTTTTTTGTATCTTCGGGATTTGGTATATAACTGGAATTTTCGGAACTTTGGGTAGTAAATATTTGGCTTCTTTTTTGTTGAGTATTCCTAATTTGGAACCTTTATTGTTCAACTTAGAAAGAGAAGTTTTTAATACAACATTTGGATCGCCCGGACGTCTTTTGTAGGTGGATGGGTCCTCTAATATTCTTTGCATTTCTGCAATATAGTCCTCCTGCCAGGCCTAAGTTCACCTGCTGGTGGGACTGTGGTGCTCTGGGACGATGGCTGCAGTTCCAGCGTCCACCAGCAGGTGTATCCCAGAAGTGAGCAGGTTCCGATCAGCTACACCTGGCTCCAGCTGTGGATATTTAAGATTGCTCCTCCCTTCCCCCAGTGTGTCACTATCCTGTTGATTGCCCCCTTACGACCAGAGCCTTGTGCCTCTTGTATCCCAATCCATCCTGCACCCCTCTGCCTTGCTCCTGCTTGTAGATATTGTATATAGATAGTAGTTAGGTTCAATTGATATTTTGTCTTTTGGGATTTGTTTATGTTCATTGTTTGCTCTATTGTATTTGTGTGTTTCACTGTAAATAAATATCACCTTAAAGCAGAGTTCCACCCAAAAGTGGAACTTCCGCTTTAAGCACTCCGCGCCCCCTTACATGCCACATTTGGCATGTCATTTTTTCTGGGGGGGGGGGTGGGTGCTTAGTTTTGAAGAGGACTTCCTGTCCCACTTCCTGGTTCCGCCTATGGCCGCCTAGGTGACTCCTCCTCTCCCCCTAGGCGGCCACTCCCTCTCATCAATCTTCTGGGACACTTGACAGGTCCCAGAAGATTGCCGTCCACTGGGACTTGCGCATGCACAGTGTGCGCCCGGCCGTGAAGCCGCAAGCTGTCACGGCCGGGTGCCCACAGTATCAATGGAGGCGCTGAGGAGAGGAGTGGGAGAGGAGCGGGGCTCCGTGCACCCACATCGCTGGACCATGGAACAGGTAAGTGGCTGTTTATTAAAAGTCAGCAGCTAAACGTTTTGTAGTTGCTGACTTTTAATTAAACAAAAAAAGCCTGGAACTCCGCTTTAAGGATAAATACATTGTTTGGTCTCAGTTCCCTTGTGTATCAACGTGTCTGGTCTCCTTAGCCGCTGATTCCTGACACCTTCTTTTTAAAGAATACCAGGCCTCCCCCCTTATCAACCGGTCTGATCACTGTGTTTTTATTTTGTTCTAATTTTTGAATGGCTTCTCTAGTTTGTTTAATTTTTCTCTTTTTAGTAAAGGGAATAGCTTTTATATCTTCCTGTACCATATGTTTGAAGACTTCAATGAATCTATGGGAAGAGCCTTTGGGATTGAAGGCTGAATTATTCCGTAACCCTGTGTAGATATGGGACTGTGGAATGGCTTCTTTAGTTTGATTAAAATGTTCCTCCAAACATTAAACATTGATATTGATCTGTTTGATTGATTAAAATTAAAATGTTTCATAACTGACTATTGGTTGTTTTAGATCTCTCTTTTTTTAACTACAAATGGGGAGTATCTCATTTTATTATATAATTCCCCCTGTCCTCCCTTTCTTTATAATTTTTAGTGGCATTCTTACCAAAATAATTTATTGGTTTTTACAAATTTATTTCAATTTATTAATTTATATATGTATTTTTTTAATATCATCCATATTCACATCAGGATACGATATAAAGGTATTTCCACAGAATTTATTGCCATATAGATATTACCCAGTAGATGGTGCTTACCAGAGAAATTTCCCTTTGTGGTATGTCAAATTAGTGTAGCACTACTAGGGATGAGCTTCGAGTTCGAGTCGAACTCATGTTCGACTCGAACATTGCCTGTTCGCCCGTTCGCCGAACAGCGAACAAATTGGGGTGTTCACGGCAAATTCGAAAAATCTATGGGAGAAATCTAAAGTGCTAATTATAAAGGCTTATATGCAAGTTATTGTCCTAAAAATGTTTGGGGACCCGGGTCCTGCCCCAGGGGACATGTATCAATGCAAAAAGAAGTTTTAAAAACGGACGTTTTAAAAACGGACGTTTTTTCGGGAGCAGTGATTTTAATAACGCTTAAAATGAAAAAATAAAAGTGAAATATTCCTTTAAATTTCGTACCTGGGGGGTGTGTATGATATGCATGTAAAGTGGCGCTTGTTTCCCGTGCTTAGAACTGTCCCTGCAAAAAATGTCATTTTTGAAAGAAAAAAATGCATTTAAAACTGACTCGCGGCTATTAATGAATTGTCGGCTCCCGGCAATACATACAAAATTCATTGATAAAAAAAAAAAAAAAAGCGTGGGGGTTCCCCAGAATTCAATTACCAGGCCCTTCAGGTCTGGAATGGATATTAAGGGGAACCCCGCCGCAAATTAAAAAAAAATTGACGTGGGGTTCCCCCAAATATCCATTCCAGGCCCTTCAGATCTGGCATGGATTTTAAGGGGAACTCCACCCCAAATTAAAAAAAAAAATGGCGTAGAGTCCCCCTAAAAATCCATACCAGACCCCTTATCCGAGCACGCAACCTGGCCGAGAGAGCGGCCCCCCCTCCCTCCTGAACCGTACCAAGCCACATGCCCTCAACATGGGGAGGATGTCCCCATGTTGATGGGGACAAGGGCCTCATCCCCACAACCCTTGCCCGGTGGTTGTGGGGGTCTGCGGGCGGGGGGCTTATCGGAATCGGGGAACAGGGATCGGGGAAGCGGGGAACTTCCTTCACTGTGTAATTTAAATTTACATAGTGAAGGAAGTTCCCCGCTCAAGCCAATGACGTAGGCGGGTCCGACATACCGAGGGGGCGGACCTGATGGGGAACTGCTCTCACTTTGGTAATACATGTATAGACCCGCCCCTTCTCATGTTCCGCATCTGGTCCGCTGAGCGGACCTGATAGGGAACTTTAGAAGGGGCGGGTCTATACATTTAAAATACTGAGAGGGAGTTCCCCATCAGGTCCGCTCAGGCACAACCAATGAAGGACAGCGCTGGACATCGGGATCTCCGCGGGACACTGGATTTCACCGCTGGAATGTTTTTTTTGGTTTTTTTTTAAATAAAGGACTTTTTCAAGGTGTTTGTGTGTTTTTTTAAACATTTTTTTACGCTTTCTTCGTGAAATGGTAGGGGTACAATGTACCCCTTACCAATTCACATAGGGGGGGGCCGGGATCTGGGGGTCCCCTTTGTTAAAGGGGTCTTCCAGATTCCGATAAGCCCCCCGCCCGCAGACCCCCACAACCACCGGGCAAGGGTTGTGGGGATGAGGCCCTTGTCCCCATCAACATGGGGACATCCTCCCCATGTTGAGGGCATGTGGCTTGGTACGGTTCAGGAGGGAGGGGGCCGCTCTCTCGTCCCCCCCTTTTCCCCTGCGGCCGGCCAGGTTGCGTGCTCGGATAAGGGGTCTGGTATGGATTTTTAGGGGGACTCCACGCCATTTTTTTTTTAAATTTGGGGTGGAGTTCCCCTTAAAATCCATGCCAGATCTGAAGGGCCTGGAATGGATATTTGGGGGAACCCCACGTCAATTTTTTTTTAAATTTGCGGCGGGGTTCCCCTTAATATCCATTCCAGATCTGAAGGGCCTGGTAATTGAATTTTGGGGAACCCCCACGCTTTTTTTTTTTTTTATCAATGACTTTTGTATGTATTGCCGGGAGCCGACAATTCATTAATAGCCGCGAGTGAGTTTTAAATGCATTTTTTTCTTTCAAAAATGACATTTTTTGCAGGGACAGTTCTAAGCACGGGAAACATGCGCCACTTCACATGCATATCATACACACCCCCCAGGTACGAAACTTAAAGGAATATTTCACTTTTATTTTTTCATTTTAAGCATTATTAAAATCACTGCTCCCGAAAAAACGGCCGTTTTTAAAACTTCTTTTTGCATTGATACATGTCCCCTGGGGCAGGACCCAGGTCCCCAAACACTTTTTAGGACAATAACTTGCATATTAGCCTTTATAATTAACACTTTAGATTTCGAACGTTCGAGTCCATTGTATTTAATAGGGTTCTAAAGTTTACACGAACATTTTGTCTGTTCGCAGGTTCTGGTGCGAACCGAACAGGGGGGTGTTCGGCTCATCCCTGAGCACTACCCCCGTTGAGCTGCTGGTTTAAGTTTTGGGTCTACACTCTGCCTATCAACCCCAGAAGTTTGG
The DNA here is from genome assembly GCA_029206835.1 of Rana muscosa. Classification (NCBI taxonomy): domain Eukaryota; kingdom Metazoa; phylum Chordata; class Amphibia; order Anura; family Ranidae; genus Rana; species Rana muscosa. The sequence goes on along the minus strand of CM055117.1, from coordinate 318,877,078 downwards.
CTCGAACCCTTCCTTGGCACAACTGGACAACACAATGATTGTGGGGCCCACTGGTAGTTGGGTACCACAATGATATCATACAGTAATGATAATATAGTAAAATATTGTTACCTTATGCTGGTTACCTGTCCAAACTAACAGACAAGATTCCACACAAGTGTAGTTAACCAAGGATAAAGCGTTTACTTGGTAAAAGAAAGATGAAGCAAAGTTAAACAATGACAGTTGACTTCAAACAGGGCCCTGTAAGAGTCAATGGCATGCAATTTAATCACAGGTTTAACCACTTAAGCCCCGGACCATTTTGGCTGGTTAAAGACCAGGCCACTTTTTGCGATTCGCCACTGACAATTGCGCGGTTGTGCGACGTGGCTCCCAAACAAAATTGACGTCCGTTTTTTCCTACAAATATAGCTTTCTTTTGGTGGTATTTGATCACTTCTGCAGTTTTTATTTTTTGCGCTATAAACAAAAATAGAGCGACAATTTTGAAAAAAATTCAATATTTTTTACTTTTTGCTATAATAAATTTCCTCAAAAAATATATAAAAAAATATTTTTTTTCCTCAGTTTAGGCCAATCCGTATTCTTCTACATATTTTTGGTAAAAAAAATCGCAATCAGCGTTTATTGATTGGTTTGCGCAAAAGTTATAGCGTTTACAAAGTAGGGGATAGTTTTATGGCATTTTTATTTATTTATTTTTTACTAGTAATGGCAGCGATCAGTGATTTTTTTCCTGACTGCGACATTATGGCCGACACATCGGACACTTTTGACACATTGCTATAAAAATGCACTGGTTACTGTGAAAATGACACTGGCAGTGAAGAAGGGGTTAACCACTAGGTGGCGCTGTAGGGGTTAAGTGTTCCCTGCATTGTGTTTCTAACTGAGGGGGGGTTGGGCTCTGTGTCACATGACACCGATCTTCGCTCCAAGTACATGGAGCCGAGATCCTTGTCATTGTCACTAGGCAGAGCAGGGAGATGCTTGTTTACACAAGCATCTCCCCGCTCTATACCTCCGTGAGACGATCGCGGGGATTCCCGCGGCGATCGAGTCTGCGGGACCCGCGGTCCGACTTATGGGGATGGCGGCAGGGTCGGGAGCGCGACCACACGGCAGGCATTTAAAGGGCCACGTACAGTTACGTGATTATGCCTGTCCGTGCCATTCTGCCGACGTATATCTACAGTGCGCAGTCCTTAAGTGGTTAAACAATATGAGCTGAAGTCAGACCTAAGTAAATACGCAGTGAAGGGATTTCCCCAATGCAATAAGATCAGCACTGGAGTACCTCTCCACCAAGCCTCACCCAGCTCTCAATAATAACAATGACTGTACAAACTGGCATAAACAGTTATATATACAGTAGGTAAATGAGTCTATATGCTCTTTTGCTCCCTCTAGCGGGCAACTTCTATATATGTGTCCCACTGCTTTAGTTCAAACAAACAAATGGAGTCCTGTAAAGGCTCCTTCCAGTTAAAAGTAGTCTTCGCTAGCTTTAGTTGGTGCACATGAATAATTTGTAATCCAACTGGTATGAAGAAAGCGAATACTCACAGTATATATAACGTGCTGGCGGCACAAGCGCCAATCCTTTCTAATATGCTGCCACTACGAGATGCAATGTGTCTCTGCACGTGGCACGTGGCCTGTTAACTTCCAAGCAGTAATAGTGAGTCTATCAGGTCCACCCTCCTGCGATACAGTTATTTTATATCGTTGGGCAGGTGCCCTCTCACCCAATGAGGCCTCGCCTCTCCGGTATGTTCCGCTGGTAGTGTCTCGGTTCTCGGCCTCTCCGTAGCTTGCAGTCCCTGGTCCTTCCCGCAGCCGTCACAAGGTGTGGGTGGATGGGTGACTCTGGTTGCTGTGGAACGTAAGTCGGACACAGCGAAAAGGATCCCTGTCGGGCTAGGCGATCCACTCTGGCGACTGGAGGCCCAGGTTTCTCGGGCCTAGGCATGATGGCAGCAGGCCTCAGCGCAAGCTTCCTGCTTGCTTAAAGAGGGCGTCCCAAGAGGCCGGCTGGAAGCTTCCCCTTCCTTTAAATAGCTCCTACCAGAAGGCTGTGCGTGATGCAATGTACCCTGGTAGCACAGCAGCACTGTGGGTATTGTAGTCTATTTAATACCCAAGGCAATGGAGTCTTTATCTCCCTGTACATCAAGATGCATAATGCAATGTTCCAAGATAATTAACCTGGACAAGTTGAAGCAATATAACAATTGAACACCGGAGGGAGCTGAGTTCCTTCTTAATCACAAACTGTAGTCTATTAGCTACGTGCAAAAGAAGAAAAAGGACATCTTGCTACACAAGCAGGGCCGCCATCAGGGGGGTACAGGCAGTACACCTGTAAGAGGCCCGGAGGTCCCCAGGGGCCCGGATGGCAACCTCTCTCTTTTTTTTTTTTGGAAGGGGCCCAGAGGTCTTCTGAGGCCCGGAGGTCCACAGGGCCCCGGATGGCAACCCCCCTTTTTTTTTATGAAAATATTTTTTTTTTGATAATTTTTTTTTTTTTTGTAAGGGGCCCAGAGGTCCCCAGGGCCCCGGATGGCAACCCCCTTTTTTTTTGTTCTTTTTTTGTTCGTCAGCACCCAAAGCCCCCCCCCCCGACCTCAACAATTTGCGGCGGCAGCACCCCCCTCAATTCGTGGCACCCCCCGCTTCTAAATTTGCGGCTGCCCCCCCGCTACTCAATTTGCGGCGGCAGCACCCCCCCCCGGTTCTCCTCTGCTCCAGGGGGGGGGGCATGCCTGAAGCTGTGTAAGGGGCCCCAAAATTCCTGATGGCGGCCCTGTACACAAGTTTATCCACATCTAGATGTGATGTTTTTATTACTTATCATTTACTGAGTTTGAGTTTTTTATATTTGTGTAACTTTTAAATGGTTGGTTAATTTAGAATGGTGTGGAGGACAGTGTGTGTCACAGATCAGCTGCCGTGCTGATCTGTGTCTTACCTTTTACTGCTGTAGGTCGGCTGGTTCCTGTGATTCTACAAGCTTGTGTTCAGCTCTTGCTGCACTCAGTATTAATGATGAGTTTAGGCGTGTTCGCATTGAACACGTGCAGAGCCCGCCAAGGAAGTCGGAACCGCGCTGCGCTAATCACAGGCAGGGAGACATTTCCTGATCTATGCAGCCGAGCATCAGGACAATGTCTCCCTGCCTGTGATTAGCGCAGCGCAGTTCTGACGGTGCCGACTTCCTTGGCGGGCTCTGCACGTGTTCAATGCGAACACGCCTGAGCTCATCCCTACTCAGCATCTATGGGTGTTGCCGGCTTCACCTGTTGCCTTTTATATCCTTCCTTCCTGCTACTTCCTGTCCAGCCTCCCATGTGCTTCTCAATTTAAATTCCACTCAGACCAGTTTCTGGTTGCTTGAGCAACACTTGTTCCTGAGCACCCTTCGTGTAACCTGCTTAACCTAACCTCTCGTGAACTGATCTCTTGTGTACATTATGGGTCTGAAGGGGGGTCTGTATTGTAGGGGGGTCTGTAATGTAGGGGGTTCTGTAATGTAGGGGGGTCTGAAATGTAGGTGGGGTCTGTATTGTAGGGGGGTGCTGTATTGTAGGGGGGTTCTGTATTGAAGGGGTTCTGAAATGTAGGGGGGTTCTGTATTGTAGGGGGGTCTGAAATGTAGGGGGGTTCTGAAATGTAGGGGGGTTCTGTATTGTAGGGGGGTTCTGTATTTTAGGGGGGTCTGAAATGTAGGGGGGGTCTGAAATGTAGGGGGGTCTGTATTGTAGGGGGTTTGTAATGTAGGGGGGTTCTGTATTGTAGGGGGGGTCTGTATTGTAGGGGGGTCTGTATTGTAGGGGGGTTTTGTATTGTAGGAGGGTCTGTATTGTAGGGGGGGTCTGTATTGTAGGGGGGTCTGTACTGTAGGGAGGGGGTCTGTACTGTAGGTAGGTCTGTGTAACATGCAGGGGGTCCAGAACTGTTAGGGGGTGTCTGTGTAACAAACTGTGGGGGGCAGTGTAATGTAAAGGGGTCCAGAGGTGCGGTGCTATGTAATGTAAAGGGGTCCAGAGGTGCAGGGTGCTGTGTAATGTTAAAGGGTCCAGAGGTGCAGGGTGCTGTGTAATGTAAAGGGGTCCAGAGGTGCAGGGTGCTGTGTAATGAGAAGGGGTCCAGAGGTGCAGGGTGCTGTGTAATGTAAAGGGGTCCAGAGGTGCAGGGTGCCAGGGTGCTATGTAATGTAAAGGGGCCCAGAGGTGCAGGGTGCTGTGTAATGTAAAAGGGTCCAGAGGTGCAGTGCTATGTAATGTAAAGGGGTCCAGAGGTACAAGGTGCTTGAACCCCACATCCCATCATTAACCGCCGCCGCGAAGCGCTGGCTTCTCCTGGTAAGCACAAATTTTAAAACAGCTGTAAAATAATTAGGAAACATCTAAAGGGGTTATTAATAATGCAGAATGAGTTGGAATGCTTTATTACACTGGCATGATTAAGAAGCAGAATTTGTGGGACAGAGTTTACTTCCTCTTTAAAACCCCTCCTATTGCGTTACGCATTGGGGTTTTGAATGGTGGGGAAATCTCTTTCCTAATTCTGCCTAAATCCTCCAGTCCCATCATTCTGGGTCTTCCATGGTTGCAGAAACACTCCCCGCATCTTGACTGGAACTCTGGACAAGTATTGGCTTGGGGTCCTCAGTGTCAGCAACGATGTGTTTCCAAGGTACTACCACCTCCCTCCATTCCTCTGGCTGAGACCTCCTCAACTTCCAGGTTGCCTTCCCAATATCAGTCCTTCCGAGATGTTTTCTGCAAAAAGTCTGCTGAACGCCTTCCTCCCCACAGACTATGACTGCTCCATTGATCTGTTACCAGGGATCTCTCCTCCCCGAGGCTGAGTCTATCCTCTATCTATCCCAGAGACACAAGCCATGTCTGAATACATTCAGGAAAACTTGCAAAAGCGTTTCATCAGGAAATCCAAGTCACCTGCCGGAGCCGGGTTTTTCTTTGTAGGGAAAAAAGATGGTTCACTCCGTCCATGCATCGACTACAGGGGCCTTAACGCCATCACCGCGAAGAACCGATACCCTCTTCCTTTAATTTCGGAACTCTTTGACAGACGTCAAGGTTCTCATGTTTTTACTAAATTGGATCTTAGAGGGGCCTACAATTTAATAAGAATCTGGGAAGGAGACGAGTGGAAGATCGCCTTTAACACCAAGGACGGACATTATGAATATCTTTTGATGCCCTTTGGCTTATGCAATGCCCCAGCTGTCTTCCAAAATTTGGTTAATGAGATCTTCCGCGACCTTCTGTATGTCTGTGTTATTGTATATCTGGATGATATTCTTATTTTATCACCAGACTTACTCACCCATCGTCTCCATGTGAAAGCTGTGCTACAGCGTCTACGGGACAATTGTCTATATGCTAAATTGGAGAAGTGCCTATTTGAGGAAACACAAGTTCCATTTCTGGGCTACATAATCTCGTCACAGGGCCTCCTCATGGACCCAGCCAAACTTCGGGCCATCTCTGAGTGGCCCCAGCCCTCTGGTCTTAAAGCCACCAAATGCTTTTTGGGCTTCACCAATTACTATCCCCAATTCATTCGTAACTACTCCACCTTGGTGGCCCCTATTACATCTCTCACCCGCAAGGGTGTCAATGCCTGGTTCTGGTCCCCTGAAGCCATTGAGGCTTTCCACAAACTCAAGACAGCCTTCCTCTCCGCCCCAATTCTCCTACGTCCAGATATTACGAAACCCTTTTCTATGGAGGTTTTTGCCTCTTCAGTAGGAGTCGGTGCCATCCTACTCCAAACTCAGAAGGGCAAGTCTCAGCCTTGCGGATTCTTTTCCGAGAAGTTTTCAGATGCGGAAAAGAACTATACTATTGGGGACCGTGAGCTACTGGCTATTAAACTTGCTCTTCAAAAATGGCGACATCTTCTAGAGGGTTCTCCCCATTGTATTACCATCTATACTGATTATAAAAATCTGCAGTACTTACGATCCGCGAAATGCTTGAACCCACGTCAAGCTCGCTGGGCCCTCTTTTTTGCCCACTTCAACTTCAACATTACCTTTCGTCCAGGTGCCAAAAACCTTCAAGCTGATGCCTTGTCCAGGTCGTTTGATGTCAACGATTTTGAGAATCACCTAGATCCTGGTCCCATCATCCCTTTGCATTGTATTCTAGCCACTACTCAGCTCCGGTCTACGCAGCCTCCTCCAGGTAAAACTTTTGTAGTTCCCGCACTTCGTCCCAAACTCCTTGCGTGGGCACATGACTTTAAGTTCTCTGGACATCCTGGTATACTTCGTACTTGTGACCTTCTTCAGCGTCATTACTGGTGGCCCTCTCTTCGTAAGGATGTCAAAGAGTACGTTCAAGCTTGTACAGTTTGTGTACTATCCAAGTCTTCCACATCCGCCCCAGCTGGGTTGCCTCTGCCCTTTCCAGTTCCCGATATACCTTGGCGTTGTATTTCCATAGATTTTATCTCGGATCTGCCCCCCTCAACAGGTTCTACAGTCATCTGGGTAGTGGTGGATCGGTTCTCCAAAATGTGTCCCTTGATTCCTCTCCCAGGCCTACCTTCTGCTCCCAGTCTTGCCACAACTTTCATTAAGGGGATCTTTCCTCTTCATGGGATGCCTTCACATATCGTCTCTGACAGAGGAGTTCAATTTACTGCTCGGTTTTGGAGAGCCTTGGCCAGCTCCTTTGGGACTAAATTGGATTTTTCATCTGCCTTTCATACCCAGTCCAATGGGCAAACGGAACGTGTCAATCAAAATGTAGAACGTTTTCTCCGTGCCTTCATCTCAGCCCACCAAGATGACTGGGTGGACCTTTTGCCCTGGGCAGAGTTTGCCTTAAACCAACACTTCAATGCCAGTTCTGGAAAATCTCCCTTCTTCACTGTTTACAGGGCAGCATCCATCTGTTCCCTTTCCTGTTCCCATTACTCCTCTTGTACCAGCAGCAGCTGAAACCCAAAGGACCTTCAACTCAATCTGGGAAGAAGTCTCTAAGAATCTTCATCTGGCTGCTTCCAGGCATAAAACGGCAGCAGATCGTCATCACCGTCCGGCTCCTAAGTTCCTACCTGGCGATAGAGTTTGGCTCTCTACCAAGCACATCCGACTCCGGGTGCCCTCAATGAAATTTGCCCCTCGCTTCATTGGCCCCTTTCCCATTCTCCGTCAGATCAATCCACTTGCTTTCAAGGTCCGTCTGCCCTCTCATCTCAGGATCCCCAATGCCTTCCATGTCTCCCTGCTCAGGCCACTGGTCCTCAATCACTTCTCTTGCCCTTCTTCTCACCCTGGCTGATACCACGGATCAGTATGAGATATAGATATAGATATAGAATATTGTACTCCAAATACTCCAGAGGGAAGCTACTCTATCTGATTGATTGGAAGGGCTACGGTCCGGAGGAGAGGTCTTGGATTCCTGCTACAGATGTCTCAGCCCCACGCTTGGTGACCAGATTCCATTGGAAATTTCCCTCGAAGCCAGCCCCCAGACGTGTAGGGGGACCTCATAAGCAGGGGGGGGGGTATTGTCACAGATCAGCTGCGGTGCTGATCTGGGTCTTACCTTTTACTGCTGTGGGTCAGCTGGTTCCTGTGGTTCCACAAGCTTGTGTTCAGCTCTTGCTGCACTCAGCATCTATGGGTGTCGCCAGCTTCACCTGTTGCCTTTTATATCCTTCCTTCCTGCTACTTCCTGTCCAGCCTCCCATGTGCTTCTCTATTTAAATTCCACTCAGACCAGTTTCCCAGTTTCTGGTTGCTTGAGCAACCCTTGTTCCTAAGCACCCTTCGTGTAGCCTGCCTAACCTAACCTCTTGTGAACTCATCTCTTGTTTACCGACTCGGCTAGTTCTCCTGATTACGTTGTTTGCAGCCTGCCCTGACCTTGGCTCGCTATACGGCTCTCCTTTGCTTCATCCATCTATCCTGTGTCTGACAGTGTCTTCTGGTACTCTCCTTGCGAGCAGGGTGAACCTGGGGGTCGTGACCTGGGGTCAGCACGCAGCTAAGCCTAAACCCTTTTGAAGGGGGTCCCTGGAAGAACACGGGCTGCCCCTTTAGATTCCACGCCCTGGGGGATCCCATGTCACCTGCTCGCCTGTGGGCTCACATCAGTAGCACCGTGACAGTGTGTGCGGATTGGCATCTCTAGAGGTAAAATTTGTGCTATAGATTTGTCCTCTCCTCCATTTTGGAGGAGTCTCACCAATAGCAACCATCTCATTCATATATAAGCAAGCTGGAAGCGGCGTGACGTCACTTCCTGAAGACGATAAGCACAGCGAAACATACGTCGGAGTGAAGGATCCATCACTTTTGGGTTCTGTTGATACCTCACACGAGGCTTTATCATCCAGAGCGAGATGTGGAATGCACACCATTGCCACAGGATCAGCCTCATCTGCACATGCTGTTTACACACAGTGCCAGGCCAGGCACTCTAACATGTGAGTGCAATCATCATTCCTTTGTAACTGCTTTTAAACGTGCATTAAAATGCTAAACTATGAGACCTTAATTTATGTCTCCTGTGGAGTAATTTCTTATGTCCTAGTCTCATTCAGAGGGGCCATTAAAGTTGAGTGGTGTTGGCAGTAGGAATCAACTTGGTATTCCAAATGCACATTTTTACCTTCCTTAAAAAGGGGTCAAACACCTCTGCTGAGTTGCCACCTTCCCATTGAGCACTTGTGGTGGAAGAGGGAGGGCATGCGGTCTGGTATGGGACAGGAGGGGGGCGCTCGCTCGTCCCCTCTCTTTCCTGACCTGCCAGGCTGCATGCTCGGATAAGGTCTGGGGGGTCCCCTCCGAATCCATACTAGACCCAAGGGCCTGGTATGGACCTGGGGGGACCCCACGCTGTTTTATTTCATAATTTTTTTTTAGCAGGCAATTCTTTTTTTTTTTACATTCAGCTGTCAGCAGGGAAGCCCGCTTACAGCTGATGACTCATCAGCTTCCCAGCCCTCTCCTTAGAAACCAGCTATATACAGTGTAAATCGTGGTAAAAACGCAGTACTTGCGCTTTGGATGCGGGTCCATTAAAGTCTATTACATGCAAAATACTGCATTTTGCGGGAAAAAGGTCCCTGACCCTTTCCAAAAATGCAGAGGCACAACAATGCATTGATGTGAACCCTTAGGAACCCATGTTAAAAAAATTCCCTGTATTTCTGCAAAATGCAAATCAGCATCAAAAAACGCATTAGTGTGAATCGAGCCTAATGCCTCCTACACACGACCGGTTTTCCCGACGAGATTTTTTAGATTGGTCGGGAAAACCGGTCGTGTGTATTCTCCATAGCAGTTTTCCCGACGAGAAAACTGCCCGCAAAAAATTTAGAACCTGCTCTATTTTTTCCCGTCGTGTTTCCCGTCAGTCTTTTTCTCGCCGCGAAAACCGCTCGTGTGTATGCTTTTCCGAGGGGAAAATAAATGCGCATGCTCAGAATCAAGTACGAGACGGGAGCACTCGTTCTGGTAAAACTAGCGTTCGTAATGGGGATAGCACATTCGTCACGCTGTAACGGACTGAAAAGCACAAGGCTGAAAAGCACGAAACGTCTCCCACCCAACTTTTGCTAACACGAGGATCAGCAAAAGCAGCCCAAAGGGTGGCGCCATTTTAATGGAACTTCCCCTTTATAGTGCCGTCTTACGTGTTGTACGTCACCGCGCCTTGGTCGCGCTTTTTTTTGCCTGAACGTGTGTATGCAATGCAGGCTTGAGAGGAATCACGTCTGGAAAACATCGGTTTTTGGCATGTCTGGAAAACCGGTCGTGTGTACGAGGCATTAGAATACCCAGCTTTGCAGTGGCTGGTGTATTGAATCTCCACCATCTTTTGGAGCTTAACGTGCTGCTGCTGTCAGCCACTTCCAAGTCTGACACTTCCCACTAGGTGCTGTGATTTCTCCCTCGGCATTATTGTGTCCTGTAGATGATGTAGGGGCATGCTAATGTGCACACTAGAAATTGTGGGATTGCACGAAAGCTCAGACCAAGAAAATGGTGCATAAATGTCCATTTTGTTTGCAGCCTTCTGCATCTAATTAAAGAGAATGTTTGATTACATACTGTATGTATTATCTTCATAACTATGGAAAACATTACTAGACAGTGAAATCTACGAGGGGTGTTCAAGTCAAACTGGGACTTTTAATTTTACAGGTATATAAAAGGATGCTAGCCTGGCGGTACTACCCACAGTAGTAAGTGCCAAGTGTGTCCTATTACTGATAGGTGGCGTACATGTCATGCCAGTCCAGAGACAGCTAATCAAGATGACAGACAACAGTGTTGGTGTGTGCATGGAATAGTGTGTGGTGATGACGTTTCTTGCGAATGAAGGAGTAAAACCTGCAGATATCTACAGAAGACTTCAAGCACAGTATGGTGATGAGATTGCAGTAAGACATTTGAATGGTGTAAACTTTTTAAAAATGGCCGTACGTCCGTCAGTGATGATCCCAACTGTGGTGGTTCCCAGCCCACAGCAGTCATTACTGTGAACATTCAGTACATGGAACATCTGATTGTCAGGTCACCGTTGGGGTCAGGAGTGCACCGCTAAGGTAGTGAACCCTATGAGTCTAAGATCCAGCAGGTGTTCACCAGAGCCTCTAGTGGTGAGGATGGACTGGGCTGCAACTGGATCTGGATTTTTACTTTTTTTTTTCTATACATAAAAATCTAGAGAACACCAGTACAGCTTTACAAGTGGGGAGGAAGGGACTCACCCTTGTGCCCAAAGTGCAAAGTACAGCAAGGGGACTTTATACATCTAATTTGGAGGTGCCCAAAACTCCACAGATACTGGGAGGAGGTTTCCCAGAACATCACAAGAGTGGCCCAGGTACCTATACCCTTGGACCCTTTGGTGTACCTGCTTGGGGCGATTGAAGCTGAAAAGTTCCCACAAGGAAGGTACTATATGATAACAAGACTGATGTACCTGGCTAGAAAGCTAATAGCGCGATATTGGATGGCAGAGACGGTTCCCACAGGGAAGCAGTGGATTGCGTATGTCAATTCCTTGCTTTTCAGAGAACGGCTCGCCTACAGACATAGAAAGGCAGTGGATAAATTCAATCTTATATGGCAACCATGGCTGGAGGATCCTAGCCTTGTGTCATTACAACTGGTAAAGGATAGGCTCCTGATGTAGAAACCTATGGGGCGGTTGGGGGGGGAGGGGGAAATTATAAGTTAAATGCGCTAATGACAATGCACTAGATTTGGGAGAGTTTGCGAACAGGAGAAAAGACCCAGGTTTTTAAGATTCAAAGGGTTTGGCGGGGGGGGGGGGGGGAAGTAAAAGGGAAAAATTAAAATGTCACTGTTGTACTGTAAATTGATTCGTTTTTTTTTTTTTTGTATGGACAGGAATTTTAATATGCTTTTGTTTATATATCAATGTGTAAGACTAAATGCACAAATCACATGTATTGATTGAGCAAATGAAAAATAAAAGGATTTAAAAAAAAAAAAGAAATCTAGAGGAAATGTATCAAGCAATCCTTAGTCCTTACTTCAAAAGAATTCAAAACATATACATCATAATGGTACAGGAATATTTGTTCAGCTGCTCACAAGCCAATTATTGAGCTCTACGGGGTGTGTCCAAGATGGCCACCTGAGAGGATGCACATGGACTGAGCTCCGGCTAACCGTCCTAATTCAACGGCTATTTCCTTGCAGACTGAGCCTTGCAACCTGCCACAACTGACGGGAGAGGGACTGATCCTGGAATGACCAAGGGTAAGGGTACTCCGGCCACCTGTAAGTCCACTACCACAGGCAAAGCGCAGCCCCAGCCCGGACTAAGCCCTGCTCCCACTTTCTCGATCCACATGGCGTCCCAGACAGATGAATCCGACCCCGCTCTCTCCGAGCAATCTAACTTCACAGCACTCATGCAGGCGATAACGACCTGCCAGTCCACCCTAATTGGTAAGATCGAGTCAGTGCAACTTGACATCAGCCTCATTAGGCGGGACATGGACTTTTTCCGCGCCAGGCTGACTGAGGCCGAGCGGCGCGTGGGAGACTCAGAGGACACATTGCAGGACCACTCGGCCTCCCTCTGCACGCTACAGACCAGAGTGAAGCTGCTGTAAAATAGAGCGGAAGATGCGGAGAACCACAATCGAAGGAACAACCTCCGCATAGTGCGGCTACCTGAAGGGGTGGAGGGCTCAGACCCACCGGCCTTCACAGTGCACCTCCTGCGCACTCTCATGCCACGTGCGCAGTTTTCCCCATTTTTTTGTAGTGGAGAGGTCACACAGGATGCCTGCTACCCGGGGAATCCTGGGAGCTCCTCCACGTACATTCATCCTCCATTCTTGAATTTCAGAGACCGGGACCAGGTCCTCCGGGAAGCCAGGAAGATTGCTTCTCTGAATTATGAGGGAGCGTGCCTCATGATTTTCCCGGATTACTCGGTCGACACCCAAAAACTCAGACGATCCTTCGACCAGGTCAAGCTAAATCTCCGGAACAGACAGTGCGGTTCTTCACCTCACCAGAAGATGCTTCGCAATGGTTGGAAGCTCTCCCCAGAGGATGATCCTGTCCGTAAGCTACCCCATAGTGGGGCTTTCATTTTATTCCACACACCCGTTGTTATATGCTAGGTTCCCAGGTGCTATTGACGAGTCCCCGTGAGCGACTTGGCGCCATGTTGCAGGCAAAATTTCCCACACCACCTGACGAATTGTTCTGAGCCTGTAGCATACTGCGTACTCGGTCTCATAGCCACCATGAAAGACCCTAGTAAACTTGACAGTTCACAAAAGGATGGAGTGATACCCCTCCTGTTCCAGTTAGTAACCAGTTTAGTTGAAGATTGTGCCCCCGGCCGTGTCCGGGAGAAATACTGAATCTGCAGGGCCCGTTTATCCTGAAGCTAGGTCCGGCTGGACTCTATGTGCTAGGACTACGGTACTTATGGTGTTCCGTTTTACACGTACCTCCATGGCAGTTGCAAGGGGTTCATGTTTCAGGGGGAAGACACTCCAAAGTTTGGTGGGTGCTGTCGGGGGGGGGGTTTATGGTGTACATCACATCTCTTTAGCTTGGTTTTGTTGCATCCTCCACTAGTAAGCTTATGGTGCCTGTCTGTTTTCCTTGTCCCAGTCCTGATTATTATCCTGTGGCCTCTCTGTAGTGGTAACCTCCCACAAGTCATCTTTGGATAATAGCATTTCCACTTTGAACTTCCATAGCTGATAATTGTCATTATTCAGCTTGGCCACTGAGAGTTTAAGCTCTGAGTTTCCGGCCATTTTATCCCTCCTTTGTATATAAACAGTCTTACTTGTCTATAGGAGATGTCACTGGAAAGCTTCCTTACGTCGATCTCCGCATCAGCCACACTGTCTTCCGTTCGAGGCTTTGTTCTGCCTGGGCTGAATCCGGATACTGGGCCCATAACCGGTTGCAAAGTACGATTGATAGGTGCAGCGGAGTCAATTCAGATCAGACATTGTGGATTACCAGGAACTGGCTTCCTTATTGGAACATAACCACACTAGCAAAGATGTCACTTCACATTGTAAGAAGAATCTTAGACAGGAAAAAGTAACCAACAAGTACATAACTGTATACAGGAAATACAACACATCATAGAGAAATACATAGCATATCACTGAGCATTAGCGACATCTTGTGTCCTTTTTCTAAACTGCAGTCAAATAAGCTAAGCTGAAAGTTTGTTGTATCTCCAACAGGTTTTTTTTTCCTTCATTTTTTCTGTATCTCTTGGTCATGTCGGTTACAATTGTGTGATGGTGCTCTCCCTCCACTAGGTGGCAAGAGAGCCCTGCCTACCTACATATTTCTGATGGTTTTTGCATTTCTTCCAGTGAGAGTGCTATATTTTTATGTATTGATGATCCGTTACCCCTGGTTATGTTTTAGAAACCTATTTTGTCTTGGAATGTTTGCGGTTTGAACCCCAAGATTAAACGGTCGCTGGTCTTCACCTATGTTAAAAAATACTCACCGCAGATATGCATACTCCAGGAGACCCACTTGATAGGGAGCAGGACGCTGGCCCTCCGGAAGCCTTGGGTGGGCTCCTACTATCACTCCACATGCTCCGCCTTCTCTAGAGGGGTCAGCGTCCTGGTCCACAAGTCCCTCCCAGTTTACCCTCCTAGACCTCCACCTAGACCCTGAAGGAAGGTATGTGGTGCTCCATGCTACCTGTAACAGGCTCAAGCTGCTCATTGTCGGTCTCTACTTACCCCCCCTCCCCACCCAGCCACAAGTGCACTTTTGCACAAACTAACCCCACTGTTGTCACTTTACCCTGGGGCTGGGGTATTACTAGCTGGGGATTTCAACATGACCACCGATCCCACTTTAGACAGATTTAATGCAGGCATAACACATGAGTCTCCCTTGTCACGGTGGATGGAAATGTATGGGTTGCAGGATGTACGGCGGTGGAAACATCCATATGTCAAACAATATACATGCCACTCTGCCACATATGCCTCCTATTCCAGAATAGACTTAAAACTCACTGATGGCTCGCTGCTCTCCCGCACTCAGGGGGTGGAGATTCTGCCCCGGGGCATCTCAGACCACGCTCCACTACTGCTGAAGCTCAAAACGGGCTCATCTTCTGGCCCTGCCCTGTGGCGGCTATCAGGGTACTGGGTGACGGATGAGCGTGTGGCCCCCAAGGTGGCGGTGGAGCTGGAAACCTTCTGGGGACACAACCTGGGTACGGCCGACCCGCCAATGCTGTGGGATGCCTACAAGGTGTACACCCGGGGACAATATCAGGGCATCATTGCCAAGGTTAGAAAGGACTCCAGGTTGGCAGTGGAGGCTGCGGAAACGAAGGCTCTGAAGCTGAAGAATGCCTATGTACATGGTAGAGATGAGGCGACCTATGTTGCTATGCAAGCTGTGCAAAGGGAGATCTCCCCGCTGAGAACTGAGGCTAGCAGGAAACTCTTACTGAGTCAAACACAGCGAATATTTGAGCAGGGAGAAAAAACAGGCAGGTTACGTGCATGGCTGGCCAAGGAACGAACCTCAATCTCCCACATAGCTAATGTTAGGGATGAACAGGGTGGCCTGCTCTCTGACCCCCAG
This sequence comes from Rana muscosa, assembly GCA_029206835.1. NCBI lineage: Eukaryota > Metazoa > Chordata > Amphibia > Anura > Ranidae > Rana > Rana muscosa. The sequence continues at coordinate 318,861,933 of CM055117.1, read as the reverse complement.
CAAATCAATGCCAGGTTTGCAAATTATTATGTGACCCTATACACCTCCAGAGCTAACTCTACCCCTGAAGCACTGAAATCATTTTTGGACCACATAGATTTCCCGGCGCTCTCCGACTCGGACCGCGCCACACTGGACAGCCCTATAACCCTCAAAGAGGTACAGGCTGCTGTGGCCTCATTCCAAACATCCAAAACCCCGGGGGCCCGGATGGAATACCGGCAGAGTTTTATAAAACGAATGCTGAGCTAGTCACTCCGCAGTTCCACACCCTATTGCTGTCCCTGCTGGAGGAGGGGTGTCTCCCACCCACTATGTCCGAGGCGGTGATCGTTGTAATCCCTAAACCCAATAAGGACCCCGACCTCTGTTCTTCGTATTGCCCAATATCGCTACTCAATGTAGACGCCAAAATTGTTACGAAAATTTTTGCAAATAGGCTTAACTCAGTAATCCTAACCTTAGTCCACGCCGATCAAACAGGCTTTATGCCATGCAAGGGCACTGATATAAACATAAGCCGCCTATACACGCATATTTCCTTGGCAACCGCCGAGGGGTCACAGGGGGTAGTAGCCTCATTAGATGCAGATTTTTTTTTTCGACTCGGTCGAATGGGAATTCCTCTGGCGGGTCCTTGAGAGATTTAATATTGGCCCCAAATTCATCTCTTGGATAAAGTTACTTTATCAAGGGCCTAAAGCCAGGGTGCGAACCAATGGCCTCCTCTCCTCCAGTTTCTTCTTGGGTAGGGGTACGAGGCAGGGCTGCCCCCTCTCCCCGGGTCTATTCGCCCTAGCCACAGAGCCCCTAGCAATCCTCTTACGGGCCTCCACTGCTGTTGGGGGACTACGGGTGGGTCCACTGACTGACAAAGTCTCCCTTTATGCCGACGACACTCTCCTGTATCTCACTGATGCATCCGCATTCCTAGAGGAGGCCCTGAGACCTATTGACAACTACGGCTCCTTTCCAGGCGTTTGAGTTAACTGGGATAAATCCATTCTTTTCTCCCTCTCCCAGGCGGCCCCCCCTTTAATGACCCATACACCCTTAAAATGCACCACAAGATTTTGATACTTGGGAATAGAGGTTCAGAGGGATCCTATGCTGTATCTTGTAGATAATGTATACCCGTGCTCCAGAGTCTCAACAAAACCTGGAAGTCCCTGCCCCTGTGGAGAGCTTTCTAATTTCTAACAATGTTGATCGTATCCTATCCTCCTTATATTTGCAGATATTCTCTGAGGAGTCTAGCAGTGGAACAAAACTTTTTCAAAAATGGAAGACAGATTTCCCAGCCCTAGAGGATGACAATTGGGAGGAAGGGATTCAACAGTATATACCCCTAATGATCTCTGCTAAAGATAGGTATATCCAGCTTGAATTCATACACCGGGAATACTTCACCCCACGCAATCAGATAGATGCCCAAAATGCACCACAGAGCTGGGTACTTTTCTCCATGTAGTCTGGGCCTGCCCTGTCATACAAACATTCTGGGAGGGAGTGGTCCTAACAATTAACTTGGTTGGAAATCTCTCGCTGGGGCTGGACCTGATGGTCCTGCTTCTGGGTATCTGTGACAGAGTGGCATCAAATGCACACAAGCCTGAGGGCTTTCACACTGGAGCGTTGCGCTGGCAGGACGCTAAAAAAAGTCCGGCCAGCCGCATCTTTGAGGCGCTGTAGGAGCGGTGAATATACCGCTCCTATAGCGCCCCTGCTCATTGAAATCAATGGGGTAGTGCCTCAGTTTTTGCGGGCGGGGTTAAAACTGCCCCACTCTCGCCCGAAAATCACAGCAAAAACGACAGTAAAGCGCCGCTAAAAATAGTGGCACTTTACCGCCGATGCACCCAGCGCTTCAGTGTGAAAGTACCCTTAATTGGAAGCAACCAGATCCTCCTTTGGTCTCGCAGTGGAAAGCCCTGGTTGACTCCATCCTCCCCCTATACAAACTCACCTATATGAGTCACAAATGCTCCAAATAATTTCACAAAATCTGGTGTAGCTGGGTAAAGAGCTGAACAATGGGAGGGAAAGCGGGACGCACAGAGCAAGGGAAGGTAGAACTATGCAGAGACTTGGAGGGAGAAGGATTTAATCATTACCAGGGAAGAGGTGTCTAATAACTTTGCTACCTGCCCCCCTCTCTCTCCTCCCCCTTTCCCTCCCCCCCCCCCCCAAGCCCTCTCCTTGATGGATGCTGGATAATGGGTGGTTTCTTCTTTAGCCGCCCCTGCCCCCCCACCCCACCCCTCCTCTCCTAGAAATAGGAAATAATTGACTTCTTACCTGATCTCATGCAGGGTACCTACGCTAGATGGACGCATGTTGGTCCCTTATTCACACTGTTGTATATTGACTTGAACTTATATTGTTGTAACCTGAGGGAATGATTGTACACTGATTGTTGTTGGGTTATGAAATTATGTATGATGTACTATTGTATTGTACACCTTCTTTCTCCTAATGGAGACAAATAAAAACTTATTTTCTGTTAAAAAATGTTTTTATTGAGCTCTACTTTGCTTTGACTATATAGAAACCAACTATAAACATAGGTTATACCCCTGCCCTAGTCACACAAAAAAGAATTAAGTGGATGTAAACCCGATTCATGAAATTTTAGCTGGGCACATATATCTGCAGTGTTTTCTTATCTCTCTCCAAAGCCCTAAGTCTCGTGACTTTCTCCTGCTCCGTTCTTGTTATCAGCATAACAACTTCTGACAAGTTCTCTGACACATGTGATAAAACCAGCCTGAAATTTGTTTCAGGGCAGGTGATATAAATAGATTAGCAGACAGCTGGTCAATAGGGATGGGCCGAACACCCCCCGGTTCGGTTCGCATACAGAGCATGCGAACGGACCGAAAGTTTGCGCGAACATTCGAACACCGTTAAAGTCTATGGGACTCGAACGTGAGAAATCAAAAGTGCGAATTTTAAAGGCTAATATGCTAGTTATTGTCCTAAAAAGGGTTTGGGGACCCGGGTCCTGCCCCAGGGGACATGTATCAATACAAAAAAAAGTTTTAAAAACTGCCGTTTTTTCAGGAGCAGTGATTTTAATGATGCTTAAAGTGAAAAAATAAAAGTGAAATATTCCTTTAAATATTGTACCTGGGGGTTGTCTATAGTATGCCTGTAAAGTGGCGCGTGTTTCCCGTGTTTAGAACTGTCCCTGCACAAAATGACATTTCTAAAGGAATATAAGTAATTTAAAACTGCGTGCAGCTGTAATGTAATGTCGGGTCCCGGCAATATGGATGAAAATTATTGAGAAAAACGGCATGGGTACCCCCCCAGCCCATTACCAGGCTCTTTGGGTCTTGTATGTATATTAAGGGGAACCCTGCACCCAAATTAAAAAAAGAAAAGGTGTGGAGCCCCCAGGCCCTATATACTCTGAAAAGCAGTATACAGGCGGTCCAAACAAGACAGGGACTGTAGGTTTGTTCTTAAGTTCTGTTTGTAAGGATACAAGTAGAAAAAGAAATGGGTTGCGATAGGGTCAATAAAATTATGAAATAGCTGGAGGGTTAAAGTTGGGAGATCTGCTGCTCGAGCTACTGTGGATCACCCCCCCCCCCCAAATTCGGCACTTACGGGAAACTAATTCCTGGGTAAGGGCCTTATATAACCTTTCGACCCTCTTTTCCTTTCCCTCTCCCCGAACCCCCTCTCTTTTTTGTTTTTGTTTTTGTTTTTTTTTGTTTTTTTCTCTCTCGAGGTGATAAAGATGGATAAGATACGGGTAACCTCATTAAATGCAAGGGGGCTCAATATTCCTGAAAAACGCAGGATGTTAGTAAATGAATTAAAACATCTTAATATACATATTGGATTTATACAGGAGACGCACTTTAAGGAAGGAATCTTCCCCATCTTCAAAATAGGCACTTTCCGAATGTATATCAAGCTTTGAATTCTGAAGCTAAAACCAAAGGGGTGGCTATTTTAATATCAAATAGAATACCATAGTCCCTCACAGACAAATGCCTAGACCCAGGGGGAAGATACCTTTTTCTTAAAGGAGCTATAGGTAAGGAGAAGGTAACCTTAGCTACTATTTATGTACCAATTGTGCGTCAAGACAATTTTCTGACTAAGGTGATTTCGATATTGATGGAATTTAGAGAAGGAAAGCTAATATTTGGAGGAGATTTAAATATTCCACTGGACCCTAAAATAGATACCTCGGGAGGCGTATCCTCGGTATCTAATGGAGTTAGAAAATGTATCTTACGGAAGTTACATGAGTCCCAATTGGTAGACGGATGGCGTATTCTGCATCCAGGAGAGAGAGACTATACCTATTTCTCAAACCCCCATCAAATATACTCTCGAATAGATTTATTTTTAGTACCCCATCAATTACTCCATTCTGTACAGGAAATATCAATAGGAAATATCACATGGACAGACCACACACCAGTTACAATTGAATTAACCCTAAATGGGGGGACTCAATCAGCAGAATGGAGATGGAGACTAAATGAAAGCCTATTACAGTCCCCTCAAATTTGGGAAAATTTGATTGAAGAGATTTAGTGGTACTTCCGGTTGAATATTAATGAAGAAAGTGACCCGGAAATAGTATGGGAAGCCCATAAATCGGTTATTCAAGGAATTTTAATAAAACACGTGTAGCAATACCCCCAGGTAAGAGGGCTGCTGGTATTATTTTCGGGCCTGCAACACTCTGCCGTCAACCCCCAGTAACTGGCTCTACCCTCCCCTGGCACAGCTAGTGAGACTAAAGGATTGTGAGACCCGTAGGCTATGGGTATCACAATACTGCGGATAACATGTACAGTGATCACACAACACAGAATGTCTGCTTAATCATTAATGCGTTTACTGAGTAAAATAAACGATTAGATTAAGCAGTGGTACATCTATTAATGCAGAGCCCTGCAATAAGATTTGGTCAGCATATAAAACAGGTATACAATCCCCTCAATCCTATGCGCATCAATTAATAAACCCGCTTGCAAGCTTCCCCCTCGTGGGCAAGATGGCGCCCAGAAATGCCTCTACTCTATTCAATCAGGCCTGACTACTTAGTTCACAATGTTTCTGTAGAGAAGGATCTTCGCTAGCAATGGTGGTGCACTTTGTAGGTTATTTGTAATCCACAGGGTGTGAACAATTAGCTGCTGAATATGCGGCCAAGGATTCAACTGAGGCTGCACGGCACACTGTCCCTCTGATGAGCAGCTCAAACTTGATAACAATGGACCCTAAGCAAAAGACACTGGGCCTAAAGAGTAACTTAAGAAATCTTCGAGCAAGTGCTCTCTCACCCAACCGAACCAGTCCGTGCGGCCGACTTCCACCTCTGTGTGTCCCACACACAGTCTCACGATGCCCGGGGTCTCCGATTCTTCCGACGAGTCTTGGAAGGTAGAAACTTGAGACGTCTCAGGGATTTTTCCGTGAGGGGTAGAAGGCTCTTTGGATCCACAGGGCCCGGCTCTCGGGCCTAGTCCGGAACAGCAGACACAGCACAGCGTTCCACTCGCTAGGTGGGCGATGTCCAAAGAGACCCCCGTCCTGCTCCGCCCCTCCTTATATAGTCCAACCCCAGCAGACCTTGCGCCGGGCCCAAAGGAACTGTGGGTGTCCCATTGCATACTGGGTAAGGTAGTCTCTGAGGCTAGTTAAAGCAACACCCCGCTACACACTCCCCCCACTTAGAATCTTTGGTCCCCAAAGATATCACCAGCATTATTATATGTGCAAGCAACACAATTCACGGCTACAAAGGAGCCGGGCAGAGGAATCTCCCACCAAACTTGGTGGGGAAGATTGTCCTGCTCACAGGTCACATTAACAGAGGTGGCCTGCCTAACTGTGCCAGGGAGTGAGCTGGGGTTGCCCTCCACCAAATTTGCAGTAGAGGGGACAGGCTTGTTTACTGTCCTTCTTGCTGTGACAATAGTCTCTTCCGAGCACTTCCCCATCTGAGAGTAAGTTAGTCTTCTAGGGGGGTGGATAGTTCTTCTTTCCCTTTGTTCCCTGGGAGCCGGAGTTGCAACTGTAGGGGGTGCCCCCAATCTTCCTTCTGCCAAGTCAGGTGTATCGGATTTACACAGCTCAGGAGCGTCTGGTTCGGGTGCAGAAAGGAATAAAGAGTCCCTGGGATCTTCCTCTGGAAATGACTCTTGAGCATCCTCCCATTCCTCAGCAAGAGTATCAAGTGGTACAAACTCAGCGGTTTCCGCATTTAAAGTGTCTCTAACGGCAGCCTCAGGGGATGGAGAGGCCATGGTCATGGATTCAGGTATTGGTGGTGTCCAAAGACATTCAAGTCCCAACTCCTCCTTCTCACTCTGGTCTTGGGCATCCATCTCTGCTGAACTGGCTGCTTGGGATCTAGTAACAGGCCTAGGGGTATTTGAGACTGAAGGATGCTTGGGAGGATCCGAGGCGGGAGGCAAACGAACAGCTTCAGAAAGGGGCAGTAGGTGATTCCTATGCCATGTCTTCAATGGCCCCACACTTCCTTCTGGTTTGAGTTGGTAAATGGGTAGACCGGGCAGTTGTTTGCAGATCACATAGGGTTGGGACCTCCACCGGTCGGCCAGCTTGTGCTTCCCTGGTATGCCTAGGTTCCGCAACAGCACCCGGTCTCCTGGCTGCAAGTCATGAATCCGAACCCTTAGGTCATAGTTCCGCTTGTTCCTGGCTCCTCTTTGATCAGAAGTGGCTTGGGCCTTTTCATATGCCATCCTCAGACTTAGTCGTAACCGATCCAAATATCCCTTATGAGAGGCTGCTGAAGTATGGTCTATCGAGGTAGCGAAAGCCAGATCTACTGGTAGCCTTGCTTCCCTGCCAAACATCAATTTGTATGGAGAGTATCATGTAACGTCACTGATTGTACTATTATATGCATGTACAATGGCGGCCACATGCTTTCCCCAATGTTGCTTCTTCTCACTGCTCAGAGTTCCCAGCATGTTTAGCAATGTCCGATTGAATCTCCCCGGTTGGGCATCCCCTTGTGGGTGGTAGGGGGTAGTTCGGGTCTTTTTAATACCCAGGGAATCCAACAGTTTCCTGATCAGCCGACTCTCAAAATCCCTCCCTTGGTCCAAGTGAAGGCGTTGAGGTAGGCCATAAGAACTTCTCTACAAGTACCTTGGCAACTGTAGAGGCCTTCTGGTCTTTGGTTGGAAACGCCTGGGTGTAACGAGTGAAATGATCGGTTATCACCAGAACATTCCCATTTCCATTTAAATCAGGTTCTATACAAAGAAAATCAATGCATACCAGATCCAAGGGCCCTTGGCTTTGTAGATGGCCCATTGGGGCGGCCTGGTGAGGCAGGGTCTTCCTTTGTATGCAACTTGCACATGAATGGCAATATTCCTCCACTTCAGCCCGCATGCAGGGCCAGTAAAACCGGTCCCTTACTAGCTGGAAGGTTCTTTCTGATCCTAAGTGACCATGATCGTCGTGTAAAGCGGTCAGGACAGTCTTCCGATACTTCTCGGGCAGAAACAGTTGCCAATTATCCTCCAGATCATCAGAGGGGCCCCTTTGGTAGACCACCCCTTGATGCATCTGTAACCGATCCCATTCTTTCCTCAATAGGCGAGCCCCTTTTGACGTGTCCTTCAGAAGTGAATCTGGGGTTTGGTTCTCTAATGCTTCCAAGGCTAGTTTTCCCAACGGGTCTTCCAGTTGATCTCGTCGCAGATCTCTCTTCGAGAGCCTTTGTGGGTTCTCTTCTCCAATCTGTATCACATCACAATAATACTTGGGTACCCCCACTACTGAGACCCCAATTTCTTCGGCCCTTGACCCTCCATTGGCTTGAAGTTCCACCCCTTGACACAAGGCTCGCACTCCCTCTGGGGTCCATCGGGTCCAATCCTTAGCAGGGTCAGCGGGGGCATGGGCCCTTCTTGACAAGGCATCTGCATCTCTGTTCCCAGCCCCAGGTCTGTACTTCAAACTAAAGGTGAACCCCGAAAGGGCTGCTACCCAGCGGTGGCCGGTGGCATATAGCTTGGCGGTGGTCAGAAGGTAAGTGAGCGGGTTTTTGTCTGTTTTGACCACAAATTCGGCACCATACAGGTAGTCCTTCAATTTGTCTACCACTGCCCACTTCAAGGCCAAAAATTCCAACTTGTGGGTAGGGTAGTTCTTTTCGGCTGGGGTCAAGCTTCTGCTCACATAAGCAATGGATCTCAGCTGGCCATCGTACTCCTGGTACAGTAGTAGTCATCCTCCTCTCCTTCTGTCTTCGAAAGTTCATTTAAGGGCTTGGCGATCTTGGCAAATCCCTCCACAACCCTTCTGTAATAGGAGCAGAACCCCAAGAACGATCATAGCTCAGTCACTGTAGTGGGCCGGGGCCAGGAGGTAACAGCCTCCAATTTTCAAGGGTCTGTGGACACTCCTTCTTCGGACACAATGTGCCCCAGATAGTTGACTGAAGATTGGTAAAACTGAAATTTTCTAGCGAGAGTTTGAGTCCTATATCGCTGAGCCTCCTCAAAACCTTCTCCAACCTCTCTTCATGCTCCTCTAGAGTCCTTCCAAACACAATAATATCATCTAGATATACAAGTACTTCCATGAGATTCATATCTCCCACTGTCTTCTCCATGAGTCGCTGGAAGGTGGCTGGGGCTCCCGACAAGCCTTAGGGCATGCGATTGAACTCAAAAAACCCCACAGGGGTGATGAAGGCAGTCTTCTCCTTATCTTCGGGATGCATGGGAATTTGGTAATACCCGCTCTTCAAGTCCATTACACTGAACCACTTTGCTCCAGACAGACTCTGTAGGGCATCCTCTATTCGGGGGGTAGTGTATTGGTCAGGTATGGTTCTTCAGTTAAGAGTCCGATAGTCAATGCATAGCCTCAATGATCCATTCTTCTTCCTCACCATCACTATGGGGGATGCATATGGGCTTCTAGACTCCCGGATGACACCGGTTCTTTTGAGCTCTGTCAGTTGCTCTCGCAAATCCTCTAGATCAGCCAAGGGGACCCGCTGAACCCTTTCTCGGAATGGCTTGTCCTCCTGTAGGCGGATTCGGTGAGTGGCACTCTTCGCACACCCCACATCGAATTCATCTTTAGAGAAGATTTTCTGCCATCTAGTCAACTGGGCCCGGGCTCTCTTTCTCCATGCCAGTGGCAAGGCGGTTTCCTCCAAGCCGAGTTTCTCCACAGTAGCTCTCCCTCCTTCCTCATTCTCCAAGTCGGATATGGCTACCGGAGTGGCAGGATTCGCCTGACCTAGCAACATTCGGGCTGGGATCTTCACAGGGGTGTCATTAGTATTTCTGAGGCTTACAGACATCCATCCATTTGACCTCTTCAAGGCTCTTAGTGGGACCACCTCAGGGATGACTTCCAGCCCTGGGTGGGCGTCCAAGGGATCTGGTTCCAGGACTAGGAAAGGGCCCGGTTGTTCCCAAGTGAGTTTCACCGTAGCCTTCAGACTGGTAACCTCACCGAGCTGTAATACCTTCTGCTTGTTATCCAACTTCCAGACCTTCCCCACTCCTTCTTCAGGAGCTCTCTGCTCCAGTACCAGATGCTGGTAGGCTTGCCGCAACATAGGATGGACTCTGGTCGCTGGGGCAGTAATCTCCTGACCAAGTCAGTGTTTGTCCCTATTATGAGAGAACTCTTGTTGGCTCCTGGAGGGCGAGGGCAGACCACCGCCAGGGTATCAAAAACTTCTGTGTCTCCGGCTACTGATGGGTCGAAAGCCAACCTAATTGGGAGGTATCCGTCGTATGGGAAACTTTGGGTTCCAATCCCCCATATTTGCAGGTCTTCCAGTTTCTGTAAGGGCAAATGCTTCAAATGTTTCTGATAGAAGGTCACTTGAGCCCCTGTGTCGAGAATGGCCTTTGTATAGATCCCTTCCACTTGAATGGGGACCACGGGGGAGGGTCCCACTAGTTTGACTGGGAATTCCTTCAGGGCTTTCTCCTTCCTGGATTCCGTTGGTTTGGCCTTCTGTAGTTTCTTTCTTTTTACTCTTTTCCTGGATCTAAGTCCTTGTTGGGCCTGGTATGCATTGATTTCTTGCCAAGTTTTAGATTTTGACTTAAAGTGAGGAGTATTGAGCTCATGAGTCGTGACATTGTTCCCCTCTTTCCTTGGCTTCTCTGATTTCCTGATTCCGTTGGCTTGCGGTATAAACCTTGCTTCTGCCTCGGGCTGGAACACTCTTGGCTGTAATGTCCCACCCCTCCACAGCTGAAGCAAACCTCATCTCTTCTGGCTTGTGAGGAAACCGGCGTTGGGGCACTCTGATACACATCCTTCTTTGGATCTTCTATTTGTACGGCCCCTAGATTCTTGGTCATCAAAGAGGTCAGCATTTCTAGGACTTGGGTCATCTGCGACTTCAAAACCGCCACTTCAGAGTCCCGTTCCTTGGCTATGACAGATCTAACCTCAGCCATGGGAGGAAAATTTGGCTTCTCTGGTGTCTGCTGGTCTTTGAGCAATGCCTCTTCATCCCTTACTATTCGCACGAGATCTGGGTAGTTCAAAGACATGACTCCCCCAGTTGTCTTCAGGTGGAGCCAGACTGGATCAGAGCGCAACGCTCCCTTCACGACCTGCCGCATCCTGGCCGCATCTATAGCTTGAGGCACCATTCCTTTCTTCAACACTATTTGGCAAAGCATTTTGTTCAGCCTTCTCACATATTCTGAAAACTGCTTCCCTGGCTGTTGAAGACTGTGTTCAAACTAGTACATTAAGTCAGTAACTTTCTCCAGTTGGCCAAACTCTTCCTGTAACATGGTTAAGTAGTCATAAGCAGTGCAAGAAGTGTTGCTGAATCTGAGATTTTTCACCGCCTCTGCAGCAGCCCCCTTTAAACTTTCATTAATGTGCTGTTTCTTCTGGGTTTCTGTCACTTCCCATCCTTCTACAGCCTGCATTGCTTGCTCTATCCATGTATCAAAATCTTCCTCCCCTAGTGGCACGGGCTGTTTACCTGAGAATATTCTTAGTTTTCAGTAACCAGTCTCCACACACACCATGTTGCTCTTCTGGCATTTAGCAACCAGGTCCCCTAAAGCATTAAGGAGTTCAGGGCCTATAACGTTCAGCGCCGCCGCCGCAACTGCTGCTGCCACTTTTACTGCTAGTTCGGGTGGTTCTTTCTTCATGGGCTTTGCATGCGATAGACCATATATCTTTTGGTCTATGGCCTGCACAGTCTGACCTCTAAAACCCTCTTGCATCCCATCACGCCATTCCACCAATGCGTAAGTAAAGGAGGCCTCCTCATCCGGCTTTAGATCCATGATCCACGCCTTCTGACTCGGGGACAGCAGCACCATGAGCCGCTCCACCTCATTCTCCTGCCAGTCTTTCCCGGGAAGTTCAATGACTACCGCCATGTCCGGACAAGCTCCGGCTGTTACGCACCACTGTGTCACTACCGATGGATCCATTCCGATACTTCTGGCAGGCTTGACTGCAGCGTACAGCGTACAGCATACAGGATCCCGGACTCTGAGCCCCCACGTGTAGCAATACCCCCAGTTAAGAGGGCTGCTGGTATTATTTTCGGGCCTGCAACACTCTGTCATCAACCCCCAGTAACTGGCTCTGCTCTCCCCTGGCACAGCTAGTGAGACTAAAGGATTGTGAGACCCGTAGGCTACGGGTATCACAATACTGCGGATAACATGTACAGTGATCACACAACACAGAATGTCTGCTTAATCATTAACGCGTTTACTGAGTAAAATAAACGATTAGATTAAGCAGTGGTACATCTATTAATGCAGAGCCCTGCAATAAGATTTGGTCAGCATATAAAACAGGTATACAATACCCTCAATCCTATGCGCATCAATTAATAAACCCCGCTTGCAAGCTTCCCCCTCGTGGGCAAGATGGCACCCAGAAATGTCTCTACTCTATTCAGTCAGGCCTGACTACTTAGTTCACAATGTTTCTGTAGAGAAGGATCTTCGCTAGCAATGGTGGTGCACTTTGTAGGTTATTTGTAATCCACAGGGTGTAAACAATTAGCTGCTGAATATGCGGCCAAGGATTCAACTGAGGCTGCATGGCACACTGTCCCTCTGATGAGCAGCTCAAACTTGATAACGATGGACCCTAAGCAAAAGACACTGGGCCTAAAGAGTAACTTAAGAAATCTTTGAGCAAGTGCTCTCTCACCCAACCGAACCAGTCTGTGCGGCCGACTTTCACCTCTGTCTGTCCCACACACAGTCTCACGATGCCCGGGGTCTCCGATTCTTCCGACGAGTCTTGGAAGGTAGATACTTGAGACGTCTCAGGGATTCTTCCGTGAGGGGTAGAAGGCTCTTTGGATCCACAGGGCCTGGCTCTCGGCCTAGTCCGGAACAGCAGACACAGCACAGCGTTCCACTCGCTAGGAGGGCGATGTCCAAAGAGACCCCCGTCCTGCTCCGCCCCTCCTTATATAGTCCAACCCCAGCAGACCTTACGCCGGGCCCAAAGGAACTGTGGGTGTCCCATTGCATACTGGGTAAGGTAGTCTCTGAGGCTAGTTAAAGCAACACCCCGCTACACACGGTTCCAGAGTAAAAAAGGCTAGAGAAGAACAAATAAAAGAACTATTGGAAAAAATACAGGGATTAGAGACACAACATAAGAAAGGAACAGAAATCGGAAAAGGAATTGAACTAGGACATCTAAGAAGACCTCCTTCGGTATATGGCATAGGCAGTTTTGCAGTATGAAAGGAGGATGATTTATAATTCGGGAGATAAATGTGGTAAACTTTTAGCAAAAAAATTAAAAAAACAACAGACACGGTCATATATACCTTTTATTAAAATAAAAGCAGATCAAAAAAATTCACATATGAAAGAAATAGTGCAAGAATTTAGAGAATACTATTCTTCTTTATATAATTTGCCGGAGACACTGGATTCCCATTTGTCTCTGGAAGAATACTTATCCTCCTCTGGACTGTGTAGACTAACCTCACCAGTTGGAAAGAAAATAGAAAGGCCAATTACTATTGAGGAAGTGCAAAAAGTAATGGAAACAATAAAACAGGTGTGACAGCAGGAAGGTAAAGTCACCTGGTTGCATCCAGGGGGGTAGATATATTTCGCCCAGATTCAGGCTTTACGCCGACTTATACAACTAGGTGGAGAGTTGTATCAGCCCAGCTGAGGCTAGTGGGCTCATGGATGACTCATACCTCTAGGGAGAGTGTGGGGCGTCGTGCAGACAGGGAGTTGATGAGACCAGCTGAAGCTTGTCAGCTCATTTAGGCCTCTATAAGAACTCCCAGATTCATTAGGTGTTTGCTCATGCCTGGAACCAGACCTGTGTGGACTGTCTAGGGAGAGTGAACCCCTGTGCGGTGAGACAAAGCCTGTGTGGCTATTTGCTTGGACATTTAAAACCAGGGACTTAGGGACTAGGACAGCACTAGGCTGATCCCAGTTGTTAGTTAGGAAACCTGTATGTTTAGTCAGAGGTCAAGTTGACCAGGATTTATTTTGTTTATGTTTCTTTTGCTTTGCTGTGTTTTGTCACTGTAAATAGAAAATAAACCGCACCTTTTTGATTTTGAAAACCACAACCTCCGTTTGCTGGGCCCGTTTTGTGTGGGGAGCCCATCCCGGGGGGTCACACACACCCGCTGCCGAGCTAACCCCCTCACAGTTGGTGGAGAACCAGTGGCAGTTTTTTTTAAGCCAGCATGGAGGAGATACTGAAACAGCTGGCTCTAGCAAATGCCAATCAACAGCAGACAAATGCAGGTTTGCAAAAGAGCCTTGCAGCCCAGCAGCAAGCTCACCAACAGAGTCTGGAAGCTCAGCAACAAGCCCAGCAGCAATCTGAGGCCCGCTTCATAGACCTGTTACAGAAGCAAGAGCAGAGACTACAACAAATGGAAGCAGTAATGCAGCAACGTCCGCAGACCAGTGAGGAAAGCCGTCCCACTAATACCGCGTCCTTTGGGGTGAGTCGTTTATTGACAAAAATGACTGGAGAGGATGATCCAGAGGTATTTTTGACCACATTTGAAAGGACCGCTGAAAGAGAAAAGTGGCCTGAGGAGCAGTGGGCTGGACTGGTGGCTCCTCTGTTAACTGGTGAATCGCAGAAAGCTTACTATGACCTAGAGCCTAACCAAGCAAAAGACTATGTGATGCTAAAAGCTGAAATTTTGGCAAGGCTGGGTGTCACCCAGGCTGTCCGGGCTCAGCGTGTGCATAACTGGACTTTCCAGCTTGGAAAACCCCCCAGGTCTCAAATGTATGATCTCATTCACCTGAGCAGAAAGTGGCTACAGCCAGAGACTTTGTCCGCACCAAAGATTGTGGAACGTGTTGTAATGGATCGGTTTTTGAGAGCTCTTCCTACTGCCATCCAAAAGTGGGTAAGCCATGGAGACCCAGAGACGGCCGATGGTCTTGTGGATCGTGTGGAGAAATACTTGGCTACAGAGAACCTGACGGCCTCTTCCAGAGACACTCGGACTTTCCACCCTAAGACCAGACCATCCCCAGGGGCGGATAAGAGGATTCCAAGGGGTGAGGGTGGAGAGAGTGAGAGGGTGGGAGCTCTACCCCAAGTTTGGCGAGAACAGCCTGGGAAATCAGCGGCTCAAGAGGCGGCAAGAAGGATCGTTTGCTACCGCTGCCGGCAAGCGGGACATATTGCAGCCAATTGCCCGGTTGTGGAGGAACCCATGCAGTGTGACTTTCTGACGGGCAGACGTCAGTCGCTGTGTGCGACAGTCGCATGCACTGCCATTCGAGGAACTGAGAAACATTTATGCAAAATGTGTGTTAATGGTAGAAATGTTGTGGTATTGCTGGATTCAGGTAGCCTTGTGACCCTGATAAAGGCTGAGTTAGTTAAAACAGAGGTCTTTGGGAATAGCAAGGTAGCTGTTATTTGTGTGCATGGGGACACCCGAGAGTATCCAGTGACTACAGTGTGTTTCGAGACCCCCAAAGGTACCCTCTCTCATCCAGTGGGCTTAGTATCTCAGTTACCGCATGACGCCATTGTGGGAAGGGATTTTCCGAAGTTCTGGGAACTGTGGGATGATCCTGAGCCCCCCCACTGGTGCCCCTATGTACCAGGAATGTGATAGCCAGAACTCCCCTGAGAGTGGTGAGGACTCTCCGGAATTTCCCTTATCAGTATTGGCAGGGGAGACTCAAGAAACTGGAGAGGAGCCCACCTCCTCAGACGAAAACCTACCGTCTGTGGAGTTTTCTGATCTTGAGGTTCACAGGGAAAACTTTGCCACAGAACAGTTGAAAGACCCCGCCCTAATAAAGGCACGGGAAAACGTAGTGAAAATAGATGGCGAGTTAGTGAACCCAGATAATACCTGCACTTACCCATACTTCAGCGTAGAGAAGGACCTACTGTATCGGGTGGCAAAAAGGGCAGAAGAAACCGTTGAGCAGCTGGTGGTGCCCAAACCTTACAGGAAGTTGGTGTTGGAGTTGGCCCATGGGCACATTCTTGGAGGTCATCTGGGGACAGAGAAAACCCGAGAGAGGGTATTACAGAGATTCTATTGGCCGGGGGTGATGAAGGACATAGAAAATTATTGTTCCTCCTGCCCTGTGTGTCAGAGGTCGGCCCCGATGCCACATTTCCGTAGCCCGCTGGTCCCTCTACCCATCATTGAGGTCCCGTTTGAGAGGATCGCCATGGATTTGGTAGGGCCTATAATCAAGTCCGCTAGGGGGCACCAGTACATATTAGTTATAATGGACTATGCCACCCGTTATCCAGAAGCGATCCCTCTCCGAAATACCTCGGCCAAAACCATAGCCAAAGAGCTATCTCTTGTGTTTAGCCGGGTGGGTATTTGTAAAGAACTGCTTACGGACCAAGGTACACCCTTTATGTCCCGGGTTATGAAGGAGCTGTGTAAATTGTTCAAAGTGACGCAATTACGTACATCTGTGTATCACCCCCAAACCGATGGGCTGGTTGAAAGATTCAACAAAACCCTAAAACAAATGTTGAAGAAAGTGGTGGATAGAGATGGAAAGGATTGGGACTGTCTACTTCCTTATCTGATGTTTGCTATTAGGGAGGTGCCCCAATCCTCTACGGGATTCTCCCCCTTTGAGTTACTGTATGGGAGACACCCAAGAGGGCTGTTGGATATTGCCAAGGAAACTTGGGAAAGTGAGAGTTCTCCCCACAGGAGTGTGATTGAGCATGTCGCCCTGATGCAAGACCGAATTGCACAGGTAATGCCCATCGTGAAGGAACATTTGGCCCAAGCGCAGTTAGCACAGCAGAGAGTGTACAACCGTGGAGCCAAGACCCGTACCTTTTCCCCGGGGGATAGGATACTGGTACTTGTCCCTACGGTTGAAAGTAAATTCCTTGCCAAATGGCAAGGCCCCTATGAGATAATGGAAAAAGTGAGCGAAGTGAATTACAAGGTCAGACAACCAGGAAGGCGAAAGCCCGAACAGATCTATCACGTTAATCTGTTGAAAGCCTGGAGGGATAGAGAGTCCCTAGTCGCAGACACTTGGTCACCAGCTCAAACTGGTTGCGTGATTCCTGAGGTTGGAATAGCAGCCACCTTGTCACAACCCCAACAACAGGAGGTTAAGGAGTTTGTGCTTCGCAACAAGGAGGTATTCTCTGAGCTGCCGGGACAAACATCTGGGGTAGAGCATGACATCATTACCCCGCCCGGTGAAAGGGTGAAGTTAAAACCCTATCGGATCCCAGAGGCCCGACGGGAGGCAATACGGGAGGAAGTACAGAAAATGCTGAACTTAGGGGTGATAGAGGAGTCCCAAAGTGATTGGTCTAGTCCCATTGTGTTGGTGCCTAAACCGGATGGGAGTTGGCGATTTTGTAACGATTTTCGTCAGTTGAACAAAGTTACAAAATTTGACACCTACCCCATGCCACGTATAGATGAGTTGATCGACCGGCTGGGAACAGCCCGATACATGACGACTCTTGACCTCACAAAAGGGTATTGGCAAATCCCCCTGGCCAAGTCGGCCAAAGAGAAAACCGCATTTGTAACCCCAGACGGGGCGTTCCAATATAAAAGAATGCCGTTCGGGTTACAGAATGCGCCGGCCACATTCCAGCGGAAAATGGACCAGATGCTGAGGCCCCATCGGAAGTATGCTGCGGCTTACCTGGATGACGTAATTGTCCATAGCACAGATTGGGCCTCACATCTGCCAAAAGTGCAAGCAGTCCTGGACTCTGTTCGGGAAGCGGGGTTTACGGCTAACCCCAAGAAGTGTACCATTGGGCAGGAGGAGGCCAAATATCTTGGGTACACCATTGGGAGGGGAGTAATAAAACCCCAACTCAACAAAGTCGAGGCCATCCAGAGTTGGCCACGTCCCAACAGCAAGAAGCAGGTACGAGCCTTTCTGGGAATCGCTGGGTATTATCGGCGATTCATTCCCCACTTTGCTTCTAAGGCTGTGCCCCTAACCAACCTGACGAAGGGGAAAGGGTCGGTCATGATTAAATGGACCCCCGAGGCTGAGGCAGCATTCCAATTCTTGAAACAAGCCTTATGTAGCCAGCCAGTGTTGTACTCACCCGACTTCTCTAAAGACTTTGTCGTACAAAGTGATGCGTCAGATGTGGGGTTAGGAGCAGTATTGTCCCAGGTCTGGAACGGGGAAGAGCACCCAGTCATTTACCTCAGCAGGAAGTTGAAGTCCCATGAGGTAAATTACGCCACCGTTGAAAAGGAGTGTTTAGCGGTGAAGTGGGCTCTAGATTCCCTTCGGTACTACCTGCTAGGTAGGCACTTTGACATGGTTACGGATCACGCTCCGTTAAAATGGATGGCTCAAAACAAGGAAACAAATAGAAGAGTGAATAGGTGGTTCCTGGCCCTCCAGGAATTCAACTTCACAGTAAAGCATCGCCCTGGCGTTCAAATGGGGAATGTGGATGCTTTGTCTCGAGTACATGAATGCCTGATTGCTGGTGTTCCAACCCCGAGGTTAAAACAAGAGGGGGGGGGGTATGTGACAGCAGGAAGGTAAAGTCACCTGGTTGCATCCAGGGGGGTAGATATATTTCGCCCAGATTCAGGCTTTACGCCGACTTATACAACTAGGTGGAGAGTTGTATAAGCCCAGCTGAGGCTAGTGGGCTCATGGATGACTCATACCTCTAGGGAGAGTGTGGGGCGTCGTGCAGACAGGGAGTTGATGAGACCAGCTGAAGCTTGTCAGCTCATTTAGGCCTCTATAAGAACTCCCAGATTCATTAGGTGTTTGCTCATGCCTGGAACCAGACCTGTGTGGACTGTCTAGGGAGAGTGAACCCCTGTGCGGTGAGACAAAGCCTGTGTGGCTATTTGCTTGGACATTTAAAACCAGGGACTTAGGGACTAGGACAGCACTAGGCTGATCCCAGTTGTTAGTTAGGAAACCTGTATGTTTAGTCAGAGGTCAAGTTGACCAGGATTTATTTTGTTTATGTTTCTTTTGCTTTGCTGTGTTTTGTCACTGTAAATAGAAAATAAACCGCACCTTTTTGATTTTGAAAACCACAACCTCCGTTTGCTGGGCCTGTTTTGTGTGGGGAGCCCATCCCGGGGGGTCACACACACCCGATGCCAAGCTAACCCCCTCACACAGGGTAAGGTGCCAGGCCCCGATGGTTTCAGTATACAATACTATAAATGTTTTATTACGCAACTGGGACCATATATGACTAAGGTATTCAGTGCAGTAGGACAGACAGCCACCGGAAGCAGTAACAGCTCATATTATGGTTATTCCAAAAGAGGGGAAGGACCCTGCGATCTGTAGCAGTTATAGACCAATATCCTTACTAAACGTAGATTTAAAATTTTTGACAAAGGTCTTAGCAGCTCGTATACAGCCTCAGCTCACGAATTTAGTTCACTTGGATCAAGTCAAGTTTATCCCGACTAGAGAGGCAAGAGATAGCACAATTAAAGTGCTAAATTTGATCCACCAAGTAAATCAAAAGAAGATACCAAGTTTTTTTTTGAATACGGATGCAGAAAAAGCATTCGACAGAGTAAATTGGAACTTTATGCTTGCAGTATTAAAATATATGGGCATAGGTCATCGGATGATACAATGGATAGCGGGAATATATGCGGGACCGCAAGTTGTAGTAAAAGTAAATGGGGTATATTCTAGGCCCTTTACGATGACAAATGGGACCCGGCAGGGATGCCTCCTATCGCCTCTTTTGTTTGCCCTGACATTAGAACCATTCCTGAATAAGATTAGACAGAACCCGGACATTGTGGGTATTGAAAAAAGGGAACTAAATCTAAAACTAAGGTTGGGACTTTAAATGAGGAAATAACTATATATACCTCCATCCCCAATGTTTTGGAACAAGAAGGCTAAATTGGTGGGACTTTACATGAGGCACACAACTGAGTAAATGGACCAATCAATGTACACATTATATTTATTGCAAAAGGGGCATACATACAGAAATGAGGAACCAAGTAAAAAGGTAAATAATTATGTTGCCAATCATCAAAGAGTAAAATCTAGACAGTACATAAAGGTAGAAGGTTATCTCAACATATTGTACATAAAAAATAGGGTAAAACACTATATTGATGGGTATCAATAAGTGGATCTAAACGGTTCATAATAATAGCAACAAATTTCAACATGGTACACATAATAATTGCCTGGAGTATGTAAACCAAAATTGCACTTGTAACATGTAGACATGATAAAAATGGTGGATTAGCACATTAAAATAGAAAACCTTCAATATAGTACAGATATAAACCATGGACATAGTAGCATAGCATCATAGGAAAGCTCTACGCGTTTCGTGGTTATTAAATACCACTCATCAGGAGCAGATGCGGAATGTGGGGGTATCTATGATAAAGTAAAACATAGATATAAAGTCACCCAACTAGTATGGTAATACAAGCAGGGAAATGTAAAACAAAATAGAGAGATGGGACATGAGAGGTCCCAAACGGTCTCACCTATCTGTAGTATAAAGTACGATTATAGATATTATAGATATGGACGGCAACTGGAGGCGTCAAACCGGGAGCTGAAGTGATATCATTGTGGGTATTGAAGTTGGGGGAGTGGAACGTAAAGTATCAGCATATGCCTATGATATGCTATTTTCATTAGCAAGACCACAAGTATCACTCCCTAACTTAATGAAAGAAGTTGAAATATACGGGAGAATGTCGAACTTAAAAATAAATTATGGTAAGTCAGAGGCGATGGGGGTGTCACTTCCGGATCCCATAAAAAGAGGCCTAGAAAATAGTTTTAAGTTTAGGTGGACCACTAAAGCACTGAATTACCTAGGAACTAGAATGCCCCCAAATTTAACAGACTCTTTTGAACTAAATTTTATACCATTACTAAGGACAGTTAGAGCCGGTTTACACTGGAGCGGCACGACTTTGGGGGCGACTTGGTAAGGCGATCTCAAGACGACTTGAGAGGCGATTTGCAAAATGACTTCTGTATTGAAGTCAATGCAAGTCGCCCCGAGTCGCCCCCAAAGTAGTACAGGAACCTTTTTCTAAGTCGGAGCGACTTGAGTTGCTCTTATTAGAACGGTTCCATTAAACAGAGCGGGACGCGACTTGTCAGGCGGCTGAGTCGCCTGACGAGTCGCCCCTGTGTGAACCGGGTCTTAGGATATTGTTAGAAGGTTGGAATAGAGTGATACATTCATGGTTTGGGAGATGTAATATTTTGAAAATGAATGTAGTGGCAAAATTCCTTTACCTTTTCCAAGCACTGCCAATTAAAATTCCTATATCTTACTTCAATCAAATCCATACAATATTTACTAAATTTATATGGGCCAGTAAACGGCCCAGGATAAGTAGAATACTGTTTACCTTACCTAAGAGAGCAAGAGGAATATCGGCACCAGATATGTATAAATACTATCTAGCTACCCAATTAGGAAGGATAGTGGATTGGAGCAGACATGGAGAATATAAACTATGGGTTAATATGGAGCAGCAAATAAGTTCAGTCCCTTTTAAATAGGGCAATATGGTGTTATGCAGCCCTATCTCCCCTACTAAAAACACACCCAACGATAGGACCAGCACTATAAATAGGGAATAAAGTAATTCATAACTCTAAATTCTCTACCAAAAATTCACCCCTATTCCCAATATTAGGTAACCCAGATTTTCCACCGGGAATCGAATTACAAATCTTTCAGAAACTTAGAGAAAGGGGCTGCTTTCAAGCATCACATTTTCTAGGAGATAGGGGGTGGGCAACACTCGGGATGTTAATACAACAAGGCGGGCAATATGAAATCCCCATATGGCAAGCACGACAGGTGAGACATTATCTAGAAACTTTGGGATCTGCAGAGAGGTTTAGACGAACGCGAACGAAATTTGAGGAATACTGTGAGGGAGGAAAGCGGCTCCCTCATGTGGTTTCTAAAATGTATATAGAGCTGACTACACCTCCAGTGGGTTTTAAAATGTCATGCCTGAATAAATGGGAGAGAGATTTAGGCCAAACCTTTACTCCAGCACAATGCCAGAGAATTATAGACCTGTCTTTAAAATCCTCAAGATGTACGAAAACACAGGATTCAAATAATAAAATTTTAACACGTTGGTATTATACACCATCGAGTTTGAATAAATGCTTTCTAGAAGTATCAGATAGATGTTGGAGAGGATGCAATGAAAAAGGAACAATGATACATAGTGTAGCGGGTATGTACTTTCCCGGGTGTAATTTGAACTTGGCAGAGACATTAGTGATGTGTAATTCCCTTCAGCCCAGCAGGTGGCGCTGTCGCCCTGGGCTGGGGTTGAATCATTGCTGTGTGTCGTGCCTCCTTTTTGTCCTCCCTCGGCAGCGGTATGGTGGGGCGGGGAACCCGCCGTGCTTGCCGGGAGAGGGTATAAAGGGGCCGGCCATCTTTGTCACGGGGTCGAGTCCCAGGCACCTTCAGCCTGAGGTGGTGGTTCGTGTCGGTTCTCTAGGCGGGCCTAGGGCTAGAAGACAGTCGGAGGTCGTGTTCCATCCCAGGCAGATGGAGGTCTGGAGCTCAGTGCCCAACACTGAGTTCCGCGAGGGAAGGAGATCCTAGGGAACCCCGGGAGTGGGTACCCGAATCCGGAAGGCGTAATGGACCGGGGGGAGCTCCTCACTTGAAGACCTGGTGCAGCATATTGCCAGTGACGGGTGAGTCTCTCATCGGAGACCGCCTGGAAGGAAATTCCCCCTCGCTCGGAGACCGCAACCCACTTTCAGGGAGGAAAGTGGAGAACGCATTGTGTCTGGGCCTATTCGCATCCACACCTCCTTTCCTGTTCTGTTTATACAAGGGAGTTCAACTGATTGTGCTCATTCGAGAAGAATAAAGGAGTGTTGAACTTTAATGGTGTGGGGCTCATTTCCTGACAGACATTGTTCAAGGTAACTCTTGGTGGAGGC
The DNA here is from genome assembly GCA_029206835.1 of Rana muscosa. Classification (NCBI taxonomy): domain Eukaryota; kingdom Metazoa; phylum Chordata; class Amphibia; order Anura; family Ranidae; genus Rana; species Rana muscosa. Next base: position 318,839,470 of record CM055117.1, on the reverse strand, counting down.
TCCAGTTGCACAGCACTGACCCGAAGGTAAAAGAACTTTGCTTATACCACACTGACATCTGTGGTGGAGGCCAGGCGTGGTGTCCCCGCTCCCTTCCCCTCTAAGGTACCCCTAGACAAGAGAAAATACGAGCTGAAGACAAAGAGGGGAGTGAGAAGGGTGCTACAATATTTTTTGGGCATGTCCAGTAATTAGACAGTTCTGGCAGACAGTACATAGAATCACTCAAACATTTACTGAATACCAGATTTTGGAGGAACCATCCTTTTTTTGTTACATAATACACAAATCCCACCCAAAAGATATATGAATTCAGTTATATGTCATTTGATAAACGCAGCAAAAAGCTGCATTGCGATAAACTGGAAAGACATAAGACCACCTTCGATTTCAATGTGGCTTAATAAAGTTAGAAGAGTAGGAATAATGGAAAAACTTTTACCCATGACGATGGATAGGAAAAAACAAATTAAAGAAATATGGGCGCCATGGGAGATATTTGAGCAATCAGAAGAAGGTAAAAGGTTATAAGGAAGAGTAGAGTAGGCTTGGCAGGAAAGAAAGGATCAAAGGGACCAAGCAGAACCCTGAAAAGATTTACATCATGGGAGAGAAGTCAACTCACTCACTTTTTTTTGTTATTGTCTTTGCCCCACAGCGGTGATAGGGAAAGGAAGAGGGAGGGGTTTAGAGGGAGGGATATGGGGAGGTATAGGGAGGATGGAAAAGAGAATAGAGGAAGAGGTGCTGGGAAGGAGAAAATTGTAAGATAACAAGTTTGAATGGAATATATAGAGTAAAGGAATATTCTTTTTTAAATGAATTGTATAGATAAAAGAAACCTAATTTGAACAATATGTATAATATAAGTGTAACGACCTCATCCCATCTCTTTTGTCTAGGGGTATCACACACGACAGGGTGAGATGCGCTACGGCCCATGTCCTCCCCATAACTGTGGGTGAGGTGAAGGCCAGTACCAGATATTTTCCTCGGGCCTGTGTGTTTTAGTCAAGGATCAAGTCCTGCCGTGCCAACACTTCCCTTTGCTCCCATTAACCAGAGTTCTACACACCGATCACAGTCCAACTCTTGCTTTATTGCATAACTCACAATAAACAGTGCTTCAGTAGCCAACTGGTTGAGACCCAATAACAGTTTGATACGGTGGAATGAGCAGGTCGAGGCACTATCCTGATTGTCAGCTAAACCACTGTGATTTCACCAGCGGTTACTATAGCCTTGGCTAGAGAGAACTTAGAACTTGAGAGTATCTACCAGCGACTCAAGAGAACGTAGATAGGAGTACCTTCGCTGCGTTGTGGCCCCTGTCAGGGGAAGATGTCCCTCCAAGGGAGTTACCAGAGGCCCATCCGTCACTGGGTTGATGCTGCTCCAGACTCTCCGAATGGGTAACCTCCCCGGCCTCCTCGCCTCAGACATGGGCCCCATCCACTTCAGGGACCCTCGGACTTCTCCACCCTCGCGGGACCCAGTCGAAGTCACTGAGCCCCAGGCCTCCTGGTTTAGTACCTCACCCCAGGCTGAAGGTGCCTGGGATGGACTCCAACTCCATTCCGGTCAGGCCTAGGGCACCTGAGCCGGAATTCAGAACCGCCCGCACCCAGGCCTAAGGTGCCTGGGCGCGTGATCAAGGAACTCCAAAAGAGCAAGACCTCGTGACCAGGGCGTCTCCCCCTCTTATCTCCTCCATTGATGTCATGGCAGGTTCCCCGCCCTCGCCGTACCACCTCCGAGAAGGGACAAAAAGGACAGCACTATGGCAGCAAATCTACCTTGAGCCTGCGGGCACCTGCCACCCACAGGCCAAGGAGACTATTACACCGCCCAATCCTCCACAAATACAAATGGTCCAATTACTCCCATAATTTACACACCTGGATTATACTACCACCCAGGTGTACCCCACCTAAATTTAGAGATCCCGCTACATAAGTAATATGTATATTCTAAATGAAATTTTGTACCTCTATAGTTTGATAAAAGGAAAATAAAAGAATTAAAAAAAAAAAAGAATCTGTTTGTAATTTGGAACAGATACATTTTGTCAGTGTAGCTCCAGCCAAAAAAATATATTTTAAAGCTTTTTGGATAACATAGGGAAAGGTTATCACCCCTGTAACATTTGTTTTGCTGTCTGTGCCCCTGATCAGAAGATTTCACCTCACTTTCTGTCCCAATGACAATTGGATTTAGAAAATTTGTTTTTTTTAGAGAAACAAGGATTGGTGATAAAGCATCAGTGGAGGAGACACCCTTTTCCCATATTAACTCTTACAGTAGAGAATTTCCCTTCCTAGGGGTAGATTTCCTCTCACTTCCTGTTTTCTCCCTCCATTTGTAAGTCGGATGTTTAAAAGTAGGGGACCGCCTGTATATACTATACGGCCTGCCCTATATACTCTGCAGAAAATTGGGCCTTAGGTGTTGATGGTACCAGAACACTGTAAACCCTCACATTGAAATATTATATCAAGAATTGTAATTACATGCCCCTGTTGAACAGGGGTAGAAAAATTGGGCCTTTGGTGGTGGTGGTGGTGCCACAACACTGTAAGCCCTCACAGTTACTCTTGGTGGGCGCTGGAACGGGCCCTGCTGTGAAATATTATATCAAGAATTGAAATTACATGGTAGGAAAATTGGGCCTTTGGCGGTGGTGCCACAACACTGTAAGCCCTCACAGTTACTTTTGGTGGGCGCAGGAACGGGCCCTGCTGTGAAATATTAGATCAAAAAATGTAATTACACGCCCCTGTTAAACAGGGGCAGACAAATTGGGCCTTAGGCACTGGTGCTGGTGCCACAACACTGCAACCCCTCACAGATACTCTAATTGAGCGCAGGAACGAGCCCTGCTGCAAAATATTACAGCAAAAATTGTAATTACACGCCCCTGTTAAACAGGGGCAGAAAAATAGGGCCTTAGGCACTGGTGCTGGTGCCACAACACCGCAACCCCTCACAGATACTCTAGTTGAGTGCAGGAACGAGCCCTGCTGCAAAATATTACAGCAAAAATTGTAATTACATGCCCCTATTAAACAGGGGCAGAAAAATTGGGCCTTAGCCTGGTGCCCAGAACCAAAAATGTTCTTAGAAGCTATCAACATGAACATTGAGGAGGAATAGGATAGTCACTCAGCATAACAGGATAGTCACTCAGCATCAGCATAGGCAGTCTTAAAGGGATCTCACATTCATAAAAAAAATCGGTTACATCAGCATCAGGTGCTTGGTAGCTGGTGATCCAAGACTGATTCATTTTTATGAAGGTGAGCCGATCAACCGAGTCGGTGGACAGGCGCACTCTGTAAACGGTTACAAAGCCTCCAGCAGCACTGAATGCTGGATGCAGGACAGGCCAGTGGCTCAATTGCATACTGTGCAAGCTCTGGCCAGTGATCCATCCTCAAGACCCAGTAGCCCAGTGGATTTTCGGTTGGAAAGGTCTCCAAGTCTGATCTTGCCCCTAGGTATTCCTGCACCATGTAAATCAGACGCTGGCGATGGTTGTTGGAACTGATCAGACCTTGGGGCTGCGGACTAAAAAATCGTCTGAACGCATCGATCAGACGGCCACCTTCTCCACCGCTCTTTCTGTGACTGACTGAAGCCTCAGCAACACGTTGTCCAGGACCAGGAAATTTTCAACCTCCCAGGCTCTGGAAACGCGTTGCACAAACCTTTTTGCAAGGCCTCCCAAAGATGTTTCATCCTCTGCTCCCTCTGCGATGGCTGGATAAGTTCCACAACCTCACCCTTGTAACGTGGATCAAGAAGGGTTGCCAGCCAGTAATGATCCCTCTCCTTGATACCACGAATCCGAGGGTCCTATCGCAGGCTTTGCAGGATCAGGGAGGCCATGCAGCGTAGGTTTGCTGAGGCATTCGGTCCGGAGTCCTCTGGGTCACTAAGGATGACATGATCCGCAGCCACCTCCTCCCAGCCACATACAAGTCCATAGGTTTCTGGGGACTTAAAACGATCCATTGAAGACTGCTGCTGATGCTGAGTGCTAGGCTTCACCTCCAGGCTTCACCTCCATGCTGACACAATCCTCATCCTCCTCCTCTTCCTGTGAGATCGGCGGGCCTGCAGGAATACTGTCTGGATAAAGGGGGCCTTGAAAGGTAAGGAAGTCCTCCTCTTCCTCCCTCTGTTCTGCCTCAAGTGCCCTGTCCATTATTCCATGCAGCATATGCTCCAACAGGTAGACAAGAGGGACAGTATCACTGATGCATGCACTGTCCCTGCTCACCATCCTCGTGGCCTCCTCAAATGGTGACAGTTCAGTGCATGCATCCTTGATCATGAGCCACTGGCGTGGCAAAAAAAAAGCCAAGCTCCCCTGACCCTGTCCTGTTGCCATAGTCGCACAGGTACTCGTTGATGGCCCTCTGCTGCGTGTGCAGCCGTGTGCATTGCCAACGTAGAGTTCCACCTGGTGGGCATGTCACAGATGAGGCGGTTCTTGGGCAGGTTGCATTCCTTTTGGAGGTCACCCAGCCGAGCACTGGCATTATATGACCGGCGGAAATGCCCACAGACTTTCCTGGTCTGCCTCAGGAGATCCTGTAAGCCCGGGTACCTGCACAAAAACCGCTGCACCACCAAATTAAGGACGTGAGCCAAACAGGGCACATGGGTCAAGTGTCCCTGTCGGAGGGCGGAGAGGAGGTTGGTGCCATTGTCGCAAACCACCATTCCTGGCTGAAGCTGGCGTGGCGTCAACCACCTCTGAGCCTGCCCCTGCAGAGCTGTCAGAATCTCTGCCCCAGTGTGGCTCCTGTCCCCTAAACAGACCAACTCAAGCACTGCATGGCATCTTTTTGCCTGAGTGCTTGCGTAGCCCCTAGAACGCCTACGGAGCACCGCTGGTTCCGAGGACAAATCTGCACAGGAAGAGGCCATAGAGGAAGAAGAGGAGGGGGTGGAGGAGAGAAGTGTGGCAGAATCACCACTACCAGCATTTTGGAGGCGTGGTGGCGGAACAAGCTCCAACAATACTGCACCCTGTCCTGCATCCTTCCCAGTAGACTTGTGCACAACGGAAAAATTTGTTTAGTTTCGGTTCATTTCTTGTGCACAACGGAAAAATTTGTTTAGTTTTGGTTCATTTCTTTTCGGTCCTGTTGATTCGTAATCATTCGTAATTTTGCTAGACGGGATTTTTCATGTTCGGACTAATTCGTATTTTCGCAAGCGACATTTTTCGTTGAATTTTTAGTTGATTTATAATTCGTACTTTCGGTAGGGTACATTGTTTTTCGTTGATTCTGGACACAACTCCTACTTTCGCAACTTTTTTGGGGTTCGTTGATTCGTAATTTTCCGTGTCTCTCTCACAACTTCGCTGCCTATTATGCCTAATGTGCTTTGAATGGATTTGTACTTTTCTAAATACATAGCGGTTATTTGTAACGATTCGAAATCTCGTATTTTACTTTCGTTTTTTACATGCGGCTATAGCCTCCGCCCCTGTACACCATTTTGAGAGTGTTCAGCATGGTGAGGGAGAAGCAGAGCAGAGTGTTATTGTGCTTTGAATGGATTAGAAATCTCGTATTTTACTTTTGTTTTTTACATGCGGCTATAGCCTCCGCCCCTGTACACCATTTTGAGAGGGAGTTCAGCACGGTGAGGGAGAAGCAGAGAGCAGAGCAGAGTGACTGTTATTGTGCTTCGTATGGATTTGTACATTCGTAACTTTTTTCATAACAAATTATGCCAAATACATTCGGGCATTCGCTATTTGCGGTATAATTTATTTCGGATTCGGTTTTATTCGTAATTGCTTTGTTCGGAAATTCGAATGCTTCCGAATGTCCGAAAGTTGCTAAATTTCGTTACGAAACTAATTGCACAAGCCTACTTCCCAGCTGCCATGAGAGTTACCCAGTGCGCCGTGAAAGAAAGGTAACGTTCCTGTCCATGCCTGCTGGACCATGAGTCAGCGGTAATATGCACCTTACCACTGACCGCCCCGCTCTGTCTTCCACATGCCGGTAGAGAGCCAGAATCGCCTTCCGTGAAAAAAATTGGCGTTTGAGAACCTGCCACTGAGGTACCGCACATTCCACAAATTCACAAAAGGGGGCAGAGTCTACCAGCTGAAAAGGCAGCAGTTGGAGTGCTAGCAATTTAGCCAAGCTAGCATGCAGCCGCTGGGCATGTGGATGGCTGGGACCGAATTTCTTTTGCCGGTTTAGCAACTAAGGTAGGGAAATTTGCCTGCTACAATCGGACGTTGGTGTAGAGATAGCAGATTCCCCGCAAGTACCTGGCACACCTAATTCAACACCTTCATTCCTCTCAGTGCAGGTTTCTGAGAGGACTGAAGGTATAGTGGGGTTGGAGATCCCAGCTGATGAGGAGCAAGGAGAGGTCCGCCTTGTTCTTTGTGTGGGTCTTTTAAGTATTATTGCCAACGGACTGCATGGGAGCTCGACATATGTCTGGTCAAGCATGTGGTGCCCAAGCGGCTGCTGTTTTGGCCACGCTTGATACGCTTCAGACATATGTTGCAAACAGCTGCTGCACACGTCTGAAAAAAGGCCCACACCAAAGAACTTTTGGAAAAACGTGCAAAGTCAGCAGCGCCCTGCACATGTGAAGCTCTGCGGTGTGATGGAGTCGGTTGGCTGCCCTTAAGATGGCCCCTGGAGGGCATCCTGCCTCATTGGAAATGTGCCTTCTCCTCCTCCTCTCTCCTATCAGGCACCCACGTAGAGTCAGTAACCTCATCATCCCCTCCCTCCTCATCACTGGAGCAAACCTGGCAGTATGCTGCAGCTGGGGGAACATGACTGCCAGTTTGATGTCCTTCTTGGGCACCCCCTCTCTCTGGACTCACGTTACTGCCTTCCTCAAGCTGGGTACCATCATTGGAGCCTTCAAAACGTTGTGCATCCTCCTGCAGCATGTACCCAACACTGTGGTCGAACAGTTCGGGGGACTCCTCCGTGCATGATGGTGGGGCTAGGGAAGGAGTAACTGATGACATTGAGTTGATCGAATAGGCCGCTTTGGCATCTGCAATGGCATTCAAAGTACTCTGAGCCTGGGTGACAGAGGAGGATGAGGACGACTTTGTCATCCAATCTACCAACTCTTCTGCATGTTGTGGCTCAACATGCCAGCTGTCGAAAAAAAGGACAAGCGTGCCCCACGGCCACGTGCTGAGGATGCACCGTGTCCACGACCAGCACTGTTGGCTCTAGACACAGAGCCTTCTTGCCCTCTTTTAGTGGCCTGTGAGTGTCCGCGTCTCCTTGTTGGCCTTCCAGACATACTGTAAAATTAGACTAGCAAAACACCGCCTGAAGTTTACTATAAAAAGTACACCAGGAATGGCCTGCAGTCAGATATAGGCTTGGTTAGACTGGATGCAGTGGATATATATATATGTAGAAGACTGTATATATATTTTATGCACTGCAGATCCCTGAATCACCTGCCTGGCCTGCCTGCCTGAAAGTGTATTTTAATACGGACACCAGGAATGGACTGCAGTCAGGTATAGGCTTTGGCTACAGTACAATGCAGTGGATATATATCTAGGAGACAGTATATATTTTATGCACTGCAGATCACTGAATCACCTGCCTGAAAGTGTATTTTAATACGGACACCAGGAATGGCCTGCAGTCAGGTATAGGCTTGGCTACAGTACAATGCAGTGGATATATATCTAGGAGACAGTATATATTTTATGCACTGCAGATCACTAAATCACCTGCCTGGCCTGCCTGCCTGAAAGTGTATTTTAATAGGGACACCAGGAATGGCCTGTAGTCAGGTATAGGCTTGGCTACAGTAGAATGCAGTGGATATATATGTAGGAGACAGTAAATATTTTATGCACTGCGGATCACTGAATTACCTGCCTGGCCTGCCTGCCTGAAAGTGTATTTTAATACGGACACCAGGAATGGCCTGCAGTCAGGTATAGGCTTGGCTAGACTAGAAAACAGTGGGTATATATGTAGGAGACAGTATATATTTTATGCACTGCAGATCACTGAATTACCTGCCTGGCCTGCCTGAAAGTGTATTTTAATCCGTACACCAGGAATGGCCTGCAGTGAGATCTAGCTACACAGGATACAGTGTGTATATATATATATTGTGGCAGAGCGAGGCTCTGTCCCAATGAAAGTGAAGATAAAAGGGACACAGGGTTTGCATATCTGCAGACTGCAGGACTACAGAGTGTAGAATTTAAATGGAGAAAAATGCTCTGTCAGTTTTCTCCAGGTTTTCCTACTTTACTATGGGACTCGGTAGTTTGGAGATCCCTAAGAGACTTGGGTGGGACGGGATCTCCAACCCTGTGTCCGGGTCTTGTGGACAGCCAGCATGGTGTGTTCTCAGGTGCACACAACCAATATAATGAGGGGCTGGTGAGAGCAGAGAGTGGAGGATGGTGGAGAGTGAGTAGCTTGCTAACTGCTGTGTGATGACAGACCTATGTTTGGAGCAGTGGCTGCTAGTGAGTGTCTCTGTGTGAGGATAAACGCTGTGTGCGTTGAAGGGCGTTAAAGCTGTGTGCGTCCAAGGAGCCAGAAGCTGTGTGCATTAAGGGACTTTAAGCTGTGTGCGTTTAAGAAGCCCAAAGCTGTGTGCATCCAAGACTGTGAGACTGGAAGATCTGGTGGTTTAAGGTACCAGTACCTAAAGCAAGCAGAGGAACTGCTAACAAGAGAGCCAGGTGGCTTGGTATGTTTTCCTTATTTTTGGACTGCTAAATGGACATTTTGCTTTTGTTTTTCTGTTTAAATAAACGTGGGCTACCAGGCCCTTAACTAGAATGCCTGTCTGATATGGACTCCCTGCATAAAAATGCATCTATCCACTTGAGCTAAAACACCCCAATATCACAATATATATAGCGCGGGGTCCTAAATTTAGGGGAAGTGTTTGAGTGGTGGTTATGCTCAAACACCCCAATTGTCAGGATTCTTTCAACCATTTTTGTCCGCAGGGAGAGTATCGGTGTATAGTTTCCTGTGGCGCTGCCATGGTAGGCCAGGGTTGAACCACTGATACAGTGCTATGCCTTGTGTGTCCCCTCTCAGCACAGCCATCAGTGGGTGTGATGGGCCTGCTGTGCATGCTGGGAGAGAATATAAAAGGGGCAGACGCTGCCTGTTCGTGGTTTCGGGGGTCCTACCCCAAGTAGTGTGTTCCTGTCTGCCCTGGGCACCTTTTGCCCAGGGGCGGAGGTCGGTAAATCAGTCCCAGGCACCTTTAGTCCTGGGACTGCGGCAAAGGCCTTGGGCCCAGCACCTTTGGCTGGGGCCCAGCAAGGATCGAGGAATCCCAGGGTGCCGCCTTGCGAGGGGACCCGTATCTTAGACGAGGAGGCCAGGGGAGGAACTGTTCTGAGGGACCGGTGAGAAGTCACGGTGAAGGAAGGGGCCCGGTCACTCTCTGGAGGGATGTCTTCTCCTTACAAAGAGGTCAAGTTTTGAAGCACCAAGTTCACCAGGTCTGTGGCAGAGACCAAGTTCACCAGGTCTGTGGCAGAGACCAAGTTCACCAGGTCTGTGGCAGAGACCAAGTTCACCAGGTCTGTGGCAGAGACCAAGTTCACCAGTCTGTGGCAGAGACTGTGTGGTTAAGTTAGAGTACCATTTGGCTGCTAGTCCCTTCCTAGGGAGACTATCCATCTGGGCTGAGTCTGCTTGAGAAGCCGAGCAGTGAAGTGATTGTGTTTGTGCCTGGACCTCTCCCACACCTTGTGCTGTCCTGTCTTCTACTCCAACCTTTACCTATCAGAGACTGTTATTTGCAAAGAAAAAATAAACTCTATGTTGGAGTTGCAGCTGGTGTGGACATTCAAGTCACTGGGGAGAACAAGGGCTTATCTGTCTATTGTAGAGGTGAGAATCATTCTCTGGAGGATTCTGGTTTCTGGCCGTGGAGACCTGCTAACAACACCGCTCAACCTCTTTACACAGGAAGGTACGGGCTTGTGGCGTGGTGTGCCCTCTCTACCTGCGGGGAGCCGAAGGCAGGTGAAGGGGGTGAGGGCGCTATATATATTGTGAGGGGGTTAGCTCGGCAGCGGGTGTGTGTGACCCCCGGGATGGGCTCCCCACACAAAAACAGGCCCAGCAAACGGAGGTTGTGGTTTTCAAAATCAAAAAGGTGCGGTTTATTTTCTATTTACAGTGACAAAACACAGCAAAGCAAAAGAAACATAAACAAAATAAATCCTGGTCAACTTGACCTCTGACTAAACATACAGGTTTCCTAACTAACAACTGGGATCAGCCTAGTGCTGTCCTAGTCCCTAAGTCCCTGGTTTTAAATGTCCAAGCAAATAGCCACACAGGCTTTGTCTCACCGCACAGGGGTTCACTCTCCCTAGACAGTCCACACAGGTCTGGTTCCAGGCATGAGCAAACACCTAATGAATCTGGGAGTTCTTATAGAGGCCTAAATGAGCTGACAAGCTTCAGCTGGTCTCATCAACTCCCTGTCTGCACGACGCCCCACACTCTCCCTAGAGGTATGAGTCATCCATGAGCCCACTAGCCTCAGCTGGGCTTATACAACTCTCCACCTAGTTGTATAATTCGGCGTAAAGCCTGAATCTGGGCGAAATATATCTACCCCCCTGGATGCAACCAGGTGACTTTACCTTCCTGCTGTCACACAAGCAAAAGACTATGTGATGCTAAAAGCTGAAATTTTGGCAAGGCTGGGTGTCACCCAGGCTGTCCGGGCTCAGCGTGTGCATAACTGGACTTTCCAGCTTGGAAAACCCCCCAGGTCTCAAATGTATGATCTCATTCACCTGAGCAGAAAGTGGCTACAGCCAGAGACTTTGTCCGCACCAAAGATTGTGGAACGTGTTGTAATGGATCGGTTTTTGAGAGCTCTTCCTACTGCCATCCAAAAGTGGGTAAGCCACGGAGACCCAGAGACGGCCGATGGTCTTGTGGATCGTGTGGAGAAATACTTGGCTACAGAGAACCTGACGGCCTCTTCCAGAGACACTCGGACTTTCCACCCTAAGACCAGACCATCCCCAGGGGCGGATAAGAGGATTCCAAGGGGTGAGGGTGGAGAGAGTGAGAGGGTGGGAGCTCTACCCCAAGTTTGGCGAGAACAGCCTGGGAAATCAGCGGCTCAAGAGGCGGCAAGAAGGATCGTTTGCTACCGCTGCCGGCAAGCGGGACATATTGCAGCCAATTGCCCGGTTGTGGAGGAACCCATGCAGTGTGACTTTCTGACGGGCAGACGTCAGTCGCTGTGTGCGACAGTCGCATGCACTGCCATTCGAGGAACTGAGAAACATTTATGCAAAATGTGTGTTAATGGTAGAAATGTTGTGGTATTGCTGGATTCAGGTAGCCTTGTGACCCTGATAAAGGCTGAGTTAGTTAAAACAGAGGTCTTTGGGAATAGCAAGGTAGCTGTTATTTGTGTGCATGGGGACACCCGAGAGTATCCAGTGACTACAGTGTGTTTCGAGACCCCCAAAGGTACCCTCTCTCATCCAGTGGGCTTAGTATCTCAGTTACCGCATGACGCCATTGTGGGAAGGGATTTTCCGAAGTTCTGGGAACTGTGGGATGATCCTGAGCCCCCCACTGGTGCCCCTATGTACCAGGAATGTGATAGCCAGAACTCCCCTGAGAGTGGTGAGGACTCTCCGGAATTTCCCTTATCAGTATTGGCAGGGGAGACTCAAGAAACTGGAGAGGAGCCCACCTCCTCAGACGAAAACCTACCGTCTGTGGAGTTTTCTGATCTTGAGGTTCACAGGGAAAACTTTGCCACAGAACAGTTGAAAGACCCCGCCCTAATAAAGGCATGGGAAAACGTAGTGAAAATAGATGGCGAGTTAGTGAACCCAGATAATACCTGCACTTACCCATACTTCAGCGTAGAGAAGGACCTACTGTATCGGGTGGCAAAAAGGGCAGAAGAAACCGTTGAGCAGCTTGTGGTGCCCAAACCTTACAGGAAGTTGGTGTTGGAGTTGGCCCATGGGCACATTCTTGGAGGTCATCTGGGGACAGAGAAAACCCGAGAGAGGGTATTACAGAGATTCTATTGGCCGGGGGTGATGAAGGACATAGAAAATTATTGTTCCTCCTGCCCTGTGTGTCAGAGGTCGGCCCCGATGCCACATTTCCGTAGCCCGCTGGTCCCTCTACCCATCATTGAGGTCCCGTTTGAGAGGATCGCCATGGATTTGGTAGGGCCTATAATCAAGTCCGCTAGGGGGCACCAGTACATATTAGTTATAATGGACTATGCCACCCGTTATCCAGAAGCGATCCCTCTCCGAAATACCTCGGCCAAAACCATAGCCAAAGAGCTATCTCTTGTGTTTAGCCGGGTGGGTATTTGTAAAGAACTGCTTACGGACCAAGGTACACCCTTTATGTCCCGGGTTATGAAGGAGCTGTGTAAATTGTTCAAAGTGACGCAATTACGTACATCTGTGTATCACCCCCAAACCGATGGGCTGGTTGAAAGATTCAACAAAACCCTAAAACAAATGTTGAAGAAAGTGGTGGATAGAGATGGAAAGGATTGGGACTGTCTACTTCCTTATCTGATGTTTGCTATTAGGGAGGTGCCCCAATCCTCTACGGGATTCTCCCCCTTTGAGTTACTGTATGGGAGACACCCAAGAGGGCTGTTGGATATTGCCAAGGAAACTTGGGAAAGTGAGAGTTCTCCCCACAGGAGTGTGATTGAGCATGTCGCCCTGATGCAAGACCGAATTGCACAGGTAATGCCCATCGTGAAGGAACATTTGGCCCAAGCGCAGTTAGCACAGCAGAGAGTGTACAACCGTGGAGCCAAGACCCGTACCTTTTCCCCGGGGGATAGGATACTGGTACTTGTCCCTACGGTTGAAAGTAAATTCCTTGCCAAATGGCAAGGCCCCTATGAGATAATGGAAAAAGTGAGCGAAGTGAATTACAAGGTCAGACAACCAGGAAGGCGAAAGCCTGAACAGATCTATCACGTTAATCTGTTGAAAGCCTGGAGGGATAGAGAGTCCCTAGTCGCAGACACTTGGTCACCAGCTCAAACTGGTTGCGTGATTCCTGAGGTTGGAATAGCAGCCACCTTGTCACAACCCCAACAACAGGAGGTTAAGGAGTTTGTGCTTCGCAACAAGGAGGTATTCTCTGAGCTGCCGGGACAAACATCTGGGGTAGAGCATGACATCATTACCCCGCCCGGTGAAAGGGTGAAGTTAAAACCCTATCGGATCCCAGAGGCCCGACGGGAGGCAATACGGGAGGAAGTACAGAAAATGCTGAACTTAGGGGTGATAGAGGAGTCCCAAAGTGATTGGTCTAGTCCCATTGTGTTGGTGCCTAAACCGGATGGGAGCTGGCGATTTTGTAACGATTTTCGTCAGTTGAACAAAGTTACAAAATTTGACACCTACCCCATGCCACGTATAGATGAGTTGATCGACCGGCTGGGAACAGCCCGATACATGACGACTCTTGACCTCACAAAAGGGTATTGGCAAATCCCCCTGGCCAAGTCGGCCAAAGAGAAAACCGCATTTGTAACCCCAGACGGGGCGTTCCAATATAAAAGAATGCCGTTCGGGTTACAGAATGCGCCGGCCACATTCCAGCGGAAAATGGACCAGATGCTGAGGCCCCATCGGAAGTATGCTGCGGCTTACCTGGATGACGTAATTGTCCATAGCACAGATTGGGCCTCACATCTGCCAAAAGTGCAAGCAGTCCTGGACTCTGTTCGGGAAGCGGGGTTTACGGCTAACCCCAAGAAGTGTACCATTGGGCAGGAGGAGGCCAAATATCTTGGGTACACCATTGGGAGGGGAGTAATAAAACCCCAACTCAACAAAGTCGAGGCCATCCAGAGTTGGCCACGTCCCAACAGCAAGAAGCAGGTACGAGCCTTTCTGGGAATCGCTGGGTATTATCGGCGATTCATTCCCCACTTTGCTTCTAAGGCTGTGCCCCTAACCAACCTGACGAAGGGGAAAGGGTCGGTCATGATTAAATGGACCCCCGAGGCTGAGGCAGCATTCCAATTCTTGAAACAAGCCTTATGTAGCCAGCCAGTGTTGTACTCACCCGACTTCTCTAAAGACTTTGTCGTACAAAGTGATGCGTCAGATGTGGGGTTAGGAGCAGTATTGTCCCAGGTCTGGAACGGGGAAGAGCACCCAGTCATTTACCTCAGCAGTAAGTTGAAGTCCCATGAGGTAAATTACGCCACCGTTGAAAAGGAGTGTTTAGCGGTGAAGTGGGCTCTAGATTCCCTTCGGTACTACCTGCTAGGTAGGCACTTTGACATGGTTACGGATCACGCTCCGTTAAAGTGGATGGCTCAAAACAAGGAAACAAATAGAAGAGTGAATAGGTGGTTCCTGGCCCTCCAGGAATTCAACTTCACAGTAAAGCATCGCCCTGGCGTTCAAATGGGGAATGTGGATGCTTTGTCTCGAGTACATGAATGCCTGATTGCTGGTGTTCCAACCCCGAGGTTAAAACAAGAGGGGGGGGTATGTGACAGCAGGAAGGTAAAGTCACCTGGTTGCATCCAGGGGGGTAGATATATTTCGCCCAGATTCAGGCTTTACGCCGACTTATACAACTAGGTGGAGAGTTGTATAAGCCCAGCTGAGGCTAGTGGGCTCATGGATGACTCATACCTCTAGGGAGAGTGTGGGGCGTCGTGCAGACAGGGAGTTGATGAGACCAGCTGAAGCTTGTCAGCTCATTTAGGCCTCTATAAGAACTCCCAGATTCATTAGGTGTTTGCTCATGCCTGGAACCAGACCTGTGTGGACTGTCTAGGGAGAGTGAACCCCTGTGCGGTGAGACAAAGCCTGTGTGGCTATTTGCTTGGACATTTAAAACCAGGGACTTAGGGACTAGGACAGCACTAGGCTGATCCCAGTTGTTAGTTAGGAAACCTGTATGTTTACTCAGAGGTCAAGTTGACCAGGATTTATTTTATTTATGTTTCTTTTGCTTTGCTGTGTTTTGTCACTGTAAATAGAAAATAAACCGCACCTTTTTGATTTTGAAAACCACAACCTCCGTTTGCTGGGCCTGTTTTTGTGTGGGGAGCCCATCCCGGGGGTCACACACACCCGCTGCCGAGCTAACCCCCTCACAGTATATATATATTGTGACAGCAGGAAGGTAAAGTCACCTGGTTGCATCCAGGGGGGTAGATATATTTCGCCCAGATTCAGGCTTTACGCCGATTTGTACAACTAGGTGGAGAGTTGTATAAGGCTAGTGTGCTCATGGATGACTCATACCTCTAGGGAGAGGGCTGGGCGTCGTGCAGA
Source organism: Rana muscosa (assembly GCA_029206835.1). Lineage (NCBI taxonomy): Eukaryota > Metazoa > Chordata > Amphibia > Anura > Ranidae > Rana > Rana muscosa. The sequence continues at coordinate 318,824,121 of CM055117.1, read as the reverse complement.
CAGGGAGTTGATGAGACCAGCTGAACCTTGTCAGCTCATTTAGGCCTCTATAAGAAAGCCCAGCTTCATTAGATGTTAGCTCATGCCTGGAACCAGACCTGTGTGGACTGTCTAGGGAGAGTGAACCCCTGTGCGGTGAGAGAAAGCCTGTGTGGCTATATTTTGCTTGGACATTTAAAACCAGGGACTTAGGGACTAGGACAGCACTAGGCTGATCCCAGTTGTTAGTTAGGAAACCTGTATGTTTAGTCAGAGGTCAAGTTGACCAGGATTTATTTTGTTTATGTTTTTTTTGCCTTGCTGTGTTTTTGTCACTGTAAATAGAAAATAAACCGCACCTTTTTGATTTTGAAAACCACAACCTCCGTCTGCTGGGCCTGTTTTTGGGTGGGGAGCCCATCCCGGGGGTCACACATACCCGCTGCCGAGCTAACCCCCTCACAGTTGGTGGAGAACCAGTGGCAGTTTTTTTTTAAGCCAGCATGGAGGAGATACTGAAACAGCTGGCTCTAGCAAATGCCAATCAACAGCAGACAAATGCAGGTTTGCAAAGGAGCCTTGCAGCCCAGCAGCAAGCTCATCAACAGAGCCTTGCAACTTTACAACAGAGTCTGGAGGCTCAGCAACAAGCCCAACAGCAATCTGAGGCCCGCTTCATAGACCTGTTGCAGAAGCAAGAGCAGAGACTACAACAACAGATGGAAGCAGTAATGCAGCAACGTCCGCAGACCAGTGAGGAAAGCCGTCCCACTAATACCGCGTCCTTTGGGGTGAGTCGTTTATTGACAAAAATGACTGGAGAGGATGATCCAGAGGTATTTTTGACCACATTTGAAAGGACCGCTGAAAGAGAAAAGTGGCCTGAGGAGCAGTGGGCTGGACTAGTGGCTCCTCTGTTAACTGGTGAATCGCAGAAAGCTTACTATGACCTAGAGCCTAACCAAGCAAAAGACTATGTGATGCTAAAAGCTGAAATATTGGCAAGGCTGGGTGTCACCCTGGCTGTCCGGGCTCAGCGTGTGCATAACTGGACTTTCCAGCTTGGAAAACCCCCCAGGTCTCAAATGTATGATCTCATTCACCTGAGCAGAAAGTGGCTACAGCCAGAGACTTTGTCCGCACCAAAGATTGTGGAACGTGTTGTAATGGATCGGTTTTTGAGAGCTCTTCCTACTGCCATCCAAAAGTGGGTAAGCCATGGAGACCCAGAGACGGCCGATGGTCTTGTGGATCGTGTGGAGAAATACTTGGCTACAGAGAACCTGACGGCCTCTTCCAGAGACACTCGGACTTTCCACCCTAAGACCAGACCATCCCCAGGGGCGGATAAGAGGATTCCAAGGGGTGAGGGTGGAGAGAGTGAGAGGATGGGAGCTCTACCCCAAGTTTGGCGAGAACAGCCTGGGAAATCAGCGGCTCAAGAGGCCGCAAGAAGGATCGTTTGCTACCGCTGCCGGCAAGCGGGACATATTGCAGCAAATTGCCCGGTTGTGGAGGAACCCATGCAGTGTGACTTTCTGACGGGCAGACGTCAGTCGCTGTGTGCGACAGTCGCATGCACTGCCATTCGGGGAACTGAGAAACATTTATGCAAAATGTGTATTAATGGTAGAAATGTTGTGGTATTGCTGGATTCAGGTAGCCTTGTGACCCTGATAAAGGCTGAGTTAGTTAAAACAGAGGTCTCTGGGAATAGCAAGGTAGCCGTTATTTGTGTGCATGGGGACACCCGAGAGTATCCAGTGACTACAGTGTGTTTCGAGACCCCCAAAGGTACCCTCTCTCATCCAGTGGGCTTAGTATCTCAGTTACCGCATGACGCCATTGTGGGAAGGGATTTTCCGAAGTTCTGGGAACTGTGGGATGATCCTGAGCCCCCCACTGGTGCCCCTATGTACCAGGAATGTGATAGCCAGAACTCCCCTGAGAGTGGTGAGGACTCTCCGGAATTTCCCTTGTCAGTATTGGCAGGGGAGACTCAAGAAACTGGAGAGGAGCCCACCTCCTCAGACGAAAACCTACCGTCTGTGGAGTTTTCTGATCTTGAGGTTCACAGGGAAAACTTTGCCACAGAACAGTTGAAAGACCCCGCCCTAATAAAGGCACGGGAAAACGTAGTGAAAATAGATGGCGAGTTAGTGAACCCAGATAATACCGGCACTTACCCATACTTCAGCGTAGAGAAGGACCTACTGTATCGGGTGGCAAAAAGGGCAGAAGAAACCGTTGAGCAGCTTGTGGTGCCCAAACCTTACAGGAAGTTGGTGTTGGAGTTGGCCCATGGGCACATTCTTGGAGGTCATCTGGGGACAGAGAAAACCCGAGAGAGGGTATTACAGAGATTCTATTGGCCTGGGGTGATGAAGGACATAGAAAATTATTGTTCCTCCTGCCCTGTGTGTCAGAGGTCGGCCCCGATGCCACATTTCCGTAGCCCGCTGGTCCCTCTACCCATCATTGAGGTCCCGTTTGAGAGAATCGCAATGGATTTGGTAGGTCTTATAATCAAGTCCGCTAGGGGGCACCAGTACATATTGGTTATAATGGACTATGCCACCCGTTATCCAGAAGCGATCCCTCTCAGAAATACCTCGGCCAAAACCATAGCCAAAGAGCTATCTCTTGTTTTTAGCCGGGTGGGTATTTGTAAAGAACTGCTTACGGACCAAGGTACACCCTTTATGTCCCGGGTTATGAAAGAGCTGTGTAAATTGTTCAAAGTGACGCAATTGCGTACATCTGTGTATCACCCCCAAACCGATGGGCTGGTTGAAAGATTCAACAAAACCCTAAAACAAATGTTGAAGAAAGTGGTGGATAGAGATGGAAGGGATTGGGACTGTCTACTTCCTTATTTGATGTTTGCTATTAGGGAGGTGCCCCAATCCTCTACGGGATTCTCCCCCTTTGAGTTACTGTATGGGAGACACCCAAGAGGGCTGTTGGATATTGCCAAGGAAACTTGGGAAAGTGAGAGTTCTCCCCACAGGAGTGTGATTGAGCATGTCGCCCTGATGCAAGATCGAATTGCACAGGTAATGCCCATCGTGAAGGAACATTTGGCCCAAGCGCAGTTGGCACAGCAGAGAGTGTACAACCGTGGAGCCAAGACCCGTACCTTTTCCCCGGGGGATAGGATATTGGTACTTGTCCCTACGGTTGAAAGTAAATTCCTTGCCAAATGGCAAGGCCCCTACGAGATAATGGAAAAAGTGAGCGAAGTGAATTACAAGGTCAGACAACCAGGAAGGCGAAAGCCCGAACAGATCTATCACGTTAATCTGTTGAAAGCCTGGAGGGATAGAGAGTCCCTAGTCGCAGACACTTGGTCACCAGCTCAAACTGGTTGCGTGATTCCTGAGGTTGGAATCGCAGCCACCTTGTCACAACCCCAACAACAGGAGGTTAAGGAGTTTGTGCTTCGCAACAAGGAGGTATTCTCTGAGCTGCCGGGACAAACATCTGGGGTAGAGCATGACATTATTACCCCGCCCGGTGAAAGGGTGAAGTTAAAACCCTATCGGATCCCAGAGGCCCGACGGGAGGCAATACGGGAGGAAGTACAGAAAATGCTGAACTTAGGGGTGATAGAGGAGTCCCAAAGTGATTGGTCTAGTCCCATTGTGTTGGTGCCTAAACCGGATGGGAGCTGGCGATTTTGTAACGATTTTCGTCAGTTGAACAAAGTTACAAAATTTGACACCTACCCCATGCCACGTATAGATGAGTTGATCGACCGGCTGGGAACAGCCCGATACATGACGACTCTTGACCTCACAAAAGGGTATTGGCAAATCCCCCTGGCCAAGTCGGCCAAAGAGAAAACCGCATTTGTAACCCCAGACGGGGCGTTCCAATATAAAAGAATGCCGTTCGGGTTACAGAATGCGCCGGCCACATTCCAGCGGAAAATGGACCAGATGCTGAGGCCCCATCGGAAGTATGCTGCGGCTTACCTGGATGACATAATTGTCCATAGCACAGATTGGGCCTCACATCTGCCAAAAGTGCAAGCAGTCCTGGACTCTGTTCGGGAAGCAGGGTTTACGGCTAACCCCAAGAAGTGTACCATTGGGCAGGAGGAGGCCAAATATCTTGGGTACACCATTGGGAGGGGAGTAATAAAACCCCAACTCAACAAAGTCGAGGCCATCCAGAGTTGGCCACGTCCCAACAGCAAGAAGCAGGTACGAGCCTTTCTGGGAATCGCTGGGTATTATCGGCGATTCATTCCCCACTTTGCTTCTAAGGCTGTGCCCCTAACCAACCTGACGAAGGGGAAAGGGTCGGTCATGATTAAATGGACCCCCGAGGCTGAGGCAGCATTCCAATTCTTGAAACAAGCCTTATGTAGCCAGCCAGTGTTGTACTCACCCGACTTCTCTAGAGACTTTGTCGTACAAAGTGATGCGTCAGATGTGGGGTTAGGAGCAGTATTGTCCCAGGTCTGGAACGGGGAAGAGCACCCAGTCATTTACCTCAGCAGGAAGTTGAAGTCCCATGAGGTAAATTACGCCACCGTTGAAAAGGAGTGTTTAGCGGTGAAGTGGGCTCTAGATTCCCTTCGGTACTACCTGCTAGGTAGGCACTTTGACATGGTTACGGATCACGCTCCGTTAAAGTGGATGGCTCAAAACAAGGAAACAAATAGAAGAGTGAATAGGTGGTTCCTGGCCCTCCAGGAATTCAACTTCACAGTAAAGCATCGCCCTGGCGTTCAAATGGGGAATGTGGATGCTTTGTCTCGAGTACATGAATGCCTGATTGCTGGTGTTCCAACCCCGAGGTTAAAACAAGAGGGGGGGGTATGTGACAGCAGGAAGGTAAAGTCACCTGGTTGCATCCAGGGGGGTAGATATATTTCGCCCAGATTCAGGCTTTACGCCGATTTGTACAACTAGGTGGAGAGTTGTATAAGGCTAGTGTGCTCATGGATGACTCATACCTCTAGGGAGAGGGCTGGGCGTCGTGCAGACAGGGAGTTGATGAGACCAGCTGAACCTTGTCAGCTCATTTAGGCCTCTATAAGAAAGCCCAGCTTCATTAGATGTTAGCTCATGCCTGGAACCAGACCTGTGTGGACTGTCTAGGGAGAGTGAACCCCTGTGCGGTGAGAGAAAGCCTGTGTGGCTATATTTTGCTTGGACATTTAAAACCAGGGACTTAGGGACTAGGACAGCACTAGGCTGATCCCAGTTGTTAGTTAGGAAACCTGTATGTTTAGTCAGAGGTCAAGTTGACCAGGATTTATTTTGTTTATGTTTTTTTTGCCTTGCTGTGTTTTTGTCACTGTAAATAGAAAATAAACCGCACCTTTTTGATTTTGAAAACCACAACCTCCGTCTGCTGGGCCTGTTTTTGGGTGGGGAGCCCATCCCGGGGGTCACACATACCCGCTGCCGAGCTAACCCCCTCACAATATATACACATAGTGAAGAAAATTGACCAAAGGTCTACATTGAAAAGAAAATAGCTAGTATGTGACAATCTGAGGTAATCCTTAAAATGTCCACATTGCAATACTGAAAGGCAGGAGTGACCATATGTAAAGTTCCACAGTGATAATATAGCAGGTAGACAATCTCTCGTGCAGGTAGATAATTGTGACTCCACACACTTAGACACCAAAGGAGAAAGTGCAATGATGATAAAGCAAAGATCCTCCACCTCAGATATCAGATCCGCTTACCAGCTCATATGGATCTCAGTGAAAGAGATCACAAACGCTTGCGGCTTTATTCCCCCGCCAAGGGTCTTTACACTGTAGATCAGCATACAAGATGTATTCCTACTCAACACTCTGGCTCCTCAATGCACTCTCTGACGAAACGGCGTAGGGAGGAGCGGCGTGCTGACGTCACCGACTATACAACGCTATCCCGGAAGGAACGAGTGGATAGTAAGAGCCGGCCGGCTTGAATTTTTTAACAACTGCTTTTATCTTGCATTGGAATTGTAAGTGCAATTTTTTCGTTTTATTTAATAAATTTTAGTATGTACTTCACTATTGTGGCCCTTATATATGTCTTTTTGGGGATCATACTCCCGGGAGTGCATTGAGGAGCCAGAGTGTTGAGGAGGAATACATCTTGTATGCTGATCTACAGTGTAAAGACCCTTGGCGGGGGAATAAAGCCGAAAGAGTTTGTGATCTCTTTCACTGAGATCCATATGAGCTGGTAAGCGGATCTGATATCTGAGGTGGAGGATCTTTGCTTTATCATCATTGCACTTTCTCCTTTGGTGTCTAAGTGTGTGGAGTCACAATTATCTACCTGCACGAGAGATTGTCTACCTGCTATATTATCACTGTGGAACTTTACATATGGTCACTCCTGCCTTTCAGTATTGCAATGTGGATATTTTAAGGATTACCTCAGATTGTCACATACTAGCTATTTTCTTTTCAATGTAGACCTTTGGTCAATTTTCTTCACTATGTGTGTGTGTGTGTGTGTATATATATTGTGAGGGGGTTAGCTCGACAGCGGGTGTGTGTGACCCCCGGGATGGGCTCCCCACACAAAACAGGCCCCGCAAACGGAGGTTGTGGTTTTCAAAATCAAAAAGGTGCGGTTTATTTTCTATTTACAGTGACAAAACACAGCAAAGCAAAAGAAACATAACCAAAATAAATCCTGGTCAAGTTGACCTCTGACTAAACATACAGGTTTCCTAACTAACAACTGGGATCAGCCTAGTGCTGTCCTAGTCCCTAAGTCCCTGGTTTAGTAAATGTCCAAACAAATAGCCACACAGGCTTTGTCTCACCACACAGGGGTTCACTCTCCCTAGACAGTCCACACAGGTCTGGTTCCAGGCATGAGCTAACATCTAATGAAGCTGGGATTTCTTATAGAGGCCTAAATGAGCTGACAAGGTTCAGCTGGTCTCATCAACTCCCTGTCTGCACGACGCCCAGCCCTCTCCCTAGAAGTATGAGTCATCCATGAGCCCACTAGCCTTATACAACTCTTCACCTAGTTGTATAAATCGGCGTAAAGCCTGAATCTGGGCGAAATATATCTACCCCCCTGGATGCAACCAGGTGACTTTACCTTCCTGCTGTCACATACCCCCCCCTCTTGTTTTAACCTCGGGGTTGGAACACCAGCAATCAGGCATTCATGTACTCGAGACAAAGCATCCACATTCCCCATTTGAACGCCAGGGCGATGCTTTACTGTGAAGTTGAATTCCTGGAGGGCCAGGAACCACCTATTCACTCTTCTATTTGTTTCCTTGTTTTGAGCCATCCACTTTAACGGAGCGTGATCCGTAACCATGTCAAAGTGCCTACCTAGCAGGTAGTACCGAAGGGAATCTAGAGCCCACTTCACCGCTAAACACTCCTTTTCAACGGTGGCGTAATTTACCTCATGGGACTTCAACTTCCTGCTGAGGTAAATGACTGGGTGCTCTTCCCCGTTCCAGACCTGGGACAATACTGCTCCTAACCCCACATCTGACGCATCACTTTGTACGACAAAGTCTTTAGAGAAGTCGGGTGAGTACAACACTGGCTGGCTACATAAGGCTTGTTTCAAGAATTGGAATGCTGCCTCAGCCTCGGGGGTCCATTTAATCATGACCGACCCTTTCCCCTTCGTCAGGTTGGTTAGGGGCACAGCCTTAGAAGCAAAGTGGGGAATGAATCGCCGATAATACCCAGCGATTCCCAGAAAGGCTCGTACCTGCTTCTTGCTGTTGGGACGTGGCCAACTCTGGATGGCCTCGACTTTGTTGAGTTGGGGTTTTATTACTCCCCTCCCAATGGTGTACCCAAGATATTTGGCCTCCTCCTGCCCAATGGTACACTTCTTGGGGTTAGCCGTAAACCCTGCTTCCCGAACAGAGTCCAGGACTGCTTGCACTTTTGGCAGATGTGAGGCCCAATCTGTGCTATGGACAATTATGTCATCCAGGTAAGCCGCAGCATACTTCCGATGGGGCCTCAGCATCTGGTCCATTTTCCGCTGGAATGTGGCCGGCGCATTCTGTAACCCGAACGGCATTCTTTTATATTGGAACGCCCCGTCTGGGGTTACAAATGCGGTTTTCTCTTTGGCCGACTTGGCCAGGGGGATTTGCCAATACCCTTTTGTGAGGTCAAGAGTCGTCATGTATCGGGCTGTTCCCAGCCGGTCGATCAACTCATCTATACGTGGCATGGGGTAGGTGTCAAATTTTGTAACTTTGTTCAACTGACGAAAATCGTTACAAAATCGCCAGCTCCCATCCGGTTTAGGCACCAACACAATGGGACTAGACCAATCACTTTGGGACTCCTCTATCACCCCTAAGTTCAGCATTTTCTGTACTTCCTCCCGTATTGCCTCCCGTCGGGCCTCTGGGATCCGATAGGGTTTTAACTTCACCCTTTCACCGGGCGGGGTAATAATGTCATGCTCTACCCCAGATGTTTGTCCCGGCAGCTCAGAGAATACCTCCTTGTTGCGAAGCACAAACTCCTTAACCTCCTGTTGTTGGGGTTGTGACAAGGTGGCTGCGATTCCAACCTCAGGAATCACGCAACCAGTTTGAGCTGGTGACCAAGTGTCTGCGACTAGGGACTCTCTATCCCTCCAGGCTTTCAACAGATTAACGTGATAGATCTGTTCGGGCTTTCGCCTTCCTGGTTGTCTGACCTTGTAATTCACTTCGCTCACTTTTTCCATGATCTCGTAGGGGCCTTGCCATTTGGCAAGGAATTTACTTTCAACCGTAGGGACAAGTACCAATATCCTATCCCCCGGGGAAAAGGTACGGGTCTTGGCTCCACGGTTGTACACTCTCTGCTGTGCCAACTGCGCTTGGGCCAAATGTTCCTTCACGATGGGCATTACCTGTGCAATTCGATCTTGCATCAGGGCGACATGCTCAATCACACTCCTGTGGGGAGAACTCTCACTTTCCCAAGTTTCCTTGGCAATATCCAACAGCCCTCTTGGGTGTCTCCCATACAGTAACTCAAAGGGGGAGAATCCCGTAGAGGATTGGGGCACCTCCCTAATAGCAAACATCAAATAAGGAAGTAGACAGTCCCAATCCCTTCCATCTCTATCCACCACTTTCTTCAACATTTGTTTTAGGGTTTTGTTGAATCTTTCAACCAGCCCATCGGTTTGGGGGTGATACACAGATGTACGCAATTGCGTCACTTTGAACAATTTACACAGCTCTTTCATAACCCGGGACATAAAGGGTGTACCTTGGTCCGTAAGCAGTTCTTTACAAATACCCACCCGGCTAAAAACAAGAGATAGCTCTTTGGCTATGGTTTTGGCCGAGGTATTTCTGAGAGGGATCGCTTCTGGATAACGGGTGGCATAGTCCATTATAACCAATATGTACTGGTGCCCCCTAGCGGACTTGATTATAGGACCTACCAAATCCATTGCGATTCTCTCAAACGGGACCTCAATGATGGGTAGAGGGACCAGCGGGCTACGGAAATGTGGCATCGGGGCCGACCTCTGACACACAGGGCAGGAGGAACAATAATTTTCTATGTCCTTCATCACCCCAGGCCAATAGAATCTCTGTAATACCCTCTCTTGGGATTTCTCTGTCCCCAGATGACCTCCAAGAATGTGCCCATGGGCCAACTCCAACACCAACTTCCTGTAAGGTTTGGGCACCACAAGCTGCTCAACGGTTTCTTCTGCCCTTTTTGCCACCCGATACAGTAGGTCCTTCTCTACGCTGAAGTATGGGTAAGTGCCGGTATTATCTGGGTTCACTAACTCGCCATCTATTTTCACTACGTTTTCCCGTGCCTTTATTAGGGCGGGGTCTTTCAACTGTTCTGTGGCAAAGTTTTCCCTGTGAACCTCAAGATCAGAAAACTCCACAGACGGTAGGTTTTCGTCTGAGGAGGTGGGCTCCTCTCCAGTTTCTTGAGTCTCCCCTGCCAATACTGACAAGGGAAATTCCGGAGAGTCCTCACCACTCTCAGGGGAGTTCTGGCTATCACATTCCTGGTACATAGGGGCACCAGTGGGGGGCTCAGGATCATCCCACAGTTCCCAGAACTTCGGAAAATCCCTTCCCACAATGGCGTCATGCGGTAACTGAGATACTAAGCCCACTGGATGAGAGAGGGTACCTTTGGGGGTCTCGAAACACACTGTAGTCACTGGATACTCTCGGGTGTCCCCATGCACACAAATAACGGCTACCTTGCTATTCCCAGAGACCTCTGTTTTAACTAACTCAGCCTTTATCAGGGTCACAAGGCTTCCTGAATCCAGCAATACCACAACATTTCTACCATTAATACACATTTTGCATAAATGTTTCTCAGTTCCCCGAATGGCAGTGCATGCGACTGTCGCACACAGAGACTGACGTCTGCCCGTCAGAAAGTCACACTGCATGGGTTCCTCCACAACCGGGCAATTGGCTGCAATATGTCCCGCTTGCCGGCAGCGGTAGCAAACGATCCTTCTTGCCGCCTCTTGAGCCGCTGATTTCCCAGGCTGTTCTCGCCAAACTTGGGGTAGAGCTCCCACCCTCTCACTCTCTCCACCCTCACCCCTTGGAATCCTCTTATCCGCCCCTGGGGATGGTCTGGTCTTAGGGTGGAAAGTCCGAGTGTCTCTGGAAGAGGCCGTCAGGTTCTCTGTAGCCAAGTATTTCTCCACACGATCCACAAGACCATCGGCCGTCTCTGGGTCTCCATGGCTTACCCACTTTTGGATGGCAGTAGGAAGAGCTCTCAAAAACCGATCCATTACAACACGTTCCACAATCTTTGGTGCGGACAAAGTCTCTGGCTGTAGCCACTTTCTGCTCAGGTGAATGAGATCATACATTTGAGACCTGGGGGGTTTTCCAAGCTGGAAAGTCCAGTTATGCACACGCTGAGCCCGGACAGCCAGGGTGACACCCAGCCTTGCCAATATTTCAGCTTTTAGCATCACATAGTCTTTTGCTTGGTTAGGCTCTAGGTCATAGTAAGCTTTCTGCGATTCACCAGTTAACAGAGGAGCCACTAGTCCAGCCCACTGCTCCTCAGGCCACTTTTCTCTTTCAGCGGTCCTTTCAAATGTGGTCAAAAATACCTCTGGATCATCCTCTCCAGTCATTTTTGTCAATAAACGACTCACCCCAAAGGACGCGGTATTAGTGGGACGGCTTTCCTCACTGGTCTGCGGACGTTGCTGCATTACTGCTTCCATCTGTTGTTGTAGTCTCTGCTCTTGCTTCTGCAACAGGTCTATGAAGCGGGCCTCAGATTGCTGTTGGGCTTGTTGCTGAGCCTCCAGACTCTGTTGTAAAGTTGCAAGGCTCTGTTGATGAGCTTGCTGCTGGGCTGCAAGGCTCCTTTGCAAACCTGCATTTGTCTGCTGTTGATTGGCATTTGCTAGAGCCAGCTGTTTCAGTATCTCCTCCATGCTGGCTTAAAAAAAAACTGCCACTGGTTCTCCACCAACTGTGAGGGGGTTAGCTCGACAGCGGGTGTGTGTGACCCCCGGGATGGGCTCCCCACACAAAACAGGCCCCGCAAACGGAGGTTGTGGTTTTCAAAATCAAAAAGGTGCGGTTTATTTTCTATTTACAGTGACAAAACACAGCAAAGCAAAAGAAACATAACCAAAATAAATCCTGGTCAAGTTGACCTCTGACTAAACATACAGGTTTCCTAACTAACAACTGGGATCAGCCTAGTGCTGTCCTAGTCCCTAAGTCCCTGGTTTAGTAAATGTCCAAACAAATAGCCACACAGGCTTTGTCTCACCACACAGGGGTTCACTCTCCCTAGACAGTCCACACAGGTCTGGTTCCAGGCATGAGCTAACATCTAATGAAGCTGGGATTTCTTATAGAGGCCTAAATGAGCTGACAAGGTTCAGCTGGTCTCATCAACTCCCTGTCTGCACGACGCCCAGCCCTCTCCCTAGAAGTATGAGTCATCCATGAGCCCACTAGCCTTATACAACTCTTCACCTAGTTGTATAAATCGGCGTAAAGCCTGAATCTGGGCGAAATATATCTACCCCCCTGGATGCAACCAGGTGACTTTACCTTCCTGCTGTCACAATATATATATATATATATATATATATATATATATATATATATATATATACTGTGAGGGGGTTAGCTCGGCAGCGGGTGTGTGTGACCCCCGGGATGGGCTCCCCACACAAAAACAGGCCCAGCAAACGGAGGTTGTGGTTTTCAAAATCAAAAAAAAGTGCGGTTTATTTTCTATTTACAGTGACAAAACACAGCAAAGCCAAAAGAAACATAAACAAAATAAATCCTGGTCAACTTGACCTCTGACTAAACATACAGGTTTCCTAACTAACAACTGGGATCAGCCTAGTGCTGTCCTAGTCCCTAAGTCCCTGGTTTTAAATGTCCAAGCAAATAGCCACACAGGCTTTGTCTCACCGCACAGGGGTTCACTCTCCCTAGACAGTCCACACAGGTCTGGTTCCAGGCATGAGCTAACATCTAATGAAGCTGGGAGTTCTTATAGAGGCCTAAATGAGCTGACAAGCTTCAGCTGGTCTCATCAACTCCCTGTCTGCACGACGCCCAGCCCTCTCCCTAGAGGTATGAGTCATCCATGAGCCCACTAGCCTTATCTGGGCTTATACAACTCTCCACCTAGTTGTATAAGTCGGCGTAAAGCCTGAATCTGGGCGAAATATATCTACCCCCCTGGATGCAACCAGGTGACTTTACCTTCCTGCTGTCACAATATATATACTAAGATAGCATTTCATATATCATATGTGTTAATTTTTTGCAGCGCAACTGCCTTTTTCTTTAGAACACTATATTAACCTGTGTACTGCAAGCCTGCTTTGCTGATCAACGTGTTTGTTAGGCATTGTGTGTTTGGGTTCCTGCCTGCCGTGTGCTACGTCTGTCTCTCTGTTACATATTTGGCTTGTCCCCGACTATCCCTGTCTGCTCGTGCCCCTTGACCTTTGGCTTGTCCTTCGTTATCCTTGTCTGCTTGTGGCCCTTGACCTTCTGGTTATTCGTTACTCTTATATCGTGTGCTGCTGCTTCCCCTCTTTTCCCCTTATCCTACGGGGCATGAGCTAGGAGACTCTAGGGGCCGCGACCTGGACCCAGCTTGCAGCATAACATCCTCACCACTAGAGGCTCTGGAGAAGACCTGCTGGGTCTTAGACTCCGCGCCCTGGGGAATCTTGGCTCTAATTCCCTATAGGTTGTGCTCCTCTGGTCCCGCTTTCCACAACCACCCAGTTTCCTATCTGCAGCAGTCAGCCATAGGGTTCAACACCTTGCGGTGCACTCCTGTCCCCCTACGGTGTGCATCTGTCACCTGGCCACAGGTAACCTGACAGGACCTCTGCGGACAGCTTTGTTTCTCTTCTCCAGCAGACCGGAGGCATAGCCCATTTAGATTATTGAGAACACTGCATACAGACATCATTTACTCTGCCCAGTTTGCTGGTACTTGTGGCACCACTGGAAGCTAGTTCATATATTATTTAGAACACTGTATGCAGATATCTATGCCTGTTCACATCTTTTCTGCTTGTAAGCTGACCGGATACAACACAGTTAAAATCATACAGGAAGAGTTTTAAAGTAAATTAAGGATACACTACAGATTCATCAAATCTGTTATACCCTATTGCCAAGGATCCATTTGATTACATCATCACAAAGCTAGCTGAAGACTTCTGGATTTCAAGGAGTAGCACTTCAACCCTTTTTACCCTCTCTTCGTCTGCTCAAGTGACTAAAGTTGTTTTAGCACAGAGGGTCTGTTCTTAAAGCGGTTGTATACCGCAAATTTTTTTTTTGTTTTTAAACTTGCAAGGCAAAGGCATAATGAGCTAGTATGACTAGCATACTAGCTCATTATCAATTACTTACCTTAGATCGAAGCCCCCGCAGCGGTCCTCGGACACGTCCTCCGTCGCCGCCATGATACCTGGAGTCACTTCCGGGTATCGCCACTCCGGCGCTGTGACTGGCCGAAGCGGCGATGACGTCACTCCCACGCATGCGCGAGGAACGGCACGATCCCCCGCGCATGCGCGAGTTCCGGCAGTGTCCGGCGGGCTCCCATTCAAGAGCCGCCACGCTCAGTGCGCCTGCGCCATTATCTACGGCGCGCATGCACCATAGATATCGGTACAGTCTTTTTTGCAAATATCTCCGAGACCATGTAGGTCTTGGAGATATTGCAAGCACCTACAGGTAAGCCTTAATGTAGGCTTACCTGTAGGTGCATGTAGTATTTGAGGGTATACAACCGCTTTAATTCACTGGAAATTAATTAAAAGAGCCAGCCAACTTGAACACAAAAGTTTTACTTACTGCTTGTCATGTTTTAATATTGTTAATAGACTGTGGGTTGAGGAAACAGAAGGGAGTGAGCCTGACATAGGAAATCAGGTGGCAGTCCCCCCCCCCCCCCCTTCTGCTGACCTTTTTACAAAGGTTTCTGTGATTTGGGTAAGGTCTAATTGAATTTGAATCATACTGTGTATTTTGTGTTCTATATGCTACTGAAGGGCTCAAATCGCAAAGTTTGCCTTTCATAAATAGAGTTATAGTGTTCATATAAAAATATCTCTTACTGTTCTCAGTGTGTGTGTTTTACACTTTTCTGTGTTCTCATTGATACAGTAAACACTTTGAACTGTTTCACTGATAGTGTGTGAGTCTCTTGTTATTGATACAGTTGGCAAGATGAATGAACCCAGGGTGTCAGAGGTGATGGAGGATTTGCAGAGTCAGGGCAACCAGTGGGGTACAGAGTCTATTAGCATCCCTTACAAGGGTAGTGCTACATTTGGAGGTCCCACCTTATAATCATCTGGGACGCTCAAGCAAGTCAGATGACGTGTCCAGGACTGAAGATAAAATGAACTCGGTCGCTGCCACTGACAGGGGTCGAACAGCCGATTGGAGCTAACCACAGTCTTGAAATTGCCTGGAGATAGGTGGTTTAACAAGGAGGTGTGACAGCTGATGAGGAAGGCTGTCCCAAAACAAGGGTCTTATCTCCTAGACTTAAAGTACGAATATGAGGACAATTGCATGTATGTTCTCTTGGAATGGAGGGAGCCCAGTGTTGGATGCTACAGTTGGTAGAACTGCAGACAGCCCAACCATAGATGGTTTGATGGCTGGAATGCCCCCAGCTTTGTTTTACACAGATATGAGTCGATTAGTTGAGAGCCTAATAAAAAAGTCACGCTATCTCTGCTAACCAGGGGTATCAGAAGCTGCAATTCTTTTTGGGCCATGTTCCCACTCCAAGAGGGGAGGAAGAGTTTGACAGTTGGATGGATCAAGCTATGCAGACAATAGAAGACTAGAATGTACCCTAGGTGATGAAGAGAAGCATTTGATACATTGGCAGTTGTGTGCCCAAAGCCACCTGGGGTCGGAAGGAATTTTATATTGATAGAGACAAACACTGACTTGGTGAGGAGACTGTTATCGACTGTATTGGGAAAAGATGGTTCCATCCCCAACAAGATTCCTCCTCCGCTACTTCAAGCTTGCCGACGTGTGGCCAAAGAGGGGGTAGGACGTCTGTGAAACCTGGAAACCAGGGAGAGAGTGTTGCAGCCTGGAGACGTTTTTTGCCTGAAGGCTACAGTTAAGTTTACCTGGGACCAACCTGGCCCCTATGTCGTGCTAGAAACTGATGAACAGGCTCAAGCTGTTGGATTAGAGATGGTTCCCGAGTTGGTCCCTACCAAGGACCTGTCCTGAACTGTAAAGAAGCTGCCAATTAGTCTTCGGAATGTTACAGATCATCCGATTACATTAGGGGCATGTATGCTAGTGGGACGAGTGAGTGCAGCCACCTGATGCTTCCCAAAGAGCCTGTTGAGAGAGAGAGAGAGAGAGAGAGAGAGAGAGCTGTCAGCAGATGCAGGAGTTTCAGACTTGTACTGAAGCTTTACCCCCTGCATGGTAGCAAAGAATGAAGGTACAACTGGCTAGATGTCAGAAACCATGAATCAGACCAAGACAGTACAGTTAAATCACACTTGTTTAATAATAATAATAATTAAAAAGGTAAACAGAGTAAGCGCAGCCAAAACATAGCCAGAGTTCAGTAACCGGATCGGGTAGTCGGCCAAGCCAATGTCAGAGAGCCAGAGATAATCGTAGTAGTTCAACAAGCAGGATCAGGAGCCAGAAGGAATGTCATCCAAGCAAGTCCACAACAGGAACGCAGGAGAAATTCTCTGATGTTGACAAAAGCGAAGGCAGAGATGAAGTGAGCTGGAAGGCTTTAAGTAGACAGGACTGACGAGCAGATCATCAACAGGTGAGTCACTGTGGAGAGAAAGCAGCTTGCAATTAGCCGACAGCTGAGCGGCCAGCTCAGAGAAGGAAGGGCTGAGCCCAGCCCTGACACTAGATGGGAGAAGATTTTCTCGAAGGATGACTTTGATGTGGAAAGTGCCAAGAGTGCTCAGCACCAAATTCAAGTTACAAGAGGACAAGCGCTTTCGAGAGTGAGCTAGGAGAATACCCTTCAGTAACCTGGAAGATCTTTGGGAGCAGTTGGCCGAGTGGAAGAGGTCGGGGGTTATTCAAGAGTCCAGAAGCCCCTATGCGTCTCCTATTGTGGTGGTGCGGAAGAAGAATGGGTCACTACGCATGTGCATTGGCTACCAGACTTTGAAACAATGTACTATTCCTGATCAGTACACAACCCCTCTCAGTGAAGACTCTCTCCAGTGTCTTACTGGAGCCAAGTGTTTCAGTGTACTTGATTTGAAGAGTGGGTACTACCAGATCCTCATGCACCCGGAAAACCAAAAGAAGACTGCATTGATTTGCCCCTTGGGGTTCTATGAGTTCAGCCGGATGCCTCAAGGATTGTCAGGGGCCCCAGAAACCTTCCAGAGATTGATGGAAAGGACAGTAGGGGACATGAACCTAATAGAAGTACTAGTGTGTCTGGGTGACATTATTGTGTTTGGAAGACTGTTAGAAGAGCATGAAGCCCGGTTGGAGAAAGTCTTCACAAGACTCCACGAGGAGGGATTGAAACTGTCGCTGAAAAAGTGTCAGTTCTACAGGACTTCTGTCACATACTTGGGTCATGTTGTCTTTCCAGGAGGGGTTGCCACGGACCCCAAAAAATTGGATGCCGTCACTACATGGCTTTGGCCAAGGGCTGTGATAGAATTAGGATCTTTCCTGGGATTCTGCTCCTATTATTAAAAGGTTTGTAGCAAATTTTGACAGAATTGCTCTGCCCTTTATTGAACTGTTACAAGAGGCTATGGGGGAAGGAGAGAATGAGTCCAATGCGAACAAGTCTGGCTGTTGTAGTAAAGGAGAATCAGTACAAGATCAATAGACCTATCAGTGTGGATGTAAAAAGAGGCTCCGATAGGGACTATGATGTAAAGAGTAGACATGTGCAAAAGGAAAAAATTTGTTTAGTTTTGTTTTCGTTTTAATTCGTTAATTAATTAATTTAGATTCGTTAAATCCGTTAACCACTTAACGACCGCTCACTGTATATATACGTCGGCACAATGGCACCGACAGGCACAATCACGTACAGTGTACGTGATTGCCTTTGTACAGTTGGGGGGTCCAATCGGACCCCCCTTCTGTACAGTGAGCGGTCGGAATTCGTCTGGGAGCGATCCGAGATGGGGGGGCGGCTGTTCGATTCCGGCCACCCCCCCCGCGATCGCTCCCGGCGAATGAGAATGCCCCCTCTGCCTGTGTAATGTAAACACAGGCAGAGGAAGCAGGAGGAAGTGATGTCATCTCTTGTGCGGCGCTCACATATACCGAGCGCCGTACAAGAGAAGACATCAAGGTTAGTGCACAAACACTACACTAACACCAGCACACATAGGCACATAAATCGCCCTCCCAGATCACCCCCCAGCCCCCAGTCACAGTGTCACTGATTGCAGTGACCATTTATTTACTGATCAGTCACATTTGTGACTGTAAAAGTGTCACTACAGTTTAGTTTTAGGTCCAGTGTAGCCCCCTAACCCCCCCTAATAAAGGTTTAACCCCTTGATCACCCCCCAGATAACCCTTTCACCCCCTAGCACCGCCGTCGCTAAGCGATCATTTTTTCTGATCGCTGTCTTGGTGTCGGTGATGCAGATCGGTAGCCAGTAATTTTTTTTAGGTTCGCCGCAGGTTTTTATAGCGTCAGGTACCCCCATAAATTATCTAATAAAGGTTTAACCCCCTTGATCGCCCCCCAGGTAACCCTATCACCACTGTCGCTAAGCGATCATTTTTCTGATCGCTGTCTTAGCGTCGGTGATGCAGATCGGTAGCCAGTATTTTTTTTTTAGGTTCGCCGCAGGTTTTTATAGCGTCAGGTACCCCCATAAATGATCTAATAAAGGTTTTAACCCCCTAATTGCCCCTAGTTAACCCTTTCACCAGTGATCATCATATAAGTGTTACGGGTGACGCTGGTTAGTTAGTTTGCTTTTTATAGTGTCAGGGCACCCGCCGTATATAACCCAATAAAGGTTTAACCCCCTGATCGCCCGGCGGGTGATATCAATTAGGTTTTAGCGTCAGAGAGGGTCTGCGTCACACCCCAGGCAGCGTCAGGTTAGTGCCAGTAACGCTAACACCCACGCGTGAAGCATACACCCTCCTTAGTGGTATAGTATCTGAACAGATCAATATCTGATCTGATCAGATCTATACTAGCGTCCCCAGCAGTTTAGGGTTCCCAAAAACGCAGTGTTAGCGGGATCAGCCCAGATACCTGCTAGCACCTGCAATTTGCCCCTCCGTCCAGCCCAGGCCACCCAAGTGCAGTATCGATCGATCACTGTCACTTGCAAAACACAACACACAACTGCAGCGTTCGCAGAGACAGGCCTGATCCCTGCGACTCCAGTGCTGTAGGAGGTGATTTCACCACCACAGTTAAAAAAAAAAAAGCAAATATGCCGAAGCATTGGGGCAGCAGGGGCGGAAGAGTGATTTTGCTCCTAATGCCGCGTACATACGGTCGAAATTCCGACGGAGGCTTGCCCGTGGAAAAGTCCGACCATGTGTGTGCGGCATAACTTTTTTGCGGGAGGATGCCCCCATGCTTCAGCATATATAAATGGTGCATTTATGCCCATCATTAGAAGTGGGTGGATGAAGGGCGGTATTCTAATGGTGGGAATACCCACCCGATCAATCTCTTTTTTTCATTCAGCCAACTGGCTGCATGAAAAAAAAAAGATTACAATACATGTCCAACAAGGACCAGCAACGTACTGGTATGTTGCTGGACTTTGAATGGTTATACCAGATTGATGCCTGCGGGTTTAGGTATCATCTTGGTATCATTCTTTTCAGCCAGCGGCCGGATTTCATGTAAAAGCAATCCTAGTGGCTAATTAGCCTCTGGACTGCTTTTACAAGCAGTGGAAGGGAATGTCCCCCCCCCCCGGATATAAAAAGCGCCATTGGGAAATTGGGAAAGCATTTTATCACACTGATCTTGGTGTGGTCAGATGCTTTGAGGGCAGAGGAAAGATCTAGGGTCTAGACCCCAGTTTTTTCAAAAAAAGAGTACCTGTCACTACCTATTGCTATCATAGGGGATATTTACATTCCCTGAGATAACAATAAAAATGATAAAAAAAAAAAAAAAAATATGGAAGGAACAATTTAAAAATAAAATAAAAAAGCAAAATTAATAATAATAATAAAAAAAAAAAAAAAAAAACACCCCTGTCCTGCTCTTGCCCAATGGCGAACGCAAGCGTCGGTCTGGCGTCATATGTAAACAGCAATTGCACCATGCATGTGAGGTATCACCGCAAAGGTTAGATCGAGGGCAGTAATTTTAGCAGTAGACCTCCTCTGTAAATCTAACGGGGTAACCTGTAAAGGCTTTTAAAAATGTATGTAGTTTGTCGCCAATGCGCGTTTGTGCGAAATTTCAAAGCATGTCGTGTTTTAGTATCTATGTACTCGGCCTAAGATCATCTTTTTTATTTCATCAAACATTTGGGCAATATAGTGTGTTTTAGTGCATTAAAATTAAAAAAAGTGTATTTTTTCCCCAAAAAATGCGTTTGAAAAATCGCTGCGCAAATACTGTGTAGAAAAAAAAAATGCAACACCCACCATTTTATTCTGTAGGGCCTTTGCTTTAAAAATATATATAATGTTTGGGGGTTCAACATAATTTTCTTGCAAAAAAAAATATGTTTTCATGTACACAAAAAGTGTCAAACAGGGCTTTGTCTTCAAGTGGTTAGAAGAGTGGATGTAAGCTTCCTAATGTTGTGTATAAAATGCCAGAACAGTTCAAAACCCCCCCAAATGACCCCATTTTGGAAAGTAGACACCCCAAGCTATATACTGAGAGGCATGTCGAGTCCATGGAATATTTTATATGTTGACACAAGTTGCGGAAAAAAGACAATTTTTTATTTATTTATTTATTTTTTGCACAAAGTTGTCACTAAATGATATATTGCTCAAACATGCCATGGGCATATGTGGAA
Source organism: Rana muscosa (assembly GCA_029206835.1). NCBI lineage: Eukaryota > Metazoa > Chordata > Amphibia > Anura > Ranidae > Rana > Rana muscosa. The sequence continues at coordinate 318,803,635 of CM055117.1, read as the reverse complement.
TTACACCCCAAAATACATTCTGTTGCTTCCCCTGAGTACGGGGATACCACATGTGTGAGACTTTTTGGGAGCCTAGCCGCGTACGGGACCCCAAAAACCAATCACCGCCTTCAGGCTTTCTAAGGGTGTACATTTTTGATTTCACTTCTCACTGCCTATCACAGTTTCGGAGGCCATGGAATGCCCAGATAGCCTCGTACACACGACCGAGTTTCTAGTCGTTAAAAACACGTCGTTTTTTTCGACGAGATTCTTGTTAACCTTGACGAGTTTCTCGTCAAGCTTTCTATGCGTACACACTGACATTTCCCAATTTCCTCGTTGTTCTCCGCGCTCATGTCCAGCACGTACGACGGCACTATAAAGGGGAAGATCGATTTTCTTGGCGCCACCCCTTGGGCTGCTTTTGCTGATCTCGTGTTACCGCGTGTGAAGTAAAAGTTTGGGAAGAGACGATTCGCGCTTTTCAGTCTTCGTGCTTTTCAGTTCGTTTTCTGAGGTTCAGTTTGTGCTTGCTCGTATCTTGACTTTCAGGGCGTCTAGGCAGGTCGTATCTGTTTTACAGTGCGTTCTTGCCCGTTCGTTTCTGATTTTCAGTTCGTTATTCATAGGCCTTGCTGTTCTAAAGTGCGTTCTGTTCTGTACGTTCTGATAAGACGACCGTTTCCTAGCCATGTCGCCTGGACGTTCTCGTCGTCGAGTTCGTGCTGTGCGTGCGCTTGGTGTTGGTCTGCTTGTTTTGGACCAAGACCAGTCCATGAATGGTGTGAGGAGGAGTTCATGGACCAAGAATTGGTTGCTCCAGCGGTACCAATTCTGCCACATGCCTCTGCTGCGGGAGATAGTCGAGAATAATCCTGAGGACTACAGGAATTTTCTGCGGATGTCTGACCCCGTTTTTCAGGAACTGTTGGCTTTGGTGTCCCCCTATATTACCAGGCAGGACACCGTTATGCGGGAAGCCATCAGTGCTGAGCAGAGGCTCATCGCCACCTTACGTTATCTGGCGACTGGGAGAAGTCTTCAGGACTTGAAGTTCACGACAGGCATCTCCCCCCCAGGCTCTGGGCCTCATAATCCCAGACACCTGTTCTGCCATTATACAAGTCCTGCAGGAGGACTATATTAGGGTAAGTTTTCTCCTTTTACATCACATTTTATGTATTCCATGTATGCTAATGTATTGTATTTCTTTCATCCTTCCCTAATTACCATGATTGTAATATGCTGAGAATGTCCCCTTTGTCCCCATGCATGCTGGAAGCTTTAGATTGCCCCTTTTTTCTCCTCCATGCATATTTCCCTTTACTAACCTTTCCAGCAGGGGCGCCTGTTGCAACAAATGTTTGGGGGTCCAACGCCAATTTAGGAAATAAACTTCCTCCATTTTTGCAAAGGTGCCTATTAAACGCCCCCAGTTGTCCCCTTCAATGCAGCCATTTTGTCCCCTCCAATGCAGCCATTTTGTCCCCTCCAATGCAGCCATTTTGTTCCCTCCAATGCAGCCATTTTGTCCCCAGCCCTGCACATACCTTCTTGTGGTCAGCGCCATCCTTCTTCTGTCCTTGATGTCTTCTCCTTCCCTTGATGTTGCATCAGCCAATCATGTTACCATTAAACAGACTTGGTGAACATGATTGGCAGAGCAGCCTGTCAGTGTTTACCCAAGGAATGCTCCCCCCCCCTGCGTCCCCTATTTAACTTTTATGAAGCCAATTACATCCCGCAGGCTGTAATGTGCAAGCCTATTTGCCTCCCTGTTTCTGATATGCAATTTTCACCCCATAAATGCCGCAGTTATTCATATGTTGGTCGCTTAACAGGGGGCCATACACCTGAATAGTGGGCGGCATTGACAATACATAGGTTAATGCAAGGCAAGAACCTATGTATTGTTCTGAGTGACGGGCACAGGAGAGAGGGGGCAGTGTTCCAGCGCCCACTCTGGACGCACCGCCACTGCACTGCTATCCTGTGGCCAAACACATCTACCCCCCCCCTAAAATCATGTATTAATGGACCATCAGAGGGGGTGATGAATATGAAACATGAGCCTTCCATTATACTTATTGAAAACACCTTAATAAACGTAGAATTTGATTGATGTTGGCCTCTAATGTTTTTTATTATAATCTCCTTGTAATGTAATAATTTTAATTTCTAATTTTCTTTCATCTTGTTTGACTCCCCAGCTTCCTTCCACACCACAGGAATGGCAGACTGTGTCATCGGAGTTTGCCACGCGGTGGGACTTCCCCAAATGCGGTGGTGCCATAGACGGGAAGCACGTCTGCATCGTGCCGCCACCCCGTTTTGGGTCCTACTACTTCAATTACAAGGGGTTTCATAGCATTGTGCTGATGGCGGTGGTGTCAGCACGGTATGAATTCTCTATGTTGATGTAGGGAAGAATGGCCGGATGTCCGATGGGGGATCCTTCATCCAGACGGAGTTTGCCCTCCGTCTCCAGAGTGACGACCTTGCATTGCCACCGGATGCAGGGAATATTGAAGGACTCCCCTTTGTTTTCTTGGCTGATGAAGCCTTTGGACTCGGACCGCATCTTATGAGGCCATTTCCTCAGAGGACCCTGACCCCAGAGAAGAGGGTATTCAATTACCGGCTGGCCAGGGGCCGAAGAGTCGTTGAAAATGCCTTCGGCATAATGGCCAGCCGGTTCCGCATTTTTATGACTTCCATCCACTTGGCGGACTACAAAATAAACTATGTAGTTTTATGCTGCTGTGTGCTACACAATTTTCTCAGCAGAAAATCTAATTCATATATGGCCTCAGTATTGCCTGAGGCTGGACTTTCACCTGCTAATCCCCTGCCGGGCCTGGAATCTGCCCGTCCTGGCTTGCCCCCCCAAAATGACCGTGAGGTTCGGGACAAATATATGGAATATTTCACGGGTAGGGGGGCAATTCCTATGCCAGGCTATGGCTAAAGATTCCTGGAGAATAATTAAAATAAAATTCTGATTTGTAATTTTAACTTAGGTTTGTTTCCTGTCTCCTAGTTTGTCTTAGTGCATTTGTAGTGCCAAGTGTATTTTCCTTTAGTAAATAACAACCATTTCACTATGTAACCTTAAAAAAACACAAATCAGGTTGGAGCGTATTGAAAAAAGAAGCTACACATTGTTTCTGTTCAAACATTTTAATCTGTGCACATTCACACACATGTTTCCTTCTTTTTTTTTTTTTTTTCCTGGCCACAAACCGCCAATTCTTTTCTTAGGAAAATACAAAAACAGTTGCATTCCAAAAATTACAACATTGGATACCTCTGAGCAATCTGACACATTCACTTACACAAACTATGTCTCTATGTGCCCATCCTAATATGGGGTCTTGCCACCCCTTGCCCAGCCAAAAATTGAATATGCACACATTTTGTATTTTCCACTAGGGATTTGAGACTCCTGATCCCTATTGTCAACATGTGCTATCTGCCATCAGGGGAGATCAATGGACGTGTTTTGGGGGTGCAACCCCTTCCTCAGTTCGCCTACTTTAGATACGAGGAAGGGGTTGCACCCCCAAAAGACGTACATGGATATCCCCTGATGGCAGATAGCACATGTTGACACACTGTGTGCATATTCAATTTTTGGCTGGTTGCATTGTCAAAAACAGTATAAAAGGTTGATGAACAGTCATTCCTGAAAAAAAAATGGGGGTTTGGTTGACTTATTCGATTCTCCCCAAAACATCTAGAATGTCTTTAAATGTTTGATCCATCACATGAATTATTTGTTTTATTCTGTCCGGTTCCGTGCTACATTCCATCACTTGCTGCATTATTCGGAGGGCACTGTCAGCAGAGAAACGTGTACTATCCTTCACCACAACATTTACATCCCCTAAAAACAAAATAAAAAGGTATTATAACTCTGCAGGCCTACATCTCTTACCTGAAGCTGTGGTGACAGATACTGACCTGTTGTGGTGACCAGTTCCACAACGTCGTCCACTTCTCCTTCCTGCACTTCTCCTTCCTCCACCTCAACATCCTTCGGTTGTGGGTCTTTGGGAGTTTGGGGTTGTTGTGAAGCTGTGGGGTTCCTGTGCTCCCTGGAGTGTTCTCCTCCCAGTCTTCTCTCCCCTATGAGAATCAAACAAAAGGTCTATTTATCACACTGAAATTCTCTATGAAAAATAAAAACAGGCTAAATTGCTTGGAAGTGGGGTACAAGTGTGTGTTTGGGCGGAAGTTAAAGATGACTGCATTATTTCTGACCAATAATATGTTTAGTATTCACCTTTTGGCTGTCAGTTTTTAGACATGGAGGCACCACAAAAAATCACTAATGCACCTGTGTGGGACACCCAAAAAAGGCGGGTCTGGTGGCCCACACTCTAGTGCTCCAAAGTACAGATGTGGTACCAGCTGCTGAGTGTCCTCTCCTTTACACTGACTAAAGTTTGCATTTCATTCTCTTTTACAAACTCATCATCTAGCCTAAAAATTTTGAACACAAATGTTAAAAAAACCCGCAGATGTCTAATTACTTTTGTGGCTATAAAATAAGCCAAAACAGCGGATAGTGGCCGAACGAAGTGTCTGTAACAAAACGAACGATTACTGTGCCAAACCAAGTTCAAATTATTAAATTATGGAAGGGAGTCCAATATGATAAAATCACAAAAAGGAGCAACATGTAAGTTGAGAAAAACATTAATAGCCGAAAAGTGCACATTTTACTTACTTTTTGCTAGCATTCTCTTAATGCTCCTTAACTGCTCTGGCTCCCTCAGTTTGAGGTCTGACCACCTTTTTCTGAGCTGCTCATTTGAGCGTTTCACCCCGAAATTCGTCTTCAGACTCTTCACGACTTTATTGAGGATTTTGGCCTTCCTTCTATATGGTTTTCTATACGGCCCATGCTTTGCGTCATAATCAGACTTGAGCAAGATGTCCACCATCTCCGCCATCTCCGCAAAAGACATATTAGATGCCTTGAATCTCCTCCTTGATCGTGACGTTTCCTCGGTCTCCGGGCTTGTCTCCTCCTCGTTAGTTGCGGAATTATCAGACACCTGCTGTAACTCCGCCATATCTGTCTGCGCGCCGAAAGAGAAGGGGCGGGGAAAAGATGTTAGTTAGAACGTCATGGGCGGGCGACGTGTGCGGAGCGAGGTGTTCGTAGTTTGACGCATGCGTGGTGTATATATAGCAAACACACATGTGACTATACTACGTTCGGTGTGCGGAGAGAGGAGTTCAAGTTACGGACGTGCGAACGAAGGTATGTGATTTTGTGACTTGGACAAATAGTTGGCCTATACTGTCTTGAGAATGTTGTAGAATATATATGGTGACTACGATGTTAAGGAGGTTAGACTGTGTGCCTTACATTAGTTATATATTATTTATTTTACTTGCAGACCCAAAATGAATGTGTTTATAAGTGACAAGGAATTCCTTGCGGAATTTATAGACCGGGTAAGGGAGCTGCCCGCTCTGTGGGAGACCAAAAACCCCATCCACAAAAAGAGGGGTGAGAAAAGCAGCGCTGGAGACCCTGCTCCCATTTGTGCATACCAAGGTGCCCACAGCCACAGCAAAACAGGTGGACACTAAAATTGGGAGCTTGAGAGGCACCTACAGGACTGAACGCTCGAAGGTCCTGGCTTCTCAGAGGTCAGGAGCAGCAGCAGATGATGTTTATGTCCCGAATTTGTGGTACTACAGCAGGATGTCCTTTCTGGATGACCACATTGAGGCAAGGCCATCACTCTCCACTCTTCCCCCCCCAGACTTCCCTGCAGCCAACCTGAGCCTTCTCTGGAGCAAGAGGAGGCAGCCATCCTGGATGATCCTGATTTGGCCATCTGGAGCCAGGTATAGTATTAAATGAAAATGTATTGGGATAAAATTAATGTTTGCCAAATATGTCAAGATGACAAACATAAACTATTTAGAGTTCCACAAGTGAAATCAAGATCTCTAGACATTAGTCTGCACTTAATTGGGTGCTAAATAGTCAATCTGATGTAGTTGTAAATTTTAGAAACTGATTTCAGGATTTACATTCTAATTGGTTCAATCATGATTATAAATTTGGAGGCAAAGATTAAAGCAACATATTAAACTATGTCCCTTTTTCATACACAGGATGAAATCAGCCAGGAGGAGGGTCTGGAAACTGTCAGGCAGGAGGAGGAAGGGCCCAGTGGCAGCCAGGAGGTGGCAGGGCCCAGTGGAAGGCAGGAGGTGGCAGGGCCCAGTGGCAGGCAGGAGGTGGCAGGGCAAAGGAGAAGCACCAGATCACAGGTGCCTCCCATCCGATTTCCCAAAAGAGGCAGGAGGGACAGGACCACCAGTGAGGCAGCAATGGCCCTTATTAAAGAGGCCCATGCCACCCTCAAAGAGCCCACATCCCCTGAAGAGGCCATTGCCGGCCTAGTGGAGGCAAAGTTCAAGGTGATGAGCATAGAGCAACGCCTCCTATGCGAGCCCCTGCTCATCACCTTGCTCAACAAGGGGGTGATGGGAAAAATTACCCCCAATACTGCAATTTGTGAGGTGGCACAACTGTCCCAACCTCAACCTCCTCCTCCACCTCCACCTTCTTCTTCTGCCCCACCCCCTTCTCCTCCACCTCCACCTTCTTCTTCTGCTCCACCCCCTTCTCCTCCACCTCCACCTTCTTCTTCTGCCCCACCCCCTTCTCCTCCACCTCCTCCTCCACCTTGTTCTTCCGCCCCACCCCCTTCTCCTCCACCTCCACCTTGTTCTTCTGCGCCACCCCCTTCTCCTCCACCTCCTCCTCCTCCTGACAGGAGTACCCCTCCAGTGGCCCAGCCTCCAGCCAAACGAAGAAGGAAGGCTGCAGGGAAGGTTGCCAGGAAGATGAGGAAGTGATGGCCTTGCTTCATTGTGGTCGGACAGAAGGCAGCCTGTTGTAGTACCACACACTTGGGACATATATCTCACCTGCTGCTGTTCCTGACCTCTGGGAGGCCAGCATCAGATTGTGCTCAGAACTGTTGGCCTTCTCAAGCTCCCAATTTTAGTGTCCACACAGGGTTGATGTGTGGTCTGGGGTCCCTGGGATGCACAAATGGCAGCAGGTTCTCCAGCGCTGCCTTCTCTTTATTTTATTTGAAACATGAATAAATGTTATTTTTGTTTAAGTTCATACTTGACTATGTGTATTTGTAAAAATTTTAAATTTAGCTTTGGAGTAAGCAGAGACATTTGACTGACAAAAAAAGGGACAGAAAACAACCCCCCTAAAAAATAAAAGAATCTGATTTCCCAAAAAGAGGGTGTAAAATTTTACAACTATATATTAAAATATTCAATGGGAGATCACTATCAAAACATTGCGAAATTAAAATTAACATCAGTTTGAAAAATATAAAAATGTAAAATATTCATAAAAACTTGCACGATATAATACACATAAATCTTCTTAAGAGCAGCATGTAAAAGGTTTAAAAAAGATAGTCATAACTCTGTGTGAATATCAGCAGCAAAAGCAGTTCTTTCGTTTTGATTAATGTAACATTCTAAAGAAGATTTCAATGCACAACATTTAAACGATGCAATAATTTCGAGCGTGACGAATGTGCTATCTCCATTACGAAGGCTTGTTTTACCAGAAGATGCGCTCCTGTCTCATACTTGCTTCTGAGCATGCGCGCTTTTGAAAGACTCGTTAAAGCATACACACGAACCATTTTCTCGTCGCAAAAGAGGCAGACGAGAAACACGACGAGGAAATCTGGAATCCTGACGAGAAAATAGAGAGCAGGTTCTCTATTTTCTCGTCGAGATTCACGGCAATTTTCTCGTCGTAAAACCATACACACAAACGTTTTTCTCGATAAAAAAGCTCTCGCGGCACTTTTCTTGCCGGCTTTGGACGAGAAAAATTGGTCGTGTGTACGAGGCTGATGGCACAAACCCACCCAAATGACCCCATTTTGGAAAGTAGACATCCCAAGCTATTTGCTGAGAGGTATTGTGAGTATTTTGCAGATCTCGCTTTTTGTCACAAAGTTTTGAAAATTGAAAAAAAAAAAAATGTTCTTTCTTCATTTTCAAAAACAAATGAGAGCTGTAAAATACTCACCATGCCTCTCAGCAAACAGCTTGGGGTGTCTACTTTCCAAAATGGGGTCATTTGGGGGGGTTTTGTGCTATTTTGGCATTTTATGGCCTTCGAAACTGTGATAGGTAGTGAGGAGTCAAATCAAAAATTTGTGCCTAGAAATCCTGAAGGCGGTGCTTGGTTTTCGGGGTCCCGTACGCGGCTAGGCTCCTAAAAAGTCCCACACATGTGGTATTCCCGTACTCAGGAGAAGCAGCAAAATGTATTTTGGGGTGCAATTCCACATATAACCATGGCATGTGTGAGCAATATATCATTTAGTGACAACTTTTTGTAATTTTTTTTTTTTTTTTTGTCATTATTCAATCACTTGGGACAAAAAAAAAAAAATATTCAATGGGCTCAACATGCCTCTCAGCAATTTCCTTGGGGTGTCTACTTTCCAAAATGGGGTCATTTGGGGGGGTTTTGTACTGCCCTGCCATTTTAGCACCTCAAGAAATGAGATAGGCAGTCATAAATTTAAAGCTGTGTAAATTCCAGAAAATGTACCCTAGTTTGTAAACGCTATAACTTTTGCGCAAAACAATAAATATACGCTTATTGACATTTTTTTTACTAAAGACATGTGGCTGAATACATTTTGGCCTAAATGTATGACTACAATTGAGTTTATTCGATTTTTCTTATAACAAAAAGTAGAAAATATCATTTTTTTTCAAAATTTTCGGTCTTTTTCCATTTATATCACAAAAAATAAAAATTGCAGAGGCAATCAAATACCATTAAAGGAAAGCTCTATTTGTGGGAAGAAAAGGACGCAAATTTCGTTTCGGTACAACATTGCATGTCCGCACAATTTACAGTTAAAGCAGCGCAGTGCAAAATTCTGAAATCACCTTTGGTCCTTTAGCTACCAAATGGTCCGGGGCTTAAGTGGTTACATTTGTTTTCGGATTTTGTTCCGTTTTCGACCGAATTCGTAAAAACGCTCGGATTTGAAAATATTTCGACCGGATTCGAAATCATTTCAACATGATTCGAAATCATTTCAACAGCATTCGAAAACAATTAGAATAGAATTGAAAATATTGGAAATAATCAAATAGAAAAACAATAGAACAGAATAGAATAAAATACAATATATATATATATATATATATATATATATATATTGTCATGGATATGCATTAATGTCTGTCTGCCATCTTACCTTTCCTCCTCATGTGTTCATCTTAGAGGCCAGAACCCTTTTCACCTGGCTTCCTTTATAATCTCCTCCCAGCCTGACTCCACCCCAGGCCCTATCACAGAACACTATATTAACCTGTGCACTGCAAGCCTGCTTTGCTGATCAAACTGTCAAGGTCACCTGTGGCCAGGTGACAGATGCACACCGTAGGGGGACAGGAGTGCACCGCAAGGTAGTGAACCCTATGGCTGACTTCTGCGGATAGGAAACTGGGTGGTTGTGGAAAGCGGGACCAGGGGAGCACAACCGGGATCCTAACGGAAGCTAGAGCCAAGATTCCCCAGGGCGCGGAGTCTAAGACCCAGCAGGTCTTCTCCAGAGCCTCTAGTGGTGCTGATCAACTTGTTTGTTAGGCATTGTGTGTTTGGGTTCCTGCCTGCTGTGTGCTACGTCTGTCTCTCTGTTGCATATTTGGCTTGTCCCCGACTATTCCTGTCTGCTCGTGACCCTTGACCTTCGGCTCGTTCTTTCGTTATCCTTGTCTGCTTGTGGCCCCTGACCTTCAGCTTGTTGTTCGTTTCTCTCATATCTTGTGCTGCTGCTTCCCCTCTTTTCCCCTAATCCTACGGGGCGTGAGCTAGGAGACTCCAGGGGCCGCGACCTGGACCCAGCCTGCAGCATAACATCCTCACCACTAGAGGCTCTGGAGAAGACCTGCTGGGTCTTAGACTCTGCGCCCTGGGGAATCTTGGCTCTAGCTTCCGTTAGGATCCCGGTTGTGCTCCCCTGGTTCCGCTTTCCACAACCACCCAGTTTCCTATTCGCAGAAGTCAGCCATAGGGTTCACTACCTTGCGGTGCACTCCTGTCCCCCTACGGTGTGCATCTGTCACCTGGCCACAGGTGACCTTGACATATATATTATATTTTATTATATTCTGTTCTATTTTTTTTTCTAGTCTATTTTCTATTCTAATCTTTTCTAATTGGAATTCGATAAATCGGTCGCATTCGAAAATATTTCAACCAAATTCGAAAATATATCTACCGGATTCGATAATATTTCAACCAAATTCGATAATATTTCAACCGGATTTAAAATTATTTCAACCAAATAGAAAAGATTATAATAAAATAAAAAAACAGATAATAGACTAGAAAAACAATAGGACAGAATATATTATATTTTATTCTATTCTGTTCTATTTTTTTCTAGTCTATTCTTTTATATTCTATTCAAATCTTTTCTAATAAAATCAAAATCATTATATACTGAATTCGAATTTCGGAAGATGGTTATATAATATTTTTTTTCCGACATTCTAATTTCGTATAGAATGAATTCTAATTTGAATAGAAAAGATTAGAATAGAAATAGAAAATAGACTAGAAAAACAATAGAACAGAATAGAGTATAGATACTATCTATTTAATTTTTCAGATTACTATTTGTTTCCATAAGATCTCCTGCAGACTATTAGCATCTATTTTTTTTTCAGATCTCCTGCAGACTATTAGTACGCGAAAAAAATAATAAAAAATTAAATAGATGCTAATAGTCTGCAGGAGATCTTATGGAAACAAATAGTAATCTGCAAAAAAAAAATAAAAAATTAAATAGATAGTATCTATACTCTATTCTGTTCTATTGTATTTGTAGTCTATTTTCTATTTCTATTCTAATCTTTTCTATTCAAATTAGAATTCATTCTATACGAAATTCGAATGTCGGAATTTTTTTATAGATTATATATATATATATATATATATATTGTGAGGGGGTTAGCTCGGCAGCGGGTGTGTGTGACCCCCGGGATGGGCTCCCCACACAAAAACAGGCCCAGCAAACGGAGGTTGTGGTTTTCAAAATCAAAAAGGTGCGGTTTATTTTCTATTTACAGTGACAAAACACAGCAAAGCAAAAGAAACATAAATAAAATAAATCCTGGTCAACTTGACCTCTGAGTAAACATACAGGTTTCCTAACTAACAACTGGGATCAGCCTAGTGCTGTCCTAGTCCCTAAGTCCCTGGTTTTAAATGTCCAAGCAAATAGCCACACAGGCTTTGTCTCACCGCACAGGGGTCCACTCTCCCTAGACAGTCCACACAGGTCTGGTTCCAGGCATGAGCAAACACCTAATGAATCTGGGAGTTCTTATAGAGGCCTAAATGAGCTGACAAGCTTCAGCTGGTCTCATCAACTCCCTGTCTGCACGACGCCCCACACTCTCCCTAGAGGTATGAGTCATCCATGAGCCCACTAGCCTCAGCTGGGCTTATACAACTCTCCACCTAGTTGTATAAGTCGGCGTAAAGCCTGAATCTGGGCGAAATATATCTACCCCCCTGGATGCAACCAGGTGACTTTACCTTCCTGCTGTCACATACCCCCCCTCTTGTTTTAACCTCGGGGTTGGAACACCAGCAATCAGGCATTCATGTACTCGAGACAAAGCATCCACATTCCCCATTTGAACGCCAGGGCGATGCTTTACTGTGAAGTTGAATTCCTGGAGGGCCAGGAACCACCTATTCACTCTTCTATTTGTTTCCTTGTTTTGAGCCATCCACTTTAACGGAGCGTGATCCGTAACCATGTCAAAGTGCCTACCTAGCAGGTAGTACCGAAGGGAATTTAGAGCCCACTTCACCGCTAAACACTCCTTTTCAACGGTGGCGTAATTTACCTCATGGGACTTCAACTTCCTGCTGAGGTAAATGACTGGGTGCTCTTCCCCGTTCCAGACCTGGGACAATACTGCTCCTAACCCCACATCTGACGCATCACTTTATACGACAAAGTCTTTAGAGAAGTCGGGTGAGTACAACACTGGCTGGCTACATAAGGCTTGTTTCAAGAATTGGAATGCTGCCTCAGCCTCGGGGGTCCATTTAATCATGACCGACCCTTTCCCCTTCGTCAGGTTGGTTAGGGGCACAGCCTTAGAAGCAAAGTGGGGAATGAATCGCCGATAATACCCAGCGATTCCCAGAAAGGCTCGTACCTGCTTCTTGCTGTTGGGACGTGGCCAACTCTGGATGGCCTCGACTTTGTTGAGTTGGGGTTTTATTACTCCCCTCCCAATGGTGTACCCAAGATATTTGGCCTCCTCCTGCCCAATGGTACACTTCTTGGGGTTAGCCGTAAACCCCGCTTCCCGAACAGAGTCCAGGACTGCTTGCACTTTTGGCAGATGTGAGGCCCAATCTGTGCTATGGACAATTACGTCATCCAGGTAAGCCGCAGCATACTTCCGATGGGGCCTCAGCATCTGGTCCATTTTCCGCTGGAATGTGGCCGGCGCATTCTGTAACCCGAACGGCATTCTTTTATATTGGAACGCCCCGTCTGGGGTTACAAATGCGGTTTTCTCTTTGGCCGACTTGGCCAGGGGGATTTGCCAATACCCTTTTGTGAGGTCAAGAGTCGTCATGTATCGGGCTGTTCCCAGCCGGTCGATCAACTCATCTATACGTGGCATGGGGTAGGTGTCAAATTTTGTAACTTTGTTCAACTGACGAAAATCGTTACAAAATCGCCAGCTCCCATCCGGTTTAGGCACCAACACAATGGGACTAGACCAATCACTTTGGGACTCCTCTATCACCCCTAAGTTCAGCATTTTCTGTACTTCCTCCCGTATTGCCTCCCGTCGGGCCTCTGGGATCCGATAGGGTTTTAACTTCACCCTTTCACCGGGCGGGGTAATGATGTCATGCTCTACCCCAGATGTTTGTCCCGGCAGCTCAGAGAATACCTCCTTGTTGCGAAGCACAAACTCCTTAACCTCCTGTTGTTGGGGTTGTGACAAGGTGGCTGCTATTCCAACCTCAGGAATCACGCAACCAGTTTGAGCTGGTGACCAAGTGTCTGCGACTAGGGACTCTCTATCCCTCCAGGCTTTCAACAGATTAACGTGATAGATCTGTTCGGGCTTTCGCCTTCCTGGTTGTCTGACCTTGTAATTCACTTCGCTCACTTTTTCCATTATCTCATAGGGGCCTTGCCATTTGGCAAGGAATTTACTTTCAACCGTAGGGACAAGTACCAGTATCCTATCCCCCGGGGAAAAGGTACGGGTCTTGGCTCCACGGTTGTACACTCTCTGCTGTGCTAACTGCGCTTGGGCCAAATGTTCCTTCACGATGGGCATTACCTGTGCAATTCGGTCTTGCATCAGGGCGACATGCTCAATCACACTCCTGTGGGGAGAACTCTCACTTTCCCAAGTTTCCTTGGCAATATCCAACAGCCCTCTTGGGTGTCTCCCATACAGTAACTCAAAGGGGGAGAATCCCGTAGAGGATTGGGGCACCTCCCTAATAGCAAACATCAGATAAGGAAGTAGACAGTCCCAATCCTTTCCATCTCTATCCACCACTTTCTTCAACATTTGTTTTAGGGTTTTGTTGAATCTTTCAACCAGCCCATCGGTTTGGGGGTGATACACAGATGTACGTAATTGCGTCACTTTGAACAATTTACACAGCTCCTTCATAACCCGGGACATAAAGGGTGTACCTTGGTCCGTAAGCAGTTCTTTACAAATACCCACCCGGCTAAACACAAGAGATAGCTCTTTGGCTATGGTTTTGGCCGAGGTATTTCGGAGAGGGATCGCTTCTGGATAACGGGTGGCATAGTCCATTATAACTAATATGTACTGGTGCCCCCTAGCGGACTTGATTATAGGCCCTACCAAATCCATGGCGATCCTCTCAAACGGGACCTCAATGATGGGTAGAGGGACCAGCGGGCTACGGAAATGTGGCATCGGGGCCGACCTCTGACACACAGGGCAGGAGGAACAATAATTTTCTATGTCCTTCATCACCCCCGGCCAATAGAATCTCTGTAATACCCTCTCTCGGGTTTTCTCTGTCCCCAGATGACCTCCAAGAATGTGCCCATGGGCCAACTCCAACACCAACTTCCTGTAAGGTTTGGGCACCACAAGCTGCTCAACGGTTTCTTCTGCCCTTTTTGCCACCCGATACAGTAGGTCCTTCTCTACGCTGAAGTATGGGTAAGTGCAGGTATTATCTGGGTTCACTAACTCGCCATCTATTTTCACTACGTTTTCCCGTGCCTTTATTAGGGCGGGGTCTTTCAACTGTTCTGTGGCAAAGTTTTCCCTGTGAACCTCAAGATCAGAAAACTCCACAGACGGTAGGTTTTCGTCTGAGGAGGTGGGCTCCTCTCCAGTTTCTTGAGTCTCCCCTGCCAATACTGATAAGGGAAATTCCGGAGAGTCCTCACCACTCTCAGGGGAGTTCTGGCTATCACATTCCTGGTACATAGGGGCACCAGTGGGGGGCTCAGGATCATCCCACAGTTCCCAGAACTTCGGAAAATCCCTTCCCACAATGGCGTCATGCGGTAACTGAGATACTAAGCCCACTGGATGAGAGAGGGTACCTTTGGGGGTCTCGAAACACACTGTAGTCACTGGATACTCTCGGGTGTCCCCATGCACACAAATAACAGCTACCTTGCTATTCCCAAAGACCTCTGTTTTAACTAACTCAGCCTTTATCAGGGTCACAAGGCTACCTGAATCCAGCAATACCACAACATTTCTACCATTAACACACATTTTGCATAAATGTTTCTCAGTTCCTCGAATGGCAGTGCATGCGACTGTCGCACACAGCGACTGACGTCTGCCCGTCAGAAAGTCACACTGCATGGGTTCCTCCACAACCGGGCAATTGGCTGCAATATGTCCCGCTTGCCGGCAGCGGTAGCAAACGATCCTTCTTGCCGCCTCTTGAGCCGCTGATTTCCCAGGCTGTTCTCGCCAAACTTGGGGTAGAGCTCCCACCCTCTCACTCTCTCCACCCTCACCCCTTGGAATCCTCTTATCCGCCCCTGGGGATGGTCTGGTCTTAGGGTGGAAAGTCCGAGTGTCTCTGGAAGAGGCCGTCAGGTTCTCTGTAGCCAAGTATTTCTCCACACGATCCACAAGACCATCGGCCGTCTCTGGGTCTCCATGGCTTACCCACTTTTGGATGGCAGTAGGAAGAGCTCTCAAAAACCGATCCATTACAACACGTTCCACAATCTTTGGTGCGGACAAAGTCTCTGGCTGTAGCCACTTTCTGCTCAGGTGAATGAGATCATACATTTGAGACCTGGGGGGTTTTCCAAGCTGGAAAGTCCAGTTATGCACACGCTGAGCCCGGACAGCCTGGGTGACACCCAGCCTTGCCAAAATTTCAGCTTTTAGCATCACATAGTCTTTTGCTTGGTTAGGCTCTAGGTCATAGTAAGCTTTCTGCGATTCACCAGTTAACAGAGGAGCCACCAGTCCAGCCCACTGCTCCTCAGGCCACTTTTCTCTTTCAGCGGTCCTTTCAAATGTGGTCAAAAATACCTCTGGATCATCCTCTCCAGTCATTTTTGTCAATAAACGACTCACCCCAAAGGACACGGTATTAGTGGGACGGCTTTCCTCACTGGTCTGCGGACGTTGCTGCATTACTGCTTCCATTTGTTGTAGTCTCTGCTCTTGCTTCTGTAACAGGTCTATGAAGCGGGCCTCAGATTGCTGCTGGGCTTGTTGCTGAGCTTCCAGATTCTGTTGGTGAGCTTGCTGCTGGGCTGCAAGGCTCCTTTGTAAACCTGCATTTGTCTGCTGTTGATTGGCATTTGCTAGAGCCAGCTGTTTCAGTATCTCCTCCATGCTGGCTTAAAAAAAACTGCCACTGGTTCTCCACCAACTGTGAGGGGGTTAGCTCGGCAGCGGGTGTGTGTGACCCCCGGGATGGGCTCCCCACACAAAAACAGGCCCAGCAAACGGAGGTTGTGGTTTTCAAAATCAAAAAGGTGCGGTTTATTTTCTATTTACAGTGACAAAACACAGCAAAGCAAAAGAAACATAAATAAAATAAATCCTGGTCAACTTGACCTCTGAGTAAACATACAGGTTTCCTAACTAACAACTGGGATCAGCCTAGTGCTGTCCTAGTCCCTAAGTCCCTGGTTTTAAATGTCCAAGCAAATAGCCACACAGGCTTTGTCTCACCGCACAGGGGTTCACTCTCCCTAGACAGTCCACACAGGTCTGGTTCCAGGCATGAGCAAACACCTAATGAATCTGGGAGTTCTTATAGAGGCCTAAATGAGCTGACAAGCTTCAGCTGGTCTCATCAACTCCCTGTCTACACGACGCCCCACACTCTCCCTAGAGGTATGAGTCATCCATGAGCCCACTAGCCTCAGCTGGGCTTATACAACTCTCCACCTAGTTGTATAAGTCGGCGTAAAGCCTGAATCTGGGCGAAATATATCTACCCCCCTGGATGCAACCAGGTGACTTTACCTTCCTGCTGTCACAATATATATATATATATATATATATATATATATATATATATATATATATATATATATATATATACTGTGAGGGGGTTAGCTCGGCAGCGGGTGTGTGTGACCCCCGGGATGGGCTCCCCACACAAAAACAGGCCCAGCAAACGGAGGTTGTGGTTTTCAAAATCAAAAGGTGCGGTTTATTTCTCTATTTACAGTGACAAAAACACAGCAAAGCAAAAAGAAACATAAACAAAATAAATCCTGGTCAGCTTGACCTCTGACTAAACATGCAGGTTTCCCTAACTAACAACTGGGATCAGCCTGGTGCTGTCCTAGTCCCTAAGTCCCTGGTTTAGTAAATGTCCAAACAAATAGCCACACAGGCTTTGTCTCACCGCACAGGGGTTCACTCTCCCTAGACAGTCCACACAGGTCTGGTTCCAGGCATGAGCAAACATCTAATGAAGCTGGGAGTTTTTATAGAGGCCTTAAACGAGCTGACAAGCTTCAGCTGGTCTCATCAACTCCCTGCCTGCACGACGCCCAGCACTCTCCCTAGAGGTATGAATCATCCATGAGCCCACTAGCCTCAGCTGGGCTTCATCAACTCTCTCCCTAGTTGTATAAGTCGGCATAAAGCCTGAATCTGGGAGAAATATACCTACCCCCCTGGATGCAACCAGGTGACTTTACCTTCCTGCTGTCACATACCCCCCCCTCTTGTTTTAACCTCGGGGTTGGAACACCAGCAATCAGGCATTCATGTACTCGAGACAAAGCATCCACATTCCCCATTTGAACGCCAGGGCGATGCTTTACTGTGAAGTTGAATTCCTGGAGGGCCAGGAACCACCTATTCACTCTTCTATTTGTTTCCTTGTTTTGAGCCATCCACTTTAACGGAGCGTGATCCGTAACCATGTCAAAGTGCCTACCTAGCAGGTAGTACCGAAGGGAATCTAGAGCCCACTTCACCGCTAAACACTCCTTTTCAACGGTGGCGTAATTTACCTCATGGGACTTCAACTTCCTGCTGAGGTAAATGACTGGGTGCTCTTCCCCGTTCCAAACCTGGGACAATACTGCTCCTAACCCCACATCTGACGCATCACTTTGTACGACAAAGTCTTTAGAGAAGTCGGGTGAGTACAACACTGGCTGGCTACATAAGGCTTGTTTCAAGAATTGGAATGCTGCCTCAGCCTCGGGGGTCCATTTAATCATGACCGACCCTTTCCCCTTCGTCAGGTTGGTTAGGGGCACAGCCTTAGAAGCAAAGTGGGGAATGAATCGCCGATAATACCCAGCGATTCCCAGAAAGGCTCGTACCTGCTTCTTGCTGTTGGAACGTGGCCAACTCTGGATGGCCTCGACTTTGTTGAGTTGGGGTTTTATTACTCCCCTCCCAATGGTGTACCCAAGATATTTGGCCTCCTCCTGCCCAATGGTACACTTCTTGGGGTTAGCCGTAAACCCCGCTTCCCGAACAGAGTCCAGGACTGCTTGCACTTTTGGCAGATGTGAGGCCCAATCTGTGCTATGGACAATTACGTCATCCAGGTAAGCCGCAGCATACTTCCGATGGGGCCTCAGCATCTGGTCCATTTTCCGCTGGAATGTGGCCGGCGCATTCTGTAACCCGAACGGCATTCTTTTATATTGGAACGCCCCGTCTGGGGTTACAAATGCGGTTTTCTCTTTGGCCGACTTGGCCAGGGGGATTTGCCAATACCCTTTTGTGAGGTCAAGAGTCGTCATGTATCGGGCTGTTCCCAGCCGGTCGATCAACTCATCTATACGTGGCATGGGGTAGGTGTCAAATTTTGTAACTTTGTTCAACTGACGAAAATCGTTACAAAATCGCCAGCTCCCATCCGGTTTAGGCACCAACACAATGGGACTAGACCAATCACTTTGGGACTCCTCTATCACCCCTAAGTTCAGCATTTTCTGTACTTCCTCCCGTATTGCCTCCCGTCGGGCCTCTGGGATCCGATAGGGTTTTAACTTCACCCTTTCACCGGGCGGGGTAATGATGTCATGCTCTACCCCAGATGTTTGTCCCGGCAGCTCAGAGAATACCTCCTCGTTGCGAAGCACAAACTCCTTAACCTCCTGTTGTTGGGGTTGTGACAAGGTGGCTGCTATTCCAACCTCAGGAATCACGCAACCAGTTTGAGCTGGTGACCAAGTGTCTGCGACTAGGGACTCTCTATCCCTCCAGGCTTTCAACAGATTAACGTGATAGATCTGTTCGGGCTTTCGCCTTCCTGGTTGTCTGACCTTGTAATTCACTTCGCTCACTTTTTCCATTATCTCATAGGGGCCTTGCCATTTGGCAAGGAATTTACTTTCAACCATAGGGACAAGTACCAGTATCCTATCCCCCGGGGAAAAGGTACGGGTCTTGGCTCCACGGTTGTACACTCTCTGCTGTGCTAACTGCGCTTGGGCCAAATGTTCCTTCACGATGGGCATTACCTGTGCAATTCGGTCTTGCATCAGGGCGACATGCTCAATCACACTCCTGTGGGGAGAACTCTCACTTTCCCAAGTTTCCTTGGCAATATCCAACAGCCCTCTTGGGTGTCTCCCATACAGTAACTCAAAGGGGGAGAATCCCGTAGAGGATTGGGGCACCTCCCTAATAGCAAACATCAGATAAGGAAGTAGACAGTCCCAATCCTTTCCATCTCTATCCACCACTTTCTTCAACATTTGTTTTAGGGTTTTGTTGAATCTTTCAACCAGCCCATCGGTTTGGGGGTGATACACAGATGTACGTAATTGTGTCACTTTGAACAATTTACACAGCTCCTTCATAACCCGGGACATAAAGGGTGTACCTTGGTCCGTAAGCAGTTCTTTACAAATACCCACCCGGCTAAACACAAGAGATAGCTCTTTGGCTATGGTTTTGGCCGAGGTATTTCGGAGAGGGATCGCTTCTGGATAACGGGTGGCATAGTCCATTATAACTAATATGTACTGGTGCCCCCTAGCGGACTTGATTATAGGCCCTACCAAATCCATGGCGATCCTCTCAAACGGGACCTCAATGATGGGTAGAGGGACCAGTGGGCTACGGAAATGTGGCATCGGGGCCGACCTCTGACACACAGGGCAGGAGGAACAATAATTTTCTATGTCCCTCATCACCCCCGGCCAATAGAATCTCTGTAATACCCTCTCTCGGGTTTTCTCTGTCCCCAGATGACCTCCAAGAATGTGCCCATGGGCCAACTCCAACACCAACTTCCTGTAAGGTTTGGGCACCACAAGCTGCTCAACGGTTTCTTCTGCCCTTTTTGCCACCCGATACAGTAGGTCCTTCTCTACGCTGAAGTATGGGTAAGTGCAGGTATTATCTGGGTTCACTAACTCGCCATCTATTTTCACTACGTTTTCCCGTGCCTTTATTAGGGCGGGGTCTTTCAACTGTTCTGTGGCAAAGTTTTCCCTGTGAACCTCAAGATCAGAAAACTCCACAGACGGTAGGTTTTCGTCTGAGGAGGTGGGCTCCTCTCCAGTTTCTTGAGTCTCCCCTGCCAATACTGATAAGGGAAATTCCGGAGAGTCCTCACCACTCTCAGGGGAGTTCTGGCTATCACATTCCTGGTACATAGGGGCACCAGTGGGGGGCTCAGGATCATCCCACAGTTCCCAGAACTTCGGAAAATCCCTTCCCACAATGGCGTCATGCGGTAACTGAGATACTAAGCCCACTGGATGAGAGAGGGTACCTTTGGGGGTCTCGAAACACACTGTAGTCACTGGATACTCTCGGGTGTCCCCATGCACACAAATAACAGCTACCTTGCTATTCCCAAAGACCTCTGTTTTAACTAACTCAGCCTTTATCAGGGTCACAAGGCTACCTGAATCCAGCAATACCACAACATTTCTACCATTAACACACATTTTGCATAAATGTTTCTCAGTTCCTCGAATGGCAGTGCATGCGACTGTCGCACACAGCGACTGACGTCTGCCCGTCAGAAAGTCACACTGCATGGGTTCCTCCACAACCGGGCAATTGGCTGCAATATGTCCCGCTTGCCGGCAGCGGTAGCAAACGATCCTTCTTGCCGCCTCTTGAGCCGCTGATTTCCCAGGCTGTTCTCGCCAAACTTGGGGTAGAGCTCCCACCCTCTCACTCTCTCCACCCTCACCCCTTGGAATCCTCTTATCCGCCCCTGGGGATGGTCTGGTCTTAGGGTGGAAAGTCCGAGTGTCTCTGGAAGAGGCCGTCAGGTTCTCTGTAGCCAAGTATTTCTCCACACGATCCACAAGACCATCGGCCGTCTCTGGGTCTCCATGGCTTACCCACTTTTGGATGGCAGTAGGAAGAGCTCTCAAAAACCGATCCATTACAACACGTTCCACAATCTTTGGTGCGGACAAAGTCTCTGGCTGTAGCCACTTTCTGCTCAGGTGAATGAGATCATACATTTGAGACCTGGGGGGTTTTCCAAGCTGGAAAGTCCAGTTATGCACACGCTGAGCCCGGACAGCCTGGGTGACACCCAGCCTTGCCAAAATTTCAGCTTTTAGCATCACATAGTCTTTTGCTTGGTTAGGCTCTAGGTCATAGTAAGCTTTCTGCGATTCACCAGTTAACAGAGGAGCCACCAGTCCAGCCCACTGCTCCTCAGGCCACTTTTCTCTTTCAGCGGTCCTTTCAAATGTGGTCAAAAATACCTCTGGATCATCCTCTCCAGTCATTTTTGTCAATAAACGACTCACCCCAAAGGACGCGGTATTAGTGGGACGGCTTTCCTCACTGGTCTGCGGACGTTGCTGCATTACTGCTTCCATCTGTTGTTGTAGTCTCTGCTCTTGCTTCTGCAACAGGTCTATGAAGCGGGCCTCAGATTGCTGCTGGGCTTGTTGCTGAGCCTCCAGACTCTGTTGCAAAGTTGCGTTTGTCTGCTGCTGGGCTGCAAGGCTCTGTTGATGAGCTTGCTGCTGGGCTGCGAAGTTCTGTTGTTGAGCTGCAAGGCTCTGTTGATGAGCTGCAAGGCTCTTTTGCAAACCTGCATTTGTCTGCTGTTGATTGGCATTTGCTAGAGCCAGCTGCTTCAGTATCTCCTCCATGCTGGCTTAAAAAAAAACTGCCTGCATTCTCCACCAACTGTGAGGGGGTTAGCTCGGCAGCGGGTGTGTGTGACCCCCGGGATGGGCTCCCCACACAAAAACAGGCCCAGCAAACGGAGGTTGTGGTTTTCAAAATCAAAAGGTGCGGTTTATTTCTCTATTTACAGTGACAAAAACACAGCAAAGCAAAAAGAAACATAAACAAAATAAATCCTGGTCAGCTTGACCTCTGACTAAACATGCAGGTTTCCCTAACTAACAACTGGGATCAGCCTGGTGCTGTCCTAGTCCCTAAGTCCCTGGTTTAGTAAATGTCCAAACAAATAGCCACACAGGCTTTGTCTCACCGCACAGGGGTTCACTCTCCCTAGACAGTCCACACAGGTCTGGTTCCAGGCATGAGGAAACATCTAATGAAGCTGGGAGTTTTTATAGAGGCCTTAAACGAGCTGACAAGCTTCAGCTGGTCTCATCAACTCCCTGCCTGCACGACGCCCAGCACTCTCCCTAGAGGTATGAATCATCCATGAGCCCACTAGCCTCAGCTGGGCTTCATCAACTCTCTCCCTAGTTGTATAAGTCGGCATAAAGCCTGAATCTGGGAGAAATATACCTACCCCCCTGGATGCAACCAGGTGACTTTACCTTCCTGCTGTCACAATATATATATATATATATATATATATATATATATATATATAAATAAAAAACCATCTTCCGAAATTCGAATTTAGTATATAATGATTTTGATTTTAATAGAAAAGATTTGAATAGAATATAAAAGAATAGACTAGAAAAAAAATAGAACAGAATAGAATAAAATATGATATATACCGTATATACTCGAGTATAAGCTGACCCAAGTATAAGCCGAGGTACCTAATGTTGCCACAAAAAACTGGGAAAACTTACTGACTCGAGTATAAGCCGAGGGTCAACAATGCCTCACTGTTCCCATCCTCACTGTTCCCATCCTCACTGTTCCCATCCTCACTGTTCCCATCCTCACTGTTTAAATTTAACATTGTAAATAGTACCTGGAAAAAAAGTTGAGAGGCTGCGGCGTCCATCGTTTAAATCCCGCGGTCTCTTCCTGGTCCCTTCCGTGATAGGCGATTCTCAGCAGACGATCTCCGCCTATCACGAACGTTCTCTCATCCGCAGTTTCCCAGCAGACACTGTGTTCGGTGTTCCGCCAATCACAGACGTCTGCTGGGAAACTGAGGATGAGAGAACGTTCGTGATAGGCGGAGAGTGTCTGCTGAGAATCGCCTATCACGGAAGGGACCAGGAAGAGACCGCGGGATTTAAACGATGGACGCCGCAGCCTCTCAACTTTTTTTCAGGTACTATTTACAATGTAAAATTTCGCTGACTCGAGTATAAGCCGAGGGGGGGACTTTCAGCCCAAAAAAAGGGCTGAAAATCTCGGCTTATACTCGAGTATATACTGTATTTTATTCTATTCTGTTCTATTGTTTTTCTATTTGATTATTTCCAATATTTTCGATTTGATTCTATTCTAATTGTTTTTAAAATTTGATTCGACTAGAATTCTTTTCGAATTCGATTTTCGTCCGTGGTTTTTCGATTCGAAACGTTCGGATTCGGTTGAATTCGTTAGCATTGTAATTGGTTAATTCGGATGCGTCCGAATAATGAAAATTCGTCCGAATTTCGATTCGGAACGAAACGAAATGCACGTACCTAGTAAAGAGAGGCTCTGAGAAATAGCTGAGGGATGGACGTGAGAACGTAACGCTCGCGTACTGAGGGAGGGGCCTCACGGCGTCGCCAAGGAGAGTGCGAGGCTAGCTCCGGGACGACCCATGGATCTATTGTAGCGGGAGAGGCTGCGAAGCCACAGATGATGCCCTGGCTCCCGGGATCCACCGGACCCTTGTTCAGCTAATCTATAGCTAACTTGCAGCGTATAGAACAGTGGAACAGAGGGGAGGATTGAAGCCTGTACTAGCCCTCTTCCTGCATCCCCCCCCCCCTGTCAAGCCTCGCCGGGACGACAAGTTCTCAGCTTAAGCATGCAACATGCAATAGACAGCGTTTTGTTTTTTTTTTGGTTTTTGATCCTTTATTTTTAATAAAACCCCTACTGCATTACGCTATGGTGGCCCTTGTTCTTTTGATATCCTGAGGAATACCGCAGCAAGCTGATAAAGCAAGCCCAGGAGACAGATAGGAACCTCTGGGAAACCAGCGGAGGACAGGAGAAGGAGCCCACGCCGATCCGAGGAACCAAACCACTCACCTGTGTGCCTAATACCCCTGCAGGGGTTTCTACTTTTGGTGAGTGGGGAACCTTGAGGGGGAGCACAAGTGTCACCTGGAGACTGCTAGGAACCTCAAAGACTTACACAAAAGTCACCTTTTATTGAACTGTCCTACAACCTAATCTATATCTGCTGCTATACTTATTGTTTTAGACTTTTAGAACCTTATCTATTATAAGCCATATTTGCTGCTATATTATTGCTTTGGACTATTACAACCTTATTGCAGCGGGTCTCAGAGACTGTAATTGATGTAGGGAATCAATACCCTGTTGCTGAGATTTATTACCCTGATTGTTTAATTTACTTTATGCTCAACACTTGCCTGCTAAGTACTGGCCCTGGATTGGTTTCACACAGTACGGCTGGCAGTATTGCACTATTGGTTCACATGATTGTTTATTTGGCCATTCAATATTGGCCCATTATTTATTAACTATTTGCACATTGCACTAACGCACTTAGCACTTTTCACTAACTAGGGGTAACCCGTGATCTAGGAGCACCCCCTAAAGACACGATACTGTTTTGCACGTATAATTTGTTCTTTATTATTTTTTTCCCCACCTGGGGATTTAATATATTGGCACTTCACTTGGGCAGCGCCATCCACCCCACTTACAGAATTTACAATCTATCAGTCCCTGAGCTCAGGGCCTTTAGGGGAGGCAGCAGCCGACACCACAATTGTCCTAAAGCGAGGATACTACTGTACCTTAAACAAACTACTGTGCCCCAGAGCAGTGATGGTAGGAGCCGCAGAAACAGCTTATACATCTGCGTTTCAGCCTAAAAACTGAGGCTTAAGCGGATACCAACCAGTCCATACACTCGAGGGCAACTACTAATGTAAACCCCCCTTGCTTTTGGCACAGGGGAGTGAAAGTGGAACTTTGACATCACAACCACATTTCTCAAACCATACATATATTTTGTATGTTAATGAACCTACCAGACACTAGGTGTTGGGTTACAGCATATGACAGTATGGATTTAAAAGACTGTGGCAGACTGAAGGGAAACTGCTATTCACTTAAAGTGGTTGTAAACCCACTTTTGCAACTTGCACCTACAGGTAAGCCTAGATTAAGGCTTACCTGTAGGTGCAAGAAATATCTCCTAAACCTACACGGTTTAGGAGATATTTACTAAAATCACAGGCGCCGTAGACAACGGCGCATTCATGGGGTTAATCCCATTCACAAATTCGGCTAAGTCTCAGCAATGCTTGGTCTTAGCCGAATTTGACGGCTCCCGCGCGCATGCGCGGAGTCACGTCTTCGCCGCCCTGGCCAATCACAGCGCCGGAGCGACGCTGTGATTGGCTGGAGCGGCGATACCCGGAAGTAACATTCCGGCTATCGCCGCAGCGATGGCTGCGGCGGGAGAGAGGGACACGGACGGCTTTGGGGGCCCCCATCTAAGGTAAGTGGTACATAATGAGCTAGTATGCTAGTCATACTAGCTCATTATAGCTTTGTCTTGCAGGTGGGCTATAAAAAAAAGGTATATGGGTTTACAACCACTTTAAGCTATAGACTGTTTATGCCTATAAGCAACTTAGGCCAACTTACAGTCGTATAGCCGCTTGGCCAGGGATCTGGGCCAAATAAGCTACTGTCCCCCAGAGCTGTGGTGGTAGGAGTCACAGAAATAGCCTACCCAGATGTGTCCCAGCCTAAAAACTGAGGTCTAAGCAGACACCAACTAGTTTATACATCTGGGGGCAACTGTTAAAGCAGTCCCCTCTTGCTTGTGTTTTTTTTTCTTTCCTTTTTCCTGCTCTTTGGGGTGTGGCTGGAAAGCATCCCGTGAACGTTTTGGCATACACACCTGTTCGCATACTTGTCTGACCCTCAAAGTCGGGACTGACTATTACGATACGGTAACAGCAGCCCTTATACCAGAAAAGCTTGAGGCTATGAGATTATTTGCCCACTTATAAGCCCTGACTGAGGTACGTGGACCCCTAAACTGGGGGAAAAAGACTCTAATTAACAAATAAGAAATAGAAGGGTAATAATTACATTTTAAACTGGGGAAGCGAATAAGAGCTGTTAATAAAAACATGAGTAAGGCGACGAGCAAAACTACAAAGGTCACGGTCCCTAAAACCCCCCATTAAACAGTATATGACCCAGGAGGCAAGTCCAAAAATCCCAGGATTGGGTATACCACAGCAGGACAGGATAGACAGGAAAACAGAAAAAAAAAAAAGAGCACGGAAAAAAAAGGAGGGGGCGTATCAGATCAATCTAAAAGCGACATAACAACCGAAAGTGAACTAGAGACCAGTAGAATGGATGAATAAAGGGCAGTAGCACAAATCCCAACAAAGGGAGAAATGAATGAGATGTTGATGAGGTTAGAGAATGCAATAAAGGCAGAAATTAACACACTAAGAATTGACCTAGGACACCTCTTGGCAAGAGTTTAAACAACGGAAGAAAGAGTAGACAAACAGGATCAGGAACTAAGTAAATTAAAGGAGCAAATTAAACTAACACAACAAAATCAGAGGAAAATATTATATTGATTAGAAGAATCAATAGAATCAATAGAATCTAAACAGAAGACAAAATCTGAGAATCCGCTCACTTCCAGAGGAAAGAGGAGAAGACCTGAGGAAAACCATTAACATAATATTCAACCCCCTGCGGGATAAAGGAGCAGAGGATGCTCCTAAAATCGAGAGAATACACCGTGTCGGAAAACCAAAAAATGCAGAAGTTGACTGGCCGAGAGACATAATAGTGAGGTTTCGGTATTATGAAGACAATGCAGAAATTTGGTCGAAACTAAGGGGGAAACCACTGATCCAGTTCCAAGGGACTGAGTTACAAATCTTTACAGACTTGGCAACAGAAACATTAGCAAGGCGGCGACATCTGAAACCTCTCCTGGAGCAAATGCGGTCGAAGAACATTAAGTATAACTGGGGATTCCCGACCTGTTTAATAGGCCAAAAAGAAGGAAGATCAGCCAGACTGAGGTTCCCGGAAGAATTTGCTGGATTTTGTGACAAATTAGACTTGCAGGTTCCAGATTTACCAGACTGGATATGAAAAGAGAATGAGGCATAAAAAGAAGACCTTACGAATTAGGCCGATAGGACTCTGGGAAAACCTAGTATGAAAATGCTGGGGGGTGGGTAAAGGGGGGCGAAAACGGGTCACCGGGGCTCAGCATAGTGCCTTCGGCCCGCCTCTTTTCCCTCCTGTTCGCAGGGGGAGGGGGGATGGGCTGCGCAGTTGGAGTCGCACCTCAACACAAGAGAACACAAGAGAACCAGTGGCGAATGTGGAGGAGGGGGCCCACAAACGGTTCTAAGGCCAAAAATGGGCCACAGGGGAAGGAAGGGGTGGAGGGGGAGGCGGAGGGGATCGAAGGGGGGGGAGGGGGTAGGGGCAAAGGGGGGGTGTAAGGGGATTAGAGGGGAGGTAGGAGGGGGGGGAGGCCTGGAGGGGGAAGATGCGGTGGGAGCTACCTCATTGGTTTTACAAGAAAGAAAGGAAAAATTCTGCGCCAGACAGGTCAAACGAGAACAGCACAGAAAAAGGAAAAAAAAAAAAGATGGGATGACAGCATTAAACTTTATGACCTATAATGTCAGAGGATTAAATACTCCCACCAAGAGGCACAAGATTTTAAAAGAGCTTAAGCGGTATAGAGCGGATGTCGTCTTCTTACAGGAGACCCATCTGACCCTGGAATCAAATGTAAAACTATTTTCCCCTGATTTCCCGTCATGGTACTACGGGGACACTATCTCAAAGAGAGCAAGGGGAGTGGCGATAGGATTCTCCAGGGAAATGCGGTTCACATTGGAGGCTAGGATGATGGACATGGAAGGAAGATTTCTCTTCCTAAAAGGTAAACTAGGCAAAATGGAATGCACTTTAGCAAACATCTATGCCCCCAATGTGAGCCCCATTAAATATTTTAATGGAATTATGGGAAAACTGAAGGATTTCAGGGCGGGATACGTGATCTTTATGGGAGATATGAACTTCTGTATGGACCCGGCAGTAGACAGTACGTCCCGGGTGCAGGGGACAAATAACGCACAGCTGAAAAAGATAAAACGAAAAATGCATAGTAATCAGATGGTAGACATTTGGAGGATAATGTATCCAAAATTACAGGACTATACGTTTTACTCCCCCATACACCGGACGTACTCTAGGATAGATTACATTTAGTGATGAGCCGAACACCCCCGGGTTCGGTTCGCACCAGAACCTGCGAACGGACCGAAAGTTCGCACGAACATTAGAACCCTATTAAATACAATGGATGCGAACGTTCGAATTCTAAAGTGCTAATTATAACGACTATTATCCATGTTATTGTCCTAAACAGAGTTTGGAAACCCGGGTTCTGCACCAGGGGACATGTATCAATGCAAAAAGAAGTTTTAAAAACGGACGTTTTTCGGGAGCAGTCATTTTAATGATGCATAAAGTGAAAAAAAAAAGTCAAATATTCCTTTAAATATCGTACCTGGGGGGTGTCTAAAGTATGCCTGCGAAGTGCCACGTGTTTCCCGTGTTTAGAACTGTCCCTGCACAAAATGACATTTCTAAAGGAAAAAAAAGCCATTTAAAACTGCTTGCGGCTTTAATGTAATGTCTGGTCCCGGTAATATGGATGAAAATCTTTAAAAAAAATGGCATAGCTACCCCATCACCCCCCCCCTACCCCAGCCCATTACCAGCCCCTTTGGGTCTTGTTTGGATATTAAGGGGAACCCCGCAACACAAAATAAAAAAGGCCCTATATACTCTGAACAGCAGTATACAGGCGGTGTAAACAAGACAGGGACTGTAGGTTTGTTCTTAAGTAGAATCTGTTTGTAATTTTGAACACGTACATTGTTTAAGTGTAGCTCCAGCCAAAAAATCTATTTTTAAGCTTTTTGGAAAACATAGGGAAGGGTTATCACCCCTGTAACATTTGTTTTGCTGTCTGTGCCCCTGTTCAGAACATTTCACCTCACTTTGCGTCCCAATGACAACTGTTTTTGAAATGTGGTGTTTTTATTGAAACAAGGATTGGTGATAAAGCATCAGTAGAGAGGAGACACCTTTCTCCCATATTAATTCTTACAGGAGAGAATTTTCCTTCCTAGGGGTAGATTTCCTCTCACTTCCTGTTGTCTTCTTCCGTTTGCAAGTAGGAGTCGTTTGTAAGTTGGATGTTTGAAAGTAGGGACCTGCCGTATATACTCTGCAGAAATTGGCCCCTTAGGTGTTGGTGTTGGCACAACACTGTAAGCACTCACAGTTACTCTTGGTGGGTGCTGGAACGCCCTGCTGTCAACTATTATATCAGGAATTGTAATAACATATAATTGTTGAACAGTGGTAGTAAAAATTGGGCCTTTGATGGTGGTGCTGGTGCCACAACACTGTAAGGCCTGACAGTTACTCTTGGTGGGCGCAGCAATGGGCCCTGCTGTGAATTATTAGATCAATAATTATAATTGCATGCCCCTGTTGAACAGGGGCTGAAAAATTGGGCCTTTGGTGGTGGTGGTGGTGTTGACACAACACTGTAAGGCCTGACAGTTACTCTTGGTGGGCGCAGCAATGGGCCCTGCTGTGAATTATTAGATCAATAATTATAATTGCATGCCCCTGTTGAACAGGGGCTGAAAAATTGGGCCTTAGGCACTGGTGGCACAACACTGCAACCCCTCACAGATACTGTACTTGGAGCACAGCAATGAGCCCTGTTGCAAAGTATTGCATCAAAAATTGTAATTACACGCCCCTGTTAAAAAGGGGCTGAAAAATTGGGCCTTAGCCACTGGTGGCGGCACCCATAAACCAAAATGATCTTCCAAGCTATCATCATTAATCGGATCATTGAGGAGGAGGAGGAGGATAGCCAGTCAACATAACAGCACAGGCACTCAGCATCAGCATCAGTCTTGAAGGGATGTGACATTTTAAAATCAATTAGTCTGTTATATCAGCATCAGGTGTGTGGTAGCTGGTGGTGATCCAAGACTGGTTCATCTTGATGAAAGTCAGTCGATCAACCGAGTCGGTGGACAGGCGCACCCTGTGATCCGTGACAAATCCTCCAGCAGCACTGAATGTGCGTTCTGAAAGAACGCTGGATGCAGGACAGGCCAGTAGCTCAATTGCATACTGTGCAAGCTCTGGCCAGTGATCCATCCTCAAGACCCAGTAAGCCAGAGGATTTTCGGTGGGGAAGGTGTCCAAGTCTGACCTTGCCCCTAGGTATTCCTGCACCATGTATATCAGACGCTGGCGATGGTTGCTGGAACCGATCATACTTTGGGGCTGCGGACTAAAGAATTGTCTGAACGCATCGGTCAGACGGCCACCTTCCCCACCGCTCCTTCTTTGACTGCCCGAAGCCTTAGCAACTCGTTGTCCAGGACCAGGAGTTTGTAACCTCCTAGTCTCTGGGAACGCGTTGCACAGACCTTTCTGCAAGGCCTCCCGGAGTTGTCTCATCCTCTGCTCCCTCTGCGACGGTAACATAAGGTCCGCAACCTTACCCTTGTACCGTGGATCAAGGAGAGTGGCCAGCCAGTAATGGTCCCTCTCCTTGATCCGAAGAATACGAGGATCCTTCCGCAGACTTTGCAGGATCAGGGAGGCCATGCAGCGTAGGTTAGCTGAGGCATTCTGTCCGGAGTCCTCTGGGTCACTAAGGACGACATGATCCGCAGCCACCTCCTCCCAGCCACGTACAAGTCCACTGGTTTCTTGGGACTGTAAATCATCCCTAAAAGACTGCTGCTGATGATGCTGAGTGCCAGCCTCCACCTCCATGCTGACACAATCCTCCTGCTCCTCCTCCTCCTCCTCCTCCTCCTCTTTCTGTGCGATGGGTGGGACAGAAGGAACACTGTCTGGGTAAAGGGGGCCTTGAGAGGCAAGGAAGTCCTCCTCTTCCTGCCTCTGTTCTGCCTCAAGTGCCCTGTCCATTATTCCACGCAGCGTGTGCTCCAACAGGTGGACAAGAGGTACAGTGTCACTGATGCATGCACTGTCACTGCTCACCATCCTCGTGGCCTCCTCAAATGGTGCCAGGACAGTGCATGCATCCCTGATCATGCCCCACTGGCGTGGTGAAAAAAACCCGAGCTCCCCTGACCCTGTCCTGGTGCCGTAGTCGCACAGGTACTCATTGATGGCCCTCTGCTGCGTGTGCAGCCGCTGCAGCATGGCCAACATTGAGTTCCACCTGGTGGGCATGTCACATATAAGGCGGTTCTTGGGCAGGTTCAACTCCTTTTGCAGCTCAGCCAGGCGAGCACTGGCATTATAAGATCTGCGGAAATGCACACAGACTTTACTGGCCTGCCTCAGGACATCCTGTAAGCCCGGGTACCTGCCCAAGAACCACTGCACCACCAGGTTAAGGACGTGAGCCATACAGGGCACATGGGTCAGTTGTCCCTGTCGGAGGGCGGAGAGGAGGTTGGTGCCATTGTCGCAAACCACCATTCCTGGCTTAAGCTGGCGTGGCATCAACCACCTCTCGGCCTGCCCCTGCAGAGCAGACAGGACCTCTGCCCCAGTGTGGCTCCTGTCCCCCAAACACACCAGCGCAAGCACGGCATGGCATCTTTTTGCCTGCGTACTTGCGTAGCCCCTTGAACGCCTACGGAGCACCGCTGGTTCCGAGGACAAACCACAGGAAGAGGCCATGGAGGAAGAAGAAGAGGAGGGGGTGGAGGAGAGAGGTGTGTCATAACCAGTAGTAGCATTTTGGAGGCGTGGCGGTGGAACAACCTCCAACACTACTGCACCTTGTCCTGCATCCTTCCCAGCTGCCAAAAGAGTGACCCAATGGGCCGTGAAAGAAAGGTAACGTCCCTGTCCATGCCTGCTGGACCATGAGTCAGCGGTAATATGCACCTTACCGCTGACCGCCCTGTCCAGCGAGGCCAAGACATTGCCTTCCACATGCCTGTAGAGAGCCGGAATCGCCTTCCGTGAGAAAAAGTGGCGTTTGGGAACCTGCCACTGAGGAACCGCACATTGCACAAACTCACGGAAGGGGGCCGAGTCTACCAACTGAAAAGGCAGCAGTTGAAGCGCTAGCAATTTAGCCAAGCTAGCATTCAACCACTGGGCATGTGGATGGCTGGGAGTGAACTTCTTTCGACGGTCCAGCAGCTGGGGCAGGGAAATTTGCCTGCTAGAATCGGACGTCGGTGTACTGCTAGCAGAGTGGCCGCAAGTACTTGGCTGTGACACACCTAATTCTACACCTTCATTCCTCTCAGTGCAGGTTTCAGAGAGGACTGAAGGTATAGTGGGGTTGGAGATCCCAGATGATGCGGTGCAAGGAGAGGTCCGCTTTGTTCTTTGGTGTGGGTCTTTAAGGTAGGCTTGCCAACGAGCTGCATGGCAGGTCAACATATGTCTGATCAAGCACGTGGTGCGCAAGCGGCTGATGTTTTGGCCACGCGATATACGCTTGAGACATATGTTGCAAACAGCAGCTGTGCGATCTGATGCACTCGCCTCAAAAAAGGCCCACACCAAAGAACTTTTTGAATGACGGGCAGAGGCAGCGCCCTGCACAGGCGGAGCTCTGCGGTGTGATTCCGTCGGTGTGCTGCCCATACGCTGGCCACCCAAGGGCATCCTGCCTCGTTGGAGATGTGCCTCCTCCTCATCCTCCTCCTCTTCCTCTCTCCTATTAGGCACCCACGTGGAGTCAGTGACCTCATCATCCCCTCCCTCCTCATCACTGGAGCCAATCTGGCAGTATGCTGCAGCTGCTGGAGCATGACTGCCAGATTGGTGTCCTTCTTGAGCATCCCCTCTCTCTGCTCTCATGCTACTGCCTTCCTCTAGCTGGGTATCATCATCAGATCCTTCGAAACGCTGGGCATCCTCCTGGAGCATGTACCCAACACTGTGCTCAAACAGTTCGGGGGACTCCTCAGGAGGAGGACATGGTGGGTCTAGGGAAGGAGTGACTAATGATGACATTGATACCAGAGAAGAGGACGCTTTGGCAGCTGCTTTGCCAGTACCCTGAGCCTGGGTGAGAGAGGATGAGGAGGATGAGGTGGGCTTGGTCATCCACTCTACCAAGTCTTCGGCATGATGTGGCTCAACATGTCCAGCTGCCGAAAAGAAGGACAAGCGTGCCCCATGGCCATGTGCTGATGACAATGCACCGCGTCCACGACCAGCACTGTTGCCCCCAGACACAGAGCCTGCTTGCCCTCTTTTTTTGCCTCCTGACTGTCTGCCTCTCCTTGTTTGCCTTCCAGACATTTTAATGGATGGCCTGCAGGGAGATGGGAAAAACAGCAATAAGGGCTACCTTCAGGTGTATACTGTGCA
Source organism: Rana muscosa (assembly GCA_029206835.1). Classification (NCBI taxonomy): domain Eukaryota; kingdom Metazoa; phylum Chordata; class Amphibia; order Anura; family Ranidae; genus Rana; species Rana muscosa. Next base: position 318,770,320 of record CM055117.1, on the reverse strand, counting down.
GGAGGCTTAGCAACAATGACACTGACACTGTCCCCTGCCTATCCTTCTCTGTCCCTAAACACAAGGATTTGCAATATGCTTCAGCAAGATTGGTTTAGCACAGAATAGCACACTGATAGTTTCCCTCACTGTCCTTCTCTGTCCCTACAAACAAGATTTAGCACAGAATAGCACACTGATAGTTTCCACGAGTGTCCTTCTCTGTCCCTAAACTCAAGGATTTCAAATATGGTTCAGCAAGATTGGTTTAGCACAGAATAGCACACTGATAGTTTCCCTCACTGTCCTTCTCTGTCCCTACAAACAAGATTTAGCACAGAATAGCACACTGATAGTTTCCCCGAGTGTCCTTCTCTGTCCCTAAACTCAAGGATTTCAAATATGGTTCAGCAAGATTGGTTTAGCACAGAATAGCACACTGATAGTTTCCCTCACTGTCCTTCTCTGTCCCTACAAACAAGATTTAGCACAGAATAGCACACTGATGGTTTCCACGAGTGTCCTTCTCTGTCCCTAAACTCAAGGATTTCAAATACGGTTCAGCAAGATTCGTTTAGAACAGAATAGCACACTGACAGTTTCCCTCACTGTCCTTCTCTGTCCCTACAAACAAGGTTTAGCACAGAATAGCACACTGACACTTTCCCTCACTGTCCTTCTCTGTCCCTACAAACAAGGTTTAGCACAGAATGACACACTGACACTCTCCCTACCTATCCTTCTCTGTCCCTAAACACAAGGAATCCAGGATTAGTAAAGGAAAAAATGACACTGTCCCTGCCTATGCTTCTCTTTCCCTGCTCCGGAACACACTACACAAGGCCGCCGCGCTGGCGGCCTTTTATAGTGTGGGGCGTGTACTAAACCCCCTCAGCAATAATTGGCCACAGGCATCCTGCCTGTGGCCAATCATTGCTCTCCTCGCTGCCGGCGCTGTGATTGGCCAAGCATGCGGGGTCACAGTGCATGCTTGGCCAATCACAGCGCCTGGATGACACTGCGATGGCGTAGTGCATTGTGGGCCGTTCGCGTCACTCGAATTTGGCGCGAACGGCCCAAATCGTTCGATCTTTGTCGAACAGCTGATGTTCGAGTCGAACGTATGTTCGACTCGAACACGAAGCTCATCCCTAATTACATTATGGTAGACCATAGACTGCTGGAAAGGGTCATAGAATCAAGTATAGAAATTGCCTCACTTTCGGACCATGCCCCCGTAAGCATGAAGATAAATGCCCCCGGACATCAGACAACCCTACACCTGGCGACTAAATGAAGAACTACTCCGGGATGAGGAAGGATTAGAAATGGTGAAAAGAGAACTAGAACAATATTTTTCGGTAAATGACACTGAAGGGGTATCAAGGGCAACCCTAGGGGAGGCACATAAAGCTGATATTAGGGGGATTTTGATTTCGGAGGGAGCAAGGAAGAAAAGAGAGAGAAGTAGGAAACTTAATACTTTGATCGGAGAAATATTCAAAGCCGGACAGGAGAGAAAATGGTAAAAAAAAAGAATTTTTTGAAAAAGCGAGACTGCCGAAGATCAATGAGACTGAAAGATTGATACTAGACAGACCAATAACGGAAGAGGAAATAAGTGGAGCGTTGATGGACAAAAGCCCCGGCCCCGACGGGTTTACAACGTTCTACTTTAAAAAATGTAGGGAGATTTTGATCCCCAGGCTGTGTCAATACATGAACGGACTGGGGACCGAATATGAAATGGGCAAGGAGACTTAAGCAGCTACGATAACAGTAATTCCGAAGGAAGGGAAAGATGGTATGCTCTATTCTGGATACAGGCCTATTTCGTTGCTTAACGCAGATATAAAATTGTACGCGAAAGACTTAGCAGAACGAATGAAGGGGCTGATGACCACACTGGTACACCCAGACCAGGTGGGATTCATCCCAGGAAGGGAGGGGAGGGATAATAGAGTGAGAGCATTACTCCTCCTCCAGAATATAAAAGAGAATGGGTCCCCAGGTCTACTCTTGTCAATAGATGCAGAAAAAGCATTTGACAGGGTAGACTGGGGACTCATGATACAAACCCTGGAAATTATGGGAATTGGGCCTAGGATGATCCAGTGGATTAAAACATTGTACCATCACCCTTCTGCAAGGATAAAAATAAATAGCACGTTATCTCCTGCTTTTGAGATGAAAAACGGGACGAGACAGGGTTGCCCCCTGTCCCCCCTCCTGTTTGTGCTGTCCCTAGAACCCCTCCTTGCTACGGTCCGAAACAATCCCGATGTTAAGGGTATTAAGGTGGAAGAAGACGATCACAAACTCTCAGCCTTTGCAGACGATGCAATGTTTTATATTGTCAACCCCAGGACTACATTACCAAATTTACTAAAAATCCTTAAACAGTATGGCAAGATATCAAACTTTAAAATAAATATAACAAAGACCGAGATCCTAAATGTCAACATTAGTAAATCAGAAGAACGGCTCTTAAGGGATGAGTTTAATTTCCCTTGGCAGAAGGAACTTAAGTATTTAGGAATAAAACTCGCTAACTCAATAAAGAAAATATATAAAATAAATTATATCCCCCCTATTAGACGAAATAAAAACGGAAATTAAAAAAATAATAAATAGACCAATATCATGGATAGGATGAATTAACATTCTGAAGATGGTTCTTTTACCAAAGATTTTGTATAAATTCCAGATGGTACCAGTGGCACCAGGGCCGCCATCAGGAATTTTGGGGTCCCTTACACAGCTTCAGGCATGGGCCCCCTGGAGCAGAGGAGAACCGGGTGGGGGTGCTGCCGTCGCGAATTGAGAAGCGGAGGGGGGCGCAGCCACGAATTGAGAAGTGGGGGGTGCCACGAATTGAGAAGCAGGGGGTGCTGCCGCCGCGAATTGTTGAAAAAAAAATTATTAAAAAAAGGGGTTGCTATCCGGGGCCCTGGGGACCTCCGGTATATATTTTTTTTATATAAAAAATACATCAAAAAAGGGGCCACTGGGCCCCTTACAAATTTTTTTTTAAAATTATAAAAAAATTTATAAAAAAATAGATATTTTTATTAAAAAAAAGGGGGGGTTGCCATCTGGGGACCTCTGGGGACCTCTGGGCCCCTTACAAAAAAAAGGGGGGTTGCCATCCGGGCCCCTTACAGGTGTACTGCCTGTAACCCCCTGATGGCGGCCCTGAGTGGCACTACCTCAACCATACTTCAGAGTGCTAAAAACCTTGCTAATGAATTTTGTATGGAAAAATAAAAAACATAGAATCTCCTTCTTGGTATTAAAACAGGATAAGAAACATGGAGGGCAGGCTGTCCCCAATATCAAAAAATATTATAATGCGGTGGTGCTGTCTCGGGTGGTGGAGTGGGCCAAAGATAAACAGGAAAAAAGATGGGTAAAAATTGAAAATGCACTGTCAAAGTCACAATTGGGAAGTAGAATATGGAACCCCCTCAGTACAGAGCACTAGATGATAACACTCACGCTTTGACACGGAATGCACTTAAAATATGGGACAGGCTGCATAAACAAATAGATAGGGATTACAATTCACCCCTTATAGATTTAAAAGAAAATGAGTATTTTGCACCGGGAAAAAAAATTGTGTGAGGAAATTGGATAAAAAAAGATAAAGCACAGTTAAAGTGGATTTAAACCCACTCATCCTTTCTAAACTACTGCCATAGTGCTGATCTATAAGGTGTGACAGCAGGAAGGTAAAGTCACCTGGTTGCATCCAGGGGGGTAGGTATATTTCTCCCAGATTCAGGCTTTATGCCGACTTATACAACTAGGGAGAGAGTTGATGAAGCCCAGCTGAGGCTAGTGGGCTCATGGATGATTCATACCTCTAGGGAGAGTGCTGGGCGTCGTGCAGGCAGGGAGTTGATGAGACCAGCTGAAGCTTGTCAGCTCGTTTAAGGCCTCTATAAAAACTCCCAGCTTCATTAGGTGTTTGCTCATGCCTGGAACCAGACCTGTGTGGACTGTCTAGGGAGAGTGAACCCCTGTGCGGTGAGACAAAGCCTGTGTGGCTATTTGTTTGGACATTTACTAAACCAGGGACTTAGGGACTAGGACAGCACCAGGCTGATCCCAGTTGTTAGTTAGGAAACCTGCATGTTTAGTCAGAGGTCAAACTGACCAGGGTTTATTTTGTTTATGTTTCTTTTTGCTTTGCTGTGTTTTTTGTTACTGTAAATAGAGAAATAAACCGCACCTTTTTGATCTTGAAAACCACAACCTCCGTCTGCTGGGCCTGTTTTTGTGTGGGGAGCCCATCCAGGGGATCACACACACCCGCTGCCGAGCTACCCCCCCTCACAGTTGGTGGAGAACCAGTGGCAGTTTTTTTTTAAGCCAGCATGGAGGAGATACTGAAACAGCTGGCTCTAGCAAATGCCAATCAACAGCAGACAAATGCAGGTTTGCAAAAGAGCCTTGCAGCTCAACAACAGAGCTTCGCAGCCCAGCAGCAAGCTCATCAACAGAGCCTTGCAGCCCAGCAGCAATCTGAGGCCCGCTTCATAGACCTGTTACAGAAGCAAGAGCAGAGACTACAACAAATGGAAGCAGTAATGCAGCAACGTCCGCAGACCAGTGAGGAAAGCCGTCCCACTAATACCGCGTCCTTTGGGGTGAGTCGTTTATTGACAAAAATTACTGGAGAGGATGATCCAGAGGTATTTTTGACCACATTTGAAAGGACTGCTGAAAGAGAAAAGTGGCCTGAGGAGCAGTGGGCTGGACTGGTGGCTCCTCTGTTAACTGGTGAATCGCAGAAGGCTTACTATGACCTAGAGCCTGACCAAGCAAAAGACTATGTGATGCTAAAAGCTGAAATATTGGCAAGGCTGGGTGTCACCCTGGCTGTCCGGACTCAGCGTGTGCATAACTGGACTTTCCAGCTTGGAAAACCCCCCAGGTCTCAAATGTATGATCTCATTCACCTGAGCAGGAAGTGGCTACAGCCAGAGACTTTGTCCGCACCAGAGATTGTGGAACGTGTTGTAATGGATCGGTTTTTGAGAGCTCTTCCTACTGCCATCCAAAAGTGGGTAAGCCATGGAGACCCAGAGACGGCCGGTGGTCTTGTGGATCGTGTAGAGAAATACTTGGCTACAGAGAACCTGACGGCCTCTTCCAGAGACTCTCGGACTTTCCACCCTAAGACCAGACCATCCCCAGGGGCGGATAAGAGGATTCCAAGGGGTGAGGGTGGAGAGAGTGAGAGGGTGGGAGCTCTACCCAAAGTTTGGCGAGAACAGCCTGGGAAGTCAGGGGCTCAAGAGGCAGCGAAATGGATTGTTTGCTACCGCTGCCGGCAAGCGGGACATATTGCAACAAATTGCCCGGTTGTGGAGGAACCCATGCAATGTGACTTTCTGACGGACAGACGTCAGTCGCTGTGTGCGACAGTCGCATGCACTGCCATTCGGGGAACTGAGAAACATTTATGCAAAATGTGTATTAATGGTAGAAATGTTGTGGTATTACTGGATTCAGGTAGCCTTGTGACCCTGATAAAGGCTGAATTAGTTAAAACAGAGGTCTCTGGGAATAGCAAGGTAGCTGTTATTTGTGTGCATGGGGACACCCGAGAGTATCCAGTGACTACAGTGTGTTTCAAGACCCCCAAAGGTACCCTCTCTCATCCAGTGGGGTTAGTATCTCAATTACCGCATGATGCCATTGTGGGAAGGGATTTTCCGAAGTTCTGGGAACTGTGGGATGATCCTGAGCCCCCCACTGGTGCCCCTATGTACCAGGAAGGTGATAGCCAGAACTCCTCTGAGAGTGGTGAGGACTCTCCAGAATTTCCCTTGTCAGTATTGGCAGGCGAGACTCAAGAAACTGGAGAGGAGCCCACCTCCTCAGACGAAAACCTACCGTCTGTGGAGTTTTCTGATCTTGAGGTTCACAGGGAAAATTTTGCCACAGAACAGTTAAAAGACCCCGCCCTAATAAAGGCACGGGAAAACGTAGTGGAAATAGATGGCGAGTTAGTGAACCCAGATAATACCTGCACTTACCCATACTTCAGCGTAGAGAAGGACCTACTGTATCGGGTGGCAAAAAGGGCAGAAGAAACTGTTGAGCAGCTTGTGGTGCCCAAACCTTACAGGAAGTTGGTGTTGGAGTTGGCCCATGGGCACATTCTTGGAGGTCATCTGGGGACAGAGAAAACCCGAGAGAGGGTATTACAGAGATTCTATTGGCCTGGGGTGATGAAGGACATAGAAAATTATTGTTCCTCCTGCCCTGTGTGTCAGAGGTCGGCCCCGATGCCACATTTCCGTAGCCCGCTGGTCCCTCTACCCATCATTGAGGTCCCGTTTGAGAGGATCGCAATGGATTTGGTAGGTCCTATAATCAAGTCCGCTAGGGGGCACCAGTACATATTAGTTATAATGGACTATGCCACCCGTTATCCAGAAGCGATCCCTCTCCGAAATACCTCGGCCAAAACCATAGCCAAAGAGCTATCTCTTGTTTTTAGCCGGGTGGGTATTTGTAAAGAACTGCTTACGGACCAAGGTACACCCTTTATGTCCCGGGTTATGAAAGAGCTGTGTAAATTGTTCAAAGTGACGCAATTGCGTACGTCTGTGTATCACCCCCAAACCGATGGGCTGGTTGAAAGATTCAACAAAACCCTAAAACAAATGTTGAAGAAAGTGGTGGATAGAGATGGAAAGGATTGGGACTGTCTACTTCCTTATTTGATGTTTGCTATTAGGGAGGTGCCCCAATCCTCTACGGGATTCTCCCCCTTTGAGTTACTGTATGGGAGACACCCAAGAGGGCTGTTGGATATTGGCAAGGAAACTTGGGAAAGTGAGAGTTCTCCCCACAGGAGTGTGATTGAGCATGTCGCCCTGATGCAAGATCGAATTGCACAGGTAATGCCCATCGTGAAGGAACATTTGGCCCAAGCGCAGTTGGCACAGCAGAGAGTGTACAACCGTGGAGCCAAAACCCGTACCTTTTCCCCGGGGGATAGGATATTGGTACTTGTCCCTACGGTTGAAAGTAAATTCCTTGCCAAATGGCAAGGCCCCTACGAGATAATGGAAAAAGTGAGCGAAGTGAATTACAAGGTCAGACAACCAGGAAGGCGAAAGCCCGAACAGATCTATCACGTTAATCTGTTGAAAGCCTGGAGGGATAGAGAGTCCCTAGTCGCAGAAACTTGGTCACCAGCTCAAACTGGTTGCGTGATTCCGGAGGTTGGAATAGCAGCCACCTTGTCACAACCCCAACAACAGGAGGTTAAGGAGTTTGTGCTTCGCAACAAGGAGGTGTTCTCTGAGCTGCCGGGACAAACATCTGGGGTAGAGCATGATATTATTACCCCGCCCGGTGAAAGGGTGAAGTTAAAACCCTATCGGATCCCAGAGGCCCGACGGGAGGCAATACGGGAGGAAGTACAGAAAAGGCTGAACTTAGGGGTGATAGAGGAGTCCCAAAGTGATTGGTCTAGTCCCATTGTGTTGGTGCCTAAACCGGATGGGAGCTGGCGATTTTGTAACGATTTTCGTCAGTTGAACAAAGTTACAAAATTTGACACCTACCCCATGCCACGTATAGATGAGTTGATCGACCGGCTGGGAACAGCCCGATACATGACGACTCTTGACCTCACAAAAGGGTATTGGCAAATTCCCCTGGCCAAGTCGGCCAAAGAGAAAACCGCATTTGTAACCCCAGACGGGGCGTTCCAATATAAGAGAATGCCGTTCGGGTTACAGAATGCGCCGGCCACATTCCAGCGGAAAATGGACCAGATACTGAGGCCCCATCGGAAGTATGCTGCGGCTTACCTGGATGACGTAATTGTCCATAGCACAGATTGGGCCTCACATCTGCCAAAAGTGCAAGCAGTCCTAGACTCTATCCGGGAAGCGGGGTTTACGGCTAACCCCAAGAAGTGTACCATTGGGCAGGAGGAGGCCAAATATCTTGGGTACACCATTGGCAGGGGAGTAATAAAACCCCAACTCAACAAAGTCGAGGCCATCCAGAGTTGGCCACGTCCCAACAGCAAGAAGCAGGTACGAGCCTTTCTGGGAATCGCGGGTTATTATCGGCGCTTCATTCCCCACTTTGCTTCTAAGGCTGTGCCCCTAACCAACCTGACGAAAGGGAAAGGGTCGGTCATGATTAAATGGACCCCCGAGGCTGAGGCAGCGTTCCAATTCTTGAAACAAGCCTTATGTAGCCAGCCAGTGTTGTACTCACCCGACTTCTCTAAAGACTTTGTCGTACAAAGTGATGCGTCAGATGTGGGGTTAGGAGCAGTATTGTCCCAGGTCTGGAACGGGGAAGAGCACCCAGTCATTTACCTCAGCAGGAAGTTGAAGTCCCATGAGGTAAATTACGCCACGGTTGAAAAGGAGTGTTTAGCGGTGAAGTGGGCTCTAGATTCCCTTCGGTACTATCTGCTAGGTAGGCACTTTGACATGGTTACGGATCACGCTCCGTTAAAGTGGATGGCTCAAAACAAGGAGACAAATAGAAGAGTAAATAGGTGGTTCCTGGCCCTACAGGAATTCAACTTCACAGTAAAGCATCGCCCTGGCGTTCAAATGGGGAATGTGGATGCTTTGTCTTGAGTACATGAATGCCTGATTGCTGGTGTTCCAACCCCAAGGTTAAAACAAGAGGGGGGGGTATGTGACAGCAGGAAGGTAAAGTCACCTGGTTGCATCCAGGGGGGTAGGTATATTTCTCCCAGATTCAGGCTTTATGCCGACTTATACAACTAGGGAGAGAGTTGATGAAGCCCAGCTGAGGCTAGTGGGCTCATGGATGATTCATACCTCTAGGGAGAGTGCTGGGCGTCGTGCAGGCAGGGAGTTGATGAGACCAGCTGAAGCTTGTCAGCTCGTTTAAGGCCTCTATAAAAACTCCCAGCTTCATTAGGTGTTTGCTCATGCCTGGAACCAGACCTGTGTGGACTGTCTAGGGAGAGTGAACCCCTGTGCGGTGAGACAAAGCCTGTGTGGCTATTTGTTTGGACATTTACTAAACCAGGGACTTAGGGACTAGGACAGCACCAGGCTGATCCCAGTTGTTAGTTAGGAAACCTGCATGTTTAGTCAGAGGTCAAGCTGACCAGGGTTTATTTTGTTTATGTTTCTTTTTGCTTTGCTGTGTTTTTTGTTACTGTAAATAGAGAAATAAACCGCACCTTTTTGATCTTGAAAACCACAACCTCCGTCTGCTGGGCCTGTTTTTGTGTGGGGAGCCCATCCAGGGGATCACACACACCCGCTGCCGAGCTACCCCCCTCACAAAGGATATAGATGCCTCCTGCATGTATCCTTATCTGTCAAATGTCTCCCCTCTGTCTGTTATGAGACCTGAAAAACTGCAGATTCTGTGGGTGGATCTGTTGTCTGGAGGTCGGTGGGTGGAGTCGTGATGTCAGTAGACTCCCCGCCCACCTCTACACTCCTTGTCAACATGCAGTTTATCCTGTGTATTCCTTCTGCTATGATAACTAACATCCAGTCAAAATCCAGAAAAGTAACCACATGACTTCAGAAAAGGAGTGGGGGTCTAAAGCTAGTGCATGAGTAATGTAAATAACCTGTCACTCAAAGCAAGGGGGCGGAACGGACAAAGGTAACTCTGTTTGTCCATTTTATCTCACTGAACAATAAGAGGATTGCTCAGAGCTGGATTAACTCTTTGTGGCAAGACCTGGCACAAATGATAGGAAATCTTATACACTACATTGTGACAGCAAAAAAATAAAAAATAAAAATTCAGGGTTTACATCCACTTTAAGAGACATAATAAAAAGAGGGAAAATTACACCATTTCAGGAGTTAAAACACAACGAGGAATTAATGGTAATAGATGAGTGGCGGTATCGCCATTTGGGCCATTTTGTCCAAAATTTACCCCAGCCAATAAGGTCAGGGGAGGAGCTTACGCCGTTGGAACGGCTATGTACAGTAGACAACTCAAAAGGCATCATATCAAAGCTCTATAAACTGCTGCTGACAGTGGAAGAACTGGAGATGCCCCCATTCATTAAAAAATGGGAAGGGGAATTGGGAACACAAAGGGATAAAATCACTATAGGAAAAATTATAAAATTGACCCACTCCTCCGCCATAGACACCAGGAACGCAGAAATGAACTATAAGTGTATTACAGGCTGGTATGCTACACCAGATAAGTTAAGTAAATTCCAAGTGGGACAGACGGCGGAATGCTGGCGAGGTTGCAGAACAACGGGAACAATGGCCCACTTGTGGTGGGACTGTCCCAAAATTAAAAAATATTGGGAGAAAATCCTGGGTCTGATAAAAGAAATTACCAAGAAGTGGATAAAAAAAGATCCATGGATAGTTCTATTCCACGGAGGAGAGGAAGTAGTGAAACAGTACAAAGAGTCATTGATCCCACATCTTCTAAATGCGGCTAAAAGGCTGATTCCCAAAAAAATGGCAAGAGGTGGAAAGCCCATCAGTGTGGGAGTGGATTGACTCGGTGGAAGAGACGCATAGCATGGAAGCGCTGAAGTATAGTACAGAGGAGGAAAAAACAGGATTTAAAGATAAATGGGAATGCTGGAAAGAATTTAAGAAAGCATGGAGTTACGCGGAAAACTTAGAGTCTAGAGGTACAACGGGAACAGAATAGGAGGGAAGAAAAACTGTCAACCGAAAGAATAGAAATCAAGAGGTAGAGGGGGGGAGGGGATAGGGGAGGGGACGCGAGGGTTAAATTGGGATTCTTTAAATGTTTACACATGGATAATAGGATTTTTATAACAGCTTACCTGTAAAATCCTTTTCTTGGAGTACATCACGGGACACAGAGCGACATAGTCATTACTAATGGGTTATATAGTTACCGTCAGGTGCTGGCACTGGCAACTTCCAAAACCGGAAGTACCCTCCCCTATATAAGCCCCTCCCATCCGGGAGCACCTCAGTTTTGTAGCAAAGCAATAAGTGTCCCCAAAGAGGGGCGGGAGCTCTGTGTCCCGTGATGTACTCCAAGAAAAGGATTTTACAGGTAAGCTGTTATAAAAATCCTATTTTCTTTCTCGTACATCACGGGACACAGAGCGACATAGTCATTACTAATGGGATGTCCTAAAGCAATGCCAAATGAGGGGGGGGATACACCATATATAAGCTGAGCGCTATCAGACATGAGGATCTTTTGCGGCCTGCAACACACTGCGCCCAAAGGCGACATCCTCCTGACTTCTAACGTCCACCTGGTAGAACCTAGTAAACGTGTGTACCGAAGACCATGTTGCGGCCTTACAGATTTGAGCCAGGGAGGCCTGGTGATGCACTGCCCATGAAGTTCCAACTGCTCTCGTGGAGTGCGCCCTAACTTTGAACGGAGGCGGTCTACTTCTCAAGCTATAGGCTTGTATTATGACCTGTCGAATCCACTTGGCTAAAGTAGATTTTGACGCTGCCTGACCCTTTCTGGGGCCTTCCGGCAGAATAAACAAAGTATCCGTTCTGCGAATCTGAGCAGTGGCTTTTAGATAAGCTTTAACTGCTCTTACTACATCCAAAGAATGCAATAACTTTTCCTCTACCGAAGTAGGCTTGGGGAAAAAAGAAGGAAGAACCACATCTTGGTTCAAATGAAAACTCGATACCACCTTAGGAAGAAAGGCTGGATGAGGACGTAACACTACTCTGTCCTTATGGATAACCAGATATGGCTCCTTACAGGACATAGCTGCTAATTCCGATACTCTTTTAGCCGAACAAATGGCTACTAGAAAAATCAATTTCCTGGTGAGAAGCACTAAGGAAATATGCTGTAATGGTTCAAATGGTTGTTTCTGTAGAACCGACAGAACCAAGTTTAGATCCCATGGACATATGGGAATATTAACCGGAGGACTAATACGCATCACTCCTTGTATAAAGGCTTTGACTAGTGAATGCAAAGCCAAGGGCCTTTGAAAAAATATTGACAAGGCCGAAATCTGACACTTGATAGTACTCAAGGCAAGCTTCCTATCTACAGCCCATTGTAGGAAGTCCAGAATCCTACCTATTACGTATTTACGTGGATGCCATTTCTTGGCTTCCCACCAGGCGATGTACGCCTTCCAGATTCTTTAGTAGATCTGCCTGGATACCGGCTTCCTGGCATTGATCATGGTAGATACCACAGCATTAGAGAGCCCTCTCTTTTTTAGAATGTGGGCTTCAATAGCCAGGCCGTCAAACCTAGGGCTGGTAAGGAAGGGTGGTATATCGGTCCCTGCGAAAGCAGGTCCGGACGATGTGGGAGGGTCCAAGGACTCCCCACAGACATTTTTACAATCTCCGCGTACCATGCTCTTCGGGGCCACGCTGGAGCCACCAGAATCACTGGTTTCTTTTCTACCCTGATTCTGCGGAGTAATCGAGGTAACAATTGTGGCGGTGGGAATGCATATATCAGCTTGAACTGATCCCAAGGGAACACTAGGGCATCCGAGCCGCACGCTAGGGGATCCCTTGCCCAAGAGACAAACCTGTCCACTTTTGTGTTGAATCTGGATGCTAGCAGATCTACATCCGGTGTTCCCCACCGCTGACATATTGTCCGGAAAACCTCGGGATGAAGGGACCATTCCCCTGGGCATAATTGTTGGCGACTTAGAAAGTCCGCCTTCCAATTCTCCACCCCTGGAATGAATACCGCAGATATGGCTGGGACATATCTTTCTGCCCATCTCAGGATGTAATTTATTTCCCTTTGGGCTGCACGACTCCTGGTGCCCCCCTGACGATTGATATATGCCACTGCTGTGGCATTGTCTGACTGAACTCTGACAGGGGACCCTTGGAGTTTGGATGTCCATGCTACTAGGGCATACCGGGCTGCTCGTATCTCTAAGAGATTGATGGGCAGGGCCTTTTCCGCATCCGACCATCTGCCCTGGAGAGACCATTGCTCCAGTACTGCTCCCCAGCCTATAAGGCTGGCATCTGTAGTGACCACCTTCCAGGAAATCGGACTGAAGAATTTCCCTCTTTCCAGATTCTGGGGAACCAACCACCAGCGGAGGCTCCTGCGAACGGAAGGGGACAAGGACATTGGTAAGTCCAGAGCCTGAACTTTCTTGTTCCAGGCTGACAGTATGGCCCTTTGCAACTTCCTTGAATGGAATTGACCGTAGGGTACTGCTTCGAATGATGCCACCATTTTTCCCAGCAGCCTCATGCACAGGCGTATGGATGGCTGTCTTTTTGAACCCACTAAGTGGATCAAATCTCTCAAAGACGACCCCTTTTCTTGAGGCAAGAAAATCTTTCTCTGGTCTGAATCCAGCCTTAGCCCCAAGTATTCCAGACTTTTGACTGGTTTTAGGGCTGACTTGTCTCGGTTGATAATCCAACCGTGATATTCCAGATACTTGATTGTCTCGTGAACAACCACTTCTAGTTTTTCCACTGAGTGGTCTATCAGCAACAAGTCGTCTAGATATGCCATTATCGTTACACCTCGTGTTCTTAGATTGGCCAATAATGGGGCCAGAATTTTTGTGAACACTCTTGGTGCTGTGGCCAGACCGAAGGGTAAGGCTCTGAACTGAAAATGGCGCCCTTCTACCGCAAAGCGTAGAAATTTTTGGTGGGCTGGAAAGATGGGGATGTGCAAATAAGCATCTTTGATGTCGATCGAGGCTAACCATTCCTCCCCTTGTAGGGCAGTGGCTACCGATCGGATCGACTCCATCCGGAAAGTCCTGATATGTAGGAATTTGTTTAGCCCTTTTAGATTTAATATGGGCCTCACGTCCCCGTTTGGCTTCGGAACTGTAAAGAGGTTTGAGTAAAACCCGAACCCCCATTCTTCCAGGGGAACCTCTATAATTACTGCTTGAAGCAATAATTGTTCCAGTGCCAACAGGAGGGATCCTCTCTTCTGGGGATCCCTTGGCACGTTTGACCTTATAAAGCGGGAAGGAGGGGAGTTTTTTAACTCCAATTTGTATCCCAGATTTACTGCGGAGAGCACCCATCTGTCTCGGATCGTGTCCCGCCAGGTTTCTGTGAACAACTGAAGTCTTCCCCCCACCCGATTGGGTGGGGGCAACCCTTCATGCATTTGACTTTGGGGGAGGTTTTGTACCTCTCCTGCTCCAGGGCTTCTTGTTACCCTGCAACTGTCCCTGATTTTTACCTCCGGGATTTGACCGGGGAGGCCGTCGGAACTGTTTCACAGCCGATGTCCTAGGGACTGGAGAAGCCGGCCTCTTAAAGGAGGGACCTCTAACTCTATTTTTAACCGGCAAAAGTGTACTTTTACCGCTGGAAATTCTCTGGATATACTTGTCCAGGTCTTCCCCGAATAAGCGCTCCCCATGAAATGGGAAGCTGACCAGCAATTTTTTACAGGGAGCTTCAGCAGACCAGTTTTTGAGCCATAGAAGCCTGCGCATATGTACTACAGACAGCGTAAGGCGGGAGGCCTGATGGATTGAATCCTTTATAGCGTCCACCGCAAAGCATAAGGCTCTAGGTAGATCAGCTAGGGCAAGAGCCTGCTGATCCGGCAAGTCTCTTAAGACCTGTTTCAACTGATCCTTCACTGCTTGGCAGACCCCTATAGCTGCCACTGCTGGTTGTGTCACCAATCCTGCTGTAGAAAAAGCAGATTTCAATAATGACTCCAATTTTTTATCTATTGGGTCCTTGAACATTTGGACATTTTCCACCGGACATGTCAGTGATTTATTCACACAAGAGATGGCTGCGTCCACTGTAGGGACCTTCCATTTTCTGATGAACTTATCCTCCATGGGATAGACCACCGGAAATCTCTTGGGGGGAGTAAATATTTTGTCAGGATGCTCCCAATCCTGGTAAATGAGCCCCTCCAGTAAAGGATGGATCGGAAAGGAACAAACAGTCTGGGGAGCTTTTAGCGACCCCAACGAGGAGACAGAAGTGGAGGATGGCTCCGCAAGTGGCATTTTAAATGCTGATCGGACCATATTAGTCAGGGACTGAACCCATAACCTCTCAGCATGTGATGCTGAGAACGGCTCTTCCACTGTTGATTCCTCTACAACCGAATCAACCTCATCCTGATCCCCCTCAGGTAGGTCGACCTCTGTATGGGACTGTTGCTCTGTTAACAGGCACTCTGAGGGAGGAGACGGAGATCGAGCGCTTTTCTCCTGTGACAGGGAAGCAGCGATTAATGCTGACAATCTCTCTTCCAGTCCTCCCAGAGCTGAGGAAAAAACCTCCTCTGTTACATACACAGGAGCAGGTGAACTGAGGACAGCCACAGTACCAGGTACTCCTGGGGGTGCCCTACGGTCACTAACCTCTGATTCTTCAGGGGAGACTGGTGCAGCCAAAGCATGCCCAAGATCCTCAGAGCCCGATGGAGACCCCCTATTCCTCCTGGAATTTCTAGTCCCGGAGTTTTTAGACGGCATATTCCTAAGCCACAAAGCTGAGGTATTCCAGCCGAAATACACCAGTTACTGATAATAGTCTAGCATAAATGCTGCTATAATAAACAGTTGGTGTCTACTAATGTGCCTTTCTAGGGGATGCCTGTATCAACCGCTTGCTGTATGCCTTTAAATGTTGCCAGCTCTGTCTCTGTACTTCATAGCCAGCTTACTACAATATTGTGGCTTTTTAAAACCTGCTGGGACGCCCGCACATGCGCAGAAGCGCTGCGGCGCGCACAGAGCGTCATCCCCCAGGCTCCGCCCCCTTTCCCGGCTCACCTCTATATATAGAGGTGCGTGCACGCGCACGCGCGCGGCCACGTGCGCCCTCGGCGCTAATTTCAAACATGGAAACCAGGGACAGGAGCCAGGGCCCCTCTTTGCCGCAGGCCGGGGGATGGACGAGCACTGCAACATGGCAGAGGAAGCAGTTTCCTATAGGAGAACTCACCAACTGCCTGGACTTTGCTCTCTGAGAAGAAACTAGTCCACATGACAAGAAAACATTCCACAGCGGCCTCTAGTGGACAAACACAGGTACCGCAGTCTAATATACTAAATATATATAAAAAAACATTTTTATTTTTTTTTTTTTCTTGACCACCATTAAAAATTATTACATTTTTTTAGTAGTTACAGGCATCCACAGAATCTTGCGGGAATACCATTAGGTAACAGACAGAAAGACAAATTAGGCTTGGGGGTCCCCCAATAGAACCAAGTTCCTGGGGGCCCCCACTTACCTGTTCCTCGCCGCAGGACTTTGTTTGGTCCACAAAAGCCCAAACTTCACCTATCACGGCAGGCATTGTAATCAAACCTTCAGGGACCGGGTTCCCAAGGATTCCACTCCCCTGGACCTGTATAGCACCCTGCACAGAAAACATCTTGGTCGTGGGTATGACCAGAGCTCTGGATCCCAGGGTCCAGCTCTCCTAAGAGAAGCATTACAGGCAGAACCTTGCTCTTCTCTTTGCAAGGCCCGGGTACCGACCGTTTAGCTATGAAGCTTTTTTGGTCGGATCCGGAATAGCTTACTGAGGCCCAAAAGAACCTGTACGCAAGCTCAGTGAAAAACACATGTTTCTTCTTGGCCAACACCTTAGACACTGGCAAAAAACTGAGGTGCTCCCGGATGGGAGGGGCTTATATAGGGGAGGGTACTTCCGGTTTTGGAAGTTGCCAGTGCCAGCACCTGACGGTAACTATATAACCCATTAGTAATGACTATGTCGCTCTGTGTCCCGTGATGTACGAGAAAGAAATATATTTGGTCTTTTATATATTTGAAATGTAATGGTGTAATATGCTTGGAATTTTGATAAAGTAAAATAAAGAATAATAAAAATAAAAAAAATAGACCTATCAGTGTGAAGAGGCCTTTTGGCACCTAAAGAAGAGTCTCACTGAAGTTCCTGTTTTGGACTATGCTGACCCTGGCAAGCCTTATGAACTTCATGTAGACACCAGTAGAGATGGTCTGGGAGGAGTTATCTATCAGGAACAAGACGATGGTCTCAGACCAGTGGCTTATATGAGTCACAGTCTCACTCCATCAAAAATAAATTATCTTGTTCACAAGCTGGAGTTCCTAGCCCTAAAATGGGCTGTTGTAGACAAATTGAAGGATTAACTGTATGGAGCCAAATTCGTAGTGAAGTTGGATAATAATCCTTTGACTTATCTTCTGATAAGTCAAAAACAGCTGGCCCTTGAAAAACAGCTGGCCCTTGAAAAACAGCTGGCTCTTGAAGAACAGTGGGCCCTTGAAAAACGGGAGTTCAGGAGTGCATTACACACAGAGTGCAGGGTTCAGGAATGCATCACACACAGAGTGCACAGGGTTCACGAGAAAATGCTTTCAAAACATTTAATATATTACTAAAGCAGAGCTCTGAGCAAAACAGTTTCAAATGGAATGGGGAAGGGTTAGCACCTAAGTTAGGTTACTGATGTCAGCAACTCCACTGGGGGGGGGGGGATTCTGCTCACTTCCTCTCTTGCTGAGATGCTAGGAAGTGAGGAGAAACTATCCCAGTCAGGACATTAAAAAAACAATGAAACCTTGGAAACACTTGAACCCTCTCCCCATTCTATCCAAATCTAAAGAAAAACATTTTGCGCAAAAATTTTTACTTAACCTTACTGTCTTTATTTTTGTTTATAGATTCAAATGGAAAGAAGATCGGTAGATGATCGCAGAGAGGAGAGCATAAGAAAAGCGCATACAGATTAAGCAAACCAAAAATCAAGCAGCAATGAACACACAAGTGGATAAGAAGAGACATGTGCCAGCACACAAGGAAGAGGAGAAGAGGAGAAAGGATCAGTGGAGGAAAAAGCAACAGAAAGCTTTGGAAGATAACAGGAAAGCAGTGGCAGCAATAAGAGAGAGGAGACAAGAGGAGAAGAGAGAGAGGAGGATAAAGAGAATAAACTACAGAAACTAAGAGAGGGGATAACCTGGGAGAAGATAAATCGAGAGAGAGAGAGAGAGGAACTGGAGAAAGAAGAGGAGCTGAGAAGAATGAACGATGAGAGAGTTAGAGAGGAGATGGCAAAGAGACTGGCGAGTGATAGAGAGGCGCACAGGGACAGACAGTCGAAAGAGACAGAGATGAACTAGAAGACAGAAGACCAGTTACTGAGAACGTTTACAGAGAGGGACAAGAAAAGAAAAATGGAACAGAAGGAGGAGAGAGAAGAGATCAGAAAGATAGAGTATGCCAAGCAAAGAGAGTGTATCATAGCATTTAGAGAATTGGAAATTTGTTTGAAAGGATAGCATCAGAGCTAAAAAAAAGCAGAAGCCGAGGGCCCTTGAAAAACAGAAGGGCCTTGAAGAACAGCAGGCTCTTGAAAAACAGCGGGCCCTTGAAGAACAAGGGGCTCTCTTACAACAAAGCGTGCTCTTGAAAAACAGCAAGCCCTTGAAGAACTGCGGGCCCTTGAAGAACAGTGGGTCCTTGAAAAACAGCGGGATATTGAAGAACAGCAGGCCCTAGAAGAACAGCGGTCCCTAGAAGAACAGCGGTCCCTAGAAAAACAGTGGGCCCTTAAAGAACAGCGGGCCCTTAAAGAACAGTGGGCCTTTAAAGAACAGAGATCCCTTGATACACAGCATGCTCTTGAAAAACAGCAGGTCCTTGAAAAACAGCAGGTCCTTGAAAAACAGCGGGTCCTTGAAAAACAGCGGGCCCTTGAAAAACAGCGGGCTCTTGAAAAACAGCGGGCTCTTGAAGAACAGGGGGCTCGCTCACAAAAAAGCGTGCTCTTGAAAAACAGCAAGCCCTTGAAGAACTGCGGGCCCTTGAAGAACAGTGGGTCCTTGAAGAACAGTGGGCTCTTGAAAAACAGCGGGCTCTTGAAGAACAGGGGGCTCGCTCACAAAAAAGCGTGCTCTTGAAAAACAGCAAGCCCTTGAAGAACTGCGGGCCCTTGAAGAACAGTGGGTCCTTGAAAAACAGCGGGATATTGAAGAACAGCAGGCCCTAGAAGAACAGCGGTCCCTAGAAGAACAGTGGGCCCTTGAAGAACAGTGGGCTCTTGAAAAACAGCAAGCTCTTGAAAAAACAACAAGCCTCTAAATAGTGGGCCCTTGAAGAACAGCAGGCTCTTGAAGAATAACAGGCCCTTGAAGAATAACAGGCCCTTGAAAAACAGTGGGCCCTTGAAGAATAGCAGGCCCTTGAAGAATAGCAGGCCCTTGAAAAACAGCAGGCCCTTGAAGAATAACAGGCCCTTGAAGAATAACAGGCCCTTGAAGAACAGCAGGCTTTTAAAAAACAGCGGGGCCCCTGAAGAACAGCGAGCTCTTGAAAAACAGCGAGCTCTTGAAAAACAGCGAGCTCTTGAAAAACAGCGAGCTCTTGAAAAACAGCGAGCTCTTGAAAAACAGCGAGCTCTTGAAAAACAGCGAGCCCTTAAAGTACAGGGGGCTCTCTTACAACAAAGCGTGCTCTTGAAAAACAGCAAACCCTTGAAAAACAGCGGGATATTGAAGAACAGCGGTCCCTAGAAGAACAGCGGTCCCTAGAAGAACAACGGGCCCTTGAAACACAGCATGCTCTTAAAAAACAGCGGGCCCTTGAAAAACAGCGGGCTTTTAAAAAACAGCGGGCTTTTAAAAAAAAGCGGGCCCTTGAAAAACAGCAGGGTCTTGAAAAACAGCGGGCCCCTGAAGAACAGCGGGCCCCTGAAGAACAGCGCATATAAGAGGAAGTTGGCGCTGGTAACAAAGACAATGTAGGAACTAATGAAGATGAGGGAAACAGATTAAAACAAGGGCACTAAATGAGAAATGGTAAATTAGTGAATCAATAGGTAATAATAAAAACAATTCACATAAGACTATAAAAAGTCCTTTCAGTCCGTCCTAAAACACCTAGAAGGCAGCCCAGTGAAGATGTGAAGCGAATCCTGAAAGAGATGAGGGAAGAAGCACAAAAGCGCCACTCTCAAGCCTCGTACACACGGCCGATTTTCTCGTCGTTAAAAACACGTCGTTTTTTTCGACGAGATTCTTGTTAACCTTGACGATTTTCTCGTCAAGCTTTCCATGCGTACACACTGACATTTCCCAATTTCCTCGTTGTTCTCCGCGGTCACGTCCAGCATGTACGACGGCACTATAAAGGGGAAGATCGATTTCTCCTTGGCGCCACCCCTTGGGCTGCTTTTGCTGATCTCGTGTTACCGCATGTGAAGTAAAAGTTTGGGAAGAGATGATTCGCGCTTTTCAGTCTTCGTGCTTTTCAGTTCATTTTCTGAGGTTCAGTTTGTGCTTGTGGGTTCGTATCTTGTCTTTCAGGGCGTCTAGGCAGGTCGTATCTGTTTTACAGTGCGTTCTTGCCCGTTCGTTTCTGATTTTCAGTTCGTTATTCATAGGCCTTGCTGTTCTAAAGTGCGTTCTGTTCTGTACGTTCTGATCAGATGACTGTTTCTTAGCCATGTCGCCTGGACGTTCCATTTTGCCCCCTCCAATGCAGCCATTTTGCCCCCTCCAATGCAGCCATTTTGCCCCCTCCAATGCAGCCAGTTTGCCCCCTCCAATGCAGCCAGTTTGCCCCCTCCAATGCAGCCATTTTGCCCCCTCCAATGCAGCCATTTTGTCCCCAGCCCTGCACTTACCTTCTTCTGGTCAGCGCCATCCTTCTTCTGTCCTTGATGTCTTTTCCTGCCCTCGATGTTGCATCAGCCAATCATGTAACCGTAAAACAGACTTGGTGAACATGATTGGCAGAGCAGCCTGTCAGTGTTTACCCAAGGAATGTCCCCCCCCCCCCCCCTGCGTCCCCTATTTTACTTTTATCAAGCCAATTACATCCCTGAGGCTGGATTTTGCAAGCCTATTTGCCCCCCCTGTTTCTGATATGCAATTTTCCCCCCATAAATGCCGCAGTTCTTCATATGTCGGTCGCTTAACAGGGGGCCACCCACCTGAATATTGTGCGGCATTGACAATACATAGGTTACTGCAACGCATGAACCTATGTATTGTTCTGAGTGACGGGCGCAGGATAGAGGGGGCAGTGCTCCAGCGCCCACTCTGGACGCACCGCCACTGCAATGCTATCCTGTGGCCAAACACATCTACCCCCCCCCAAAATATTTTAAGAATGGACCATCAGAGGGGGTGATGAATATGAAACATGAGCCTTCCATTATACTTCTTAAAAACACCTTAAACTGAGATTTTTATTGATGTTGGCCTCTAATGTATTTTCTTATAATCTGCTTGTAATGTTCTATTTTTAAATTCTAATTTTTTTTCATCTTGTTTGATTCCCCAGCTTCCTTCCACGCCACAGGAATGGCAGACTGTGGCATCGGAGTTTGCCACGCGGTGGGACTTCCCCAACTGCGGTGGTGCCATAGACGGGAAGCACGTCCGCATCGTGCCGCCACCCCGTTCTGGGTCCTACTACTTCAACTACAAGGGGTTTCATAGCATTGTGCTGATGGCAGTGGTGTCAGCACGGTATGAATTCCTCTATGTTGATGTAGGGAAGAATGGCCAGATGTCCGATGGGGGATCCTTCATCCAGACGGAGTTTGCCCTCCGTCTCCAGAGTGACGACCTTGCATTGCCACCGGATGCAGAGAATGTTGAAAGACTCCCCTTTGTTTTTTTGGCTGATGAAGCCTTCGGACTTGGACCGCACCTCATGAGGCCATTTCCACAGAGGACCCTGACCCCAGAGAAGAGGGTGTTCAACTACCGGCTGGCCAGGGCACAAAGAGTCGTTGAAAATGCCTTCGGGATAATGGCCAGCCGGTTCCGCCTTTTTATGACTCCCGTCCACTTGGCGGACTACAAAATAAACTATGTAGTTTTATGAAGAAAAGGCAGGTGACCCATTGAGACCCATAGATGCCATAACCATGCCTCCATCCCTGGTACATAAAGAATGAAAAAAGAAAATGGGCTGTGGGACTTTAAATGAGGCATGGATGGGCGTAAGAAAAAAGTCTAGGATATCAAAAATGAGTAAACATCACTGTCCCGTTGGGGAATAGTCTGTAGCCATGTATACATGCTGCATAGTCAGTCTGAAGAATGGAAATCAAGGCATGGATATAAATATAAAAATGTATTTGTATCATGGTAAAAGTACACATGGATCATGCAAACAAAGGCATAATGTAAATAGGGGTTATCACATAGACATGATCAAAATTCACTGTTGAGACATGGCTGAAGCAAGTAATGACAGTTAAATGGACATACAGAAACAGTGAAAATGATTATCCAATTGAAAATTTAAGAATACACTTAATAGATTCATAGTTGGGCAAGCTTTACTTGGCATCCCAGAGCATGGACTCATGGATGGGCGTGGGAAAAAAGTCTAAGATATCAAAAATGAGTAAACATCACTGTCCCGTTGGGGAATGGTCTGTAGCCATATATACATGCTGCATAGTCGTCTAAAGAATGGAAATCAAGGCATGGATATAAATATAAAAATGTATTGTATCATGGTAAAAGTACACATAGATCATGCAAACAAAGGCATAATGTAAATAGGGGTTATCACATAGACATGATCAAAATTCACTGTTGAGACATGGCTGAAGCAAGTAATGACAGTTAAATGGACATACAGAAACAGTGAAATTGATTATCCAATTGAAAAGTCAAGAATACACTTAATAGATTCATAGTTGGGCAAGCTTTACTTGGCATCCCAGAGCATGGACTCATGGATGGGCGTGGGAAAAAAGTCTAAGATATCAAAAATGAGTAAACATCACTGTCCCGTTGGGGAATGGTCTGTAGCCAGGTATACATGCTGCATAGTCAGTCTAAAGAATGGAAATCAAGGCATGGATATAAATATAAAAATGTATTGTATCATGGTAAAAGTACACATAGATCATGCAAACAAAGGCATAATGTAAATAGAGGTTATCACATAGACATAATCAAAATTCATTGTTGAGACATGGCTGAAGCAAGTAGTGACAGTTAAATGGACATACAGAAACAGTGAAATTGATTATCCAATTGAAAAGTCAAGAATACACTTTGTAGATTCGTAGTTGGGCAGGCTTTACTTGGCATCCCTGAGCATGGACTTGACGCGTTTCTTGGCGTTTAAAGCCAGTCATCAGGAGTGGGGTGCATGTCATTTGACTAAAAGGGGAGATGGATAGACAGGTCAAATAAAGTCTTGAAAAAATGATGTCTTGTTCGAAACAAAATAACAGAATCAGGTGGTCTGATACGTTATCAATGGCAAAGCCCGGAATGGGGTTGTCCCAAGCATTTGAAATATGGCGTAGAGTGGTGGTCCTGGATGCACTGTCTCACCCGGGGCTGAGGCGGGGAAGGCCCCCCAATAAACACTTCAATGGCCCCTCAATCAAGAGGAGAGCCAAGGAGAAGATGGCATGGGACATCCATCAAGGAGGAACCCGGACAGCCACGGCACAGCGCCAAACTGATGGAGAGGCACAGACAGGGTGCAAGGGCAGAATGCTGGTGGAGAGATGAAGAAATGCAAATGAGCAATGGGTGAAAAAGAAGATTGAATGGTTTGAGAACCAAAATTGAAGTGTGAGTGGGGGAGGGGAGGGGAAGGAAAAACAAAAGGGAGCAAAGGAAGAGGGGAGTGAATATGTAAATGATGTGCTGGTGGATCCTAATGGGAATAATGTGTGATGGGTGCTGGAAGAAATTGAACAAAAAAGGGGTTAATGATAAAACATGACTGAAAGGATTAACAGCCAAAGTTGGCAAATCAGCTGAGTGTTGGTGTAGATGAATCTGGTTTGAGAAGGAGCCAAACCAAATCCCCAACAATGCTAAATATCGATGAAATAAAATGTGTGTTTGAAGCAGTGTGAGCAAGGTGCAAGGCAAAAGCTGAGAAAGGCAAGTAAAAAGAGTATATATGTAATATATACTGTGTGAATCCTGAAATAAAGATTGGAAATTACCTTGAAGTGTGGGGAAAGAGAGAAACAGGAACCTCTCGTCAGATGGATGTCTGTGAAGTGAAGCTCCCCAGGTGGGTACCGGCTAAATGTCCACAGCAAGGGGCGTATCCCCGCCAGCATCATATGTAGTTTTATGCTGCTGTGTGCTCCATAACTTTCTCAGCAGAAAATCAACTTCTTATATGGCCTCAGTATTGCCGGAGGCAGGACTTTCCTCTGGCAATCGGCTGCCGGGCCTCGAATCTGCCCGTCCTGGCTTGCCCCCCCAAAATGCCCGTGAGGTTCGTGAGAAGTATCTGGAATATTTCACGGGTAGGGGGGCAATTCCTATGCCAGGCCATGCGTAAAGATGCATGGAGAACGAACTCAATAAAAATCTGATATAATCTTTTAACTTTTGTTTTTTCATGTTTCCTAGTTTGTCTTAGTGCATTTGTAGTGCCAAGTGTATTTTCCTGTAGTAAATACCAACCATTTCACTATGTAACCCCACAAAAAAATAAAAATAAGGTTAGAGCGTATTTGAAAAAGAAGCTACACGTTGTTTGTGTTCAAACATTTTACTCTGTGCACATTCACACACATGGTAATATTTTTTTTTGGGGGATTTTGGCTGGCCACAAACCGGCAATTTTTTTATTATGAAAATAGAAAACCATCAGTTGCATTGCAAAAAGTACAACATTGGATACCTCTGAGCAATATGAGGCATTCACGTACACAAACTATGTCTCTATGTGCCTGTCCTAATATGGGGTCTTGCCACCCCTTGCCCAGCCAAAAATTGAATATGCACACATTTAGTAGTATTTTCCAATAGGGAATTTACACTCCTGATCCCTATTGTCAACATGTGCTATCTGCCATCAGGGGTAATCAATGGACGTGTTTTGGGGGTGCAACCCCTTCTTCAGTTCACCTTCTTTAGCTACGAGGAAGGGGTTGCACCCACAAAAGCCGTACATGGATATCCCCTGATGGCAGATGGCACATGTTGACACACTGTGTGCATATTCAATTTTTGGCTGGTTTGATTGTCAAAAAGATAATAAAAAGGGGGAAGAACAATCATTAAACAAAAAATGGGGTTTTGATGCCTTATTCAATTCTCCCCAAAACATTGAGAATGTCTTTAAATGTTTGATCCATCACATGAATTCTTTGTTTAATTCTGTCCAGTTCTGTGCTACATTCCATCATTTGCTGTATGATTCGGAGGGCACTGTCACGTACCTGGTGATGAGCCTGGGATGCAGGGAGCAGCCTCTTTTGCACCTCCTACTCCGGAACCCCTGATGGTGGGAACAGGGAGCTCGGGAGTGCGGAGTCGCACAAGTGCCTGTCAGGAACACTGGTGCAGAGGTGGAGCTGGACCTTAGGAAGCTCTGTGCAGGTTTCAGCAGCAGCAGGGAAGGTGGAACGGCAGGCAGGCTTGGCACACAGGGAACTGAGGAGAAAGACAGCAGACAGCGGGGAGGTGTCTTGTAGTTCCGGGCACAGGCAAGTCCAAACAGGCCGGGTAATCCACTGGCTGGCAGATCAGGTGCAGTCCAAGAGGCAGAGGCAGAGTCGTTATACAGTCCGGGTTGGCAACGGGCAGGCAGCAGGTAGCAGAAGGAGCAGGCGGAAGCAAGGTCAACAAGCCGGGGGTCAGCGGGCAGGCAGAAGGCAAGAAGCGTCAGGAACAAGCCGGGTCACAGGAACAGATCGGTAGGGAAATATCAGATAGCAGGTGGGTCTTGGGAACGCTGTAGACCAGACAGCAAGGAGTCCCAGCACAAGCCCCTTTAAATAGCCCCAGATTGGCGCCAGAAAGTGTCACTGCGCGCTCCCGCGCGCCATTACCGTGCATGCGCGTACGCGCTAACGCCGATTCGCCGCTATTGCGCAGGCGCGAACGCGCTAACGCCGATTCGCCGCTATTGCGCAGGCGCGCACCGTAGCATCGCCAGCTTGCAGGTGAGATTGCCCATCATGACATTGCCCCCCTCCAATGGGCAGCCTCCGGATGCCCAACTGGGCCATCTTAACTGGATGAGAGTCTTTGAAGGACTGAACCAATCTTTTGGCATGGATGTTGCACTCAGGTTCCCATGAGTTCTCCTCAGGGCCATATCCCTTCCATTTTACAAGAAATTGGACCTGGTTGCGCCTTTTTCTACAATCCACAATGGATTCCACCTCAAACTCCTCTTCACCGTCAACCAACATTGGTTCAGGAGGGCCGGTGTCACGTTCCGAGAAGGGATCAGGAACAGTAGGCTTGAGTAGGGCAACATGGAAAACCGGGTGGATCCGGAATGATTCTGGTAGCTCCAGTTCATAGGCCACACTGTTAATCCGTCTCCTGACGGGAAAAAGACCCACAAACTTGGGACCCAATTTCTTTGAGGGACAGGCAAGTCTAAGGTTCAGTGTAGATAACCACACCTGATCTCCGGGTTCCAGATTGAGTTCTCCTCTTCTCTTTTTGTCGAACACTTCTTTATTATATTCTTGTGTCTTAGTCATCGTGTCTCGTAATAATTCATTGTTTGCTCTGAAAAAATCCAATGTCTCCTGGACAGCAGGTACAACAGACTCCGGGATACAGTTGGAAAAGAATGAGGGGTGAAAGCCGTAGTTAGCATAGAACGGGGATTGCTTTGTGGGGGAGTGGACCGAATTATTGTATGCAAATTCGGCCAGCGGCAGCAGAGGTACCCAATCTTCCTACGAGAACGAAAAGCAGCGTAGGTATTGCTCAAGTGTCTGATTCGTCCGTTCAGTCTGGCCATTTGATTGTGGATGGTAGGCAGACGAGAAGGACAAGTTAATCCCGAGGGCTTCACACAGGGCCTTCCAGAACCTGGAGGTGAATTGCACCCCTCGATCCGACGCGATGTTCGCAGGGATGCCATGGAGCCTTATGATTTCTTTGACAAAAATTTTAGCTGTCTCAGGAGCGGAAGGCGTACCCCTCATGGGCAAGAAGTGTGCCATCTTTGATAGTCTATCCACAACCACGAAGATAGTGGTGAAAAGCTCCGAGGGGGGAAGTTCTACGATGAAGTCCATGGAGATCATCTTCCATGGCCTCTCGGGTACGGGCAGTGGTTTCAACAGACCCCAGGCTCTGGACTTACTTCCCTTGTTTCTGATACATGTGTTGCAAGACTCCACGTAGCTCTTACAGTCCTTTGATAGTTGCGGCCACCAGAACATGCGTTGTAGAAGTTCGGAGGTCTTGAGTACTCCGAAGTGCCCAGCCAGTTTGTTATCGTGGCAGGAACTAAGGACCGCGACTCGCAGGCCCTCTGATACAAAGATTTTGTCCTTGTACCATAAAAGTTCATCCTTGAGCCGTACCTCTGTCCCAAGTGAGGGAGAGATCCCCTTGGATGCTTGCTTGATCCGAGATAGCAGGTCCTCTTGAAGCAAGAGGAAGTTTCCAGGTGACCAGATGGTATCCGGAGGGGCAGGTGTTTCAGGGTCACAGAACATTCGTGAGAGAGCATCAGGTTTAGTATTCTTCGATCCTGGTCTATGCGTTATATGGAAAGAGAAACGTGTGAAGAAAAGTGCCCACCTGGCCTGCCGGGGTTTCAGTCTCTTTGCCACTCTCAGATACTCCAGATTCTTGTGGTCCGTATAGACCAGGATCGGATGCGCTGCTCCTTCCAGGAGGTACCGCCATTCCTCCAGGGCGGCTTTGATTGCCAGTAATTCCCGGTCTCCCACATCATAGTTCTTCTCCGAATCTGACAACTTATGGGAGAAAAAGGCAACCGGATGTAAGAGAGCCTTGGGCCCCTGTCTTTGGGAGAGAACCGCCCCAACTGCTGTTTCCGAGGCGTCCACCTCCAGTATGTATGGAAGAGCCGCATCAGGGTGCCTCAGAACGGATGCAGAGGTAAATAATTCTTTAAGGGTCTCAAAGGCCGTTTGGGCTTCTGAAGACCACTGGAACCGGACAGTCTGTTTGGTTAGGTTGGTTAATGGGGTGATAATGGACGAGAACCCCCTGATGAACTTCCTATAAAAGTTTGCGAATCCGATGAAGCGCTGTATGCCTTTCCTATCTACGGGCACCGGCCAGTCAGGAATTGCAGCCACTTTCTGGGAGTCCATCGTGATACCCTCCACCGAGATGACAAGTCCAAGGAATTGGATGCTTTGGCGTTCGAATTCGCATTTTTCTGGTTTTGCGTATAACCTGTGCATTCGAAGCCGTGCGAGCACATTCCGAACGTGTTCCCGGTGTTTCTCCAAAGAGGGGGAAAAGATGAGGATGTCGTCCAGGTAAATGATAACAAAAAGGTCAAGGTAGTCTCTAAAAATGTCGTTCACAAAATGCTGGAACGTAGCCGGGGCATTGCAAAGTCCGAAGGCGAAGGGCATGACTAAGTATTCGAAGTGCCCGAAGCGAGTGCGAAAGGCAGTTTTCCACTCATCCCCGCTTCGGATCCGCATCAGGTTATAGGCCCCACGGAGGGCCAGTTTTGTGAAAATGACTGCGGATCCCAGTCTTTGAAACAATTCAGGAACTAAAGGAAGGGGGTATCGGTTCTTTATCGTCACTTTGTTGAGCTCTCTGTAATCCACACAAGGCCGGAGGGAATGGTCCTTTTTCTCAACAAAGAAAATCCCTGCCCCTGCCGGTGACGTAGAAGGATGGATGAACCCTTTCATAAGATTATCATCAACATAGGTCTTGAGAGTCTCAAGTTCAAGTTCCGTCAGGGGAAAAATCCTGCCAAAGGGGATTTCAGCCCCGGGGAGAAGCTCAATCGGACAGTCGTAACGCCTGTGTGGAGGAAGAGTCTCAGCCCCTTTCTTGCTAAAAACGTCCAGGAAGCTGTGGTATGCTTCAGGAACTGACTGGCGGGCCTCAGCATCAGAGTCCATGCAAAGCAAGGGAGAAGGGGTACTCAAAACTTCCTGCAGACACTGTTGATGGCAGTAGGGGGAACAGAAACTGACTTCTCCTGAAGTCCAATTAATTTGCGGGTTATGGGCCTGTAACCAGGGCATGCCCAGAATGATGGGGAACAGAGGAGACTTGATGACATCTAGGCATAGTAACTCCTGATGAGTACTGGCAATGGTTGTGGCCAACGGTAGGGTCTCCTGTGTGACTGGTCCGGATTTAAGGGTCGACCCATCAGCGAGGTATACAGAAAGCCCTTTAGCTCTAGGGCGCAAAGGAATGTGATGTGTGGTGGCAAAAGCTAAGTCCAGAAAGCAACTGCAGGCCCCGGAGTCAATGATAGTGCTGACTTGAATATTCCCTCCTGGGAGCTGCAAAAGAATGGGAATCGCCAGGTGAGCAGAATTACTGGGTATAACGGGTAAATGCACAGACGACATGGAGAGGCACTTACGGATTTTCACCGGGCAGGTCCGTACATAATGTCCGGGTTCTCCGCAGTACAGACATAGGTTAAGGGTTCGCCTGCGTTGACGTTCCTCAGGGGTGAGAGAGGGACGGAGAAGTCCCAGCTGCATGGGTTCTGGGTTGTCAGAGGAGGCTGTAGCTGGGAATGAAGGAGCTGAGTTGGCAGAGCTGGGTACCCGGGGCAACATCCAAACTGGGCGAGATGGCCCGGTGGCTCGTTCAGTCCTACGTTCTCGTAGGCGACAGTCAATCTGGATGGTCAGGTTGATCAGAGCATCCAAAGTTCCGGGCACACCCACACGTGCCAGTTCATCTTTGAGTGGTTCAGAGAGTCCCAATCGGAATTGGTAACAAAGAGCAGCATCATTCCAATTAGTGTCTGAGCTCCATCTCCTGAATTCAGAAACATAATCCTCGGCGGGTCTGCGGCCTTGCTGAAGGGCATGCAGGGTTGCTTTGGCAGTGGCGGTCTGGTGCGGATCCTCGTAAAGTTGGGACATGGTTTGGAAGAAAGTGTCCAAGGTATTAAGTGAAACGTCTTTATGCTCCAAGAGGCGGTGAGCCCAGGCTTGAGGCTCACCAGACAGGAGGGAAATAACGAACCCCACTTTGGTGGATTCCAGTGAAAAGGTCCGTGGTTGCAAGGCAAAGAAGAGCTCGCAGGCATTCCGAAAGGCTCTGTATTTGCTCCGCTCCCCTGAGAATCGCTCAGGCGTGGGTACCTTTGGTTCAGGCGGCATCATGACCACCAAGGGAGAAGTGGAAGTCCCAGTGGAGGAGGAAGCTGAGGAGGATAGGGCCTGGACTCGGCCCTCCAGTCGGGTATAACCCTCTTGCAGGCTTCTGACGGCCTGGGTTAGCCCATCCAGGTGTCGGCAAAGTTCCTCCATTGGGTTCGCTCCCTGCGTAGGCTCGGACATGGCTGTCTGGTACTGTCACGTACCTGGTGATGAGCCTGGTATGCAGGGAGCGGCCTCTTTTGCACCTCCTACTCCGGAACCCCTGATGGTGGGAACAGGGAGCTCGGGAGTGCGGAGTCGCACAAGTGCCTGTCAGGAACACTGGTGCAGAGGTGGAGCTGGACCTTAGGAAGCTCTGTGCAGGTTTCAGCGGCAGCAGGGAAGCTGGAACGGCAGGCAGGCTTGGCACACAGGGAACTGAGGAGAAAGACAGCAGACAGCGGGGAGGTGTCTTGTAGTTCCGGGCACAGGCAAGTCCAAACAGGCCGGGTAATCCACTGGTTGGCAGATCAGGTGCAGTCCAAGAGGCAGAGGCAGAGTCGTTATACAGTCCGGGTTGGCAACGGGCAGGCAGCAGGTAGCAGAAGGAGCAGGCGGAAGCAAGGTCAACAAGCCGGGGGTCAGCGGGCAGGCAGAAGGCAAGAAGGGTCAGGAACAAGCCGGGTCACAGGAACAGATCGGTAGGGAAATATCAGATAGCAGGTGGGTCTTGGGAACGCTGTAGACCAGACAGCAAGGAGCCCCAGCACAAGCCCCTTTAAATAGCCCCAGATTGGCGCCAGAAAGTGTCACTGCGCGCTCCCGCGCACGCCCACACGCCATTACCGCGCATACAAGCTAACGCCGATTCGCCGCTATTGTGCAGGCACGAACGCGCTAAGGCCGATTCGCCGCTATTGCGCAGGCTCGCACCCGCGCGCGCCGTTGCGTCGCCAGCTTGCAGGTGAGATTGTCCACCATGACAGGCACTGTCAGCAGAGAAACGTGTACTATCCTTCACCACAACATTTACATCCCCTAAAAACAAAATACAAAAGGTATTATAACTCTGCAGGCCTACATCTCTTACCTGAAGCTGTGGTGACAGATACTGACCTGTTGTGGTGACCAGTTCCACCACGTCATCCACCTCTCCTTCCTGCACTTCTCCTTCCTCCACCTCTTCAACTTCCTCAACACCCTCAGGTTGTGGGTCTTTGGGAGTTTGGGGTTGTTTCGAAGCTGTGGGGTTCCTGTGCTCCCTGGAGTGTTCTCCTCCTAGTCTTCTCTCCCCTATGAGAAGCAAACCAAAGGTCTAGTTATCACACAGAAATTCTCTATGAAAAATGAAAACAGGCTAAATTGCTTGAAAGTGGGGTACAAGTGTGTGTTTGTGCAGAATTTAAACATGAATGCATTATATATGTCCAAGAATCGGTTTAGTATTCACCTTTGGCTGTCAATTTTCAGACATGGAGGCAGCACAAAAATTCACTGATGCACCTGTGTGGGACACCCCAAAAAGGCGGTTTTTGTGGCCCACACTATAGTGCTCAAAAGTACAGATGTGGAAGCAGCTGCTGAGTGTCCTCTCCTTTACACTGATTAAAGTTTGCATTTAATTCTCTTTACAAACACATCATCTAGCCAACAATTTAAAGAAATCCGGCAGATGTCTAATTACATTTGAGGCTGAAAAATAACCCAAAAAAGAGGAGAGTGGCCGAACGATGTGTCTGTAACGAATGATTACTGTGCCAAACCAAGTTCAAACTATGACATTTTGGAAGGGAGTACAATAGGAAATAAAAAAAAATGGAGCAACATGGAAGTTGAGAAATAAATTAATAGCATAAAAGTGAAAAATTTACTTACTTTTTGCTAGCATTCTCTTAATGCTCCTTAACTGCTCCGGCTCCCTCAGTTTGAGGTCTGACCACCTCTTTCTGAGCTGCTCATTTGAGCGTTTCACCCCAAAATTCTTCTTCAGACTCTTCACGACTTTCTTCATGATTTTGGCCTTCCTTCTATTTGGTTTGCTATACGGCCCATGCTTTGCGTCATAATCCGACTTTAGCAATATGTCCACCATCTCCGCCATCTCCGCATAAGACATATTAGATGCCTTGAATCTCCTCCTTGATCGTGACGTTTCCTTAGTCTCCGGGCTTGTCTCCTCCTAGTTATTTGAGGAATTATCAGACACCTGCTGTAAATCCGCCATATCTGTCTGCGCGCCGAAAGAGAAGGGGCGGGGAAAAGATGTTAGTTAGAACGTCATGGGCGGGCGACGTGTGCAGAGCGACGTGTGCGTAATTTTAATGCATGCGTGGTGTATATATAGCAAACACACATGTGACTATACTACGTTCGGTGTGCAGAGAGAGGAGTTCAAGTGACGGACGTGCGAACGAAGGTATGTGATTTTGTGACTTTGAACAATTGTTGGCCTATACTGTCTTGAGAATGTTGGAGGATATATATGGTGAATAAGATTTTAAGGAGGTTAGACTGTGTGCCTCACATTAGTTAAATTTTTTTTTTAACTTGCAGATACAATATGAATGTCTTTATTAGCGACAAAGAATTCCTGGCGGAATTTATAGACCGGGTAAGGGAGCTGCCTCCTCTGTGGGAGACCAAAAACCCCATCCATAAAAAAAAAGGGATGAGAAAAGCAGCGCTGGAGACCCTGCTCCCATTTGTGCATACCAAGGTGCCCACAGCCACAGCAAAACAGGTGGACACTAAAATTGGGAGTTTGAGAGGCACATACAGGACTGAACGCTCTAAAGTCCTGGCTTCTCAGAGGTCAGGAGCAGCAGCAGATGATGTTTATGTCCCGAATTTGTGGTACTACAGGAGGATGTCCTTTCTGGATGACCACATTGAGGCAAGGCCATCACTCTCCACTCTTCCCCCCAGACTTCCCTGCAGCCAACCTGAGCCTTCTCTGGAGCAAGAGGAGGCAGCCATCCTGGATGAACCTGATTTGGCCATCTGGAGCCAGGTATAGTATTTATAGAAAATGTATTATGATAAACCTAATGTTTGACAAATATGTCAAGATGACAAACATAAACTATTTTGGGTTCCACAAGTGAAATCAAGATCTCTAGACATTAGTCTGGCCTAAATTGGGTGCAAAATAGTCAATCTGATGTAGTTGTAAATTGGTAAAAAAAAAATCTGGATTTACATTCTAATTGCTTCAAACATGAGCTGAAAGTTGGATGAAGACAATAAACCAACATATTAAACTATGTCCCTTTTTCATACACAGGATGAAATCAGCCAGGAGGAGGGTCTGGAAACTGTCAGGCAGGAGGAGGCAGGGCCCACTGTGAGCCAGGAGGTGGCAGGGCCCAGTGGCAGGCAGGAGGTGGCCGGCCAAAGGAGAAGCACAACATCACAGGTGCCTCCCATCCGACTTCCCAAAAGAAGCATGAGGGACAGGACCACCAGTGAGGCAGCAATGGCCCTTATTCGAGAGGCCCATGCCACCCTCAAGGAGCCCACATCCCCTGAAGAGGCCATTGCCGGCCTAGTGGAGGCAAAGTTCAAGGTGATGAGCATGGAGCAACGCCTCCTATGCGAGCCCCTGCTCATCACCTTGCTGAACAAGGGGGTGATGGAGAAAATTACCCCCAATACCGCAATTTGTGAGGTGGCACAACTCTCACAACCTCAACCTCCTCCTCCACCTCCACCTTGTTCTTCTGCCCCACCCCCTTCTCCTCCACCTTGTTCTTCTGCCCCACCCCCTTCTCCTCCACCTCCACCTTGTTCCTCTGCGCCACCCCCTTCTCCTCCACCTCCTCCTCCACCTCCACCTTGTTCTTCTGCCCCACCCCCTTCTCCTCCACCTCCTCCTCCACCTTGTTCTTCTGCCCCACCCCCTTCTCCTCCTCCGCCTTCTTCTTCTGCGCCACCCCCTTCTCCTCCACCTCCTGCTCCTGACAGGAGTACCCCTCCAGTGGCCCAGCCTCCAGCCACACGAAGAAGGAAGGCTGCAGGGAAGGCTTCAGGGAAGGCTGCAGGGAAGGCTGCCAAGAAGACGAGGAAGTGATGGCCTTGCTTCATTGTGGTTGGACAGAAGGCAGCCTGTTGTAGTACCACACACTTGGGACATATATATCACCTGCTGCTGTTCCTGACCTCTGGGAGGCCAGGATCAGATTGTGCTCAGAACTGTTGGCCTTCTCAAGCTCCCAATTTTAGTGTCCACACAGGGTTGATGTGTGCTCTGGGGTCCCTGGGATGCACAAATGGCAGCAGGTTCTCCAGCACTGCCTTATCTTTATTTTGTTTCAAACATGAATAAATGTTATTTTTGTTTAAGTTCATACTTGACTATGTTTATTTTAACAATTATTGAATTTAACTTTGGAGTAAGCAGATACATTTGACAGCCAAAAAAAGGGACAGATAACAACCCCCAAAAAAACAATTAAAATATATTTTAGAAAATAGAGGGTGTAAAATTTACCAAAAATATATTAAAATATTCAATGGGAGATCACTATCAAAACATTGGCAAATTACTATTAACATCTGTTTGAAAAATATAAAACAGTAAAATATTCAGAAGATCTTGCACAATATAATACACATATATCTTCTGAAGAGCAGCATGAAAAAGGTTAAAAAAAGATAGTCATAACTCTGTGTGAATATCAGCAGCAAAAGAAGTTCATTCGTTTTGATTAATGTAACATTCTAAAGAAGATTTCAATGCACAAAATTTAAACGATGCAATAATTTAGAGCGTGACGAATGTGCTATCTCCATTACGAAGGCTTGATTTAGCAGAAGATGCGCTCCCGTCTCATACTTGCTTCTGAGCATGCGCGCTTTTGGAAGAGTCGTAAAAGCATACACACGAACCATTTTCTCGTCACAAAACAGGCCGACGAGAAACACGACGAGGAAATCTTGAATCCTGATGAGAAAATAGAGAGCAGGTTCTCTATTTTCTCGTCGAGATTCACGGCAGTTTTCTCGTCGTAAAACCATACACACGAACGGTTTTCTCGAGAAAAAAGCTCTCGCGGCACTTTTCTTGCCGGTTTTGGACGAGAAACTCGGTCGTGTGTACGAGGCTTCAGTGCAGTATAATCAATAAAATGTAATGTTTAAAATGGGGGGGGGGAGCATGTATGTACTCACAAACATAAAGTAAAAATGAGCATGTAGACAGAAATCAAAGTCTTATCTGTGGAAAAGCGGTGGCGCGGACCAGATGGCGCTGGTGAGAGCCGGTGTATAGCAACACCGCACTTCTGCTAATGCAGGAAAGGCAAGATGAGAGGGATCAACAGCGGGCGATGGACCATGCTGTAAGCCGCGTCTCGTAATCGACTTCCGGGTGATTGCAGGCCGTGACTTGCGGTGGGGTTCCGGGTGGTTGGAGGACCAATAGCTGAAGTACAGCGGGCCCTTGAAACAAAGCAGGCTCTTGAAAAACAGAGGGCCCCTGAAGAACAGCAGGCCCTTATAGAACAGCGGGCCCTTAAAGAACAGCAGGCCCTTAAAGAACAGCGATCCCTTGAAACACAGCATGCTCTTAAAAAACAGCGGGCCCTTGAAGAACAGCCGGCCCTTGAAGAACAGTGGGTTTTTTAAAAACAGCGGGTCCTTGAAAAACAGCGGGCTCTTGAAAAACAGCGGGCTCTTGAAAAACAGCGGGCTTTTGAAAAACAGCAAGCTCTTGAAAAACAGCAAGCTCTTGAAAAACAGCAAGCCTCTAAATAGTGGGCCCTTGAAGAACAGCGGGCCCCTGAAGAAGAACAGCGGGCCCTTGGAAAACAGTGGGCCCTTGAAGAACAGCGGCTCTTGAAAAACAGCAAGCTCTTGAAAAAACAGCAAGTCTCTAAATAGTGGGCCCTTGAATAACAGCGGGCCCTTGAAGAAGAGTGGGCCCTTGAAGAATAGCGGGCCCTAGAAAAAACAGCAGGCCCTTGAAGAACAGTGGGCTCGCGAAGAACAGCTGGCCCTTAAAAAAAAAGAGGGCTCTTGAAAAACAGCAGGCTCTTGAAAAACAGCAGACCCGTGAGAAACAGCGGGCCCTTGAAGAACAGCGGGCCCTTGAAGAACAGCGGGCTCTTGAAGAACAGCGGGCTCTTGAAGAACAGCGGGCCCTTGAAGAACAGCGGGCCCTTGGAAAACAGTGGGCTTTTTAAAAACAGCGGGTCCTTGAAAAACAGCAAGCTCTTGAAAAAACAGCAAGCCTCTAAATAGTGGGCTCTTGAAAAACAGCTGGCTCTTGAAAAACAGCTGGCTCTTGAAAAACAGCGGGCTCTTTAAAAACAGCGGGCTCTTTAAAAACAGCGGGCTCTTGAAAAACAGCGGGCCCTTGAAAAACAGCGGGCCCTTGAAACACAGCATACTCTTGAAACACAGCGGGCCCTTAAAAAAAGGGGGCTCTTGAAAAACAGCGGGCCCTTGAAGAACAGCGTCCTACTTCAGAACAAACATCCAGCCTTCCTGGCTAAAAACGCAGCACTCCTGCTCAGGCCTTACATCTTAGGCCTTGGTCCGTCTTCCCCAGACCTGACGCTCAGCACCTCTGTGCTTGCAGCTTTGTGCTGCACTGGCTCCCACCTGACCCCTATGTCAGAACCCCTGTCTGCCGGGCTGGGCTGTCTCCAAGGAGGAGCACTGATTCCTGGGAGGATTATGAAGACAGCGCACAGGTGTGCAATTAGCAAGTCTACCAAAATCAGGCATACACTGCTCATATGCACCTGTAACATGGGGTCGCATCTCCACATATCCTCCCCCCCTGTTTCGCACCGGAGGGAGAAATACAACACCCGTCTTCCTAAAGGGGCACTCAACCCACCTCTTTTTCCGGGTGTGCTTCCATGTGCACTTCTTCCTAATTTTTGGGAGCTTACATTTCTTCTCACCTCCCCCAGATCTACGCTCCCAAGACTGTAGGGGGCCTACTTTATGACATCTGTCTCAACTTTACTGAGCACTTTTTGTGTTTCAGGTTCACCGATACCTGTGTGGTTACCCCTGGCAACCGCTTTCTCAAAATTACCCATCTTCAAAACTACCAGGAACTCTGGTCAGAGAGTGTCTGTGGAGGGACCACACACAGAAAGCAGTTACTCTCTATGAAACCTTCCCACAGTTTTGCATCGCCCCCTGTTGTCCAACATTCCAACAGCAACTGTTCTTGCAACATATATTTGCCAACACATTTTTTCAATATATCTGACCTGTCCAACAGGGCTCCAGAGTGCCTCTCATACACAACTCTTCCCACTGAGCTATCTGGGATGCTGGACAGCTCCTTGCCTGATCTGCTGGACAAACCTATCTGATCCAATGGACAACCCTGCCTTGAGTCTTGATTACTGATGAACCTTGAACTCCTTGCTCCTCCCATGAACTTCCTATATAAGCCTTGTCTCAGCACTTCCTCTTTGCCAGGTTATTGTGCCTTCCCTGCCAGTGCCTTGCTGTTGGTTTTCCTGTTGCCATCTGTACCTACAACCACTCGTGATTGACCTTTGGCTTGTTCCTGGACTTCTCTACTGCCTGATCCCAATCTGCAACTACCCGTGTTTGACCCTCGGCCTGTTCTTTGACCACGTTGCTGTTTCATCCTTGTCTGTTTATCCGCTATTGGACCCCGGCTTGCTCACACCCTGGTGGGGCAAACTTGAGGACTGTGACCTGGTACTAGATTGCAGCCAAATCCATCTCCACCACCCGGAGCTCTGGGGAAAACCAGCTAGTACTTAGACTCCGCACCTCAGGTGAGCCTGTGTCATCTACCAGAAGTGACTGCCTGTATGCCTGTCCTGCCACTGCTATTGCAATTGGTCTTCAAGCCCGACGCCTGATCGTGACAGAATAACCTGGCCATAAACATGAAGGCCGCTATAGCAGATGCTCTGACTCCTGTCAGACAGCAAATCTCAGACCTGCAGCAAGAAGTTCTGTTACTGAAAGGTACAGTACGCCCAGGCCCGGAACCAGCCTGTCCTGAGCCATTTGTTGTGATGCCCGAGAGGTTTGACGGTAGCCGTGCATCTCTTTCATCCTTTAAGATGGATTGCGAGCTGTTGTTTGCTCTTAAGCCTAGGACCTATGCCACAGATTATATAAAGGTTCTCGCTACTATCAACCTGCTCACTGGACCCATCAAAACATGGGCTTACCAGGTATTACAGGAAAGGAATCCAGTCTTGGACAGCTGGGAAGCTTTTATGTTAGCCCTGGACTCTCACTGTACAGTTTCCAAGAAAACCAGGGTTCCAAAGTCTGCTCCTAGCTCATCTGGCCTTCGAGGACCCAGGGACAGGAATACCCTGTACAGGTATGACTTCAAGCCACCCCAGTACGTGCCAAGCCATGAAGCCCTAACCCCACAAATCCTTGACGTTCCTGTGGATATACACATACCTACCCTGGAAGATGTGGAACCTATGGAGATCGGGGTCATCCAGACCACGCTGTCTAAAGCTGAAAGAGAGCGGAGGAGAGGCTGTGGCCTTTGTTTCTATTGTGGAGAAAGAGGGCACTTAATCTCTCTCTGCCCAACTCGTCCACCTCGGCCAAAGGTTCTTCAAGTGGGTACTAATGGGATTCATTCTGCTATCGCTGCT
Source organism: Rana muscosa (assembly GCA_029206835.1). NCBI lineage: Eukaryota > Metazoa > Chordata > Amphibia > Anura > Ranidae > Rana > Rana muscosa. Next base: position 318,731,701 of record CM055117.1, on the reverse strand, counting down.
GTTCGGCCTGTGAACTGCCAAGGTTGCCGTAAGGCCTGTCCATGTTCAATGACACAAGTAGGTTCCCAGACTACGGTGGTCAACGATACCAGTGCCCCTCTTGAACCCGCAACCAATACCCCTGTGAAACTCCTACCATCTGGCCTAGAGGCAACTATGCAACCTCCCTACAACAGACCAGTTCCAGTAGTCATCCCACGTTCCACAGTGGTAAATGCAGTAACATCACCCTGTCCTGCCAAAGAACCACCTCCTGCTCCAGAGACGCCTTCGCTACATCCTAAGAAAACACCTGTTCTTGATACCGTCACCACTTCCGTAAAGTCTGGCTCCATCACAAATTCCTGTCCTGCCAAAGAAGTTCTACCACCTGACAGTATGTATGCCTCGAATGGCACCCTTATCCGTAAGCAGGAGCTGGAGATGTTTGAAAAAGCCTTGCAAGTGAGGAGAATCTCCCCAGCAGAAACTTCTAAAGAAAAAGATGCCCAAAGATGGATAAGGTTCACTCCTCTAGATTGACAAGAGAATTCCACCAGAGGTTTCCTCACAAACCCAGCCCTAAGACGTCCAGAGGGCGTCCTGAGAGGAGGGGAGTACTGTCAGGACCTGGGCTTGAACCTGGGACATCGTCTGTGTCTGGCATTTACTCTTCCCACTGAGCTATCTGGGATGCTGGACAGCTCCTTGCCTGATCTGCTGGACAAACCTATCTGATCCAATGGACAACCCTGCCTTGAGTCTTGATTACCGATGAACCTTGAACTCCTTGCTCCTCCCATGAACTTCCTATATAAGCCTTGTCTCAGCACTTCCTCTTTGCCAGGTTATTGTGCCTTCCCTGCCAGTGCCTTGCTGTTGGTTTTCCTGTTGCCATCTGTACCTACAACCACTCGTGATTGACCTTTGGCTTGTTCCTGGACTTCTCTACTGCCTGATCCCAATCTGCAACTACCCGTGTTTGACCCTCAGCCTGTTCTTTGACCACGTTGCTGTTTCATCCTTGTCTGTTTATCCGCTATTGGACCCCGGCTTGCTCACACCCTGGTGGGGCAAACTTGAGGACTGCGACCTGGTACTAGCTTGCAGCCAAATCCATCTCCACCACCCGGAGCTCTGTGGAAAACCGGCTAGTACTTAGACTCCGCACCTCAGGTGAGCCTGTGTCATCTACCAGAAGTGACTGCCTGTATGCCTGTCCTGCCACTGCTATTGCAATTGCTCTTCAAGCCCGACGCCTGATCGTGACAGATGGGCTATCTGTTCGACTCGAACATTGCCTGTTAGCCCGTTCGCCGAACAGTGAACAATTTGGGGTGTTTGCGGCAAATACGAAAAGGTTAATATGTAAGTTATTGTCATAAAAAGTGTTTGGGGACCCGGTTCCTGCCCCAGGGGACATGTATCAATACAAAAAAAGTTTTAAAAACGCCTGTTTTTTCGGGAGCAGTGATTTTAATAATGCTTAAAGTGAAACAATAAAAGTGAAATATTCCTTTAAATTTCGTACCTGGGGGGTGTCTATAGTATGCCTGTAAAGTAGCGTATGTTTCCCGTGTTTAGAACTGTCCCTGCACAAAATGTAATTTCTAAAGGAAAAAAAGTCGTTTAAAACTACTCGCGGCTATTAATGAATTGTCGGGTCCCGGCAATACAGATCAAAGTCATTCAAAAAAAAATGGCAGGGCTTCCCTCCCCAGTCCATTACCAGGCCCTTTGGGTCTGGTATGAATATTAACCACTTCAGCCCTGGACCATTTTGTTGCTAAAGGACCAGGCCCCTTTTTGCGATTCGGCACTGTGTCGCTTTAACTGACAACTGCGCGGTCGTGCGACGTGGCTCCCAAACAAAATTGACATCCTTTTTTTCCCACAAATAGAGCTTTCTTTTGGTGGTATTTGATCACCTCTGCGGTTTTTATTTTTTGCGCTATAAACAAAAATAGAGCTACAATTTAAAAAAGCAAAACATATTTTTTACTTTTTGCTATAATAAATATCCCCAAAAAATATATATAAAAAAAGTTTTTCCTCAGTTTAGGCCGATACGTATTCTTCTACATATTTTTGGTAAAAAATGACTTTGATCTGTATTGCCGGGACCCGACAATTCATTAATAGCCACGAATAGTTTTAAATTACTTTTTTTCCCTTTAGAAATTACATTTTGTGCAGGGACAGTTCTATACACGGGAAACATGTGCTACTTTACAGGATACTATACACCACCCCAGGTACAAAATTTAAAGGAATATTTCACTTTTATTGTTTCACTTTAAGCATTATTAAAATCACTGGTCCCGAAAAAACAGCCATTTATAAAACTTTTTTTTGCATTGATACATGTCCCCTGGGGCAGGACCCGGGTCCCCAAACACTTTTTATGACAATACCTTGCATATTAGCCCTTAAAATTATCACTTTTGATGTTTCATGTTCGTGTCCCATAGACTTTAACGGTGTTCGAACAAATGTTTTGCCTGTTCGCATGTTCTGGTGCGAACCGAACCGGGGGGTGTTCGGCTCACCACTATTTTCCACATTAAAGTGGTTGTAAACCCTGGGAATTATTTTTTTTTTTTAAAACCCACCTGCAAGACAAAGGCATAATGAGCTAGTATGACTAGTATACTAGCTCATTATGCATCACTTACCTTAGATCGGGGCCCCCGAAGGCGTCCTCGTCTCCCTCTCCAGCCATCGCTGCGGCGATAGCCGGAAGGTTACTTCCGGCTATCGCCGCTCCAGCCAATCACAGCGCCGCTCCGGCATGGGCGCGGGAGCCGTCAAATCCGGCTAAGCCGGATTTGTGAATGGGATTAACCCTGTGAATACGCCGTTGTCTACGACACGCATGCGCTGTAGACACCGATGCATGTAATTTTTTGCAGATATTTCCTGCACCTACTGGTAAGCCTTAATCTAGGCTTACCTGTAGGTGCAAGTTGCATAAGTGGGTTTACAACCACTTTAAAGTGGTTGTAAACACTTTACAACCCCTTTAACCTACAGGTAAGCCTCTGTAGCGCACCCACCTCTCCCCAACCTGCATTAAATTAGGCTCCTCGCAGGCAGAGAGAGGCACACCGCACCACAAGCCCGTACCCTCCTGAGTAAAGAGGTTGAGCGGTGTTAGTTTTGGGCCTTGTCTGCGGCCAGAGTCAAAGTCCTCCCAAGAATGATCTCACCTCTACTTTAAATAGATGCAAGTCCTCGTTTTCCCCAGGAATGTGAATGTCCACACTAGCTGAAAGTCCAACTCAACATTTATTTCACACAGGATAATAAACAGCCTCTTTGAGAGCAGACAGGTTGGAGCAAAGATACAGGACAGCTTAGGTGTGGAGGAGGTCCAGGCACAAACGTAACTTGACTCTTTAGACTGTTTAGGTTTCTCAAACAGCTTTGGCACACGATCTCTGCCACAGACCGTGAGGTTGGTCTCTGGCACAGACCGGGTGAATAAAGTCACTGCCACTGACTTGAAACGTAGGGTCACTGCCACTGACCTGGTGAATAGGGCCTTGCCCTATGAAGTCACTGCCACTGACTTGAAGCGAGTAGGGTCACTGCCACTGACCTGAACGACTAGGGTCACTGCCACTGACCTGGTGAACCTCCTTCTTAAAGCATTTGGCCCATTCCAAGGAGAAAAACATCCCTCCGGAGAGTTACCAGAGGCCCTCACCATCATCACGACTCTGCGCTGGGCCTTCGGAAAGGGTTACCTCCCTGGCCTCCTCATCTCAGATACGGGTCCCCTCGCAAGGCGGCACCCTGGGAGCTCTCGATCCCTAGCGGACCCCAGCCGAAGGTTGCTGGGCCCCGGGCCTTCAAAATAGTACCTCACCCCAGGCTGAAGGTGTCTGGAATGGAACAGGAACTCCACCTCCGGGCCTAAGGCACCCGGAGACGACCCTCCTCACGCCCATGCCGAAGGTGCCCGGGCGTGGACGAACCACACACACCCAGGCTGAAGGTGCCTGGGCGTGGACGAACGAACCCCAATGGAAGATGTCCGCCCCATTTTATACCCTCTCCCGACAGGCACAGCAGGTTCCCCCGCCCCGCCGCACTACTGCCGAGAGGGGACACAAAAGGTGCAGCCCTGGATTGGTGGTTCAACCCTGGCCCATGGTGACAGCGCCATCCGTAGGCCACAGGGAACTGTGCACCAACACTATCTCCCATTAACACAAAATGGTCCATTAACCCTAACAATCAATGTGTCTGAGCCTAATTACCACTCAGACACTACCCTTAAATTGAACACTCCACTACACCTCGTTTAAGGCTTACCTGTAGGTGCTGGAAATATCTCCTAGACCTACACGGTCTAGGAGATATTTGCAAATCGCCATACGGCGATTTCTTCTGCGCATGCGCCAGAGTTAGAAAGGGCACGCAGTGCCGTTTCTAGCTCGGGTCATGCCGTGAGTGACGTCACGCGACTCCGGCCAGTCACAGAGCCGGAGTTCGTGGCCCCGGAAGGAAGAGGGGTGAAGAATGGACGCTCGCTGCTAGCGAGGAAGACGAGGACATCGCGGGCTTCTCCTGCAGACAAGTGTCACATAATGGGCTACTATGCAATGCATAGTAGCCCATTATGCTTTACCTTTGCAGGGAAACAAAGAGGAAGTAAAACCCATCAGAGTGGCTCAGCAGCAGACACATTAAACACATCACTTTGTTTTAAAGCGGAGGTCCACCATAAAAACAAAATTTACATTAACAGTCTCCTTATAACATCTTAAAGGGGTTGTAAAGGTTCGTTTTTTATTTTCTAAATAGGTTCCTTAAAGCTAGTGCATTGTTGGTTCACTTGCCTTTTCCTTTGATTTCCCTTCTAAATATTTTTTTTTCTTTGTTTTCTTTGTCTGAATTTCTCACTTCCTGTTCCTCCTCAGTAAGCTGTTCAGTAAGCTGTTCTGGCTGACTCCACACCACTCGGATGATGGTGTGAAGTTCAGTGAGGAGAAACAGGAAGTGAGAAATTCGGACAAAGAAAAAAAACATTTAGAAGGTAAATCAAAGGAAAAGGTAAGTGAAGCAACAATGCACTAGCTTAAAGTGGTTGTAAACCCACTTTTTCAACTTGCACCTACAGGTAAGCCTAGATTAAGGCTTACCTGTAGGTGCAAGAAATATCTCCTAAACCTACACAGTTTAGGAGATATTTAGTGTGAGGGGGTTAGCTCGGCAGCGGGTGTGTGTGACCCCCGGGATGGGCTCCCCACACAAAACAGGCCCAGCAAACGGAGGTTGTGGTTTTCAAAATCAAAAAGGTGCGGTTTATTTTCTATTTACAGTGACAAAACACAGCAAAGCAAAAGAAACATAAACAAAATAAATCCTGGTCAACTTGACCTCTGACTAAACATACAGGTTTCCTAACTAACAACTGGGATCAGCCTAGTGCTGTCCTAGTCCCTAAGTCCCTGGTTTTAAATGTCCAAGCAAATAGCCACACAGGCTTTGTCTCACCGCACAGGGGTTCACTCTCCCTAGACAGTCCACACAGGTCTGGTTCCAGGCATGAGCTAACACCTAATGAAGCTGGGAGTTTTTATAGAGGCCTTAAACGAGCTGACAAGCTTCAGCTGGTCTCATCAACTCCCTGCCTGCACGACGCCCAGCACTCTCCCTAGAGGTATGAATCATCCATGAGCCCACTAGCCTCAGCTGGGCTTATACAACTCTCCACCTAGTTGTATAAGTCGGCGTAAAGCCTGAATCTGGGCGAAATATATCTACCCCCCTGGATGCAACCAGGTGACTTTACCTTCCTGCTGTCACATACCCCCCCCCCTCTTGTTTTAACCTCGGGGTTGGAACACCAGCAATCAGGCATTCATGTACTCGAGACAAAGCATCCACATTCCCCATTTGAACGCCAGGGCGATGCTTTACTGTGAAGTTGAATTCCTGGAGGGCCAGGAACCACCTATTCACTCTTCTATTTGTTTCCTTGTTTTGAGCCATCCACTTTAACGGAGCGTGATCCGTAACCATGTCAAAGTGCCTACCTAGCAGGTAGTACCGAAGGGAATCTAGAGCCCACTTCACCGCTAAACACTCCTTTTCAACGGTGGCGCATTTGGCTGGCCAAAGACCAGGCCACTTTTTGCGATTCGGCACTGCGTCGCTTTAACTGACAATTGCGCGGTCGTGCGACATGGCTCCCAAACAACATTTTTTTCACCACAAATAGGGATTTCTTTTGGTGGTATTTGATCACCTTTGCGGTTTTAATTTTTTGCGCTATAAACAAAAATAGAGCGACAATTTTGAAAAAAAAGCAATATTTTTTACATTTTGCTATAATAAATATCTCCAAAAAATATATAATTTTTTCTCTCAAGCGTCTTCCAGGACAGCCCATGAGACCTAGGGCTCCTCCTACCAGGACAGGAAACACGTTACCCCCACCAGATAAAAAGGGTGGTCCTCCAGGCTCCACTTCAGTATTAGTGTTTCCTCCGGACGGGGGGTAACATGTTTCAGGAACTGGTTCCCCTAGGTCTCATGAGCAGGGCTCCTGAAGGCTTGTTTAGGGTGTTTTTACTTTCCTACCTTCTCTTCTCCCAGAGCGGCACATCCATCGGGGAGAATTTGGTATGTTGCGGCTGTCCCTGCTTCTCAGTGCATGGGGAATGCCAGTACCACGATGTGCATCCGTGCTCCAATCCGCGCTAGCCGCTTGGCGGCAGCTGGCATTTTTCTCTCTCCCTGCAAACAGCGTGGCTGCACATGCAGGGGATTAGAGGAAGCCGCGCGTGCGCGAAGGGGCGGAGCTTATGCGCTCCAAGCTGGCCCACAGGAAGTACCTGGAGAGGTTGCTTCCGGGGCGTGTGATGTCATCAGTGGGCGCCGGAGACACGAGTTCCTGTCTCTAAACGGCGCGAACAGGGACGCTGGGAAGCTGGTGTTTAAAACGGTGAAACCCAGCACAGGCTGTGGAACACCAAAGGGGCAGGATGGACTCCTCTGCAACACCTGCACAGGCAGCGGAAGCAGGCCCTAACTCCAGCACCTCTCAGGTAAGCTTGAAGTGGCTGTACTTTCCTTGCATACCCTGTGAGTGTCTTTTTCCCCTTGTAACTAGTAGGGACTAAGTGAAGGGGGCACATTTTCCTTTCCTCCTGCACAGGGTGTTTTGGAGTTTTTGTGGCAGGGTACTTATGGGGTCTTTTGTTGTCTTTTACAGGCCAAGACTCAGGACAAGGCCCAAGCGCAGCCACCTAAAAGGAAATGTGCGCTTTGCGGAAACAAATTAAGCTCCTCATGGAGCAAAGCTGTTTGCCGCACCTGCATAGAAGGCCTAGTTAAAGATGACCCGGTAGCCTCATGTCAGAAAATGCTGTCCTCAGTTAGAGATGAGCTTGCTTCTACTTTCAGCTCATTTAGGACTTTAATTGACAAAATTCAGCTTCCTAAGGAGAACCCTTCTCCATTAAGGACTGCAGTCGTTAGCACTCCACAGCAGGGTGTGGAGAGTCAGGACTATGAGGCAGAGGTCAGATCTACCCATTCTTCTCATGAAGATTCAGGGTCAGAGACAGAGCCCAGGGATAGAGAGTCCGCTAGGAGCTCAAGATTTAAGTTATCTTTAGAGGATGTAGATGACTTACTTAAGGCTATCTATGCAACACTTGAGATAGAAGAGGAGGAAGTACATTTGTCTAAACATGACCTTATGTACAAAGGTTTGCACAAAAAGAAATCAAAGGTCTTTCCAGTGCATAGTTCTCTCCTTGATACTATCAAGCTGGAGTGGGAAAATCCAGAGAGAAAACCTTTCTTTTCGGGTAACCTAAAAAGAAGGTTTCCATTTGATGAGGATGCTGCGCAGCCGTGGAACAAAAATCCAAAGTTAGACGCACCTCTTTCAAAGGTTTCAAAAGATTCGGATCTGGCGTTTGATGATATGGGCACGCTTAGGGATCCGATGGACAAAAAAGGAGCTATCCTCCTTCACAGAGCATGGGATTCAGCTGTAGGGAATCTTAAACCAGCTCTGGCTTCCACCTGTGTAGCCAGGAATTTGGAGGTATGGCTGACACAGATTCAATCCCATTTGTTGGCAGGTTCCTCTAGAGAGCAGATTCTAAAATCTTTCCCTCTCCTTTTTCAGGCTGTAGGGTATCTAGCTGATTCTTCCGCAGAGGCGGTAAGAATGTCAGCTAGGACTTTGGCATTAGTAAATTCGGCCAGAAGAAGCCTATGGCTCAAAACCTGGTCAGGTGATGCAGCCTCTAAGTTGCGCCTATGTGGGCTTCCCTTAACAGGGGATCATCTTTTTGGCCCAGGTTTGCAGGAGGCACTGGAACGTACGGCCGATAAGAAGAAGGCCTTTCCAGAAAACAAGAAAAAGCCGACAGCCAGGAAATTTTTTCGTGGCCAAAGTAGGCAGCAAGGTCCTAGAGAAAAGGACAATAGGCCCAAGAAGCATTGGACTGGACACAAAGGCAGAGGTAGAGGGGGTGTCTTGTTTAACCCTCCTCAACCCGCCAAGCCACAGTGACGCTTGTCTCCCAGTGGGAGGAAGATTGAGGGCCTTTCTCCCACAATGGGCAGCAGCCACCTCGAGTCTGTTTATTCTGGATCTAGTGGCCAATGGGTACAGGCTGGAATTTTCTTGCAAACCTCCAGAACAACTATTGGTCACCTCCCTTCCTCGAGATCGGGAAAAAGCGAGGGCTCTGGGTCTCCAGATTGGAGACCTGCTAGATCAGAAAGTCCTGATCCCTGTTCCCCGCTCAGAACAGAGCAAGGGGTTTTATTCCCATATTTTTGTTATCAGAAAACCATCAGGAAAGTATCGACTTATTCTGAACCTTCGGTCTCTAAACCGATCGATCAGGTACAAACACTTCCGTATGGAGACAGTGTTCTCAATCAAAAACCTGCTTTACCCAAACTGCTTCATGGCCATGTTGGATTTAAGGGATGCTTATCTTCACATCCCTATCCATCCAGCCTTCCAAAAATTCTTGAGAATAGCAGTCAAAATGGGAATAGAGATTCGGCACTTTCAATTTCAAGCCCTTCCCTTCGGTCTGTCCTCTTCCCCACACATTTTCACAAAAGTGTTGGGGGAGGCGCTGGCTCCTCTAAGGTTAAAGGCGATAACGATTATCCCTTACCTGGACGACCTCCTAGTGGTGGCAGAGTCCTACCAGAAATTATCAGCAGATCTCCAGATTGTACAGGACTTCCTTCAATCCCTAGGTTGGCTGATAAACAGAGAGAAGTCTTCTTTGACTCCAGCTCAGAAAGTGACGTATCTGGGATACGACTTTTGCTCAGTAGACCAAAAAGTTTTTCTACCACAGGAGAAGGTCTCAAAAATGGTGCAAACAGTCTCAGCTTTACAGACCAATCAGTCAGTCTCACTGAGAGAGCTTGCAAGAGCAGTAGGTCTGATGACCTCATGCTTTCCTGCAGTGCCATGGGCAAGATTCCACCAAAGACCATTACAAATGTTTCTTTTGAGAAATTGGGACGGAGACGCAAGGTCTCTGGAGTCAAGGGTCTTGTTACCTACCAAGGTAAAAAGAAGCTTGTGGTGGTGGAGGACATTCCTTCACCTAACAAGAGGTCTACCATGGTCCATTCCTATATCCCAGAGGATCACGACGGATGCAAGTTCCTGGGGATGGGGAGCCCACCTCAGCAACAAAGTCGTACAAGGAGAATGGTCCTTGAGAGAAGCAAGAGCTTCATCGAACCAAAGAGAGCTTCTAGCAGTTCAGAGAGCCTTGCAAGTTTTCCAGTTGGAGATCAGGGGTCACAATCTCCAGATTCTATCCGACAACATTGCGACAGTTGCGTACCTCAACAAGCAGGGAGGTACGAGGAGTCGGATTCTTCAATCTATTGCCCAGGAGATTTTATCATGGGCAGAAGGGAATCTAGCCTCAATATCAGCAGTACACCTGAAAGGGACTCAAAACTGTTTGGCAGACTATCTCAGTCGCTACAGGGTGGATCGAGACAATTGATCTCTTCATCCCGAAGTATTTTCGGAGCTCTCCGACAAGTGGGGTTGTCCCGAAGCGGATCTGTTCGCAAACCAGGACAACCGCAAGACAGAGGGGTTCTTTTCTCTGAACCCAGCGGATCAAGCATTAGGGATCGATGCTCTAGCGAATCCGTGGCCATTCGGCCTTTGCTACGCCTTCCCGCCGATCAGACTCATTCCGGAGGTTCTCCGGAAGTTTCTCCTAGAAGAAACAGACCTCATTCTGATCGCCCCTTTTTGGCCCAGGAGGCCATGGTTTTCCCTGCTTCAGACTCTGGTCTCGGAGCCTCCACTAAGGCTTCCGAAGAGAGAGAACTTGCTATCGCAGGGTCCAGTGTCACACCCACAGGGAGTTTCCTTAAACTTGATGGCATGGTATCTGAAGAAAAGATACTAAATGCCCAGGGGTTCTCTGACAAAGTAGTCAAGACTTTGGTAAATTGCAGAAAACCAGTAACTAGAGCCATTTATTCCAAAGTTTGGAAAAAATTAAATTCATGGTTATCTGAAAATCAAAGATTATCTCATGATGTTCCTTCTATTTTGGAATTCTTTCAAGAGGGTGTCGACAAAGGTCTTTCAGTTAGTACCTTAAAGGTACAAACGGCAGCTATTAGTGTTTTCCTCCAGTTTTCTCTCCTGGAAAATCCCACTATAGCTAGATTTTTCAAATCCATTTCTAGAGCCAAGCCAGTAGTGGTGAAAAGTTGTCCAACTTGGAACCTGTCCCTGGTGCTTCAAACTCTGGTAGAATTTCCTTTTGAGCCCCTAGAGGATATTTCTGTTAAATGACTTACTTTAAAAACAATTTTTTTGGTAGCAATTACCTCAGCTCGTAGGGTAAGTGAGTTACAGGCCTTATCAGTGAGGGAGCCGTTCCTCACAATTTTTGAGGATCGTGTTGTTTTGAGAACTGATCCAGGTTTTTTGCCTAAGGTGGCCAGTACGTTCCACAGATCTCAGGACATTGTACTGCCAACCTTTTGTAGTTCACCACAGGGCGACCAAGAACGGAAGTTTCATTTTTTAGATGTGAGAAGAATTCTCCTCGTCTATCTTGAGGTCACTAAGACCTTTAGGAAAACAGACGCCTTGTTTGTCCTTTTTTCAGGTACGCACAGAGGTAAGAGTGCATCCAAAGCCACATTGGCTAGATGGATAAAACAAGCAATCTCTGAGGCTAACAAAATTAGAGAAGTTCCTCCACCTTTTGTTACTGCGCATTCAACAAGAGCCTTGTCTGTGTCTTGGGCTGAGAGGGCTGGTGCCTCACCGGAACAAATTTGCAAGGCTGCCACATGGTCCAGTTTTTCGACCTTCATGAAACATTATCGCCTGGATCTCCTATCTGCACAGGAGCAGGCGTTTGGTCGAAAGGTCCTTCAGGCAGTGGTCCCACCCTAGACTGGTAAGTTCTGGCTCATCGTCTCATGGGCTGTCCTGGAAGACGCTTGAGAGAAAAGCTGAGTTAGACTTACCGGTAACTCCTTTTCTGAGAGTCTTCCAGGACAGCCGGATTCCCACCCGGTTTTTATCTGGAAGTTATGTATGTGTTTTTCAGGGATGTCCTACGGTTCTCGGGAAGACTGAAGTGGAGCCTGGAGGACCACCCTTTTTATCTGGTGGGGGTAACGTGTTTCCTGTCCTGGTAGGAGGAGCCCTAGGTCTCATGGGCTGTCCTGGAAGACTCTCAGAAAAGGAGTTACCGGTAAGTCTAACTCCGCTTTTTTTTTTCCTCAGTTTAGGCCGATACGTATTCTTCTACATATTTTTGGTAAAAAAAAAAAAAACGCAATAATGCCGCGTACACAAGATTATTATTCACGGCGGTTTAAAAACCGCCGTGAATAATGACATTTTAAACGAGGGAACAGCTTGTTCCCCACACACGGTCATTTTTCTCGTCATTTTTTAAAATGACGAGAAAAACGATCGTCCATGGGCTCCGCGGCAGAAATGTCAGGAAAAACTATGAGAAAAATTAGAACATGTTCTAATTTTTCTCATCGTGATTAATGCCGTTTTTCCCATCGGGAAAAACGGCAAAAAGCCCACAGACGATCGTTTTTCTCGTCCAAAGGAAAAAATGACATTTTTCCCGACGGGAAAAATGATCGTGTGTACGCGGCATAAGCGTTTAGTGATTGGTTTGAGGAAAAGTTATAGCGTCTAAATAATAGGGATAGTTATATATCATTTTTATTAATATTTTTTTTTTTTACTAGTAATGGCGGCGATCTGTGATTTTTATCAGTACTGCGACATTATGGTGGACACATCGGACACTTTTGACACATTTTTGGGACCATTTGCATTTTTACAGCGATCAGTGCTATAAAAATGCACTGATTACTGTAAAAATGTCACTGGCAGGGAAGGGGTTAACACTAGGGGGCGATCAAGGGGTTAATTATGTTCCCTAAAGTGTGTTCTAACTGAGGGGGGGATGGGACTGACTAGGGGAAATGACAGATCGCTGTTCATATTTTGTATGAACATACGATCAGTCATTTCTCCCCCTGAAAGAACCAGGAGCTGTGTGTTTACACACACACAGCTCCCGGGTTCTCGCTCTGTCACGAGCAATCACGGGTGCCCAGTGGTGATCGCGCCCCTAGTGGCCACAGAGCGACATCACGTTATATTGCGTGATTTCGCGCAGCCGAGCCAACCTGCCGCAGTAAAACTGCGACGGGCGGTCGGCAAGCGGTTAAAAAACATTTGAAAAACAAAAAGGTTTTACTTACCAGAATGCCCTGTTGCTAGGCAGTCATCCTAGTCTGCCACTTCCTATTCCGCTGAGCTACTAGTTCTCTTCCTCCCTCGCCTGTGCTCCTGGGAAATGGGGCCCACTGTCTTCTGGGACCTGTGTGTGTCCCAGGAGACAGTCGGCCATTCACAAAGCGACGCGCGAGTCCCGCATGCGCAGTAGGAAAAGGGCAGTGAAGCCGCAAGGCTCCACTGCCGGTTTGTCTTAGTTAGAATGGCGGCGCCGGCACCCAATCTCATGGACGGATCGGCCTCGGGGGGGGGGGGGGGGGGCAACATCGCAGGCTCCCTGGACAGGTAAGTGTCCTTCTTAAAAGTCAGCAGCTACAGTGTTGGTAGCTGCTGACTTTTAAAGAAAAAAATTTGAGGGTGGAACACCGCTTTAACCTCCCTGGTGGTATGATTATGTCAGATTTTTGATGCTGAAAGCGGTACAATTGTTTTGCATGGAAATTTGACGTTTTATATTGTAGGCCTGTAATTCTTAGGAATAACTCACTTAAATCTGTCCAAACAAGAGTCTACTAGACATCCCGGGTATGATAAAGTTTGAAACATTAAATAATAAGTTATAATATAATAAATAACTATAAATAATAACAAATAATAATATAATAATAATAAAAATTATTCAATAATGTAATCAAATCAAAAAACACTGAAATGTGCTCAGTTGCAGAATTGTCGCTGTCATTAGATTTAGTGTTTGATGACGAATTTCCCCACAAATCGCTATCGCTCAATTCTGCGAGTGATTCTAATTTATTATCGCTGTTTTCTAGCTTGTCTAAAACCACTTTTGATGTAAACGGACATTTTTTGGTTGCTACGGACAATCTCCAGTTTGCAGGCAGAAAGAACCGTATTTGTGTAGCGGACCCCCTATTATTAGGGTAGCTATGCCTAAATTTAGGGGGTAGCCTGAGCAAATAGTTAGGCTCAGGCTGTTGGAATTCTCTAAATTGGCCTCTGCTCTGTTGTGATGTTGCCTGGCAGTACAGTTCCCTGTAGGTGGCGCTGTCGCCCAGGTCTCAGGTCGAACCACAAATGGCATTGCAGCGCTATTGGGTGTCCCCTCTTGGCAGCTGTGCAGTGGGCATGGTCTACCCGCTGTGCATGCTGGGAGAGGATACATAAGGGGCAGACGCTATTGTTCGGGGAGATGTTTGCGCCCTTTGGCCCTCCAGGCCAGGGGTGCGTGTGTGTGTGTGTTCAGTCCCGGGCACATTTAGCCCGAGGCTGCATCGTTCCAGGTAGGCCCAGCACCTTTAGCCGAGGCCTACGCCAAACAGCGGAATCCCAGGGTACCCGTGGGAGGGTGACCCGCTCTGAAGGAGAGGGAACCAGGGGAGGACCTATCCAGGGGATCAGTGAAGGAAGTGACTGTCTCGGGAGAGGCCTGGTTACCTGTCAGAGGGAAGGATTCCACAATCCGCCACAAGCCTTGTAACGTGCCCCATTGGCACCTAAGGTCTCAAGTGTTACTAGTGCTGGGAAGTTCAGGACTTAGAGGTTCATATCCTGATCGTATCCTTAAGAAAAGAACTTAAAGTGAATGTTCGTGCTCCACACCGGCTGCTAGGACCGTGAGAGGGGACTATCCGGGTGAGCAAAACCCACTCAGGCTTGAGTGGCGACGAGGGTAATTAAGTGTCGCGCGCCTGAACCTGCCTCCCTGTTCAACTTTCTCTATCTCCAACCTTTCCTATCAAGTTGCAAGCAAGGAAATAAACGTTTATTGGGTTTAATACTGTCTGGACAATGGCCTTCTTCAGAGAGAGAGAGAATAGACTTTTCCCTACACTCTAGGGACGAGAACCAATGGAAAGAGGAAACTCGCTGCAGGACCCATAAAAACTATTAACACCGCTCACCCTCTACAAGATGGAGGATACTGGGCATGTGGCATGGTGTGTCCCACTTTGCTGGCGGAGGTAAGTAGGGTAAAGGATCTGTGTGCTACATTTATAATATAAAACTACATGCAGGGCACTGGACAAACCACTAGGGAAAAAGGGGATGTGTAATTATTTGATACAGTACTGTAATCTGTAAGAGTACAGTATACTGTATTTTTCACTTTTTGAATTTGGCGCCGAGCTCCGTCCCCGTGCGTCACAACGCTCGCAAGGAACAGAGCTCGGCACTGTGAATCGAGCGGAGGACACACGGCTCGCAGACACAGCGGGGAGACATCGCAGGATCCAGGGGACAAGGTAAGTATGCTGTACATGGATCCTACGATGCGATCCCGAGTCTGGCTCGGGTTACCGCTTTTGGTAGTGAAAATTCACCCCGAGCCTGACGCGGGAACACCGCCAAGGAGGTTAAACTGCATTGTGGCAACACATTAACCACACCATGTTGTAGTACCCCACCCTCACCACCGTGAGTAGATGGAGTTTCCAATCCAGACATCAAGCTTTGCATTATCACACATGTCATTTTTGATTTTAACACTTGCCTCCCCACTGAACAGAACACTGCAGTAAGGCAAGTCCTTTTTAGCACAAACAGGGGATCTCCCATTTGGGGTTACTTCCACTCCTGTGTGCACAGTTACATAGTCAGTCTTTCTCACCCAGTCTGCAGACTTGGAATCACAGGCGTTGCTACGAGCAACCGCTTTCCTCTTGAACTTCCTGTCAGCCTGTTGCTCTCTCCTGCTGTATTTCCCCATGCGGACAAAGGGTGAAACGAAAGACTTTCGGGCCTCCCAGCCCTCTTTATAGGAATAGTGCGCCACCTCTTCATAGGAGCCCTCGATGTTGACGCGTCACTTCCTCCCGCTGTAATGCTGGCTGTTCGCTCCACTCCGAATTAATATAGGCTTCTCATGACGTCACAGTCACATGCTCCCATGACGTCACAGTCACATGCTCCGGGGCCCCCGGAGCATGTGACTGTGACGTCATGAGAAGCCTATATTAATTCGGAGCGGAGCGAACAGCCAGTATTACAGCGGGAAGAAGCGACGCGTCAACATCGAGGAGGAGAAGAGAGAAGAAGACGGCGATGGGAAGACCGGCCCCTCCACTAGCAAAAGAGCTGGAAGAAGATAGTGGAGGGGCCGGCAGAAGGACATCGGAGAGCCAGACGAGACGACGGGAAGACCGGGCCTCCGCTAGCAAAAGAGCTGGAAGAAGATAGCGGAGGCCCGGCAGAAGAAAGAAAGAACCGGAGAGAAGAAGAGGGAAGAAGGCGACGGAAGAAGGCGACGGAGAAGACCGGGCCCCCCTAGCAAAAGAGCTGGAAGAAGATAGCGGAGGCCCGGCAGAAGAAAGAACCGGAGAGCGCGGAGACCCCCGGAGCTGTGCAATAAATTAATTTAAAAAGCTGTGTTGTGTTTTTTATTGACATTTTTTTTCCACCAGGTGAATGGGTACGATGTACCCCATACTCATTCACATAGGGTGGGGGGCCGGGATCTGGGGGCCCCCTTATTAAAGGGGGCTCCCGGATTCCGATAAGCCCCCCGCCCGCAGACCCCGACAACCAACGGCCAGGGTTGTCGGGAAGAGGCCCTGTCCTCATCAACATGGGGACAGGTTGCTTTGGGGTGGGGGGGCCGCAAGTTGCCCCCTGCCCCAGAGCACTAAACCCCCCATGTTGAGGGCATGCGGCCTGGTACGATTCAGGAGGGAGGGGGGGCGCTCTCTCGTCCCCCCCTCGTCCCCTGCGGCCTGCCAGGTTGCGTGCTCGGATAAGGGTCTGTTTTGGATCTTGGGGGGACCCCACGCCGTTTTTTCGGCGTAGGGGGTTCCCCTTCAAATCCAGACCAGACCCAAGGGCCTGGTATGCTCCTGGAGGGGGAACCCATGCCGGTTTTTTATTTAAAATTTGGCCTTGAGTTCCCCCTCAAGATTCATACCAAACACAGTGCCTGGTGTTGGCGGGGATCCAAGTCGGATCCCCGTTCATTGAAAGTCGGACATATGTCGGCTTCATGTCGCGGGGCAAAGTCGGATCCAAAGAAGGACGGCTGTCGTGTCGCACTAGTGTGAACCCAGCCTAAAGCTCATGTAAACCCCAGAAAATTGGAATATTGTGAAAAGGTGCAATATTCTAGGTGCACTCTAATTAGCTAATTAAGCCATAACACCTGCAAAGGGTTCCTTAACCTTTAAATGGTCTCTCAGTCTGGTTCAGTAGGAATCACAATCATGGGAAAGACTGCTGACCTGACAGTTGTGCAGAAAACCATCATTGACACACTCCATAAGGAGGGAAAGCCTCAAAAGGTAATTGCAAAAGAAGTTGGATGTTCCCAAAGTGCTGTATCAAAGCACATTAATAGAAAGTTATGTGGAAGGGAAAAGTGTGGAAGAAAAAGGTGCACAAGCAGCAGGGGTGACCGCAGCCTGGAGAGGATTGTCATTAAAAGGCCAATCAAAAGTGTTGGGGACTTTCACAAGGAGTGGACTGAGGCTGGAGTCAGTGCCTCAAGAGCCACCACACACAGACGGATCCTGGACATGGGCTTCAAATGTCGTATTCCTCTTGTCAAGCCACTCCTGAACAACAAATGTCAGAAGCAACTTACCTGGGATAAAGAAAAACAGACCTGGTCTGTTACTCAGTGGTCCAAAGTCCTCTTTTCTGATAAGAGCAAATGTTGCATCTCATTTGGAAACCAAGGAGCCAGAGTATGGAGGAAGAATGGAGAGGCACACACTGCAAGATGCGTGAAGTCCAGTGTGAAGTTTTCACAGTCTGTGGTGATTTGGGGAGCCATGTCATCTGCTGGTGTTGGTCCACTGTGCTTCATTAAGTCCAGGCTCAAAGCATCCGTCTACCAGGAGATTTTGGAGCACTTCATGACTCCTTCCACAGACAAGCTCTATGGGGATGCTGACTTCATTTTCCAGCAGGACTTGGCACCTGCCCACACTGCCAAAAGCAATGATCGTGGGATTACTGTGTTGATTGGCCAGCAAACTCGCCTGACCTGAACCCCATAGAGAATCTATGGGGCATTGCCAAGAGAAAGATGAGAGACATGAGACTGAACAATGCAGAAGAGCTGAAGGCCGCTATTGAAGCATCCTGGTCTTCCATAACACCTCAGCAGTGCCCCCCGCTCGGATAGCTTCCATGCCACGCCGCATTGAGGGGCCCAAACCAAGTACTGAGTACATATGCATGCTTCTACTTTTCAGAGGTCCGATATTGTACAATCCTTGTTTTATTGATTGCATGTAATATTCTAATTTTCTGAGATAGTGGATTTGGGGTTTTCATGAGCTGTAAGCCATAATCATCACAATTATGACAAATCACGGCTTGAACTATCTTGCTTTGCATGTAATGAGTCCATCTCATATATTAGTTTCACCTTTTAAGTTGCATTAGTGAAATTTTGCACGATATTCAAATTTTTCGAGTTTCACCTGTATATTCAGTACCTGTATATGTGCATTCAGCCTTCAGTATATATGTATTCAGTATATGTGTATTCAGCCTTCAGTGTATGTATATTCAGTATATATGTATATTCAGCCTTCAGTATATATGTATCTAGTATCTGTATATTCAGTACAGGGCCGGCCCTACCATGGGACCCGGTGGGACCATGGTCCCAGGCGGCACTTTAAGAGGGGCGGCAACAGGGGCGCACTGCCTGAGGACCTGGGTTTCCCTCCATCTAGTGTGCAGTGTCATACTTGTACTGCATCGCCGGCGCCGCTGTCACTGGCCGCAGTGGCAAGACGCACTTCAAGGGTCTCACCAGCGGCCCCTGCTTCCCTGCCCAAACTGGTTGCTAGCTGCAGACCGCTTTGTGTCTAACAACCAGTGACGTAAGGAGAGAGAGACCCACCATTCATTGCGGAGGAGGATTTAACTTCCTCCTCCTCCGCTAGCTCCACCAGCCTCCTCCCTGTATGTGTTCCTCTCAGCAAGTTAGGAGCGGCGTGCGGTGCGAGGATCAGTGCTGCCTGCCTCCTCTTCCCTCGAGGTGCCACTATCTCTGTTGTTTCCTGCCCATTCCCTCTTCTGTTAGCAGGCAGCAGAACAGCATGAGATCGGAGCTCTGTGTGTGTGGAGAGAGAGCAGCTGCGGGCTCTTCTCCCCCCTCCTTCTCCTCCTCATGCTGCTGTTCCCAGGACAGCCACCGCTATGTTTCTTCCCCCTTTTTCTCCCATTGGCCAGGGAAAAAAACAAAAAGGAGAAAAGAGGATTATGGGATATATAGTGCAAATAACTGGCTGGCCCATTGCGATTCTAGGGGGGAAATTGCAGCCCCCAGCATGCCAAGCTGAAGGGGAGGGAGAGAGAGCCAGGCTGAGTGACAGGCTGCATCTGGTGACAGTCAATGGTGACAAGTGACAGGCTGCATCTGGTGACAGGCATTGGTGACAAGTGACAGGCTGCATCTGGTGACAGGCATTGGTGACAAGTGACAGGCTGCGTCTGGTGACAGGCATCCGTGACAAGTGACAGGCTGCATCTGGTGACAGGCATAAGTGACAAGTGACAGGCTGCATCTGGTGACAGGCAATGGCGACAAGTGACAGGCTGCATCTGGTGACAGGCATTGGTGACAAGTGACAGGCTGCATCTGGTGACAGGCAATGGTGACAAGTGACAGGCTGCATCTGGTGACAGGCATTGTTGACAAGTGACAGGCTGCATCTGGTGACAGGCAATGGTGACAAGTGACAGGCCGCATCTGGTGACAGGCATTGGTGACAAGTGACAGGCTGCATCGGGTGACAGGCAATAGTGACAAGTGACAGGCTGCATCTGGTGACAGACATTGTGACAAGTGACAGGCTGCATCTGGTGACAGGCATTGGTGACAATTGACAGGCATTGGTGACAAGTAACAGGCTGCATCTGGAGACAGGCAATGGTGACAAGTGACAGGCTGTATCTGGTGACAGGCATCGGTGACAAGTGACAGGCTGCATCTGGTGACAGGCATCGGTGACAAGTGACAGGCTGCATCTGGTGACAGGCATTGATGACAAGTGACAGGCTGCATCTGGTGACAGGCAATGGTGACAAGTGACAGGCTGCATCTGGTGATAGGCATTGGTGACAAGTGACAGGCTGCATCTGGTGACAGTCAATGGTGACAAGTGACAGGCTGCATCTAGTGACAGGCTGCATCTGGTGACAGTCAATGGTGACAAGTGACAGGCTGCATCTGGTGACAGTCAATGGTGACAAGTGACAGGCTGCATCTGGTGACAGGCAATGGTGACAAGTGACAGGCAATGTTGACAAGTGACACGCTGCATGTTGTGTTGTGGCAGGCAACGGTGGCAAGCAACAAGCTACATCTGGTGGCATGCAATGGTGGCAAATGACAAGCTCAGGGCTTCCACTGATTCGGCATTATGGTGAGTTAAACTATTTCATTATATATTACAATGTAGTAATATAAATGTGATTTGATCATCCTGACACCATATCGATCATAATGTTAGGATGATTTATGTGCTAACACCAGCCATTTGCCCGACAAATCACCCGCTGCCAAATTCCCTGTCAGCGAGACTACACTCCCCCCTCATCTTTTTTTGGGAAGGAAGGGGGGTATCTCTGAATGGCAGTTTGGAAATGTGGTCACCCTAGCCGCCACTGCAGCGCTGTTGTTGCAGCATGTTGCATCACTGAGCTGGGATCAGAGCGTAGCTGGTCGGTGGCAGTGGAGAGAAAGGGGGGAGCTTTTGTGGTGCTACACAATACTCTTTGCAGGAAGGGGCTAGGGTGACCACATTTCCAAACTACCATTCAGGGACACCCTCCCTTCCCAAAAATCAGCTTGTGCTGTAACGAATCACAGCACAGTGATTGGACACAAGAGGCGGGATTTATGATTTCTCCAATCACAAGCAGGGGGCAGGGATTGTGCTCCTCCAGGCATTCCCGGCCAGGACAAGTACTGTTGGTGAGTAAAGCGGTCACGTGGCGGCCTTTTTTGGGGGCATCAGATTGGCCTGGGACACTGTATTGTCCTGGAATGAAGGTGCCCGGGACCGATCTGCAAAATGCGGGACTGTCCCGGGCAATCCGGGACACGTGGTCACCCTAGAAGGGGCATGTCTCTTTGCTGAATATATGGGATGTCTCTTGCTGAATATATTGGGCTGTCTCTTTGCTTTATGGAAACGTCTCTTTTGCTGGATGGGCATAGTTTTTTTTTTTGGGGGGGGCAGCATTTCATTCTTGGACCCAGGCAGCACAATGTCTTGGGCCAGCCCTGATTCAGTATATGTGTATCCAGCCTTCAGTATATGTATATTCATCCTTCAGTATATATGTATTTAGTATCTGTATATTCAGTATATGTGTATTCAGCCTTCAGTATATGTGTATTCAGCCTTCAGTATATGTATATTCAGTATATGTATATTCGGTATATGTGTATTCAGTATATGTATATTCGGTATATGTGTATTCAGTATATGTATATTCAGCCTTCAGTATACGTATATTCAGCCTTCAGTATTTACGTATTTATGTAGCGATACCCCCTAGAGGGCTGCTGAATATTTTTGGTCCTGTCGTTACCCCCTGTACCAAGAGTCTATAACTATGATGAGAGATGCAGAATAGATGCGAGCAACAGTCACTTTAGTCTTTTTCCAATGCTTTAATAAAAGAACTTGAAGTAGCAGTAGGACAGAGGGTTAGGGGAAAGTTTCAGATACCTTTTAGCAGATCACTGATGCATTCCTTCCGATCCAAAGGACAAACAGTTTCTTCGACAGATCTTGAACACCCGGATAGGCCACTCACACAGACCTAGCAGCCGGTAGTGTTTCTTGTTAAGCCTCTCTCACAGGACTTAGCGATCGGTGGAACTCCTGGATAATCCTCTCTCACAGGACTTTGTAGCCAGCAGTTAGTTAATTGTAGAACAGATTCACAGTACCAGAACCTTTAAGCTATCCAGTACTGTGAGGGTAGATTAGCTTAGGTGCGTCCTCCAAACGAGTCAATAGGCCCTTCCTGAGAGACCAGCCTTCAGCCTGGTTCTCTCCAGCAAGAGTCCTCCCCTGGATCTCCTCAGCTTGGCTTGGTTTCTTCCACGCAGGCAAGACAACCCAGGACCACCTCCGGATTAGTAGGCCCCAGACTAAGGTGACCAGATTTTTAAAATTAAATCCGGGGACATTTTTTTTTTTTTACTAGTAATGGTGGCAATCAGCGACTCTCTGCCCGTCGCCACCGCCGCCCACCTCACAGCCTGTCAGGTCTTACTCTCCGGGCCCCGGGTCCTACTGGGTGGGGAGCGGAGGAAGATCACTCCCCCAGGGAAGGCAAGGAGATAAGCAGGCAGGCGGCTGGCCAGGACTTGAGCCAAGGCAGAAGAACATGCGAGCGGAGCTGAATGCACCCGAAACTAAAGAAATATTCCCTCCTCTCCGACCAGCACATGATCATCAGAAAGGGGCACCGATAATGGAAAAAAAATACACCCCCCTAAACTAGTAGGAGCGGCGGAGCGGGGGTGTGTAATTCAGATTTTTTTTTCAGATTTTTTTTTTTATTCTGCACTGACTGTCTTTGAAATTGCCCCAGCCCCTGTTCAAATCCAATCCGGGGACAAAACTGGGGACAGACTTGGTCCGGGGACAGTGTCCTCAATCCGGGGACTTTCCCCTGAAACCGGGGATGTCTGGTCACCCTACCCCAGACAGGCTTCTGGGCCTACTCGCAGCAACACGGCCTCTGGCCAGCAGGCCCCCGAGGTAGAAGAGAATGACACAGCCTTAGGCCAGGAGGGCCATGAGGTCAGGGGGAGACTGTGAGTACAGCCTCAGGCCAGAAGGGCCATGAGGCAGAGAGAGTGAAAAATGGCATCTGCCCCTTAAATACCTTCTCTCGGAATGCACAGCGGCCAATCACCTTCCACTGGGCTGTTTCTGGAGAAAAGAATATTCAATACACTTTAGTTTGCTGTATTTCTCATCCTGGCCTGTGGTAACAGTGACACCTACTGGCAACAGTGAGAATTGTACAACACAACCAAAGTTGGAACAGAAGCTAATTTAACTTTGTACAATAAATCTGAGCTGTGTACAGCTCAGCCAAACTAGGGCGCTACACGTATATTCAGTATATGTATATTTAGTATGCGTATTCAGTATATGTATCTTCAGTATATATACTGAAGATCATAGGTGGGCGCAGCCTTTGGCATTAGGGTGTGCAACCCAAAGCTCAAACACACTCTACTGATCACTCACGATGTTCATTCAGAAAGGGAAGGGGCCGGTAAATGGCATATTTACTGGCCCCTTCCTCCACTCATCCCAAAACATCCACAGCAACAACCAGTGGCAGAGGAGGGAAGCTGGCAGTGCTGTGGGGGAAAGGAGGGGGAGCCAGGTCAGTAGCATGCCTCCCAACATTTAAAAATTGCACTGCGGGACAACTTCATTCAACATTCCACTGCCTGTCACTAAAGTTGTTGAGCGAGGGGGGATACTCTACATCTGCACACTGTTGTGCAGTGGGGTCCGCGGGATATTGCCGCTGATCGGTCTTAACTCCTCCTCCTCAGTCCTCTGGCTCTTGCTGTGCGGGAATACAGTGTCCTTTGCGGGACCGGGGAAAATGGTGTCCCTGTGGGAAAAACCTGCAGAATCCGTGCGGGTTGGGAGGTATGCAGTAGGGGGAATCTGTTCTGCACAGGGTGATTAGGGTGTGCCTGGGCACATCTGGCACACCCTGTGCGCACGCCTATGCTGAAGACACATATACTGAATATACATATACTAAATACACATGTATATTTAGTATATGTGTATTCAGCCTTCAGTATATGTATATTAGGTATATGTATATTCAGCCTTCACATACAGTGTTGCCCTGATATAAATGTGTTTATGATAGGCACCACCCGAAATGTTATCTCACTCTAACAAGTCACTAATCCAAACCAGGCGCCACCACCTCTCTGCTGAAGTGAGTCAGGTGACTCCGTGCACGGTCATTACGTTTCTAAAATGATGCCAGAGAGAGAGAGAGAAAAAAAAACCCCGCACGGTGAATCACCGCCACAACTCCGTACTGCACATGCGCACAGCAGTAACATGGTGGTTGCGCAATGGGCGCGCGCTGAGCCGAGAGCGCGCCTGGAGTCTCGCGGGATCAGGGAGTTAGTGCCCTGGACTGGCTACCGGGGAGGACTTGAAGCCTGCGGAGTTGTTGAGCAGTTGGTCGGAGTGTCCGTGAGAGCAGGGGGGTTGCAGCAGCAGCAGCAGCAATGTCCTCCAACACGCCCCCGGGATTTTACCGGCAGGAGCTGAATAAGACTCTGTGGGAGGTGCCCGAGAGATACCAGAATCTGAGTCCCGTGGGCTCCGGGGCTTACGGCTCGGTGTGGTGAGTGGAAAGTCGATGCGGGGGGTGCACGGTGCTGCTGGGGGGAGCACGGTGCTGCTGGGGGGAGCTGGTTGCATGTGTGGGCAGGGTGCCAGGCGGTGCGGGTCATTGCATGCCCTTCTTACCCAACTCCCTGCAGCCGTGTGCGGCCTACGTGCCCTGAGCCAGCTCTGTATTCCCGGGGATTAGGACAGACCGTGCACTTCTCTGTGCCCTGCACGCCTCTGTGCCCTGCACTCTGGCTGCATTCTTCAGGAGAAACTTCCATCGCTGCCTGTCATTGCAGCTGTGCGAGTCCTCTGCAGGCTTCTCTGCACACATAAACTTTCCCATAGACAAGTGCTGGGTGCACAGGGGTGAGAGGCGTGCAACAATCACAGGTTGTGCAATTCCTACACACTTCTTCTGGGGACTTCCAGATCAGATCTGATGTCAGTCTGTGATTGTCCCTGACAGATGGGGTCTGTCACCTACAGACCTTCACTCAAGGCTTTCCTTTCACTTTGGACTATGCAGTGCACAAATCTGCACACACCCATGGCAAGTTCTCCTTTTTTTTTTTTTTTCCTTTTTTGCATTTGTTTAGCAACTGTGCCAGAATGCCAAAATAGTGTTTGTGACATTTTCTTTTAGAAAACTGTCTCAGCCCTGGTTCACACCAATGTGATTTGTCATTTGACAGTTCAAAATTGCATGATAAGCTGCACCCTATTTTTGGGCAATGGAACTGTTCAAATGGTTGCAATGCTGAAAAAGGTTCCTGCTTTTCTGCAATTTTTTTATTTTTTTTGCAACTTGCATTGGCTTTTGTTAAATGGAGTTGCAATTAAATCAGAGATCCAAATCACACTGATCGGTGGCTTTAAAATCCTGCTCAAGTAGTGCAATTTCAAAGCCGTACGCGTGTGAACTAGGGCTAAACCACTTAACCTCAGGAAGGTTGTACCCCCTTCATGACCAGGCCATTTTTTTTATTCCTATTCAGCACTGCGCTACTTTTAACTGGTATTTGCGTGGTCATGCAACACTGTACAAAATGAATATAATTTTTTTCACACAAATAGAACCTTCTAAGATCAGTGTGTGTGTGTATATATATATATATATATATATATATATATCATGTTTTGGCTCTGAGGAAGAGGGGAAACCCTGCAACATATTAGCCAATAATTTTGCAAGATAGTACATGGACTTAAAGTATAACTAAAGGCAAATCCCCCCCCTTTTTTTTTTCTTTAGCTTTGGATAGAGTGGAGAGGGTTTAGAACACCTGTAAGTGCTTATCGCTGTCTGTGCCCCCCCCCCCCCCCATTTAGGTGGGTTACCCTCTCTATTTGTCCTGTTGACCTCAAGGCGCACCAACAGGTCATGTTTTCAGGATTTCACTCAGATAAAACGGCTGTGGTAATTACTAAGGCAGTGAAACAGATCAAATCACCTGTGCAAAATAATGGGAATCCTGAAAACATGACCTGTTGGTGCGCCTTGAGGACTGGAGTTGAGAAACACTGGTGTAGCCTTTCGGCTTCACGCCTGGAACCCTACTGCGTATGCATGAGGCCCGCTCCTCTCTCCTATTAGCCCGGCGGCCAGGGGAGGAGGAGGGGGGAGCCCCGCGGTGACGTCGCGGCCGGACTTCCGGAAGTGGGGAAGGATACCTGTCTTTGACAGGTATCCTGTCCCCCCTCCCCCAAAAGGTGCCAATTGTGGCACCAGAGGGGGAGGAATTTGATGCGCGGAAGTTTCACTTTAGGGTGGAACTCCGCTTTAAATATTTTAGGTGAAGAAGTAAAAATAAAAAAAACTAATATAATATGGTTGCATAAGTGTGCACACCCTTAAACTAATACTTTGTTGAAGCACCTTTTGATCTTATAACAGCACTCAGTCTTTTTGGGTATGAGTCTATCAGCATGGTACATCTTGTGTTGCAAAAACACTCTAAATTTGTCAGATTGCGACGGCATCTCTTGTGCACAGCCCTCTTCAGATCACCCCACAGATTTTCAATCGGATTCAGGATTGGGCTCTGCCTGGGCTGTTCCAAAACTTTAGTCTTCTTCTGTTGAAGCCATTCCTTTGTTGATTTGGATGTATGCTTTGGGTCGTTGTCATGCTGAAAGATGAAGATCCTCTTCATGTTTAGCTTTCTAGCAGAAGCCTGAAGGTTTTGTGCCAATATTGACTGCTATTTGGAACTGTTCATAATTCCCCTTCACCTTGACTAAGGCCCCTGTTCCATCTGAACGAAAACAGCCCCAAAGCCTGATGCTGCCACCACCATGCTTCACAGTGGGTATGGTGTTCTGGTGATGTGCAGTGGTTTTGCACCAAACATATCTTAAAATTATGGCCAAAAAGTTCAACCTTGGTTTCATCAGACCATAACACATTTTCCCACATGCTTTTGGGAGACTTCAGATGTGTTTTTGCAAATTTTAACCAGGCTTGGATGTTTTTCTTGGTAAGAAAAGGCTTCTGTCTTGCGACTCTCTACCCTGCCCTGACATATGAAGAATACGGGAGATTGTTGTCACATGTACCACACAGCCAGTACTTGCCAGATATTCCTGCAGCTTCTTCAATGTTGCTGTAGGCCTCCTGGCAGCCTCCCTGACCAGTTTTCTTATTTCTTCATACATTTTTGGAGGGATGTCCAGTTCTTGGTAATGTCACTGTTGTGCCATATTTTCTTCACTTGAACATGACTTTCTTCACTGAGTTCCATATTAGCGGTCGATCGATATTGTTTTTCCTCTGGCGGATGCCGATATTTAGAAATCGGGCCGGCCGATGGCCGATCTATGATGCCGATTTTTGCGGCCGATTTTTTTTATTTTTTTGGCAGGTGGCACTGGCAGGTTTCACACTGAGCCTATAGTTAAACTGACATATGTAACTGAATGCAGAGAGAGACCAGCTGTCAAAATTAAGCAGTGGGGGGTGGGCAGGACCCTGCAGCTATCAAACACCAGCCAATAATTGGGCTGCTTAAGAAAGGCCTGCCCAGGTCTTATCCCGTTGGCTGTTTTTCTTTATCGTACACCACGGGACACAGAGCCTAAGTTATTACATAGTGGGTTGTATAGTTCACCACAGGTGATTGGACACTGGCACAACCAATGAAGACAAGTTCCCCTATATATATATAACCCCTCCCATAAGGGAAGTACCTCAGTTTTTTCGACCGTGTCTAAGGTGAAGGACACGAGTAAGGATGTGCTAGAAGGAGCTCTGTTGGAAAAAATCTCTCTGGGGGTTAAGGAGCTACGCCACCGGGTCCATCCAAACTGCTTATTACATTATGCCAAATGGATGGTACCCGAGCCTCGCTGAAAACCGAGGCGATGCCTGTAATGTCTCTCTTTTAAGGACTGGGCTCTGGAATCCAGCACTTTCGCTATTTAAACGCGCAAAAGTCTTCTGGCAGAGTCTTTTACAAGGCCCAGGGAAGAGGCCTCCTTTAAGTAGGAACCCATACCCCTGAAGGCTGGCACAAACCTACCCACCGTGATGGGTGAAGATTGGTACTGTCTGGTCTTCAGCAGTCCTGCGGCGTGGATAAGGTAAGTGGGAAAAGTCTAAGTTTTAAACACTTAAGAAAATTTCCCCTGTTTTTGAGTAGAGTGTCTTGCCATTAAACCACCACTAGAGGGAGTAAAGAGCCCTAGTTCCACTTACCATGTCAGGAACGAGAGCACAGTGTCAGTTCAGCACACTTCCTCTGCTGCTAGCTCTGCATAGCCCTCAGTACTATTAGGCAGAAGATGTCTCTTCAGGGTGCCAGAAAGGGCTGACCCGACCACGGCGCGTGCCCCCTTCCCGGGTGGGCTGGTCATGATGATGTCTGCTGCTCAGGATACAGACTGACTCCCCTGAGCCGCTATTTCTCATAGGCGTGCGCTCTTATTTCTCAGAGAGCACGAGGGGCGGCGTGGCCATGCGAGAAGGCACGTCGGCGTGCGCACCGCTCTACTGCGCATGCGCAAAGCGGCAATGTTTAAAATACAGCCTCAGACGCCTGACAGACCCATTGAAGAGACACAGCAGCTTAGGGCAGGGCTCGACAATCCCCGGGTGCCAGGTCGCCATTGCAACTAGAATTCGCGACCTGGGGCAGCACATCTGGGGTATCCTGTGTCTCCGTGAACCCCCCCCCCCCGCGCCGCGCAATCGCGTCAGGCTGTGGCCGGTAATTGAGGCCGCGGCTTTGCGGCCTTCTGCAGGCCTATGCTTCTCTGTAGGCCTATGCTTCCTTCTGTGATCAGGCGCCATCTTGTGGTGGCTGTTGGTATGACATACAACCAGCAATGCTAATGGAGCTTCCCCTGTCTGTTTCCACTGCCCCATCTCCTCCCCTCTAATTACAACCCCCAAATATAAATATATATATATATATATATATATATATATATATATTTTTTTTTTATTCTAACACCCTAGAGAATAAAATGGCGGTCATTGCAATACTTTCTGTCACACCGTATTTGCGCAGCGGTCTTACAAGCGCACTTTTTTGGGAAAAAATACACGTCTTATTTTTTAATAAAAAAAAACAAAAAAAAAACGTAAAGTTAGCCCAATTTTTTTTTTTTTTTTTATATTGTGAAAGATAATGTTACGCTGAGTAAATTGATACCCATGTCACGCTTAAAAATTGCATCCGCTCTTGGAATGGCGACAAACTTTTACCCTTTAAATCTCCATAGGCGACGTTTAAAAAAAATTCTACAGGTTGCATGTTTTGAGTTAGAGGAGGTCTAGGGCTAGAATTATTGCTCTCGATCTACCAATCGCGGCGATACCTCACGTGTGGTTTTAACACCGCTCTCATATGCAGGCGCTACTCATGTATGCGTTCGCTTCTGCGCGCAAGCTCGGCGGTACGAAGCGCATTCCTGGCTCCTAACTTTTTTAGCTGGCTCCAGGATTCCAAGCAAATTTGTCAAGCCCTGGCTTAGGGGCACGTGAGTTCTCTGGGTGGTTGGATTACAGGCACTCTTTAAAGGTGCCAACTCAGCATTCAGACTGTGTGATTAGTTGCTTACTTTATGTAGATTGCTAAACTAGCACAGTAGTGTTTGCACTGTCTTGTGCCTCTGCTTTGGTTTAGGAATATATCTTCCCAGAAAAAGAATTCAGGGACTAAGACAAAAAAGACATGCCGCCTAAAACAGGAGGCTCTAACCCTTCTGTATGGATATTATCCTCTTCTGAGGAATCGGATGCACCCATACAGGATGATCCATTGCCTTTATCAGATATAGCAGCCTCTCCTGTTGTGCCAGCTCCTGCATATATGTCACTGAAGACACTTTGGCAGGATCGCTACTTTAATCGCTAAATCCACAAAAAAGGATAAAAAGCCGGTCCCCTTCGGTTGTTATAGGTCCGTCTTCAGATAAGTCTGATGAGGACGTTGAGGATGATGTGGCACCCTTAGGGGATAAGGATGATGAGCAGTCGGATGAATCGGGTGGATCAGAGGAACTTTTTTCTGCCTCAAGCCTCGAACACACGAACAAGTTTCTCGACAAGAAAACTGCCGAGATAGCTTTCTTGCCGAGAAAATCGTTCGTGTGTATGGTTTCTCGTCAAGAAAACCGACAAGAATCTCGACGAGAAATAGAGAACCTGCTCTCTATTTTCTCGTCGAGATTCTCGTCAGCCTGTTTCTCGACGAGAAAATTGTGTGTGTGTGTGTGTGTGTGTGTGTGTGTGTGTGTGTACACACTTGCCTGTCCTCCGGGAAGCCCGCGCATGCTCGAAATGACTTTGACGCATGCGCGGTAGCTTCCTAGACATAGATAGGGTGTAGCAAGATAGCGGCGACGGCATCGAATGTGACGAGCGCACGCTCGTCGTAGTCGATGACGTCACTGTGTTCGCTCCATTCAAAGAACCGCGGGTTCTTTGAATCGAGCGTGTGTACACTCGGCCGGGACAAGTTTCTTGTCCAAGAATCTCGTCAAGAAAAACAACGTGTTTTTTCTTGACGAGACTTTCGGCCGTGTGTACGAGGCTTGAGACTCAAAAATTGCAGGTGAAATGTTATACTGAAGCAGTACGTTCAAGTTGCCCTCTGAGGGGTCAACTGAATCACATGTCTCCTCCCTGGGTTCATTAAAATACCCACAAGCTGCATGCTCCTTTCCTGTTCATCCTTTGTTAGAGAATCTTATTTACGCAGACTGGCAACATCCAGATAAGCGTTTCTCTCCTCCTAGGAAATTTGATCACATGGAGGAAAAGTTTACAAAAAAATGGAAGCTACCGGCGGTAGATGCAGCCATTTCTTGTGTAAATAAAAACCTAACTTGTCCAGTAAACAATGCTAAGGTGTTTAAAGATTTTTCTGAAAATAAATCTTTGCTTAAGTCTTCCTTTTTGTTATGGCGGGCGCTGTGAACCAACCTGCTGTGACGGCAGTTGGTATGTGTCAGGTCCTAAAGGAACAGGTGAAACAAGGGGTCAAGGATCTTCCTCCAGACCAGCTCAAGCTTTGGGAGAGCCTACCAAATATATTATTATGTTATTATTATGTTATATTATTTACATTATGTTTTACGGTCGATGCCATTAGAGATTCTATCCAACAGGCATCCTGCCTCACGCTCCAACTGGTGCATATGTGCAGAATCCTTTGGTTAAAGCATTGGTCAGCGGAAGCTCCATGTAAAAAGCTTTTAGCTGGTTTTCCCTTTCATGGGGAACGGCTCTTTGGGGATGATCTGGATAAATACATCCAGAGGATCTCAAGTGGTAAGACTATACTATTGCCGGAGAAAAATAAAAATAAACGCCCATGTTTTAAACCAGGGTCTCGACAAACCCCGGGCGCCAGGTCGCAATTGCGACTAGAATTAGCGACCTGGGGGGGTAGTATCCTGTCTCCGTGCGCCGCCGCACGATCGCGTCGGGCCACGGCTTTATGGCCTTCTGCAGCCCTATGACTCCTTCTGGAATCCGGCGCCCTCTTGTGGTGGCTGTTGGTATGACAAGACAACCAGCAATGCTAATCTAGCTTCCCCTGCCTGTTTTTCCTGATTTCAAATAATTTTTTGCTAGAAATTTACTTAGAACCCCCAAACATTTTGTTTGTTTTTTTATGTGTGTGTGTGTGTGTGTGTGTGTGTGTGTGTGGTGGTGTGTGTTTTTTTTTTTTTTCTTAGCAGAGACCCTAGAGAATAAAATGATGGTTGTTGCAATATTTTATGTAACACGGTATTTGCGCAGCGGTCTTTCAAACGCATTTTTTGCGGAAAAAATACACTTTAATGAATTAAACAAAACTAAACAGTAAAGTCTTTTTATGTCCTCTGATAGCCCTGTGTACCATCAACAATTACCACTCTTTATGTGCAGCTGGGCTCCAGTATTTCATGGTGACCAAAAATCACCAGAGCAATGGGGGGACGGCTTCAGCAGTTTTCAGCCGCTTGGCAAACAGATCCAGGACAAATGGGTAATTTCCACGGTATCCCTAGGATACAAAATAGAATTCCGGGAAATCCCACCTCATCAGTTCCTAAATTTCAAATGTCTCCAAAGATCCATTAAAGAGAAAACCCTTCCTCCAAGCAGTGGATCACTTGCTGTCCCAGGGGGTAATCAAAGAGGTCCCCCCTAAAAGAACAAGGCACAGGGTTCTATTCAAATCTCTTTGTGGTTCCGAAGCCAAACGGAGACGTCAGAACCCATTCTGGATCTAAAAGCTCTGAATCAGTTTCTAAACATTCGGCATTTCAAATGGAAACAATTCGATCAGTGGTTTCCACCCTACAAGGTGGAGAATGCTTGGCGTCAATAGACATCAAAGATGCATACTTGCACGTGCCTATTTATCCAGCTCACCAAAAGTTCCTAAGCTTCGCAGTGAAACACCGCCACTCAGTTTGTAGCTCTACCTTTTGGCTTGGCTATAGCACCTTGGGTGTTTACAAAGGTTCTGGCCCCGCTTTTAGCAAATCTAAGGACGCAGGGCATAATGGTGACGGCCTAGCTGGACGATCTACTTCTGGTAGAAGTCAGTGGCACGGTTAAATCACAGTGTACTCAGTACAGTAAAATATCTAGAGTATTTAGGCTGGATTCTAAACTTCCAGAAGTCCTCTCTACAGCCTCTGAGAAGGGTGGAGTACTTGGGCATGGTCTTGGACACGACCCAAACCAAAGTATTCCTTCCACAACCAAAGGTCAAATCTCTGAAGGATTTGGCCCGCATGGTCAGGGCAAAGGGAAAACCATCAATTTCGCCTTTGCAGGAAGTTGTTGGGGAAGATGGTGGCCTCTTTCGAAGCCATTCTGTATGCCCAGCTTCATTCAAGGCTACTTCAGAACAGTATCCTGGCTGCCTGGAACAGAAAGATCCAGGCTCTAGATTGGCCGATGCACCTGTCTTCAGAAGTGCGCCAAAGCCTCAGTTGGTGGTTAAGCACCAAGAATTTACGAGCAGGGAAATCCTTTCTCCAGGTCACTTGGAAGGTGAAGTCTACAGGGATGCCAGCCTGTTGGGCTGGGGGGCAATTCTGGAAGAGGCTTCAGCCCAAGGAACTTGGTCCAAATCCGAAAGGGGCCTGCCCATCAACATTCTGGAGATTCGGGCAGTATATCTAGCCCTCAGAACCTGGACATACAGGTTACAGGGTTACCCGGTTTGGATTCAATCTGACAACGCTACTGCGGTGGCTTACATCAATCACCAGGGGGGCACCCGGGTCGGGATGTTCAGAGAGAGGTGAACAAGATTTTAGCATGGGCAGAAGCTCATATTCCTTGCCTCTGCGATCTTCATACCAGAGGTAGAGAATTGGCAAGCGGATTACCTAAGCCGCCAGCAATTGCTGCCAGGGCAGTGGTCTCTCCAACCCGACATTTTTCAGGACATATGCCAAAAATGGGGGACCCCAGATGTAGACCTGTTCGCTTCGCTTCCAGGTTGAACAGGAAATTAGACAATTTTGTGACGGACAAAAGATCCTCTATCCTACGAAACGGATGCACGGATGATACCCTGGGATCAGTTTTCCCTGATCTATGCAGTCCCTCCAGTTCCACTTTTGCAGAGACTTCTTTGCAAGATCAAGGAAGAGGGGATACCAGTTCTCCTGGTGGCCCCGAATTGGCCCAGAAGGTCCTGGTACACCAAGCTCATAAGGATGGCGGTGGGGGAACCTTGAATTCTCCCACTTCGCCAAGACCTGCTATCACAAGTTCCAGTGTTCCATCCTTCTTTACAAAAGCAAAATTTGATGGTCTGGCTGTTGAAACCTACATGCTGAAGAAACGTGGGCTCTCGGGCCCAGTTCTTTCTACTCTCATGCTAGGAAGTCTGCCTCCAGAATTCATTTTATTATAGAGTCTGGAAGGCATACATTTCCTGGTGTGAATCCAGAGTGTGGAACCCTGACAAATATGTCATTGGTAGGATTCTGGCCTTCTGTCAATTGGGGGTAGATATGAAATTAGCCCTCAGTACTATTAAGGGTCAAATTTCGGCTCTATCTGTCTTTTTTTTTTTTTCAGAGACCGTTGGCATCTCATTCCTTTATCCGGGCATTTATTCAGGGAGTGTTGCGGTTAATCCGCCAGTCAAACCTCCCTTGTGCCCATAGGATTTGAATTTAGTTCTGTGTCAGGCTTGCAAAAACAGCCCTTTGAACCTATTCGTCATATTCCATTGATTCTCTTGAGTCGGAAGTTGTCATTCCTGGTTGCTATCTCCTCTGCCAGGGAAGTATCTGAATTAGCAGCTCTTTCTTGTAAAGAGCCTTATTTAGTTTGTCACAAAAACAAAATTGTATTACGGCCCCATCCTGCTTTTCTTCCTAAAGTGGTCTCGCTGTTCCATTTAAATCAAGATATTGTTTTGCCTTCCTTTTTTTATTGAACCGCAGTCAGCGGGGGAAAAATTATTGCACTCTCTGGATGTAGTGAGAGCAATGAAAGTTTATCTGCAAGCAACTGCTCCATATACGTAAAACATATGTGTTTATTTTGCCCGATGGTCCCAAAAAGGGCCAGGCAGCATCAAAATCGACCAGTTCTAAATGGATTCGACAAGTGATTATTCAAACTTATGATTTAAGGAATAAAATTCCTCCTTTTTCCTGTTAAGACGCACTCGACCAGGGCAATGAGTGCCTCCTGGGGAGTGCATCATCAGGCTTCAATGGCTCAGATCTGTAAGGCTGCAACTTGGTCTTCAGTCCATACATTTACAAAATTCTACCAAATGGATGTAAGAGGACATGAGGATGCCGCCTTCGGGCGTAGTGTGCTGCAGGCAGCGGTTTAAGGCCTCTCGCCCGATGGTGGTCTGCTTGATCTGTGTCTCCCTCCCCTCATCCTTATATTGAGCATTGCTCTGGGACATCCCACTATGCAATGACTTGGGCTCTGTGTCCCGTGGTGTACTTCTTCTGAACACAGCTATATCCCCCTTTTTATAAGAGGGTTTTCACATGTATGCAACCACAATTTTTTATTTTATTAACCCCACCTAAAAGATTTCAGCTCATGCACACGGGGAGTTATAAAAAAAATGAGCTGCAAAGCCACTACCAATGCCAGGAAAAAGCGGCTGTACAAATGTGCTTTTAGTAGCTTTTTGCATT
The DNA here is from genome assembly GCA_029206835.1 of Rana muscosa. Classification (NCBI taxonomy): domain Eukaryota; kingdom Metazoa; phylum Chordata; class Amphibia; order Anura; family Ranidae; genus Rana; species Rana muscosa. The sequence continues at coordinate 318,696,946 of CM055117.1, read as the reverse complement.
GGCGTTAATGTGCATTTAGCCGCACTAGCTTTTAGCAGCGTTTCACTGCCTCCTATTCAAAATCAATGGGAGCCCCATCATGCATCACATCACATTTTACATCACAGAAACCCGACATTTTAACAGGGGTGTGTAGACTTTAAATTAACTGTAATGGAGGGGAAATATTCCAATGGGAACACTTTTGGTGAGCTGGGGGTCCCCAAGGAATTCCTTTAATTTGCAGGGATTTACTGTCACTTCCTGTTTTGGATATAGAACAGGAAGTGAAAGGGAAATCTCCTCAGATGGCAATACAAAGCTAAAGGAGGTTATAACCCTCACTTGCTCCATCCAAAATGAACAAAAAAAAAAAAAGCCTATAGTTGTTCCTTAAAGTCGTTGTGAACCCACTAATCTTCTTTTTTTTTTTTTTTGAGGCAACCTGCAAGAGAAAGGCATAATGAGCTAGTATGCTAGCATACTAGCTCATTATGTACCACTTACCTTAGAGGGGGGCCCCCGAAGCAGTCCGCGTCCCTCTCTCCAGACGCAGCCATCGCTCTGAGCTGTAATTGTACACAGCCAATCAACAGGTCCCAGGCTGTGAATCATTCTCCAGGACTTGCTGACAGGCTCCTGCTATGTACAATACCAGGGGGTGCTGGTCGGGGGGGGGGCGCCCCAAAATTGGAAGTAGGGAACAGAGTAACCCCAATAGTGGGACTTTAAATGCAACTAAGTCATATTAGGATAAATGAAATCACAATATATAAAAGAATACAAAAATGGCACAAGTGATAAAACCTATCAACGGCTAAGTACTCTATTAACAGAGTCTTGGTGTAGATATATGGCCCTTTTATCCTTATGCGTTTCAGAAAAGATTATTTTTTATCAGGAGTAAGTAGAGGAAGGATGGCAAGGTTTCTTCAAGCAGTATGCCACACCAAACCAAGCCATTGCTAGTTTAAAATTTAATGTCCACCATGGCCAGTCGGTGAGGATGCACTGCCAACCCCCCCCCCCCTTCCAGTGGACCCCAGACCTCTCACACTGGGATTACCCAGTGGCAGCCCACAATACGGCCCATCAGAATAGGTCAAGGAGTCTATAGTTGGGGTGCTGCACAAAATCCCAAAGCTGAGGCAAAATAAAGTTCTCTCATGGATGGCGAGTGTGCTGGAAGTAAACCAGGCAGTAGGCAACGACATACGGGTACGTAGTTTTACCTGTGCGGAACACCTGTTTGCAGATCATGGGGGGGGGGGGCCACAAGTGGTTAAAGGTGCTTAAAGTGGTTGTAAACCCTTACAGACCACTTTATGCTACAGGTAAGCCCATAATAAGTGTTGGATAGGGGATTAAAATATGCCCCAATAAGAAACCTGGATAAGTTCCAAACATACATAGGCATTCAGAAATACATCCGGAAATTAAACATCAAGAAATATATGGCAAAAAACCCGATCCAACAAACAGGACGGACTGAGAAAGATGCGATTTTACATAGTACACTGAGAAACAAATCTATTTTTAACCCTGTTATTAAAGATAACAAACATATTGAAGTTTTTAAAAAAGTTGTTTTAGGAGATCTGAAAGATCTGAGGATAAAGAAAAAAGAAGAACTCAAGCATATAAAAAGTGGCATTCGAAAATTAACAGAGGAAAGACCTGGTTATCCGGCCAGCGGATAAAGGTGGAGGAATTGTAATCCAATCCAAGGATCAATACAAAACAAGCATGAAGAATCTGCTGGATGACACAAATGCATACAATAAACTACCGAGTAACCCAATGTTTAAAAGTAGGAAAGCTTTGGAGGAAGTAGTGCACCTGGGCCTAAAAAGAAATATATTAAAAAAGAAGCACGATATATAATACCAGACTCATGTCGCACACCAATTATATATGCATTGCCGAAAATACATAAGGACAAAACAAACCCACCACCAAGACCTATCGTAAATAGGATAGACTCCCTTACGGTGAGAATGGGCCAATACATTGATAACTACTTGCAATCGGCAGTACAAAACACTAGGGCGTACCTGAGAGACACAAAGCATATGCTACAAACCATAGAAGAGATTACCAGAGAAGATGGGCCATGGACAATGGCCACAGCTGACGTATCATCATTGTACACTATAATTTTTCACCACCAAGCTTGCGATTCCGTGAAATGGGGCCTAAGGACACATACCACCTTACCCTGTATACAGAGGAAATACCTGATAAAATGTTTGGACTTCTGCCTAAAGAATAATTATTTTTGGTATGATCGAAATTATTACCATCAACACACGGGAGTCGCAATGGGAGCTAAATTCGCTCCCAGTGTGTCAGGCCTGATCATGGCCAAGTGGGAAGAAGAAAATGTGTATAAAAATCCACCTAAAGAACTAGCGGTATACAAGAGGTATATACAGGTCCTTCTCCAAAAATTAGCATATTGTGATAAAGTTCATTATTTTCTGTAATGTACTGATAAACATTAGACTTTCATATATTTTAGATTCATTACACACAACTGAAGTAGTTCAAGCCTTTTCTTGTTTTAATATTGATGATTTTGGCATACAGCTCATGACAACCCAAAATTCCTATCTCAAAAAATTAGCATATCGTGAAAAGGTTCTCTAAATGAGCTATTAACCTAATCATCTGAATCAACTAATTAACTCTAAACACCTGCAAAAGATTCCTGAGGCTTTTAAAAACTCCCAGCCTGGTTCATTACTCAAAACCGCAATCATGGGTAAGACTGCCGACCTGACTGCTGTCCAGAAGGCCATCATTGACACCCTCAAGCAAGAGGGTAAGACACAGAAAGACATTTCTGAACGAATAGGCTGTTCCCAGAGTGCTGTATCAAGGCACCTCAGTGGGAAGTCTGTGGGAAGGAAAAAGTGTGGCAGAAAACGCTGCACAACGAGAAGAGGTGACCGGACCCTGAAGAAGATTGTGGAGAAGGACCGATTCCAGACCTTGGAGGACCTGCGGAAGCAGTGGACTGAGTCTGGAGTAGAAACATCCAGAGCCACCGTGAACAGGCGTGTGCAGGAGATGGGCTACAGGTGCCGCATTCCCCAGGTCAAGGCACTTTTGAACCAGAAACGGCGGCAGAAGCGCCTGACCTGGGCTACAGAGAAGCAGCACTGGACTGTTGCTCAGTGGTCCAAAGTACTTTTTTCGGATGAAAGCAAATTTTGCATGTCATTCGGAAATCAAGGTGCCAGAGTCTGGAGGAAGACTGGGGAGAGGGAAATGCCAAAATGCCTGAAGTCCAGTGTCAAGTACCCACAGTCAGTGATGGTCTGGGGTGCCATGTCAGCTGCTGGTGTTGGTCCACTGTGTTTTATCAAGGGCAGGGTCAATGCAGCTAGCTATCAGGAGATTTTGGAGCACTTCATGCTTCCATCTGCTGAAAAGCTTTATGGAGATGAAGATTTCATTTTTCAGCACGACCTGGCACCTGCTCACAGTGCCAAAACCACTGGTAAATGGTTTACTGACCATGGTATTACTGTGCTCAATTGGCCTGCCAACTCTCCTGACCTGAACCCCATAGAGAATCTGTGGGATATTGGGAAGAGAAAGTTGAGAGACGCAAGACCCAACACTCTGGATGAGCTTAAGGCCGCTATTGAAGCATCCTGGGCCTCCATAACACCTCAGCAGTGCCACAGGCTGGTTGCCTCCATGCCACGCCGCATTGAAGCAGTCATTTCTGCAAAAGGATTCCCGACCAAGTATTGAGTGCATAACTGAACATAATTATTTGAAGGTTGACTTTTTTTGTATTAAAAACACTTTTCTTTTATTGGTCGGATGAAATATGCTAATTTTTTGAGATAGGATTTTTGGGTTTTCATGAGCTGTATGCCAAAATCATCAATATTAAAACAAGAAAAGGCTTGAACTACTTCAGTTGTGTGTAATGAATCTAAAATATATGAGTCTAATGTTTATCAGTACATTACAGAAAATAATGAACTTTATCACAATATGCTAATTTTTGGAGAAGGACCTGTACAGGAGTTTTAGGCCTCATGCCCACTGGCGTTTTTACAGCTGCGTTTTTTGCAGCTTAAAAACGCCTGTCCATGTTATTGTAAATAATTTTTTTTTTTTTAAAAAAACAAAAAACGTCGGAGCTAAAAAACGCGACCGCGCGTTAGTGCGCGTTTTTTGACGCTCGCGTTTTTTTCTGCCTAATTCTGACGCTGAGGAACGCACTGGCCCTGGTTTTTTTTTTACAGCTTACAAACGCCTATGCTCTTTACAGCTCAAAAACGCCTAGGTGGACATGAAGCTATAGACTAACATGGACAGGCGTTTTTAAGCTGTAAAAAACGCTCAAAAACGCGGCTGAAAAAACGCCCGTGGGCATGAGGCCTTACTTGTAAGCAACAAGCGTCGGAAAAGATTTAGTCTTTAAATGGTTAAACTGAGAACTTCTACACATGGAGTTCAGTTCATTGAGTAGAAACATTGTATTATTTTCTCACACTTGGCAGGCTGCCCAGAGACAAGTCGCTCCACAGGAAACTTCAGACAACTTGCATTGACTTCTATGATACAGAAGTTATTTGCAAGTCGCGCTGAAGTAAATCGACTTTTTTTTCAGCACAATCGGCCCGATGCTGATTAATTAAAAAGTGCCAAAAATCGGCCGATTATATCGGTCGACCTCTAATTATAAGGTGCAAGCTGGAGTTTGGCTTCAATTTGTTAGCGTATTTAAATCTGATAATTTAACCCCCCCCCCCCCTCAGACTGACCATTCTGCTGTGCCTCCTGTGCTAATTCCTATCAAGTGGTGTCTCTAATACGGGAGGTGTTACTGGCCAGATCTAATGATTGGTAAACTTCTATATGTTAAATTTTCGGGTTTAAAACTACTTTAAGGCTTCATGCACACAAGCCTATTTAAATTTGCAGAAAAATAAAGCTGCCATTTTTTTTTCAATTTTGGCACGTAATGATACATGTTTATAGATGTTTAGAAGCATTTGAGCATTCACTCATAATTTATTCTAGCCACTGGACTGAATTTACATGCATATGTGTGCACTTATGCACAAGTGCATCAATTATGCCAGTAAGCTCCTTTCTGAATGCAGCTTTTGGGCCTTTTTTTTTTTTTTTTTTGTAGGTCTCTGAACGCTGCTCTAAACTATGACTAAATGCCACAGTGTGCACGGACACATTGGCTGAAATGGAACTGCATTCAGAGGCATAAAAGAAAAGTGCCTTGAAAGTAGTTCTAATGGTTACCCTAATGCCTGTCGTTTTTTGCGTTTTTTAAAAATAATTTTAAGCTGGAAGATTACACAAAACCCCAAAAATTATATATTTTCTGAAAGCAGACACCCTAGAGAATAAAATGGCGGTAGTTCCAATTTTGTCACACAATTTTACCGCTAAAGTCTAGGAAATGCAATATTTCAGTAAAAAACACACTAGCGTGAATCTTAGGGCAAACAACAAAGCCAATACATTACCCAAATTTTTGGTAAAATATAAAAGACGAGATTATGCTGACTAAATGGATGCCAAACCTTAAATTTTTGACTCTCTTCTGAAACTCCTCCTCTCAGCACCTCCTGTAGATCAGAAGGCGGGCTCTGTGAAATATGTGACACATCAGTGCCTACTCACAGGGAATAGGTGTCCCAAAATTCAAGGAAGTAAACGTGTGTTCACAGACTGAAGATTGTTCAAATAGGAGTAGGCTAGAAGCAATTATAATGCAATGTGAAAATGAATGAGTTTACATTTTGACCATAGATACACTTTAGGCCTCATGCACACTGGATATTTTTACAGCAGCTGTTTTTGGTTTCAGACGTTTTTTTTTTTCTATAGTCGATAAACTCTTCAGCATGTTATCCTATGTGTCCATGCACACATAGGCTGTTATCAGCTGTTTTTGGCTGGGGTGTTTTTTGGCTTTAACCACTTAAGCCCCGGACCATTTTTTTGCTGAAGGACCAAGCCCCTTTTTGCGATTCGGCACTGCGTTGCTTTAACTGCCAATTGCGCGGTCTTACGACGTGGCTCCATAACAAAATTTACGTCTTTTTTTTTTTTTTTCCCCCCCCCACAAATAGAGCTTTCTTTTGGTGGTATCGGACACTTATGACATATGACACCATTTTTGGACCATTGTAATTTTTACAGCGATCAGTGCTATAAAAATGCACTGATTACTGTGAAAATGACACTGGCAGTAAAGGGGTTAACCTGTAGGGGGCAAGTGTTTCCTAGGGTGTGATTACTACTGTGTGGGGGCTTGACGTGTGACGTCACTGATCATCATTCCCTATGACAGGGAACAGACGATCAGTGACACTCGCTAGGAAGCACGGGGAGAGGTTTGTTTACACTTACTTTCCTCTCCCCGTTCTTCAGCTCTGTGACCCAATCACTTTTTTTATTCCTATTACAAGGAATATAAACATCCCTTGTAATAGGAATCATTATGACAGGTCCTCTTTATGGTCAATAAGACCCCACATCTCTCCTCCAGGCTTGAAAGCATGAGATCATGAAAAAAAATTCACAGATCTCATGCTGACAGCCACGATAGCGGCTTTGTTTACTTCCGGGTACCCGGGCGTGACGTAGGGCTGGGCAATTTTTTTTTTTTTTTTTTTTTTATATATATTAACTAAAGTGCATTAATAAACAAAATTGCAAAGGCAAACCCTTTCTCTAACTGCAAAGTCAGTGTGCAACAAAGATTGTTAAACATCCAAATTATTAATCCTGTATTTGGATTTAGCTAATAAAACAACAAAAAATCCTGAGGTTACTCTTAGTTGAATTTTAACTGTGCCCATGCTTCACTGTGCCCGTACCTGATGCAGATTTTCATGGGATACGGATTTTACTGCTACACCGGCGGCCATTCCAGTATTCAAAAGCCGCGCCTCCTCCTCGTCTGTGATAGGCGGAACACTCAGTTTCCCAGCATTCAGTGTTCCGCCTATCAGACGACGAGGACTCGGGAGGCGTGGCTTTTGAACACTGCAATGGCCGCCGTCTGTCTGCATGACACGCTGATCGGGTAGGCAGATGGTGGCTTGCGGTTAGTTAGTGTTACATTACATCTACAGCCGCCGCGAGTAGATGTAATTGGGGAAACGCCGCCCAGTGCCATTCCGGATATGCCCCCCTGCAGCCCTGCTACGGAAACTTTGAAGGAAAATTAAAAAAAAAAAAAAATCTAAAAAAATCGATATTTTCTTCAAATCTGAATCGATTTGAACTCAAAACTCGATTCAAGATTAAAAAAGAATTTTTTTTTTTTTCCAGCCCTAGCGTGACGTTATCACGCCCGGGACTTTGACGGTCATAGAGATGACCGGTGACCATCTGGTCACCGGTCATCTCTATCCTCGTTATCCGGCGCCAGCCGATTCGTTCTCTGGGTACCGATGGCATGGGAGAGCCCAGAGAAGCGACGGATGGTGGCGGGAGGTGGGGGACATCCCCTCCCGTCACCTAAAGGAACGATCAAGCGGCGGAACTGCCGCTATGATCGTTCTTATGGTGCGCTAAATCGCTGGCTGAAAAGACGGATATCTGAATGATGCCTGTAGCTGCAGGCATCATTCAGATTTCCCCCCCCCCCCAAATACCAGGACATGTGACGGCGTGCGGTATTGAGGCGGTTAAAGTATACATTAACCCCTTGAGACCCGGGCCATGTACAAATGACGGCCTCAATGCGGATCTAGAAATCCGGGAGGCCGTCATTATACGGCCTCGGGTATTCTGGCCACTAGGGGGCGAGCGAGCGCCCGGTGCATCACTGAGATGCCGATGCGCGTGCCTGGCGGCCGCGATGTCCGCCAGGTACCCGCGATCGGCGTGTACACAGAGCAGGGATGTGGATCTCTGTGTGTAAACACAGAGATCCATGTCCTGTCAGGGAGAGGGACCGATGCTGTGTCCCTTGTACATAGGGACACAGCTCGGTCACCTCCCCCAGTCAGTCCCCACCCCCACACAGTAGTAATCACTCCTAGGGAATACATTTAACCCCTTCCTCGTGCCCTAGTGTTAACCCCTTCCCTGCCAGTGTCATTTTTACAGTAACCAGTGCATTTTTATAGCACTGGTCACTGTAAAAATGACAATGGTCCCAAAATGGTGTCAAAAGTGTCCGATGTGTCCGCCATAATGTCGCAGTCACAATAAAAATCGCTGATCGCCGCCATTACTAGTAAAAAAAAAAATATTAATAAAAATGCAATAAATCTATGCCCTATTTTGTAGACGCTATAACTTTTGCTGTGTGTGTGTGTGTTTTTTTTTTTTTTTTTACCAAAAATATGTAGAAGAATACGTATCGGACTAAACTGAGGGAAATTTTTTTATTTTTTTTTTAAAAAAAATTGGGATATTATTATAGCAAAAAATAAAAAATATTGTTTGTTTTTTTTTTCAAAATCGTCGCTCTTTTTTTGTTTATAGCGCAAAAAATAAAAACCGCAGAGATGATCGAATACCACCAAAAGAAAGCTCTATTTGTGGGAAAAAAAGGACGTCAATTTTGTTTGGGAGCCACATCGCACGACTGCGCAATTTGTCATTCAAATCGTGACAGCGCTGAAAGCTGAAAATTGGCCTGGGCAGGAAGGGGGTTTAACCACTTAACGACCGCTCACTGTATATATACGTCGGCAGAATGGCACCGACAGGCACAATCACGTAGAGTGTACGTGATTGCATTTGTATAGTTGGGGGGGTCCAATCGGACCCCCCTCCTATACAGTGAGCGGTGGCTAAGTGTCCGGGAGCGTGCCGGGATGAGGGGGCAGCCATTCGTTTCCGGCCACCCCCTCGCGATCGCTCCCGGCGAATAGAAATGCCCCCTCTGTCTGTGTCAGGCAGAGGAAGCAGGAGGAAGTGATGTCATCTCTGGTGCGGCGCTCACATATACCGAGCGCCGTACAAGAGAAGACATCAGGTCAGTGCACACAACACTACACTGACACCAGGACACATAGGGACATAAATCGCCCCCCCAGGCACCCCCAGATCACCCCCCCAGCCCCCAGTCACAGTGTCACTGATTGCAGCGACCATTTATTTACTGATCACTGCAATCAGTGAAAATTGTGACTGTAAAAGTGTCAGTACATTCAGTTTTAGGTCCAGTGCAGCCCCCTAACCCCCCCTAATAAAGGTTTAACCCCCTGATCACCCCCCAGATAACCCTTTCACCCCCTATCACCACTGTCGCTAAGCGATCGTTTTTCTGATCGCTGTCTTAGTGTCGGTGATGCAGATAGGTAGCCAGTAAATTTTTAGGTTCGCCGCAGGTTTTTATAGCGTCAGGTACCCCCATATATTATCTAATAAAGGTTTTTAACCCCCTGATTGCCCCTAGATCACCATATAAGTGTTACGGGTGACGCTGGTTAGTTAGTTTGCTTTTTATAGTGTCAGGGCACCCGCCGTATATAACCCAATAAAGGTTTAACCCCCTGATCGCCCGGCGGGTGATATCAATTAGGTTTTAGCGTCAGAGAGGGTCTGCGTCACACCCCAGGCAGCGTCAGGTTAGTGCCAGTAACGCTAACACCCACGCGTGAAGCATACACCCCCCTTAGTGGTATAGTATCTGAACAGATCAATATCTGATCTGATCAGATCTATACTAGCGTCCCCAGCAGTTTAGGGTTCCCAAAAACGCAGTGTTAGCGGGATCAGCCCAGATACCTGCTGGCACCTGCGTTTTGCCCCTCCGTCCAGCCCAGGCCACCCAAGTGCAGTATCGATCGATCACTCACTTACAAAACACAACACACATAACTGCAGCGTTCGCAGAGACAGTCCTGATCCCTGCGACTCCAGTGCTGTAGGAGGTGATTTCACCACCACAGTTAAATAAAAAAAGCATATATGCCGAAGCATTGGGGCAGCAGGAGCGGAGAAGCGATTTTGCTCCTAATGCCGCGTACATACGGTCAAAATTCCGACGGAGGCTTGCCCGTGGAAAAGTCTGACCATGTGTGTGCGGCATAACTTTTTTGCGGGAGGATGCCCCCATGCTTCGGCATATATAAATGGTGCGTGTATGCCCATCATTGGAAGTGGGTGGATGAAGGGCGGTATTCTAATGGTGGGCATACCCACCGATCAATCTTTTTTCGTTCAGCCAACTGGCTGCATGAAAAAAAAAAGATTACAATACATGTCCAACAAGGACCAGCAACGTACTGGTATGTTGCTGGACTTTGAATGTTTATACCAGAATGATGCCTGCGGGTTTAGGTATCATCTTGGTATCATTCTTTTCAGCCTGAGGCCGGCTTTCATGGAAAAGCAATCCTAGCGGCTAATTAGCCTCTGGACTGCTTTTACAAGCAGTGGGAGGGAATGCCCCCCCCCCCCGGATATAAAAAGCGCCATTGGGAAATTGGGAAAGCATTTTATCACACCGATCTTGGTGTGGTCAGATGCTTTGAGGGCAGAGGAAAAATCTAGGGTCTAGAAGACCCCAGTTTTTTCAAAAAAAGAGTACCTGTCACTACCTATTGCTATCATAGGGGATATTTACATTCCCTGAGATAACAGTAAAAATGATATAAAAAAAAAATACTTGGAAGGAACAATTTAAAAATAAAATAAAAAAGCAAAATTAATAATAAAAAAAAAAAAAAGCACCCCTGTCCTGCTCTTGCCCAATGGCGAACGCAAGCGTCGGTCTGGCGTCATATGTAAACAGCAATTGCACCATGCATGTGAGGTATCACCGCGAAGGTCAGATCGAGGGCAGTCATTTTAGCAGTAGACCTCCTCTGTAAATCTACTGGGGTAACCTGTAAAGGCTTTTGAAGGCTTTTAAAAATGTATGTAGTTTGTCGCCAATGCGCGTTTGTGCGAAATTTTAAAGCATGTCGTGTTTGGTATCTATGTACTCGGCCTAAGATCATCTTTTCTCAAATCGCCTTTCAGGACAACCTTGGAGAGAGCGTAGCTCCGCCTCTTTAACAGGAAACACTTTCAGCCTTTAAATCCCTCCTCTTCCACCATGGCCTCAGTTATTGTGTTTCCTCCGCCATGGTGGAAGCAACAGGTGGGAACCAGGGTGCTACGCTCTTTCCAAGGGGGAAGCAGTAAGGCTTACCTTTCTTTTTTTCTGCCTGGTGTGCAGCTTTTATTTGGTACTTGTACCAGTGACCATCCCAGCACCCCCTCCACCGCAAGCGGGGGGTGTTCCGGAGTCCCCAGTCTCGCCTGCTCAGGGGAGTAAAGGACCCACAGGAGACGCAGCATCTTGTGCCCGGAATCCGCGGTAAGGCTCCAGGAGCCGAGCGGTTGCCGCTGCAGGTCAGCGGCGTGAATCCCATGACGGCTCCGGGTCCTGGCTGGCGGGTGACGTCAGTTCCGGCGATGCGGTTTCCTGTGGGGGCGTGGCGCTAGTGGTTCCCAGCGCTTGGAACGCAGAGACTAGGGGGCGGGTCTATCGACCGGCGCTTCCGTTTCCGGCCTACGTGGATGACGCGGGACCCAGGAAAATGTAAAACACACACTGTGTGTATAACCCAGCTGCGCTCTCGACAAGATGGAAGAGAGACAGACAGCGATGGCGGAAGCAGGCGCCCTAAGCTCCGGTCAGGCTCAGGTAAGAGGGGTACAATGGTGCCTTTTATTCTTATCCAAATGAGTCTTTTTTGCTGTGTTGTTTTGTTTGTTTCCTCCCTTAAGGGAGCCTGCTGCTGTACGGTCGGTGGTTACTTCTCTCTGACCTGCTACAGCTTGGACATTGGTGGTTGTTTTCACTGGGACACTTCTTTTCTATCTTTGGTGGTGGCCTAAATGACACTAATTGGTTAGGTGTGGCTAGGACATTAGGTGAATTTCTATTGTTTATCTCGTTTCAGGAGAAAGCTGTAGCAAAAACCAAACATGTAAACCCACCAAGCCAGAGGAAGTGTCCCTCCTGCAAAAATCCTTTAAGGGATTCATGGCAAAAAGCTATGTGCAGGTCTTGCATTAAGGACTTAGTGGAAGAGGAAACATCCCAGCAATTCAAGGATTTATTTTCCTCAGTAAGAGAGCTTACAAGTTCTCTTGGTTCGGTTAAATCTCTGCTAAGTCCAGCAGTCTTAACTGAACCCCAGCAACCACCGTCCAGCCCAAGAGCCTCCACCTCTAGACCAGCAGAGAGTGTGGACTCTGGGGACGAAGGGGCAAGTACTCTCCCCTCTCTCAAGGACTCAGATGAGGAGGAAGAGGAAGATGACGGCAAAACCTCCAGATATAAATTATCTTTGGAAGATGTGGATGATCTCTTAAAAGCAATCTACACTACCCTGGATATTCAGGAGGAAAAGGTACATCTTTCAGTACATGATAAAATGTACCAGGGTCTGGATGATTCCAAGCAAAGAGTGTTCCCAGTCCATAGGGTCATATCGGACACTATCAAAAAGGAATGGAAGGACCCTGAAAAAGGTCCCTTCCTATCAAAGACCCTCAAAAAGCGTTTTCCTTTTGAAAACAAGGACTCAGAGGTCTGGAATAAAAAACCAAGAGTGGACGCTGCCTTCTCGCAAGTCTCTCGTCGTACGGATCTCGCTTTTGAGGACATGGGAGTGTTGAAGGATGCGATGGATAAAAGGGCAGACTCCCTGCTGAAAAAAGCATGGGACTCCACGTCAGCCAGCCTCAAACCAGCTATGGCTTCCACAGTGGTGGCAAGAAACCTGGAGTGTTGGATAGAGAAATTGATGAACCATGTAGAGGCAGGTACTCCAAGGAAAGACCTGTTGGAATCCTTCCCTCTAATTTTGAAAGCGGTAAAATACATGGCAGATGCATCCGCTGAATCAATCAAAATGGCTGCTAGATCAGCAGCATTAGTGAATTCAGTTAGGCGTGCAGTCTGGCTAAAGACATGGTCGGGTGACACAGCCTCAAAAATTAAACTCTGTGGCCTACCCTTCTCGGGGGATTTGCTGTTTGGTCCAGAGCTAGAAACTGTGCTGGATAGAACAGCTGACAAGAAGAAGGCTTTCCCTTCTAAAAAGAAGCAACCGTTTAAAAAGAATTTTCGTTCTGTTCAGCAATCCTTCAAAAAAGATGACAACAAAAAAAGCCTTGGTTTTCCCAAAAAGGTAGAGGAAGGGGTCGAGTGCTCTTTAGATTCCCTACAGACCAAGCTTCTAAAAACAAATGACAGCATTACTCCAGTGGGGGGAAGACTGTCAGCTTTTTTCCCTCAATGGAACCAAGTATCCAAAAGTCCCTTTGTGAGGAACATCATTTCACAGGGATACAGTCTAGAATTCTCGGAATGCCCCCCAAGCAGGTTTTATGTCACAGCCCTACCACGGGATCAGGAAAAAGCTTCCGCTATGATGACCCTCTTACAGGATCTGATACAACAGGAAGTGATTGTTCCAGTCCCAAAACATCAGGAGGGCCAGGGGTTTTATTCCCATATATTCTTGGTAAAAAAACCTTCAGGCAAGTACCGACTGATTCTGAATCTGAAGATCTTAAACAAATCAGTAAGGTACAAGCACTTTCGTATGGACACAATCCACTCCATTACAAAGCTGTTGACTCCAGGTTGCTTCATGGCGTCCCTGGACTTGAGGGACGCCTATCTACATGTGCCGATAGCTCTGGCTTCCCAAAGATTTCTCCGCCTAGCCATCGATCTGGGGACGTCAATATGGCATCTCCAATTCACAGCCCTACCATTCGGGCTTTCATCCTCGCCCAGGATTTTCACAAAAGTCATGGCAGAAGCCCTAGAGCCTCTGAAACTGAGGGGGATCTCGGTCATTCCATATTTGGACGACCTACTGTTTTTTGCAGATTCCAGGGATCAGCTTGTGACAAACCTGCAAGTGTCACGGACTCATCTCAAGAATTTAGGTTGGCTCCTAAATCTGGACAAATCAAACTTAGATCCAACTCAGGAGATGAGGTTTCTGGGCTACACCATAAACTCAGTTCTTCAAAAGGTCTTTCTCCCCCAAGAAAAGATAGAGAAGATTTACTCTGCAGTGGGTCAGATTCAGACAAATCTCCCAACATCTGTCCGATTGGCTATGGCAGTATTAGGCCTCCTCACGGCCTCAATCCCAGCCGTACAATGGGCAAGGCTACACTCCAGACCCCTCCAGAGGAACATTCTACAAGTTTGGTCACACCAGGAGTCACTGGAAAAGTGCTTCAAACTAAAATCAAACGTAAAAAGAGCACTCTGGTGGTGGAGAAACCCAAACAACCTGACAAAGGGTCTCTCGTGGGTGTTTCCACTGGACAAACGTCTGACAACAGACGCAAGTGCTTGGGGTTGGGGAGCTCATCTGGAAGGGCAAACCGCTCAAGGAACTTGGTCCAAGTGGGAAGCAAAGAAATCATCAAATTGGCGGGAGTTAAAAGCCATATTTCTGGGCCTCCTTACCTTTCAGCAGACAGTCAAAGGACGTCATGTTCAAATTCTGTCAGACAACACAACAGCGATAGCTTATGTACAAAAGCAAGGGGGAACCAGGAGCCCAGGTCTCATGGAGTTAGCCAGTCAGTTGTTGTCCTGGGCAGAGCTAAACGTGACCTCCTTATCAGCGGTTCATTTAAAGGGATCCCAGAATCTGTTGGCAGATCTGCTAAGCAGAAGGAGTGTGGTGGAAGCAGAATGGAGTCTGAGCCAGGAGATTTTCTCCATGATCTCCAAAGAGTGGGGGAAACCCCAGGTAGATCTATTTGCCAACCAGCAAAACACGAAAGTCCGAGAATTCTTTTCTCTCCACAGAGGGGATCAGGCAGTTGGAATAGATGCTCTAGCACACCCATGGCATTACCAGCTGTGTTACGCCTTTCCCCCATTTCCCCTAATCCCATTGGTATTAAGAAAGTTCAGGGAAGAGAACACCAGTCTTATCCTGATTGCTCCATATTGGCCAAAAAGACCTTGGTTTGCGACACTTCTAAACCTAGCCGCAAATCCTCCTTGGAGGCTACCACTCAGGAAGGACTTACTATCACAGGGTTCTGTGAACCATCCGGAAGCAGACAGACTACATCTGACTGCTTGGCTTCTGAAGAAGACCTCCTAAAAGCCAAAGGACTTTCAGATAAGGTAGTAAGGACCCTACTGTCCAGTAGAAAGGAGGTAACTAGGGCCATCTACCTTTAAAGTATGGAAAAAATTAAATTCTTGGTGTTCTTCCAAAAACTTTATAGTCAAGAGTGTCGTTTCAGTTTTAGAGTTTCTCCATGAAGGAATGGAGAAAGGATTGGCAGCCAGCACCTTGAAAACCCAAGTTGCGGCTCTTTCAGTTTACTTTGAAAAAGCTTTGTCCAAAGAAACTTTAATTTCCAGATTTTTTAGGGCCTTGGCTCGGAACAGACCCATAGTCCTTAAAGTTTTTCCCAGTTGGGATCTATCTGTTGTTTTACAGGGTCTCACGGGAGCTCCGTTTGAACCCCTTCAAGAGACTTCCTTAAGAAGTTTAGTTTTCAAAACAATTTTTTTAGTTGCCATTACATCGGCAAGGAGAGTCAGTGAACTCCAGGCTCTGGCGGTTACAGAACCTTTTTTGAGGGGCTTTCCAGACCGAGTGATCCTTCAGACGGATCCAGCCTTCCTACCAAAAGTATCTTCAACCTTCCATAGGTCACAAGAGATAACCCTGCCTACCTTTTCCTCAGTCCCTAACAATGCAGGAGAGGAAGCTTTCCATACGCTGGATGTGAGAAGATGTCTGCTCCAGTTTCTAGCAGTTACCAAAGAGTTTAGAAAAACAAATGCCCTCTTTGTAGTATTTTCAGGTCCCCGCAAAGGGGAGAAAGCTTCCAAAAGTACATTAGGCAGATGGCTTAGACAAGCAATTACAGAAGCTTACCAAGCTAAAGGAGAAATACCTCCCTCAGGTATTGCTGCTCATTCAACAAGGTCAACAGCAGTTTCCTGGGCCGAGAGGGCCGGTGCTACGCCTGATCAGATTTGCAAGGCTGCCACTTGGTCCAACTACTCAACTTTTCTCCGGCACTATAGGTTGGATTTGCTGTCTGCCGCAGATCAAGCCTTCGGCAGGAAGGTACTGCAGGCAGTAGTCCCACCCTAGGGTAAGTTACTCGGTTATCCTCTCCAAGGTTGTCCTGAAAGGCGATTTGAGAAAAACTTAGTTAGACTTACCGGTGACGGTATTTCTAAGAGCCTTTCAGGACAACCGCTATTTCCCTCCCTAATATATCATAGAAGTATTGATTAAGTGTCTATCATGGTCGTTGTGGTTGTTCTGTGCTTTTTTCTTCCAGTTTGTCGGAAACCACAATAACTGAGGCCATGGTGGAAGAGGAGGGATTTAAAGGCTGAAAGTGTTTCCTGTTAGAGGCGGAGCTACGCTCTCTCCAAGGTTGTCCTGAAAGGCTCTTAGAAATACCGTCACCGGTAAGTCTAACTAAGTTTTTTTATTTCATCAAACATTTGGGCAATATAGTGTGTTTTAGTGCATTAAAATTAAAAAGTGTATTTTTTAACCCAAAAAATGCGTTTGAAAAATCGCTGCGCAAATACTGTGTAGAAAAAAAAATGCAACACCCACCATTTTATTCTGTAGGGCCTTTGCTTTAAATATATATATAATGTTTGGGGGTTCAACATAATTTTCTTGCAAAAAAAAAAAATGTTTTCATGTAAACAAAAAGTGTCAAACAGGGCTTTGTCTTCAAGTGGTTAGAAGAGTGGATGTAAGCTTCCTAATGTTGTGTATAAAATGCCAGAACAGTTCAAAACCCCCCCCAAATGACCCCATTTTGGAAAGTAGACACCCCAAGCTATATACTGAGAGGCATGTCGAGTCCATGGAATATTTTATATGTTGACACAAGTTGCGGAAAAACGACAATTTTTTTTTTTTTTTGCACAAAGTTGTCACTAAATGATATATTGCTCAAACATGCCATGGGCATATTGGAATTACACCCCAAAATACATTCTGTTGCTTCTCCTGAGTACGGGGATACCACATGTGTGAGACTTTTTGGGAGCCTAGCCGCGTACGGGACCCCAAAAACCAAGCACCGCCTTCAGGCTTTCTAAGGGTGTAAATTTTTGATTTCACTTCTCACTGCCTATCACAGTTTCGGAGGCCATGGAATGCCCAGATGACACAAAACCCCCCCAAATGACCCCATTTTGGAAAGTAGACACCCCAAGCTATTTGCTGAGAGGTATTGTGAGTATTTTGCAGATCTCGCTTTTTGTCACAAAGTTTTGAAAATTGAAAAAAAAAAATGTGTGTGTGTGTGTGTATATGTATATATATATATATATATATATATATATATATATATATATATATATATATATATAATTTTCTTTCTTCATTTTCAAAAACAAATGAGAGCTGTAAAATACTCGCCATGCCTCTCAGCAAATAGCTTGGGGTGTCTATATTCCAAAATGGGGTCATTTGGGGGGGTTTTGTGCTATTTTGGCATTTTATGGCCTTCGAAACTGTGATAGGTAGTAAGGAGTGAAATCAAAAATTTGCGCCCTTAGAAATCCTGAAGGCGGTGCTTGGTTTCCGGGGTCCCGTACGCGGCTAGGCTCCCAAAAAGTCCCACACATGTGGTATCCCCGTACTCAGGAGAAGCAGCAAAATGTATTTTGGGGTGAAATTCCACATATAACCATGGCATGTGTGAGCAATATATCATTTAGTGACAACTTTTTGTAATTTTTTTTTTTTTAGTCATTATTCAATCACTTAAGACGAAAAAAAAAAAAATTCAATGGGCTCAACATGCCTCTCAGCAATTTCCTTGGGGTGTCTACTTTCCAAAATGGGGTCATTTGGGGGGGTTTTGTACTGCCCTGTCATTTTAGCACCTCAAGAAATGAGATAGGCAGTCATAAATTTAAAGCTGTGTAAATTTCAGAAAATGTACCCTAGTTTGTAAACTCTATAACTTTTGCGCAAACCAATAAATATACGCTTATTGACATTTTTTTTACTAAAAACATGTGGCTGAATACATTTTGGCCTAAATGTATGACTAAAATTGAGTTTATTCGATTTTTCTTATAACAAAAAGTAGAAAATATCTTTTTTTTTTCAAAATTTTCGGTCTTTTTCCGTTTATATCGCAAAAAATAAAAATCGCAGAGGCAATCAAATACTATTAAAAGAAAGCTCTATTTGTGGGAAGAAAAGGACGCAAATTTCTTTTGGGTACAACATTGCATGTCCGCACAATTTACAGTTAAAGCAGCGCAGTGCAAAATTCTGAATTCACCTCTGGTCCTTTAGCTACCAAATGGTCCGGGGCTTAAAGCGGAAGTAAACCCATCGATTTAACAGTTTTAAAAAGCAGTTACATTCCCGGCATGCCGGGAATTCCTAATGTCACATTGGTTGTGCTCTCAACCAAACTGTCAAACCATCCAATGGCTGGAGTCATAACTGATCACATGTGCAGCATCATGGCAGTTGAAGATTAAACAGAGGCCAAGATGGCAGCTTCCTTGCCTGAAAATTATAGAAGGGTTTACTTCCACTTTAAGTGGTTAAGTGCCCAGTAAGCAAGTGGTTAAGTCAAGTTTCTTTTTAGTTTTGGATAGAGTAGAAAGGGCTTAGAACTAGGAATGAGCTCCGGCGTGCTCGCACACTCCACGTGCAGAGCCCGCCAGGAAGTCGGCGCTGCGCTAATCACAGGCAGGGAGATATTTCCCGATCTCTGCAGCTGCGCATCGGGACATGTCTCCCTGCTTGTCATTAGTGCAGCGCTGTACCGACTTCCTGGCGGGCTCTGCACGTGGAGTGTGCGAACACGCCGGAGCTCATCCCTACTTAGAACGGTGGTCATCAACCCTGTCCTCAGGGCCCACTAACAGGACAGGTTTGCAGGATAACTGAAATACAGCACAGGTGATATAATTTGCTGCTTAGTGATTTGCAGTATTCTAGACTGCATCTCCCCAAGGTAATACAAAAAAACTGGCATGTTAGTGGACCCTGAGTACAGGGTTGTTGACCACTGGCTTAGAATACCTGGCAGTTTTTATTGCTGTCTGCCCCAGATGGGAAGATTCACCCTCTATATTTGTCCTGTTTACCATTATCAAGAGTGGAAGTAAAAAAATCCCAAATTTTGGGTCACCAGAACAGGAATACAGGGGACATCTTCCAATGGGGACACTAGTTCTGGTGACAGCCAGGGATTCCCTCACTTTGGAGGGATTTCCTTTCACTTCTTGATGTGGCTATGAGACAGGATGTGAAGGGTAATCTCCACAATGAGACGCTGATGACTATAAAAAGAATTACCGGGGTTACTGTATACGATATGAAAAAAAGTGCTGCCTTTTAGCTGTACTTGAACAATTTAATTTCCACACTTTTATATGTTGGAGAGACTTTTTTAACCACTTCAATACCAGGCACTTTCCCCCCTTCCTGCCCAGGACAATTTTTAGCTTTCATTGCTGTTGCACTGTTATACAACACTGTACCCAAACTAAATTTTTAACCTTTTATTCCCACAGAGCTTTCTTTTGTGTGTATTTGATCACAAAGGCTGTCAATTTGAAACTGATGGGCACTGATTGGTGGCACTGGATAGGCAGCAGCACTGATGAGGAGATACTGGCAGGCATTACTGAGTGGCAGTGATTGGTACTTTGATGGGGCACTGATTGGCACTGACATGCGTTTATCAAGTTTAAAAATCGTTCCTGGGGTTCAGCTTTAGGGCACGTCCATACAGGGCCACTCTGCTCCATTCATCAGGGGATCCGTGATAGAAAATGCAGCCATTCTGGCAACAAACAGATATCCTGTCAAGGTCTAAAGAGGAGCTCCAGTCAAATTTAAAAAAAATGTAAATGTCAGCAGCTACAAAAACTGTAGTTGCTGACTTTTAAGAAATAAAAATTCGCCTGTCCCAGCATTCAGTGCCATGCTCACCCGAGCCCTTTGTTCCGCTGGTCTTTGGTCCCTGGCGGCATCTTAACTGTGGCCACCCAGCTGTGACAGCTTGTGGCTTCACAGCCCGGTGCTCACTGCGCATATGTGAACCACGCTGCGTATTGTGAATTTACCGCAGTCTTCGGTGACATCTGTGTCCCAGAAGACTGCAAGGAGGGAGGAGAACTTCCGATGGAAAATAAAAATGGAAGTGGGAGCGGTTACCTGTCAAAACCAGTTATCGGGTTGTTACTTTGCTATGGCAACTTGTCAACAAAGGGGAACAGAGAAGTCAAGGCAAATGTCGCCACCACCATTGCATCCTCTACCTGAGATCCCATAATTTCCGGTTTGGCAATAACTCGATGCCAGAAAACTGAGGATTCCCTGTCAGGATTGCTGACACAGATATCCCCGGAGTCAACACAACGCCATTTATGACCTACATCGCCACGGAAGTGGTGGGAACTTAAAAAAAAAAAAAGGATTTCTAAACATTGAAGCCAGATGTATAAGCTACAAATGGGGACATGCTTTTTGGGTAGGGTAAAGCTCCACTTTATTTCATTTCTGTTTGCTGCTTCATTCCTCTATCAGCATCACTTCTTTCAAGTTTTCCTGGCACCAGAAGAAAACCGGTGACAGAGGAGGGATCTCCAGCACACAGTCTGATTGACAGCCTCGGCTTTTTCTGTGTGCTGTGTGAAGGGGATGTGTCCCTTCTAGAGGTCGGCCGATATATCAGCCGAATTTTCGCACTTTTTAATTAATCGGCATCGGCCGATTTATTCTGAAAACAAAAGCCGATATAAAAAAAAAAAAAACTTCAGCGTGGCTTGCAAATAACATCTTTCATAGAAGTCCATGCAAGTTGCCTGAAGTTTCCCATGGAGGTGGAGTGACTCATCTCTGGGCAGCCTGCCAAGTGAGAGAAAAGAAGAAACATTGTATCTCTTATCAATGAACTGAACTCCATGTGTAGAAGTTCTCAGTTTAACCATTTAAAGGCTAAATCTTTTCTGACACTTGTAGCTTACAAGTAAAAATCCTGTCTTTTCTGCTAGAAAATCACTTGGAACCCCCAAACATTATATTTTTTTTAGCAGAGACCCTAGGGAATAAAATGGCGGTTGTTGCAATATTTTATGTCACACGGTATTTGCGCAGCGGTCTTTCAAAAGCAATTTTTTTGGGGGAAAAAATACACTTGAATGAATATTAAATAAAACTAAAAACTTTTTTTTTTTCGTCAAAATTTTGATTACCTGTTTTTGTGCCTGCTTTCTGATTCCCTTACCGAAGATGGCGGCGGCGGCAGCACGAGAGAGCCGAGAGAGATCGGCTTTGGGTGCCGACATCGCGGGCACCCAGGACAAGTGTCCATATATTAAAAGTCAGCAACTGCAGTATTTCACACTGGAGCGGGCAGGCGTTGGCGGTAAAACGCAGCTAGTTTTAGCTGCGCTTTACCATCATTTTAGTGGCGATATTCGGCTGCTAGCGGGGAGCTTATACCCCAGCTAGCGGCCGATGAAGAGGTTAAATGCGCCCGTGTAGCACCGCTGCAGAAGCGCTTTGCAGTCGCCTCGGCAGCAGTGCCCATGCATTTCAATGGGCAGTAGTGGTGGAGGAGCGGTATACACCGCTCCAAAGATGCTGCTTGCAGGACTTTTTTTTTAAACGTCCTGCCAGCGCACCGTCTCAGTGTGAAAGCACTCAGGCTTTCACACTGAGACTGCAGGGGAGCTGTTTTGCAGCCATTTTTACAGGTGCTATTTTTAGCCCAAAAGTGCCTGAAAAACGCCCCAGTGTGAAAGGGGTCCAACTGTTTTTTTTTTTCCCCCTTCATCTCATAAAATCTAAAAAAATCGGCCTAACATATCGGCCCAAAAAAATCGGCATCATATATCGGCCGCAGCGATTTCTAAATATCGGCATCGGCCAGAGAAAAACCCATATCGGTCGACCTCTAGTCCCTTCCCTCCAGCTTTCAGAGCTCCCCTGACTGAGCTCTGCAGTGTGTAATTTCAGCTATTGGGGCCCCCTATTTTCTGAATTCTCAGACAAACTTTATACATTCTGGACTTTGAATGGATGTAAAGAGAAGACTGCAGATAAACGGGTACAACTTGTGTGGAAGGATTTGTTTATCACCTGAGGCCAGTCACTTCACTGGGTATGTGTAAGTAACGGTTTACAATAAGTACTGCACCTTTACAAAGCATATGCATCTTTCCTGTCAGCTTGTAAATTGTCGGTGCAAAACAAACAGTATGAGCAGTGTATTCCTCAGGAAGATGGATCTGTGCCAAATCGGCCTGACAGAGGACCCTTTTTTTTTTTTTTTTTTTTTTTTTTTTTTTTTAGTTTTGGGTAGAGTGGAGAGGGATTGTAACATCTGTGAGGTTTTTCAATACTACATTACAAGTCCAGTTGGGGAGATTTACCTCCTCTATTTGTCCTGTGACTGTTACCAGTAAAAGTGAAAAAACCTGGGGAAAAATCTTATGTAGAACAGGTGGCACTTTGTATCATCTGTTTAGTCATTTTATTATAAGATTTATGGAAACTACTAAATACAGAAGAGTAGTGTGTGAAGAGTATGTCCTCTCTGTGTAGGGGAAAACCTGTATCCCAAATCTTTTTCCCATTTAAGCAGGAACAGGGGTGTAAATGTTTCTGGTATTTGATTTCAATGCACCACTAATTATCTTGGTGCCAAGGTAAGAGTTATAGTTAAGCTCTGTACCTGCGGGCCAAATATCAGGCTGTAGCGACTTGTTCAGTAGAAACCGGACAACATTCTGAATGTCCAGGTTCTGTCGAATATGCATGACCGAAAAAGGGTTGCCGACCTATTGATATTTGCATACAAATCCTGTAGCTACTGACTTAATAAAAGGACAGTTGACTGTCCAGGGATCCAGCGTTGTCCTCACTCGGGCTAGATCTATACTAGCCATCGGGTTCCTGGCACTGGCATCCTAACTGTGGGCAGCATGTGCAAGATGCGCTGGACTTTGTAAATGATCCCCCCCCCCCGTCTTCTGATTACCTGTGATGTATCCCAAAAGATTGCAGGGAGAGGAGAACTTCTGCTTGAATTGCCTAGTCGATCCAAGCGGACATGGGAGTGGGTACCCGCTCCCCTACCCCAAAAAAAAAATTACATGCCACACGTGGCAGGGGAGGACAACTTAATGTGGATCTTCCCCTTTTGGGTAGAGTTCCGCTGTAAGCGTTGGTAAGCCACCACTCCATGATAACGCGCAGAAATTAGACCTTATAAACTTTGAGGTAAATTAGTTATTTGTATAAAGGAAGACCAAACCAACCAAACAAGGGGTAAATCAATAAACATTAGATTTACCTGTGTTGTGCTAAAGACACATTACCATAATTAAAGGGGTTGTAAACCCTCATGGTTTTTCACCTTTAATGCATAGAATCCAGCCTTCCCGTTTTACTTACCTGGACGCTGTCATCTTCTATCTTGGAACGAACACACCATCTGTAGCTGGTGTCTTGTATCCCGATTGGATAGATTGATAGCAGCGCAGTCATTGGCTTCCGCTGCTGTCAATCAAATCCAATGACGCGGGCGCTGGGGGGCAGGGCCGAGTCCGGCATTCATGTCTAGATGCAGAATGCTGGACTTGGGAGCGTGCCCGCAAGGTAACCCCCCTGGAGAGCGCTTTTCCTAGGGTGTTATCTGAAGTGAGGAGGAGCCAGGAGAGCCCTGAGGGACCCCAGAATTTGAGGTTCGGGGCCACTCTGCAAAACGAGCTGCACAGTGGAGGTATATGTTGTGGTGTGTTTTTTTTTTTTCTCCCCATAATCCTTTACAATCACTTTAAAGAGGAAGTAAACCCAACAAAAAAATGTTCCTGTAAAAAAAAAAAAAAAAAACCCTGCAAGAAAAAGGCATAATGAGCTAGTATACAGTAAAAGTAAGTAGTGACTACAAAATGAATAAACACATATGACAAATCCATAAACTTCAAACGGTGCACATATTAAAACGTAAATATAGAGTCCTGTAAATCCAATGAGTGAATAGTCCAACAATGGGTATAGCTGAAAGGATAAATAAAGTTCTTTTGTGTAAGTGACTTCCACCACCAAAAAAGACACACACACACACACACACACACACACACACACACACACACACACACACACACACACACCTGAAGGATTCTTCAGTGATACACCTCAGTGTCTGTTAGACATACAGCATAAGCTTCATCACGTGATGTGACGATACGTGTCGGGATTGGAGCATTAGATATACCAACATTCTGACAGTAGGAAGACCAGCTTGGCGCTCGTGGAGACTGCACCTGTTGTTTTTGCTAAATGTGAGTTACATTTCTCTTATCGTCCATGGACTGACACAGCTGGATACTGTAAACGTGTGGGTATATGTCCCTGCTCGCAGGAGAAGATCTAGGCAGAATGTTAGATTGTTAGAAACATACATTCTAGAACAAACCAGAGCTGAACAGCCCCGCCCAGGGAGGCGGTCCCCACCGGACATTACCCTCCCACCTGCAGCTAGCAGCCTCAGTTTTTTTTCTGCCTAGCAGAAGACGTGGCTCTCTCAGGAGCCAGTCTCCTGGAAGATTTTACTTTTTTAAATTGTATTCCTTTGGGAATTTTATTTTATTTTTGAGACCTTCAATCAACTGTCGGCTGGGCAACAGGTTGGGTACACTGGTATCCTCGTAGTCTTCCCTGTCCGACCATTGAACGCGCTGATCCTCGCCTTGTGTGCGTGAGACTCAGTTCACGACATGCCCTCATGACTCCAGGGGTGGCCGGGTTGCTTTTAGCTCCCGCAGTCCTCTCAAGATTGAACAGTACCTGACTGACTGTATCTCTTGCGGTGGACCGGGCCGACGGCTACGCAGTACTGCTCTGTGATGGGTCTGTCTGAAACAAGCCAGTGGGTCCCTGAAAGGGACGGATAAGTAGTTTCTCCTACTGCAGGTGAGTACATGCTGGCTGTGTTTCTTTATATGGGGGGTTTCTCCCTGTCTCCCCCCTGTTATGCTGCTCTCTGCACCCTGTACTGGTGATGTGGGGGTGCTTGGGGGTCACTCTGGCCTGGCTGGGCGCTCATGTCTGTAGTGGGTTCTGGAGAGAGGGGCAGTTTTTCTGGTGTGTGAGGTGATTATTGCGTGCGCTATTAGCGCACACATTAGCGCTGTTTGAGGTGGTTATTGCATGCGCCATTAGCGCGCATTAGAGCTTTGAATTTCCCGCTCGGCGGCCATCTTGGCGTGGTTCAATGGCGTAGTTATAGCTGTGGTCGTTGGCCATTTTCTTGTGGCCGCCGCGCATTTACTTTCGGTTTCGGCCTCTAGCGGCGGCGTTTCGGCCTCTAGCGGCGGCGCTGCGGCGCGAATCTCCTCACAATCTCCTCACAGATTCTTCACTCTCAGGCTCACAGCGCGGTTTCTTCAGCAGGACTGAGCGGTCCTTAAGGGTTGATGGGTCCTCCGAGTATCCCCTCCTCAGCCTCAGCGTAGCCAGTGGGTGGACTGTATATTCACTGTATAGTGTATAAGGTCTCAGAGGGTGGCGTTATGGAGTCTGATACACCTGCTCTCTACACTTGCCTGGGGCAACTGGCAGTGCTGCACAGTTAAACATGTTCATATGTTTCCTACACCTGCGGTTCTTATGGACCAGTTGTCGGCAGTCCTGGAATCATTCCTTGTCAGAATGGAAGCGGTGTGCGAGCAAAAGGAGCTATAAGCCCCCTCTCCCCACAAAAATCTTTAGTGAAGGAGTGCTCTGATTCAGATATGGGCCTAGCTACTGTGCTCAGGACCTTGGCTCTGAATATTTAATGTTTATGAACGGGACATTCCCTCGTGAGGAAGACTCCAGTTCTGTGTCGGTGAATGACAGGGCACTTGTAAGTGAACTCATTGATGATGTGAGGAACACTCTCAAGCTGGGTGCTGTGGCTGAGGTACCTCAGGTGGACGCTGTTTCCCCTGGTTCCTTCAAGCTTTTCTTTTACACAGATTCCTCACTGTTTTCCTCACACGCTGCGTCGAGAGCAGCATGGATGATACAGTGTTTCCCTCCCCCTGGTCAGTGCAGGATGGGGGGGCGACTTAATTTATGTCTCTAGTTCCTGTGAGCCTTCTGTGTGATGTCCTGATGCAACAACAGGGTCTCTGCACCTGTGGTTTCCCACCATTTCCTGGGGAACGCTCTGAGCTCTGACAGACACGGTCTGAGGATCAGAGGTTACCTGTTACCTGCATGCTGCTTCGGCAGCACAGTCAAGCAGGTTGGAATGATACAGAGAAGATTATGCGCCTCTGCGCCATAATCTAAACCCATCCTATACCTCTACACTGCATACATTTACAGTGTATGTATGTGTTATTGGTCTCTGTGTCTGCGTGGGTGTCCCCCCACGTTCCAGTGCTGTGTTTCAGTGCCATACATGATATAAACGTACAAAATATGTTTATGCACGACTCCAGATACATTCACAGTATATGTATATATTATACTCTCTGGGTCGGCGCGTGTTTCCGCCGGGGGCTCCGGTGTCCGGGGGTATACTGTTTGCGTGGGGTTCCTCCGGGTACTCCGGTTTCCCCCCACGCTCCAATGGAAATGCACAGCATAAACGTGCAATGTTTATTCACATGCTATCATTCCTACACGGTATCTGTGTGCTGTCTGCGTGGGGTTCTTCCGGGTGTTCCGGTTTCCTCCCACGCGCTGACGGTATGTGCGTCTTTGGCCTTCTGCACTGTTAAACATGTTCAATGTTTATCACGCATGCTATAATACCTACACGGTATGTGTAGGCAGTCTGTGTGGGTTTCCTCCGGGTACTCCGGTCCCCTCCCACACTCGATTGGTATGGGCGCTTTGGCGCTATGCACAGTCTAAATTTGTGCGATTGGATATCCACATACTAACATACCTACCCGGTATGTCTGTGCAGTCTGCATGGGTTTCCTCCGGGTCCCCGCCCACGCTACATGACATGCGTGCCTTTGGTGCAATACACGGTGTAAACATACACATTGTTTACACACAACACTAAATACATTCACAGTAGTTGTAGGTATTGCATTCTCTGAGTATGCGTGGGGTACTTCGGTTACTCCCACGCGTCAAGGGTGTGCGCGCCTTCGGTGCTATGCACAAATGGGCTTGTGCAAAATGTTTAGCACACATACTATAATACCTACACGGTATGTGTATGCAGTCTGCATGGGTTTCATCCGGGTGCTCAGGTTTCTCCCCTGCGTTCCAATGGTGTGTGCATTTTCAGCGCTATGCACAGTATAAACATGTGCAATTTTTTTATTCGCAGGCTAACATACCTACACGGTTGTGTACGCAATCTGCGTGGCTGGTTTACCTTTCAGCCCCGATGATGTGCGTGCCTTCGTCGCTGGCACAGTATAATTGTGTTTCAATAGGTTTATCCACACATACTAAACTACATACCCCATATGTGGCTGTATTATGCTCTTTGTGGCTGGGTGGGTTTCCTCCCACACTCTATTTGCGCGTTTGACGCAATACATAGTATACACTAGGTGTTGGTACAATCAGCACTTATCCATGGGTAGCTGCTGGATGGAGCATTGTCACAAGGATCCCTGGTTTCAGGGGTACCACTTTCCACCTGCTTTCAGTGGTGATCAGAAGCGCTGGCTTGGACTGTGTTCGCCAGGCTGAGGTTAGCGTTACGCCTGTTAGTGGCTGCGTCTCTGGCCTTTTTGTAGCTCAATGACTGAGCAAAAGCCTCTGCTTCATCCATCAGTCGTCTAGCAGGTGCACTGCAACTGCTTTAGCCTTTAGGGTCTCTGTGCCCGGGGTGGGTTTGCGCCACCTGTGGAGGCTGAGGTACTAGTCCTCTGACCGAGTTTCTAGGGAAGTTCCGTCAAGTTGCCTTTATTGGCCAACAGTTGAGGCACCCTGTACACCGGGGCCTGCCTTCTTCGATACATTGCGGAGTCTCTTTGGGATTTTCATACATCTCGCTGCAAGACGGTCCTGTCGGCCGTGTGCATTGCAGGGGCAAGGGTCCTTGCATCCGGAGGCGTTTCCACCTCCTTTACCGGAGGTGGGGCACCGTAAGTGGACCTTATGGCCTCTCGACTCAGTCGCAAGGTGGCAAGATCGTGGCCAGGTCCAGGGACCCCTGGGCGGATGCGTCAGACGCATTGGAAGCCCATGGGGGCAGTATCGCCTGATATATGCTTACCCTCCGCTACTGTTGTTGCCTCGCCTGCTTCGCAGAGTAGGGGCTGAGGCCATTCCGGTTATCCTCATTGCTCCGGAACGGCGACATTGGTACGCCGATCTACTTCGGCTAGTCGCAGACGTTCCTTAGCGGCTGCCTATTGGGGTGGACCTTCAGTCTCCTGATCCCATACTTCATCCTGCTTTACAGTCCTTGGCTTTAATGGCATCTCTTCTATGTTGTTGACATGGGAATCTTCCTCCAGAATGAAGGGCTGGGCTGTTCAGCTCTGGTTTGTTCTAGAATGTATGTTTCTAACAATCTAACATTCTGCCTAGATCTCCTGTGAGCAGGGACATATACCCACACGTTTACAGTTATCCAGCTGTGTCAGTCCATGGACGTCAGAGAAATGGATTTTACGGTGAGTACAAAAATCCTATTTTTTCCACCTGCCCCATCACAGCGCAGACACCACCCCCCCCTTTTCACTTACCCCCCCTTTTCACTTTTAAGATCGAAGCACTCCTCGTTCCCCTCTGTGGCCGCCGCCATGTCCCCTTGGAGTGTCTTCCTTGTATCGTCGCTCCGGCGCTGTGACTGGCCGGAGCGGCAATGACGTCACTTCTGCGCATGCGCACGGGACCGGCTCGATCCTGCGCATGCGCGTGGTTTGGCATTATCACATTGATAAAACCGGCACGCTCAGTGCGCCTGCGCCGTAGACATTGGTGCAGTGTTTTCTCCAAATATCTCCTTAACCGTGTAGGTTAAGGAGAAATTTCTTGCACCTACAGGTAAGCCTTAATCTAGGCTTACCTGTAGGTGCAAGTTGTTGTCTGGTTGGGTTTACAACCACTTTAAGTCAAACTTTGATATGTAAATTCAAAATGGACCCATATGTGTTGACCTCAGAATAACAATAAATACAATGATGTGGATAAAGTAAATACTATGCAGAACCTAAACTATAGTCAGCAAAGAAAAAAAAATGTAATATACACTGCTCAAAAAAATTAAAGGAACACTTTTGAATCAGAACTCGTGGGATATTGATCTGGTCATTTAAGTAGCAGAGTTAAGTAGCAGTCAATCAGTTTCAGCTGCTTTGCTGTTTAATTGAAATTAACAGGTGCACTAGATGGGCAACAATGAGTCGACCTCCAAAACAGGAATGTTTTTTCAGGTGGAGGTGTCTGACTTTTTTTTTCCCTACTCCTCTTTTCTGACTGTTTTTCACTAGTTTTGCATTTTGGCTAGGGTCAGTGTCGCTACTGGTAGCACAAGGCGATACTTGGACCCTATAAAGGTTGCACAGGCAGTCCAACGCCTCCAGGATGGCACATCAATACGTGTCATTGCCAGAAGGTTTGCCCTGTCTCCCAGCACAGTCTCAAGAGCATGGAGGAGATTCCAGGAGACAGGCAGTTACTCTAGGAGAGCTGGACAGAGCCGTAGAAGGTCCTTAACCCATCAGCAGGACCGGTATCTGCTCCTTTTATGCAATGAGGAACAGGATGAGCACTGCCAGAGCCCTACAAAATGACCTCTAGCAGGCCACTGGTGTGAATGTCTCTGACCAAACATTCAGAAACAGACTAAATGGGGGTGGCCTGAGGGCCCGACGTGCTCTGTGCTCACTACCGGACACTTTGGAGCTCGATTGGCATTTTCCATTGAACACCAGAATTGTCAGGTCCGCCACTGGGTGCCCCATGCTTTTCACAGATGAGAGCAGGTTCACCCTGAGCACAAGTGAAAGGGTCTAGAGAAGCCGCAGAGAACTTTATGCTGCCTGTAACATCGTTCAGCATGACCAGTTTTGTGGTGGGTCAGTGATGGTCTGGGGAGGCATATCCATGGAGGATAGAAAAAAGAAACCCCCGCGCTAGCTGGGTATTTAACTAGTGAAGGGGAATGGAAATTGAGGGAAGAAAAATGGCTAGGGACACTGCAGCAGTCACCGGGGAGTCTGATCCAAGCAGACAAAAGTGAATAAATGAAAAAAGGGTGATGGTGGCTGCGCTGTGATTATAACTAGGGAAGGATCTGGAAAAGGAAACTACCTGATACTAACCAAATAAATTAAATCTAAAACGAACCAACCAGATGCAGTAGCGTGTAGACAACCACACCTATACACCTGAAAGGTGTGTAACCAACAGTGGACAATTAATGATGTATGCAAAAACATGTATCACTCTAAGTGGTCAACCTGTGCATATAATATCAAAGAAATAAAATATATAACAATATATATATATATATATATATATATATATATATATATATATATAAAAATGAAGGTGTATAGCACAAAACTAAAAAACAGTGAAATTCTCAAACGATTCCTGAAAATAATGGTGCCGGTATGTGATAAAGTGTATAACACAGAACTGTGAGCAATGGAATCCTCCAAAAACTTCCTGTAAATATCAAAAAATCCAATGTGTAGCAAGTCCCATCACCCGTAGAGTGCTTGAAAGAAGAAACTCCGGTGCAAATCCACCCAGTGCTCACTAGCAGCTTACCTCCCTGCTGGGAAGAGACAGCATTCACTGGGGCTTCTAATGTGGACAGCAATGCAGCAATCTTGCATTGAAGTATGATCTCACTCACATGGATGCATAGAAATACACAAACAAAGAAATTTATAGCGTAACTCTGTGGGTTCAGCAAACAAGTGACCAAAGGATGTATTCTCACACTCACATCAAACTGGTGAGCATGGACATCAATCCTACGAACGCCGAGCTCGTATATATGCAGGCTGTGATGATTCCAACCATATGGTCCTCAAGCTTGCAGCAACCTCAGAGTGCCAGTGGAACATGTATAAGAAACATACAAGGTGCACATAGTGTGGGTTTGTAACCACTGGGGAATTTATTATAAAAGCTTGTAAAACACTCACATTTCATAAATAAGGGAAATGACAATCTCAAACGAGCACCGAGCTCATCTCCTCTTGCAGCTGTCGGTGTATCTGTGCTGATCCTAACACACGTATCGTCATGTCACAGACCTCTACAGGCTACACAATGGCACCCTGTCTGCCATTAGGTATCTGGATGAAATCCTTGGACCCATTGTCAGACCCTACGCTGGTGCAGTGGTTCCTGGGTTCCTCCTGGTGCACGACAATGCCCGGCCTCATGTGGCGAGGCATGCATAAAATCACTTGGGGGCCATACATACTACTGAGGACCATTTTGAGTTGCAATGAAATTTCAGCAAAATGGACTAGCTTGCTGCATAATTTTTTCACTTTGATTTTTGGGGTGTCTTTGAATTCAGCCCCTCCTGTAGGTGGATAATTTTCATTTCCATCAAATGATGTGCCATCCTTTCATTCCTAACATATTACCCAGTCCATATTAGTATAGATACCCAGCATGAGATTTTTGCCCGTTGAGATCTGATGTGTTTTCAAAGTGTTCCTTTTTATTTTTTGGAGCAGTGTATATTGTCCATCCAATGTAAATAGCCAACTAGTTCAATGAGGTGCAAAGAAGATTTGGATGGCTGCACACCAACAATCCACTTATTTCAGCATAAACGTTTAAACCAAATGACGTTGTGTCGATACAGTGAGGGACAAATGGGTAGACTTGTTTCACGCTAAAATCAGTGCTAATCATTTCCCGTTAAGTGCTAATTTTTTTGCGGGAAGCAGGTATACCTGTTTGTCCCTCGCTGTATCTACATCTCCTGTCGCTTGGTTTTACCTTTTTGTGCTGAATAAAGTGGATTGTTGGTCTTTAGCCATCCAGACCTTCTTTGCTTCATACCGTGCAGCATATGAGCTGGGCTGGCACCCGACTGGAGGAGCTGTAAAGGGATCACCAGAAGTCAGTCACCTGGAGCACCGATACAGTGTGTTGATAGTTCAATGTAATACACTGAAGATTCTTTTGTTCTTCAGTAAAATAGTACCAGTAGTGCTAAAGGGTATTCCCTAACACCAAAAGTGAAGTATTGATCTAGACTTACCAGAGGTTTAACCTTACCCCTTATTCAGGGCAGTCTTGGTAGACTCTATTGATATTAGCAGACATCAATGACATATGTTCCTGGCATCTCATAAGGCTGCTGTCCAATTTACATATAAGATCTAATCTGTGCAGCTGTGGTGCACACATTGTCATCTGTATAACCGGGGAGTAGGAAGGTTGCAGATGCAGGTGCAGGTGTATATTTGTTGTAATTCACTTAACCACTTGTTGACCCACCAACAGTTATTTTACTGTTGGCCAGCGGCTTGAGCAGGCACTGTGAAGCACCAGTTCATCACTCTGCTCATGCGCAGCACCACAATCTGGTGGACATGGTGGATTGCGATGCTCAGTTTTTGGGCCACTGTAATTACCAGTAATCACATGGTACCTGTACCAATCACAGCACCCTGTACCATGTGATAGCGGTGGCCAATTTACATCACAATATTAAAGGAGTTGTAAAGGCAGATGGTTTTTTTCTTAATGCATTAAGATATAAACCTTTTGTGTGTAACAGCCTCCCCAGCACCCCCTAATTACTTACCTGAGCCCTATCTCTCTCTCTCCAGCAATGTCCACGAATGTCTAAACCATCCGAAACACACCTGATTGGCTGAGACACAGCAGCGGCGCCATTGGCTCCCGCGGCTGTCAAAGTCAGCCAGCCAATCGGGATGGAGGGGATGGGGCCAGGTCAGGGCTTTGTGTCTGAATGGAGACACAGAGCTGTGACTCGGCTCCAGTGCCCCCATAGGAAGCTGCTGACTGTAGGGGCACTTGATAGGAGGAATGGGCTAGGAGCAGCAAAGAGGGACCCAAGAAGAGGAGGATTCAGGCTGCTTTGTGCAAAACCAACTGCACAGAGCAGGTAAGTATAACATGTTTGTTTTATTTTTAGATTTTTAAACAAGACTTTGCAATCACTTTAAACAGTCATGAATGGAAGCCATTCATGACAGTTAAGACAATTGCTGTTGGTTATTGCTGTAACAAGCAATTTCAGTGTAAAAAAAAAAAAAAAAAAAATCCCTGTTCACCCCTCAGAGTAGTACAGTGCACTGTGTCGGACTACTCTGAGTAAAAAAATAAAAATAAATACAACTTCAAAAAAAAAAGAAAAGCCTCTTTCTAAATATCTGGCATTTTAGGGCCTCCAAGATATTAGATAGGCAGTCGGTACATAAGGATTGATTGATTAAATAAGTGTATGTGTGTGGGTGTTTTATTTTATTTTTTATTGATCAATACTTATGTATATGTGTGTATGTATATGTATGTGTGTATGTATATATATATATAAATATGAGAGAGTTTGTAGACTGTTTAACTTTCACACAGACAAAAATAACCCAAATCAGTGTATATTTTTTAAACAAAAAAATGTAGCAGACTACTTTTTGTCCTAAATTTATAAGGAGAGATTTTTTGTTTGCAAAACCTTATAACAAACTAAATTTTTTTATTTATTTTTTTCCCCCCAAAATTTTCACGTTTGTTTAGCAATAAATAAAAAAAATCCAGTGGTAATTAAACACCACCAAAAGAAAGCTTTGTGTGGATTTTTTATTTTTTTTATTTCTTATGGGTACAGTGTTGCAAGACCGAGCAATTGTCATTCGAAGAACCCCTTACCAACTTTGAAGCAAGATAGTAAAAATATGATGGTTTGGGGTTGCTTTGCTGCTTAAAGTGGAGTTCCACCCACTTTTACAACTTTATCTTAAAGGAATGATGACAACCCCTCCACCACTCGATTTTTGGATATTTTTTTTCCCTTGCCTTTTTATGAAGTACCTTGTGTACTTATGCCCCAGCCCAGTGCATTATATCCTCTTCTGCCTTCTGGAACCTTGTGTGTCCAAGAAGATGGCGGGGCCATTTAGGAGGCACTGCGCGACTCACGCCTGCGCAGTAGGAAACCGGCAGTGAAGCTTCCACTGCTGATTTCCCTTAGTTGGAATGGCCGCGCCTGCACCCGATATGATGGACGGATTGGCCTCAGGGGGCCAACATCGTGGGCTCCGTGGACAGGTAAGTGTCCTTATTAAAAGTCAGCAGCTGCAGTGTTTGTAGCTGCCGAATTTAAAAAAATAAATAAAAAATTTGCAGCTGGAACTCTGCTTTAAGGGCCTGGGCAGCTTGCAGTCATCAAGTCCTCTATCGATTCTAGGGTTGCTCCGATTTGAGTACCGATACTTGTGCCCAAGTTCTCGTTAATACCCATACCCTTTTGTGGTGTGATTTGAGCCCATTCAAAATGAATGGGCTCTAATAGCTAGGGGTGCGCATCTTCGGTGGTCTCACGATTCGATTCGATTATGATTATCATGTCAACGATTCGATTCCGCGATGCATCACGATTAGAAAGATGGAGGAGTCTGGAGATAGGGAAGGAGGAATCCATGAATAGGAAAAGGATGGAGTAGTCTGGAGATGGGAACTAAAGGATGGAAGAGTCCGGGGATAGAACTGAATGATGGAGGGGTCAAGGGATAAGAATTGAAAGATGGTGAAATCCATGGAGAGAGAATGGAAGAGTCCGGGGATAGGGAAATAGGAATCCATGAATAAGGAAAAAAGGATGGAAGAATCGGAGGATAGGAATGGAAGGCTGGAAGAGTCCAGGAATATTATTCGATGGAAGAGTCTGGGGGGGGGGGGGTGATGGGAACTGAAGGATGGAGGGGTCAGTCCAGAGATAATATTTGTTGTTATATAATTATTGTTTAGGGCTGCATGGGGTGGGGGTTGGAGCCTGTGAATGGAGGTGAGGTGGGTGAGAGCTATACGGTGGCCATTGGTTTGAATGGGGAGATGGAAGAGGAATGGGCTGGGAGCCATATCCGTCTGATGTGTAGTTTGAGTGATCAGAAGTAGTTTGAGATATATATATATATATATATATATATATATATATATATATATATATATATATTAGTGGGGGGGATGGGCGAGAGATAGTGAGACCTGCGGGGGGGAGGAAGGGGCTGTGAAGGATATTAGGCAGTTTGACAGCCAGCTGGGGAACATGCTGTCATATTTGCATTATTAAAAACAAAATAAAGTGGGCGATGTATGATTAGTTTTCAGCTAGCACATAGTGATAGTGAATATACAACTTTTAATAGACCATAAAACAAAAAATGGTGTGCAGTGCTTTGCGGTAATAAATGTACAAAAAGTCTTATTAAGTAGTGAACAAATATAGTCCTGAAATATATTTATATATAACTCTGTGATCTGATTGAAAGAAATCTTCTGTGTATTCAAAGTAATTCCAGTGCTGAGTGTGCTCTGCTGTGTACAAATCATTCACCAGAAATCATCGCAAAGCACTGCACACCTTTTTTGGTTTTATTGCCATATCTGCATACAGTCTGGCACGGCACCTCCCTTACCATGTCAGTCCTCTCAGTGTCCTCCCCGCGGCCCCCTCACCTGGCTCTCCTCGATCACACCTCCGGCTGGATACGCCGTGGCCACCCTGATACATTCCGGGACCAAAGGCACTGATGGCTCCACTCTCCTCCGTGCTCCATAAGCCGGCCGCCGCCACACTTATCAGCAGCAGGGACAGCTCAAGCCACCACAAACTCCGGCCACAACACTCCATGTTCCTGCCAACCTGCACACAGCATGGGCTCCTCACTTCCGCATTATGCCGCCTTTCTATTG
This sequence comes from Rana muscosa, assembly GCA_029206835.1. Lineage (NCBI taxonomy): Eukaryota > Metazoa > Chordata > Amphibia > Anura > Ranidae > Rana > Rana muscosa. The sequence goes on along the minus strand of CM055117.1, from coordinate 318,661,097 downwards.
GCTGATGAGGGGAGAGGGAAGGGGATTGATGGAAGGCCTCCTCTCCTCTTCTCGTGACACAGGGGGAGGCGGGGAAAAAACGTCACTTAAACTTCGGCTGCTTTCTGCTCCACTCGGAGGCAGGGCATGGTGCGGCGGCACGGCGCGAGGATGACGTCATCCTCCATAATCAATTACTTAAAGCTACAGCATCGATGCCGCATCGTGGACGGTCGAATCCCGATGCGACGATTAAATTCAACACCCCTACTAATAGCACTGCAAATCTCTTGAGATTTGTACAGGAATGCGGTGTGATTTCTGTTTGAATTACATGTGGTTTCCCCCACCACTCCTGTGTGAACCCAAGCTGAAATCGCCATGACAAGCTTGGGTTTACACAGAAGTGGTGGGGAAACCGCATGTGATTCGGACAAGAATCGCACATCATTCCTGTTCAAATCACATGCGATTCTTTGCAGTATGATTTTAAGTCCATTCATTTTGTATGAGCTCAAATCGCATTGCAAAGGTATCGGTTTCAGGTATCGGAGCATTTCCACAAGCACTTGTAAAAATGCTTTTTATCGGTATCTGTGCAACCCTAATCAATTCTGTATCATATCAAAAAGTGCTGCAATAGTGAGGCCATCTGTCCAAAGGTTTGCTACTTTCACACTGAGGCGTCAACGGTAAAGCGCTACTATTTTTAGCAGCGTTATTTGGCTGCTAGCAGGGCGCTTTTAACCCCCGCTAGCAGCTGAACGAGGGTTAAAACTGCCGGCAAAGCGGCGGATTTCAATGGGCAGTGATGCTTTAGGATCGGTGTATACACCGCTCCTACTGCGCCTCAAAGATGTGGCTAGCAGGACTTTTTTTTACCGTCCTGCCAGCGCACTGCTCCAGTGTGAAAGCCGAGGCTCTTTCAGGGTGCTTTGCAGGCGCTATTTTTAGTGCTAGAGCGCCTCCAGTGTGAAGAAGCCATATACTGAAAATCATTATTTTAATAAGATAATGATCTGAAGCTCTCAAGAAAATCTACAAAGGAATGTAATTGATTTGATAAAATGAGTGCAAAATCTGGTTCAGCTCTGCATAGAAACCAATCGGCTTCCAGGTTTTTCATTAAAGCTAGTGGTTGTAAAGCCAGAAGTTTATTTTATTTATTTTTTTATCTTAATGCATTAAGATAAAAAGCCTTCTGCGTGCAGCAGCCCCATCTCAATCCAGCAATGTTGCACATCGTTTTTAAGAGCATTTTTACAGCTGAAAAACTCATCTTAAAAAAACTAGTTGTGGGTTTTTTCCAGCCAGAAAATACCCTTGCAAAACGCCCCTGCCAAAAAAACTGGTAATATCCTATGTGTGCATGGGCACATGGGATAACATGCTGGGGAGTTTACTGGCTTCAGAAAAAACGCCTGAAGCCAAAAACGGCAACTGTAAAAATGTCCAGTGTGCATGAGGCCTAATTGAACAAGCTGAAGTTAGAAGCCGATTGGCTACCATGCACAGCTGCACCAGATTTTGCACTCTCCAGTTTTAGTAAATCAACTCCATAGTCTCAAAAAGAATACCATGAAGCTTTATTAGCTAGCATAGTTAAGCCCTAATTAAATACCATTTAAATGGGGAAGTTCAAACAAAAAAACCCACAAACATTGCGTAGCTGAAGGAATTATGTCTGAAGGAGTAGTCAAAAATTTCACAAAATTGATATAAACTGGTGGGCAGTTGTGCACAATGCTTACAAGAAGTCATTTCTGTTAAAGGGGGCAATATTCGCTTCTGAGGCTGAGTATTCTTATGTCTAGTACACATAAGAATACAAATGATCATCCATAATTAGTACATTTTTTTTATTTTTTTGCATACTAATTTCCTATCCAAAACCAATAGGTTACTAAAGTTACAAAAATTCCTGTAGGACAGAATACAACTTCGGAAGTATTGGAATGTATTCTTTCGTTTCTGAGCATGCGTGATTTTGGTCACACGATTTTATTCATACAAATACTATACTAATTACAGAAAAATTGTTAGTTCTGGTATGGTACGAGAAAAATATTAGTGTTTGTCCCTTTTTGGATATTTTCGCATAAACTGTCGCGATCAGCTCTTGAAAGCTGTGCGCTAATGATCAGATTCGAAAGCGTTATTTTTAATCCAATTTTCTCATCGTGTGTACTAGGCGTTAGTACACCATTGCATCTACTGATAATTTTGTTAAATTAACTTGCCAGTTTTCCTTGTTTGTATCTCCTTTGTAGCCACTGTTTAAAAATATGGATCTAGTATTTGCTTGTTCAAATATGTTGAAAAAGTAAACCGTTTCCATGGGGTTTACTTAATTTTTCACATAACTGTATTTTTGTAGTCTGAACTACCCAGTATGGTAGTCATGTTGTGTTAAGAATTGAATGCTACTAGCCCATAAAAGGCTCATAATGCTCAGCACCTTTTTATTGTAGGATGGGAATGTACACTACCTAGAAATAAACTAATAGGGCTATATCCTAGTGACTGGGAAGAGCCAACAAGAACATAAGATGCTTTAGTAAACACAAATTATTTATAGTCGCCATCGTTACCTAGTTTTATACAGCAGCATATACTTAAAGTGGAGTTCCACCCTGAATTTTTTTATTTTTTTTCACTTACCAGAAATAGCGGTTGCTATGCGGAAGTGCCTAATCTGCTTCTTCATTGTCCGCGGTTGGTCTTCTTCCTCCGTCCTACTCGCGGTGTCTTCTGGTGAATGGGGCGCGCTGCCTTCTGGGAACTGTGTATCCCAGAGAGAGCATCCGGCCTGTTCACAAAGCGCCGCGCGGCTCGCGCATGCGAAGTAGGGAACGGGCAGTGAAGCCGTACGGCTTCACTGCCTGTTTCCCTTACTGAGGATGGCGGCGCCGGGAGCTGCCAGGATCAAGGGATCGGCCTCGGGGGGGCTGACATAGCGGGCGAGTAGGACAGGTAAGTCCTTATTAAAAGTCAGCAGCTACAGTGTTTGTAGCTGTTGTAGCTGCTGACTTTAAAAAATAAATAAATTGCAGGTGGAATCCCTCTTAGTAAAAAATCTTCTGGAATGTTGAGAGTATGTTTAAATACAAAGCTCTGCTGGACTGAGACTTCTAACAGATCATATTTTATTTTTCTCTTCCACAGCTCAGCTTTTGACAAAAAAACAGAACAGCGTGTTGCAGTGAAAAAGCTGTCACGGCCATTTCAATCCATAATCCATGCTAAGCGTACTTATAGAGAACTTCGTCTGCTAAAGCATATGAAACATGAAAATGTGAGTAACCCTACAACTTTAAACCTATTTTCTCCAGGGTTGGGTAAATAATGTCACCCAAATTTAGAAACGACCTAAGTGCAGCACTAAATAAATTATATATACCGTACTCAATTTTCAAAGGACGGGATATGGGACTTTAAAGGTGCTAATATGTCAGTGGATACAACAAAGTCTTTATAAAAAAAAATAGAAAATGTATTGATCACATCAATTAAAAAACTAAGATACACACTTCATTAACCGTTACAGGTATACATCTACTACCTAACATGTAACAGAAAAGGGTTGTATATAGTTGTAAATGACGTCCATTTGTGTTCAACAGTTTCGCTTGTAAGGCTTCATCAGGACTGGATGTTGAAGAATATTTTAAGGAATTATTGAGATAGAAAATTCCCACTTTAGATTTAAAAGAGAAAAACATACATTAGCATTGATTTTATAACCTGCCAATATAAAAAAGAGAGAGGTCTTGGCAAGGCATGCATATATGTTCTCCAAATAAGAAAAATAAAAAAGGGGGGGGGAAAGAAAGGAGTCAATGGAAAAATCCACTGTTCCTAAGACACTCCATACCTCAAGATGATATAGAAGACACTAGAATGGAGTCAGCCCCCTCCGTGTGCGCATGCGCAACTGTCACTCCACTCCGCTCGGGGAATGTCAAAGGCTCCCGTTGATGGGAGAGTGATGTATAGACGTTTTGGTCAAAAATTCATAAAATGCCTGAAACATATGTTAAATTCCTTGTTTACGAGAGAAATTCTTTATGTGTAAACTGAAACCTATGGAAAGATCCATGGGCATCCTGCTCTGTGGAAACAGCTGCACTCACCTTCCTCAATTCATACGATAAAAAAAACAGAAGAGGGAGCTCCATGGGAACCGGGATTGGAGAGATAACTAATCTTCATGCACGTGCTCTAACCTGCTGTGCCTATAAGTGTATAACATAGGAAAAAACCCCTTAAGTAAAACGGTATGGATTAAACATAATAGCACAATAAGATTGTAGGCATAACCTCGCCCAAGGGTATGTCCTGTCAAGGATCATAACACTAAGGGTTAGTCCCATATCCCGTCCTTTGAAAATTCGCCAAATTTAGGGATGTCGGTGCTATAAAATATTTGTTTGAAGGTATGCTGATCTCTGCCCACTATCTTTTTTGACTATATTTACTCAAGTATAGCCAGACAGCTGCTTAAAGCAGAACCAAGGACCTTTCTTTATTTATTGCCAACAAGCAAGCTCCTTATTTCAGAAGAAACATGCAAAAGTGACTCCCATGCACACATGGGAGTGACCTCATCCTGCACCAGCCAATCAAGCCGAAGACTGGCACCCAGAAGAAGCCGCGTAGAACATGCCGGCGAGGGACCTCCTGGGCATCAGTCAATTGGAATCAAGATAAGTATTGCCTGCTGCCTTTCGGAGTGCTGTACAAATAAGTGTAAGAAATAAAAGCTGGGAGGAGAGTCCATGCACATGATCCATCAGTCATTTGACCAGTCTATCCACCAGTCATTCAAATGGACCTGGCACCACTCATTTGTTCATGTGTTTTTGCATGTGTGCTAAGTCATGTAGAAGTGTAACATTTCAGGTATTTATTACCTCTCATATAGATCACAGTACTCTCCTTGACAATATCTTCATCTAATTTTCTTTTCAGAAGAATAGAGACCTCTTTAGTCAAGTAATCCATGTTTGACATCTACTTCCTGGACTGACATGCCAGCTTAGACATGACACAATCATGTAGATCCTAGTAACAGTGTAATTCTTGGCTGTGTTCACAAATGCCATGACCAGCCTGTGCTGCAGCCTTTCACCTTTTGGCTTGTTCTGTATTGAAGCAGCATATTGTGACAGTCAGAAATCTATTCACGCTAATCTGTAATCTAACTGAAAGGTCCGCTTTAAGCAGAGAACACTACTGATGCTTGCATCTATGAATGGCGTGTAAAATGCAAGCCGCAGTGTGGCATAAAGTTGCAATATCCAGTGAAAGATTGCATAAATACTTTTCATAATGCCATTGGGTCATCACTCATCAGTCTGTTGCATGCGAGACTTTACCAGCACCCACTTGGCCATCTCTTGGCTTCCAGACCATCTCATAATGCAATATCTGACAAAGTTAAGATTTTTTTTTTTTTTTCTAGCTCTTTCACATAGGGCTGTGCTATCTGCCAAGCTATACAACCTTATTACTCTTTCGTCCATGGACCGACACAGCTTCTCTATTGACAAAGTGGGTATTATCCGTTAATTAGGAGTGACTAGGCAGAAAAACTTGTAAAAAGTGTTGCATCACACCTTCTACAGTACCGCCCAGGGGGCGGACCCTCCGGGTATAACCTCTCAGTCTGCATCTTCGCAGATCAGTTTTTTTCTGTCTAGCAAGGAGTAGGACATGGCTCCCTTCGGGCCCATTGGTCCGGGGGAAAAAGATATATATTTTTTTGCTACATTTTTGTTTCCTGCGATCTTCGATCAACTGCCGACTGGGTGACAGGCTGGATCCTCGATCCTTGTAGTCTCCCCAGTTTCGGCCATCGAGCGTGTGCCGACCCTAGCTACGCGCTGGGTTTTCCACGACATGCCCGTCGCTCCACGGGTGGCCGGTGAGCCTACGCTCCAGGGCCTGCATCGGACTGCTCAGCTTCGGCTGACCTTACGGCCGAGTCGCAGCAGCCTGGCCGGTGAGCTTACGCTCCAAGGCTTGCATCGGACCGCTCAGCTTCGGCTGACCTTACGGCCGAGTCGCAGCAGCCTGTCCGGTGAGCGTCACGCTCCAGGGCATACATATGATCGTCCCTTTTGGGTCCAATCACAGCATGCCTGGCCAACAGTCACCTTCCGTGCGCGGACGATGACCTGTTTGGAATGTCTTCCAGCATAATACATGCAGGATAGGTAAGTAAAACTCCCCTGCCTCGGCTGGGTGATTTAGCTGGACATTCCTGGAGAGATCAAGTAAGTGGTTGTGGCCCCTTTCTTCCCGCTCTCCCTGCCTTTCCCTCCTCCCTGGGCTTCTAGCTAAAGGTTGCTGGGTGCTGGGGGTCACCTAGGGGGTTCCACTGGAGCGGGGCTGGCTGTAACTAACATTTAAAAGAAATGTCATTTCTGCTACCTGTGTTTGTGTGCTTCCTCCTCCATGCTGTCGGCGGCCATTTTGAGGTGGTCCATGCCGAGTTCGGCCTCTTGTGACTGCCCGGCGGCCATCTTCCTGTGGTTCGGCCACACCCACTGGCCCCTATCAGCTGATCGGCGGCCATGTTTGTCCACCCTGTATGCATATATTGCCGTTCGGCGGCCATCTTTTTGTGGGCTATGGCTGCTTGACCTCTATCTTCGGTCGGCGGCCATTTTCTTAGAGCCCACATTATCTTCCATACAGACGTTTTTGGCAACCATTTTGCGAGAGCCTCCGGCCTCTAGGGTGCATTACACTGGTGCGAAAATTCACACAGGAAATGCTGATAAAAGAAGCAGACTGACACAGCAGCAGGGGGACAGCATCACAGGCGCAGCACACAGCAGCATAGCAGTACCTATCCAGGGTGGTGAGTCCTCTGGGTGACCCAGCCTCTCTGCAGCACAGGAGGGTGGCCTATTGATATCTTGCCTGGAGCCCTGTGAGTGTCAGCGTGTGATCAGCATGGCATCTGAGCCAGATGTCTTCTCCCCTGAAACACCAGATTTAGCAGCTGGTGCCCCTGAGGTGTCTATGAACGCTATGACGGCAATCCTAGAGGCGTTTGCTGCCAGGGTGGAAGCAGCACACGGGAATACAGGGGGTAGTAAACGCCCCGTCCCCTGCAAGCTTCTGGGGATTATTCTGATGCAGAACCAGGTCCAGCTACGGCTCGGGGCCCAGATTCTGACGCATCAGAGACTGCAGACTGTGACCGGACAGTGAGGATGACTCCAAGTCCAGGCCAGTACGCAAGACGGCTTTGGTATCTGACCTTATTACTGCAGTGCGGGATATGCTAAAGTTGGAAAATACTGCAGAAGCAGCAGAGACTCCGGTCCACTTGGGTTTCATAGACCTGCCCGCACTGCTAAGGTGTTCCCTTGTGTGTCTTTTGATAAACTCTTATACAAGGAATGGGAGAACCCAGTGAGGGTCTTTACAGCCCCAAAGAGGTTTGCGGTACGGTGCCCCTTTTGAGGAGAGTTTTCTGAAGAAATGGACCTCTCCCCCTATAGTGGACCCTCCGGTGTCCAGGCTTAATAGAGCCACCACAATTCCTGTAGAAGGGGCTCCTGTTTTCAAGGACCCTGTGGATAAGAAGGCTGAAGCACTCGCTTGCTACCTATACTCAGTGGTAGGCTCGGCAGTACGCCCGGCATTGGCGGGGGCCCTAGTGTCTCAGACACTTACTGAATGGGCAAGATTGCTACTCCAGGGGTTAAGGAGCCAGATGCTCCTCCTGATGAGATAACATTGGCCGACCAGTTGGTCCAGGGCCCTAGGTTTGTCTGCGAGTCAGACATGAATACTATTCCCCTGCTGTCTAAAACTTCGGTTTATGCAGTAGCAATACGCCGCCTGATCTGGCTAAAAGGCTGGTCTGCGGACCAGACTTCCAAGAAAGCCCTGTTGGATCTGCCTTTTAAGGGCGGCAGACTTTTTGGGGCTTCTCTGGATGACATCATCAAGGATGCCACAGGAAGTAAAAGCACTTTGCTTCCCCAAATTAGCAAGGGTAAGGGGCCACGCCAAGGGGCAAGGGCCCTCCTTTACTGCACGCAAGCGTTTTTTTCGACCCCTAGGGCGACAGGGAAAAGACCCCAGGCCGATAAAGCGCCTGCCCAAGGACAAAAGCGTCCTTGGTCCCGCATACCCAATAAGCCTGCGGACAAATTTTGCATCCGCATGAAGGTCCACCCCCACCCAGCTCTCGTCTTCACAAATTCGCGACTCAGTGGACAGCTCTAATCTCCGACAGGTGGGTTTGCGAAGTAATCTCCTCAGGCTACAAGATAGTTTCTCTCTCACCGGACAGATTCAACACCTCCAATCTCCAGCTACTACCGACCCGTCGGGAGGCCCTGTATAGGGCGGTCCAGGGTCTACTGGAACGCGGGGTAGTTATTCCAGTTCCAGAACTGGAACGGGGTTTTTACTCAAATCTGTTCTTTGTGCCGAAGAAGGAGGGGGTTCGTCCAAGCTTGGATCTCAGAGCCCTCAATTGCTTTGTGAAGGTACAAAGATTTGGGATGGAGTCGGTTCGATCTGTAGTCATGGCTCTCCATCCGGGGGACTTTCTGGCCTCCTTGGACATCAAGGACGCATACCTGCATGTCCCCATATACTCCAGACACCAGAGGTTTCTGCGATTTGCTATCGGGAAGGACCACTACCAGTTTGTGGCCCTCCCGTTGGGCCTTGCCTCAGCACCCAGGACGTTCACCAAGGTGCTCGCTCCGATTCTGGCACTACTTGGACGACCTTCTGCTGAAGGCCCCTTCAAGCTCAGAATTGGAGGTAGGCGTGTCCATTACCTGTCAGACTCTTCGAGACTGTGGTTGGATACTAAACACGCAAAAGTCAGTATTGGTGCCCACTCAACGCCTAGTGTACCTGGGGTTGATTCTGGATTCCTCAGAGGCAAAGGTATTCCTCCCTGTGGAGAAGTTGCAGACCCTCCGGGCTGCAGTACGGCAGCTGACTTCCAGGAATCGGTCGTCACTCCGTTTTTGCATGCGAGTGTTGGGCCTCATGGTAGCCTCCTTCGAGGCGGTCCCATATGTTCAATACCACACTCGAGTGTTACAGAAGGAAGTTCTGTCCAGATGGAACAGATGCCCTTCATCTCTGGATTATCAAATCCGAGTGAGCCACCTAGTCAGGAGATCCCTGGTATGGTGGCTGACAGCACCGGCTCTAATGGCCGGGGAGTCATTTCTTCCGGTTTACTGGATAGTGATCACGACGGACGCCAGCCTTACAGGTTGGGGGAGAGTCTGGGGTGTCCAGTCGGCGCAAGGTCGCTGGACCCCAGAGGAAGCCCTCCTGCCGATCAATGTCCTGGAGATCCAGGCGATCAAGCTGTGCCTCTTCAAATGGTCTCAGAGGCTGCAAGGGCGTCCAGTCAGACAACGCCACAGCGGTGGCATATGTCAATCATCAAGGAGGAACAAGAAGCTCAGCTGCAGCATCGGAGGTTGCTCGCATCCTGAAGTGGGCAGAGAAGAGCGTACCGGCACTATCGGCCGTGTACATTCCGGGCGTGGAAAACTGGCAGGCGGACTACCTGAGCCGCCAGATGCTGGACCAGGGAGAATGGTCCTTACACCCGGAGGTGTTCCAACTCCAAAGATTGAGCACACCAGACGTAGATCTTCTGGCTTCCCGACTCAATCGGAAGGTATTGAGGTTTGTGGCCCGGTCAAGAGACCCATGGGCAGACGCAACGGACGCGTTGGTAGCATCGTGGGGTCAGTATCGGCTAATCTATGCCTTCCCTCCCTTAAGGCTTCTTCCTCTTCTGCTCCGCAGAGTGGAGGCAGAGGGAATTCCAATGATCCTAATCGCTCCAGATTGGTCTCAGCGTCCTTGGTACGCCGATCTAGTACGTCTGGTAGCAGACGTCCCCTGGCGCCTGCCACTACGGAAGGACCTGCTAACGCAAGGTCCCATACTCCATCCTGCTTTACAGTCACTGACTTTAACGGCATGGCTGTTGAGAACCAGGTACTGAGAGACCGGGGCCTATCAGATTCAGTAATCTCTACTATGAGAAGTGCTCGGAAACCGTCCTCTAGGAAGGTTTATCACCGCACTTGGAAGGCCCACATCTCCATGTGTGAGGAAATGAAATGGCATCCGCGTACTTATTTGGTTTCCAGAATCCTGCTGGTTTTACAGCATGGGGTGGACCAAAGGCTTGCCCTAAGTACGATTAAGGGACAGATATCTGCCCTGGCTGTCTTTTTTTTCAGTGACCCCTGGCGGCTCACTCTCTCGTGAGTACATTTGTGCAGGGGGTTCGACATGTGGCCCCTCCGGTCCGTCCCCCGTTACTTCCGTGGGACTTGAATCTGGTCCTCTCGGTGCTTCAGAAGGCACCGTTTGAGAATATTAGAGATATTCCCCTGTTGACACTTTCTCAGAAAGTGGTCTTTTTGGTGGCTGTTACGTCAGTTAGACGAGGCTCTGAGCTGGCAGCCTTGGCCTGCAAGGCTCCCTATTTGATTTTCCACAAGGATAAGGTGGTGCTGCGGCCGCAGCCTTCCTTTCAAAGGTCGTTTCGGCTTTTTATCTCAATGAAGACGTACTTCCATCCTTGTGTCCTCAGCCGTCGAATCCTAAGGAGTCGGCGTTGCATTCCTTGGACGTTGTCCGAGCTTGGAGAGTATACCTATCTGCTACTTCCCGGTTCCGGAAGTCAGACTCACTGTTTGTTTCGGTGGCTGGTCCCAAGAATGGCCAAGCAGTCTCATCGGCCACCATCTCTAGGTGGATCCGACAGTAATCCAGGCTTACGCCTTAAAGGGTCAAGCGCCCCCCCCTTCCTGGTCACGGCGCATTCGACCAGGGCAATAGGTGCCTCTTGGGCTTTCCGACATCAAGCGTCTGTTTCCCGATTATGTAAAGCGGCGACTTGGTCGTCCGCTCACACTTTCACAAAATTCTGCAAAATTGATGTAGGTGCATCTTCGGATGCCTCTTTCGGCCGCAAGGTTTTACAAGCGGTTGTTTAGAGTTGCAGCTCCTCCGTTGGAGGAGTGCTGTTTTGTGTTTGGGGTGAAGTTTATTTTTATGCTGTTACCACCCCTCGTTTTTTCTCTGACACTGCTTTGGGACGTCCCACTTTGTCAATAGAGAAGCTGTGTCGGTCCATGGACGAAAGAGTAAATAGGATTTTTTACTCACCGTAAAATCCTTTTCTCTGAGTCCATGGACCGACACAGCACCCACCCCTCCTTTTAAGTTTGTACTGCTTTTTGACGAACTGATCTGCGAAGATGCAGACTGAGAGGTTATACCCGGAGGGTCCGCCCCCTGGGCGGTACTGTAGAAGGTGTGATGCAACACTTTTTACAAGTTTTTCTGCCTAGTCACTCCTTATTAACGGATAATACCCACTTTGTCAATAGAGAAGCTGTGTCGGTCCATGGACTCAGAGAAAAGGATTTTACGGTGAGTAAAAAATCCTATTTTTCCCAAATCGTCTTCCAGGATTGCATAAAAGATCTAGGAAACTCATCCAACAGGAAGACATCACTAAAGACACTTCATTAGGAAGTCCTTCTGCTGAACAGGTCAGCGTTAAAGTGTTTCCTTTTGTCTAGAGGAGATGCATTGCCTGGTGAAGGGAGGCCTTTGTTTCCATGCCTATGCTTTTCTTCCACCTACCCCTTCACCTACCTGGCTTTCCTGGAGCAGCTAGTAGGGTTCTCTGCTAGAGGGACTCCTCCTAGGTATAGGAAGGAGGAGGAGCTTGATTTCCCCTTCTGTGCATGGCAAATTCCATTTCTAGATTGTAAGCTCTAACGAGCAGGGCCCTCTGATTCCTACTGTATTGTAACTGTACTGTCTGCCCTCATTTTGTAAAGCGCTGCTCAAACTGTTGGTGCTATATAAATCCTGTATAATATCTAGAAGCAGCACACCTTGACAGGGACTAACACGGGTAGCACGGGTTCCCCGTCTGGGTACGTGCACTGTGGAGCATCGTGTGGCAGGGGCTCATGCAGTAGCTGGGTTGGGTGTGCGGCCTGACTATTTTTGTTTGACCAAGTGAAACCAGAACTTAATTCTGGGCGGGGTGAAATCATTCCTGGGTGCCAGAGGCTCTGGTTCAAAGCCTTTTTCTGCTGGCTGGGAATGGCTGGCTGTTGCCGTAATGGTGGCTCCTTCCAGCAGTGGTTGTCTGGATGCCACAGGTAGGGTAAATACATTTTGGACTGTTACTTTGGGTCCTGACTGATTCCATCTCTCGACTGGCTAACCTTAGCACATGGTTCTTGATAGAGGAGGGATCTGCCAGTGCCTGTAGCAACCTTCTTTATAGTAAGAGGCGATGGCTCCACTTTCTAATCCTGAGGATTTTCTTGGTAGATACGAGATCCCTGGTCAACCTCACCTGTGCCCAGATCCCCATCTCTTATGCTGTCAGCTGTAGCAGTTCCTTATAAGGTGGAATTTCTGGGGGGAATGTACTGGCCCAATCATTCCTTCACAGCCTGATTCACCTAGTAAGCAGGCCCGGAAGAAGGAAACTTGCCTCTACTTAAGACCCCTTTCACACTGGGGTGTTTTTCAGGTGCTTATGGGCTAAAAATAGCGAATTTGAAGCGCCTGAAAAATGCCTCCCCTGCAGCCCCAGTGTGAGAGCCCAAGTGCTTTCACACTGGGGCGGTGCTGCTTGCAGGATGTTGGAAAAATAGAATAGGGCACATGACTAATGTCAACATGCATAAAAACTGATGTCCACGTGCATGAAAAGTCTCAAGTCTGCAAGTAAAATCTGTGCCGTTTTCCCATCACGGTGTAAACTAGCCCTTGAAGCGGTTGTATACCGCAAAACTTTTTTTTTTTTTTTTTGTCAACCTGCAAGGCAAAGGTATAATGAGCTAGTATGATTAGCATACTAGCGCATTATCAATCACTTACCTTAGATCGAAGCCCCCGCAGCGGTCCTCGGACACGTCCTCCGTCGCATCCATGATACCCGGAGTGACTTCCAGGTATCGCCGCTCCGGCGCTGTAATTGGCCGGAGCGGCGATGACGTCAGTCCCGCACATGCGTGGGGAACGGCACGATCCCCACGCATGCGCGAATTTCCGGCAGTGTCCGGCAGGCTCCCATTCAAGAGCCGCCGCGCTCAGTGCGCCTGCACCGTTATCTACGGCGCGCATGCGCCGTAGATAGCGGTACAGTCTTTTTTGCAAATATCTCCGAGACTGTGTAGGTCTCGGAGATATTGCAAGCACCTACAGGTAAGCCTTAATGTAGGCTTACCTGTAGGTGCTTGTACAAATTTTGGGTATACAACCACTTTAATCTTTAAGGGTTAAATGTCATTTAGAAGATGTAGATTTATTTATTTATTTATTTTTTAAAAGGTTAACGTCACCTTTTCGGAAAATAGAATAAATGCACATATTTTTGCAGGGAAAAAAATTAAATATGTGCATTTATTATTTTTTCGACAGGAGCCTGGAAAGCATTGAACCCATGATCAGGGGTTCAATGTCGGACATTTTCAGCCAAGCCCTGCAGCTTTCTGCTTGTACCTTCATACGGGTTGTCTGTTTGAAAGCTGCAGGGATTGTGTGGTGACTCTACCTACCCTTCTTTCTTATCCCCCCATTCCCGGACTTGGGGCTCCTGCCGCGAGGTTGGACAATTGACATTGTAACCTACGAAAATTGCTGTGTTATGTGATCCTACCTATCTTACTACTTTACGCTTCTTCATTATGATTACCCTGCGTGGCTAACCAGCTCCTTTGTTCTAAAATCTTCAATAAAAATTATTGTACCAGAAAGCTGCACGGCTTGTGAATGAACTATGAGAGTGCTCATCAGCGCTCACAGTTCATTCAGAACTACAAGCTGTCAATCATGGTGGCTGACAGTATTTGTAGTGCATTAATTCACAGGAAACTGTAAATTAATGATGCGGCTGTGTGGGCGGAGCCCCTCAGGGCCTCGCTCTCTTCAAAAAGTGACGGTGCGTGGATAAGATCCCCTGCCCACTGTCACACTGAGGGGATCGAGGGAACTGGCGGCAGGAGCTGGAACGTGGTTGCATGTTTCACCCTAAATACAGGTTGAACATGTAACATGTTCCAAAAGGTTAACGTAGCCTTTAAGGGCTGTCTAGTAGGCACCTGACATTCAAGGGAAAGAGTCTGTGTTTTTGCATGTTAAGCATGTGTTCAAGCTTAAGAGAGGAGAATGTTGGAATTATTTTTTTTCAGTCCACTGTAGGCTCACAGAACTCCTAAATTAATCGTAATTGTTTCTGTTACCTGTTTCCTGGGTGTAGCTGCCTCACAGGTATGTGGCTTGATTTTCTGCACACGGTACAATCATCAGACTGTTTACACAACCCAGATCTGACAGAAAATTGGTCTCCCCTTGTCTCAAATGGCAGCCCTTTTAGTGTTGCTGCCAGTTACACTATAAGCCCTTACATGTGTGGTACTGATGTATCCATATCGTACCACAGTTGTTATACCTCTTCATAGCTTCCTTTTTGTAGGAGGAGAGAGAGTCTGTTGCTACAATGGTTTGGGCATTTTTTGGAAGGTCTTGCATTGCTGCACTTGTCTAACTGCAAGTTGATTCTTCTATTTGTTAATGGTTGACAGTAACCTTGACAATTTTATTTCATCATGGTATACTCCCTCACAGATACAAGTGTTAATTTTTGGACATATTGCAGAAGAATTTTTGTATTGACAAACATTTCCTGAGGTGCTGTAGTTGTGTTGGCAATTAGGCCAGCCCACTACTGTTTGGTCTTTTCAGTGGAGGCAGGTGTACAGTAGCTTGGGTCATCAATGACACAAATTGAGAGAGATCATATACAAGGCTGTAGGTGGTGGAGACTTGCTTATGCAACAGACCCTGCTTACCGTGGGTATAGAAAAGCAAGGACTGCGACATTGCATTGGACACCTGACACATTTTTGGGGACCAATGACACTAATACAGTGACCAGTGCTACAAATTTGCACTGTTACTGTACTAATGACACTTGCAGGGAAGGGGTTAACACCAGGGGTGCTCAAAGGGTAAAGTGTGTCCCTAGGGGATGCTTACTAACTGTGGGGATTGCTCTGACTGGGAGAACGCAGAGATCCATGTTCTCCTCTGTCAGAACGGCGATCTGCTTGGATTACATGGGCAGATCGCCATTTTGCCTCTCTGGGGAATGATCGTGGGTGGCCGGTCTATTTAACTCTATAAAACATGACAGGGATATAAAAAGATGTCCAAGGAATTGAGAATGCCAATCAGCAGTGTTCAAACTCTAATCAATAAGTGGAAAATGAGGGGTTCTGTTGAAACCGAACCACGGTCCGGTAGACAAACTAAAAATTCAGCCCTAACTGCCAGGCAAATTGTTTGGGATGCAAAGAAAAGCCCACAAATAACTTCAGTTGAAATACAGGACTCTCTGAAAACATGTGGTGTGGCTGTTTCAAGATGCACAATATGGAGACACTTGAAGATGGGCTGCATGGTCAGGTCGCCAGAAGAAAGACATTACTACGCAAATGCCACAAAGCATCCCGCTTACAATACGCCAAATGGCACAGAGACAAGTCTCCAACCTTCTGGCACAAAAAAAATTGCGATCTTGATTCAACCCCCCTCGCAATCCTAATCCGGCATTTCCACGATTCAGTGCAGAGTCGTTCTATGCTCAGAGCTGACAGCTGTCCAAAAATAAGGGTAGTTTATCACAACATTTTTCAGCTCTGAAACAAACATCGTATCCTTATTCTTTTTTTGGTTGTTTTAGATCAAAGGGATGAACTTCGGTCTATAAATAAGGGCAGTTTAACCACTCTAAGACTAGGCCTTTGTCTGACATTTGTTGCTTACAAGTTAAAAACAGTATTTCTCTTACCGTCCATGGACTGACACAGCTGGATACTGTAAACGCGTGGGTATATGTCCCTGCTCGCAGGAGAAGATCTAGGCAGCATGTTAGAAACATTCTAGAACAAACCAGAGCTGAACAGCCCCGCCCAGGGGGGCGGTCCCTCCGGACATTACCCTCCCACCTGCAGTCGGCAGACCTCAGTTTTTTTTCTGCCTAGCAGAAGGAGAAGACGTGGCTCTCTCAGGAGCCAGTCTCCTGGAAGATTTTACTTTTAAATTTTATTCCTTTGGGAATTTTATTTTATTTTTGAGACCTTCAATCAACTGTCGGCTGGGCAACAGGTTGGGTACACTAGTATCCTCGTAGTCTTCCCTGTCCGACCATCGAGCGTGCTGATCCTCGCCTTCTGTGCGTGAGACTCAGTTCACGACATGCCCCATGACTCCAGGGGTAGCCGGGTTTCTTTCATGCTCCCGCGGTCCGCTCAAGATTGAACAGTACCTACTGTATCTTTCACGGTGGACCGGGCCGACAGCTACGCAGTACGACTCTGTGATAGGTTTGTCTGAAACAAGCCAGTGGGTCCCTCTAGGGACGAGTAAGTAGTCTCTCCTGCTGCAAGGTGAGTACATACTGGCTGTGTTTCTGTGTGTGGGGGGTTCTCCCTGTCTCCCCCCTGTTATGCTGCTCTCTGCACCCTGTACTGGTGCTGTGCTTGGGGGTCACTCTGGCCTGGCTGGGCGCTCATGTCTGCAGTTTTTTCTGGTGTGTGAGGTGATTATTGCGTGCGCCGTTAGCGCGCGCATTAGCGGGAGCTATTGAATTTCGCGCTCAGCGGCCATCTTGGCGTTCAATGGCGCAGTTGTAGCTGCGGCCGGCGCCCATTTTCTTGTGGCCGCCGCGCATTTAATTTTGATTCTAGCGGCGACGCGAATCTTCTCACAGACTGAGCGGTCCTTAAGGGTTGGTGGGTCCTCCGGGTATCCCCTCCTCAGCGTAGCCAGTGGGTGGACTGTATATTCACTGTATAGTGTATAAGGTCTCTGAGGGTGGCGTTATGGAGTCTGATACACCTGCTCTCCACACTTGCCTGGGGCAACTGGCAGTGCTGCACAGTTAAACATGTTCATATGTTTCCTGCACCTGCGGTCCTTATGGACCAGTTGTCAGCAGTCTTGGAATCATTCCTTGTCAGAATGGAAGCGGTGTGTGAGAAAAAGGAGCTATAAGCCCCCTCCCCCCACAAAAATCTTTAGTGAAGGAGTGCTCTGAGTCAGATATGGGCCTAGCTATTGGGATCAGGACCCTAGCTCTGAATATTTAATGTTTATGAACAGGACATTCCCTTGTGAGGAAGACTCCAGTTCTGTGTCAGTGAATGACAGGGTGCTTGTAAGTGATCTCATTGATGTGAGGAACACTCTCAAGCTGGAATTGCTGTGACAAGCCTTTATTTTAAACCGCTTCCTCACTGTTTTCCACACACGCTGCCTCAGAGCAGCATGGATGATACATGGTGGGGGGGAGGACTTTTCATTTATGTCTAGTCCCTGTGAGCTTTCTGTGTGGTATCCTGAGGCAACATTTCCCGCCATTTCCTGGGGAACGCTTGAGCTCTGACAGGCGGTCTGAGGGTCAGAGGTTACCTGTTACCTGCATGCTGCTTCGGCAGCACAGTCAAGCAGGTTGGAATGATGCAGAGAAGATTATGCGCCTCTGCGCCATAATTTAAACTCATCCTATACCTCTACACTGCATACATTCACAGTGTATGTATGTGTTATTGGTCTCTGTGTCTGCGTGAGTGTTCCCCCACGTTCCAATGCTGTGTTTCAGTGCCATGCATGATATAAACGTACAAAATATGTTTATGCACGACTCCAGATACATTCACAGTATATGTATGTATTATACTCTGTGGGTCGGCGGGGGCTCCGGTGTCCTCCCGCGCTCTCATGGTATGTGCGCTTCGGCTCTCCGCACAGTATAGACATGTTCAATATGTTTATTGCACATACTATACATGTTTACAGTATGGGTATACTGTCTGTGTGGTTTTCCTCCGGGTACTCCGGTTCCCTCCCACACTCCATTGGTATGGGCGCTTCGGCGCTATGCACAGTCTAAATTTGTGCGATTGGATATCCACATACTAACATCCCTACCTGGTATGTTTGTGCAGTCTGCGTGGGTTTCCGCCCACGCTACATGACATGCATGTCTTTGGTGCAATACACGGTGTAAACATACACATTATGTTTATACACTAAATACATTCACAGTAGTTGTAGGTATTGCATTCTCTGAGTATGCGTGTGGTACTTTGGTTCCTCCCACGCGCCAACAGTGTGCGCGCCTTCGGTGCTATGCACACATGGGCTTGTGCAAAATGTTTAGCACACATACTATAATACCTTCACGGTATGCGTATGCAGTCTGCATGGGTTTCATCCGGGTGCTCAGGTTTCTCCCCTGCGTTCCAATGTTGTGCGCATTCTCAGCGCTATGCACAGTATAAACATGTGCAATTTGTTTATTCGCAGGCTAACATACCTACACGATTGTGTACGCAATCTGCGTGGCTGGTTTGCGTCCAAGCCCCGATGATGTGCGCGCCTTCGTCGCTGGCACAGTATATACGTGTTTTAATAGGTTTATCCACACATACTAAACTACATACGCCGTATGTGGTGGTATTATGCTCTTTGTGGCTGGGTGGGTTTCCTCCCACACTCCATTTGCGCGTTTGACGCAATACATAGTATAAACTATATGTTTGTACAATCAACACTTATCCATGGGTAGCCGCTGGATGGAGTATTGTAACAAGGATCCCTGGTTTCAGGGGTATCACTTTCCACCTGCTTTCAGTGGTGATTAGAAGCGCTGGCTTGGACTGTGTTCGCCAGGCTGAGGTTAGCGTTACGCCCATTAGTGGCTGCGTCTCTGGCGTTTTTTGTAGCTCAAGGACTGGGCAAAAGTCTCTGCTTCATCCATCAGTCGTCTGGCAGGTGCACTGCAACTGCTTTAGCCTTTAGGGTCTCTGTGCCCGGGGTGGGTTTGCGCCACCTGTGAAGGCTGAGGTACTAGTCCTCTGACCGAGTTTCTAGGGAAGTTCCGTCAAGTTGCCTTTATTGGCCAACAGTTGAGGCACCCTGTACACCGGGGCCTCCCTTGTCCGATACATTGCGGAGTCTCTTTGGGATTTTCATACATCTCGCTGCAAGATGGTCCTGTCGGCCGTGTGCATTGCAGGGGAAGGGTCCTTGCATCCGGAGGTGTTTCCACCTCCTTTACCGGAGGTGGGGCACCGAAAGTGGACCTTATGACCTCTCGACTCACTCGCAAGGTGGCAAGATCGTGGTCAGACGCGTTGGAAGCCCGTGGGGGCAGTATCGCCTGATATATGCTTACCCTCCGCTACTGTTGTTGCCTCGCCGGCTTCGCAGAGTAGGGGCTAAGGCCATTCCAGTGCTCTGGAACGGCGACATTGGTACGCCGATCTACTTTGGCTAGTCGCAGACGTTCCTGGCGACTGCCTATTGGGGTGGATCTTCTGTCTCATAATCCCATACTTTATCCTGCTTTACAGTCCTTGGCTTTAATGGCATGGCTGTTTAAAGCCAGGTGCTGAAGGACCGAGTTCTCTTCTAAGTTGTTGACACGGGAATCTTCCTCCAGAAAGATATCTCACCGTACCTGGACGGCTTACATCGCTATGTGCGAGGAACTTGAGTGGCGACCTCGGATGTATTCCGTTCCCAGGATTTTGCTGTTCTTACAGCGTGGTGTGACCCAAAAGCTGGCCTTGCATACCTTCTTTTTTTTTTTTTTTGTTGAGGGTCGGATTTCAGCCCGGGCTGTCTTTTTCAACGACCGCTACCGGGCCATTCCTTGATTAGCACCTTTTTGTGCAGGGGGTTTGCCATGTGATCCCCCCCCCCCCCCTATTAAGCCTCCTCTCCCTACTTGGGATCTGAATTTGATGCATCTTGGTTCTCCAAGAACATCCCTTTGAGAATATCAGAGAGATTCCTCTCTTGACCTTGTCCCGGAAGTTGGCCTTCTTAGTGGCGATTGCTTCGGTTAGACGGGTGTCTGAGTTGCCGGCCTTGTCCGGCAAGTCGCCTTACTTGGTCCTCCCATAAGGATATGGCGGTGTTGTGTCCACGACTGTCCTTTTCTAAGGATGGTCTCGGCCCTTCACCTTAAGAAGGACATTGTTCTTCCGTCCTTGTGTCCTCACCATCGCATCCCTGAGAGTTTGCGCTTCATACATTAAGATGGGTACAAGCCTTACGAGTGTACCTGTCTGCTACTGTTTCCTTTCGGAAGTCTGTGTCTGGTCCAAAACAGGGCCGAGCGGTGTCGTCTGCCACCGTCTCTAGGTGGATCAGGCAGACCGTCATACAGGCCTATGCCCTTAAAGGGCGGGCGCCTCCATTTCTGGTTGCGGCGCATTCCACCAAGGCAATTGGTGCTTCCTGGGCCTTCCGACATCAAGCGTCGGTTGCACAAGTGTGCAAGGCGACGACCTGGTCGTCCGTTCATACCTTTTCAAGATTTTATAAGGTTGATGTTGCATCTTCGGATGCTCCCTTTGGCCGCAAAGCATTGCAGGCTGCTGTTTAATGTTGCAACTCCTCCGTTCAGGAGCTCTGCTTGTTTGGGGTGAAGTTTTGGTAGTTCCTTTACTACTGCTCCCACCCTTCTGATACTGCTTTGGGACGTCCCACGCGTTTACAGTATCCAGCTGTCAGTCCATGGATGGTAAGAGAAAATAGGATTTTTGTACTCACCGTAAAATCCATTTCTCTGAAGTCCATAGACTGACACAGCACCCACCCTTCCTTTTAAGGTTTGTACTGCTTTGTTACGAACTGAGGTCTGCTGACTGCAGGTGGGAGGGTAATGTCCGGAGGGACCGCCCCCCTGGGCGGGGCTGTTCAGCTCTGGTTTGTTCTAGAATGTTTCTAACATTCTGCCTAGATCTTCTCCTGCGAGCAGGGACATGTACCCACGCGTTTACAGTATCCAGCTGTGTCAGTCCATGGACGTCAGATAAATGGAGTTTACGGTGAGTACAAAAATCCTATTTTTTGCTAGAAAATGACTTAGAACCCATAAATATATAATAAAACGTGTGTGTGTGTGTGTGTGTGTGTGTGTGTGTGTGTGTGTGTGTGTGTGTGTGTGTGTATATATGTATGATATATATATTTTCACAGAGACCCTAGAGCAGGGATGCCCAACCAGTGGCCTGGGGGCCACGTGGCCCACGGAGCCCTCTGATGTGGCCCGCGACCTCCTGCTCTAGAATGGCGGGTTCGCAAACCCAGATCGCAGGTTGCCGACCCGCCATTCCAGAGCATCAGTGTTGTGAATGAAGCCAGTGGTAGAGGAAGCAAGCGGCTGTGGAGCAGAGCCGCATAAGCCAATGCTTCCTGTAAAGCACCGGCTTCTGTCATAGGCGGAGTGATACCAAATGCACTTTGCCTGGGACAGCAACAGCCAGCGATGCCTGAATAGAAGACTGTTATTAAAGGTAAGTTTATTACTAAAATCAGTGTGTGTGTGTGTGTGTGTGTATACCTGGGCATATCTGTTCTGCAGCGTTTACTGGGCTGCTTTCAAGTTGATCCACAGGTGTAGCGAAGTGCACCTGCGGGTTACCTGTACTGAGCCGTAGACTTCTGTTATTTCCTGGGGGGTTTGGTGCGCTTTCAGAAAGTGCCCCACACCTGCAGGATATAATAGAATTCTATGGCAAAGTGCAGCTAACCTGCAGGAGAGCCACAGGTGCACTGCGCTGCACCCATGGTGTGGGTGGATTGCAGACCATCGGTGTAAAAAGCAGCCTTAAGCCCCTTTTCACATGGGTCAGTCCAACCCAATTGGATTCTCCTTCTTCTTTTCTCCTCTATGGAGCGGCAGAGTTAAACAGACTTTTGTGTCCATTTACACTCGCCTACCTCCAATCCGATCTGCTAAAAAAACTGAAGTGGATCCGTCCTCTTCCATCTGATCGGATCAGAGGGACCATAGAGTAGAGTGGGCTGTGTCTGTGTCCGCTTTGCATATGCAGATTGGACACAGACCGGTTATTCACCCACTCCGCTCATTTGTGGCCCGCGACTGGTTACGAAGTCGATTAAGTGGCCCTCGCTCTTCAAAAGGTTGGGCACACCTGCCCTAGAGAGTAAAATGCCGATCATTGAAATATTTTATGTTGCACTGTATTTGCGCAACAGTCTTTCAAAAGCAATTTTTGGGGAAAAAAAATACACTTCAATAAATAAAAAATAAAACGTAAAGTTAGCCCAATTTTTGGGTATAATTTCAAAGATGTTACGCCGAGAATCGTGATCTTTATTCTAAGCAAAAAAAAAAACTTGATTCTCATTTTATCCAGAATCGTGCAGCTCTAATGTGTATACTTGCCTATGCTGAGGGTGCTCTGGTCCAGTCAAAGTTTCCAGTGGCCAGCTTCAATGAAGAGGAGAGATCCTCGACAATTTCTGAAGACCCTGGGCGATGATGTCATCCATAGACTTACGGGGCATCTGTTGTCGGCTGTCCCTCCTCTACACTAATAAAGGCAAAAGGGTAGAGCATCAAAGTACACATGAAAGACTGATAGTCCATGCATAAGGAGAAATGGCTAGAAAGATGATCCATTTTATTGAAATGATAAAAAATGAAATAAATCGTGAGCCCAAAATTCCAGACAACTGTCGCTGCACCTGGTGTGATATGGTGTAACTCAATTGAAGACTGACTGGCCACCAAGTTGGGTATGTTTCAAACGGGAAGCCACCAGTATCAGATGGGGGAGCCGCAGTACTGTAGTGTCCATGTGGCAAACCAGCCAACCATGCCACCAACAAGATGGCTGCTCTCCAAGAAAATGGGAACCGGAAGTAGCATTACCAGAAGTCGTAACCTGCATGTGCTGTCAGTGCGCAGCTAGGTCTGGAAAAACAGAGGGAGAGAAGGGCCCACAGGACAGTCTTCAGTGTGGGAACGCATTTTGAGGGGGGCAAGCTTCTTTATTAAACTCAATTTATGAAGTGAACAGTTTGGCATTTGACATTGTGTACATTATGACTGCTCTTTCTGATGACCGGAGGCTCCTCTTCCCCATTGCCGGTGTTTGTTTATATAGCTCAGTCTTCACTTCAGTAATTCGTGACGATCCTGTTGACCGGACAAGAGCTCCTTCAGCATAGGTAAGACCTCTTTCCTTTACAGGGTAGTGAGAATAGGCTTAAAATGGGGGTAGGAGCAGGTTTAAATATAATTAGGATTTGACTGGACTTCCATTTTAATCACTTGCCAATCAGCCACAGTACATATACTGCGGCAGGTCAGCACGTGCAGGCAAAATACAGACACGGCGGATCCCGGGGCCCGGTGATCATGTGAACGCATAACCTTGTCAACAAAACTGTTTTCAATGAATTCATTCATAACCTCTGCATTGACTATGCTGCGATTGGCCCAAACACCAGTTTGGAAGAAGGGCTTCCTTTTTAAAGTGTCTTTGGTGAGGTTTTTTCGTGTTCCTGTTGGAGTTGCTTATAAGCTGTCCTGGAAGACTCAGAAAAAGTTACAGGTAAGTCTAACTCCAAATTTTCTCTGCTGTAATTAAACAATAACTACAGGTCTTGTTCCTTCTCTAGCCTTTGATTGGACATTGAAAGGTGACAGTGTTGGCCTATGGGCCCATATACTCTTCTCTGTTCTCTCTTATTGTCCATTGTACTATCATCTAACGCTGTTTGTAATTTCTGAAAATCCCAGTAAATACTTTTGTAAAATAAATGTGACACGGCAGACTAATGAGCTAATTTCTCTTACTCTGACACTATCGGGATGTTCCTTGTTGGCGCATAAGCACTGCAGTACAACTGACCTCAGGTTTTTAATTTTTTAAATTTTTCTGGTCTGTACACAGCTCGGATATTTATGGATTGAAAACAATGGAGCCGTTTTCAGATCTGTGAAAAAATAAATGCGGTACTGATAAAATTTGGGGTCCTAAACAATTTACCTTGGTTTTCTATAAGCATTGGGGAGTTTACTAAAATCCTTGCTATTTTTCTTTTACGCAGGGGATAAATGATTTTTCGCGGGCATTAGCTGGTGTTAGCACTTCAATCATCACGACACCATGCTTGATATGGTGTCAGGGTGATTGAAGCGCATTATTTCTATTACATTCTATTGTAGTGATAAAAGAAATGGTTCAACTCACAATAATGCAGAATTAGTGGGAGCCCTGAGCGTGTTGCCTGTCACCAGATGTGGATTATCACTTGCCACCTGCCACAAGATGCAGAATGTCACTTGTCACCTGCCACGTTGAATGTCGCCAGATGCGGGATGCCACGTTGCCTGCCACAAGATGCAAAATGTCACTTGCCACATTGCCTGTCACTAGATGCGGAATGTTACTTGCCACGCTGCCTGCCACCACTGCATTGGTGGCAGCACTGGTCAATTTAGCACAGAGACGGGCCTCTGTGCAGTTGTGGGTTCCGAATGAAGGCAGGAGAGCAGTGGGGCGGGCAGGGAGAGATGTCATCTCTCTGCTCCCCGCCGCTCCTCTGACACTGAGGCTGACAGGACACCGGCTGTGAGGGCGGAAGAGCGGTGATGCGGGGGGCGGAGAGAGATTGTCATCTGCTTGCCCACTCGCTTCTTACGATCCACCTATCCATCCCTCTCATATGCCAGCTGCCCAGGTCTTATGCCGGCCGCCCAGCTCTGTCATGCTACCCACCCAGGTGTCCTCATGCCCACGGCCTGGCTGCAGAAAGCCCCCCCCCCGTAGTGGGCCGTGGCCCAGGGGTTGACGACCCCTGCTTTAGATCAAAGGAATGAACTTTGGTCTGTAGATGAGAGAAGTTTAACCAATTAAAGACTAAACCTTTTTCTGACACTTGTTGCTTACAAGTTACAATCAGTATTTTTTGCTAGAAAATTACTTGAAACCCCCAAACCTATATTTATTTTTTAGCAGAGACCCTAGAGAATAAAATGGTGGTTGTTTGTAATCTTTTATTTGTGTTAGTGTATTTGCACAGCAGTCTTTCAAATGCAATCTTGGGGGGAAAAAAATACACTTCCATGAATAAAAAAAAAAAAACTAAACAGTAAAGTTAGCTCAATTTTTTTTGTATAATGTGAAAGATGTTACAATGCAAGAGTCGTGGGAGAATCATGATCTTTATTCTAAGCAAAAAAATTGTGATTCTCATTTTATCCAGAATCATGCAGCTCTAAAATTTGACTTAAGTGGATGTAAAGGACTGATGTAAACTGATCCGTTTTATTTCTTTGAAAAAAATGTGACTGAACTGATGAAACAAACTGAAGGCATGTGTGAAAGGGGCCTTGGGGCTTCTTCCCACATGTTGATTATAAAGAATGAAGCAATGCTCATTAACGCGCCTATAGCATTTATTTTGTGTTCGACTTTGTTTTTTTAAACATTGAAAAAGCTTCAAGAATGCTTGATGCCCATAAGTGTTACTTTTTCTTATCGTCCATGGACTGACACAGCCTCTTAACACTTTACCCGTGGGTTTATGTCCCTGCCTGCAGGGGAAGACCTAGGCAGAATGTGAGATGTTACACATACATTCTAAAAGCCAGAGCTGAACAGCCCCGACCAGGGGGGCGGTCCCTCCGGACATAACCCTCCTACCTGCAGTAGCATCCCTCATTTTTTTTTTCTGCCTAGCAGAAGGAGAAGACGTGGCTCTCTCAGGAGCCAGTCTCCTGACCAAATTATTTATTCCTTTTGGAATTTTATTGTTTTATTTTTGTGATCTTCGATCAACTGTCGGCTGGGCAACAGGTTGGGTACAAGATATCCTCGTCTTTCCAGTCCGGCCATCGAGCGTGCTGATCCTCGCCTTGTGTGCGTGAGACTCAGTTCACGACATGCCCCATGACTCCAGGGGTGGCCGGTGGGTTTTTTATGCCCCACGGTCCTCACAAGATTGAACAGTCCTGCTGCATCTTTTGCGGTGAACCAGGCCGACAGCTACTCGGTACCGCACTGTGATAGGTCTGTCAGAAACACACCAGTGGGTCCCTTAGGGGATGGCTAAGTAGTCTCTCCTGGCTCAGGTGAGTACATGCTGTGTGTTTTTCTCTGTATGGGGGATTTTCCCTGTCTCCCCCTTGTTGCCACTTTCGGTCACCACTGCTGGCGCTGTGCTGTCCGGGGTGCCTGGGGGTCACTTTGTCCCGAGGGGGGGGGCTCATGGCTGTCTGCATGTGCTTGGGGATGTTTACTTCTTCTTTTTTTTTTTTTTTCTAACATAGTCAAACTATCTCGTAATCTCCCACCCCCGGGATGTTTTCTGAGTGTTTTGGGGCCTGGGCGCTGTTCGGCGCCATGTTTTGTGTATTCCCATTTACTTTGCGTGGCGGCCATCTTACCGTGGATCGCCTGAGGACATTGTGGCGGCCATTTTCTTGAAGCCGCGCCCGCTTTCTGCATTTGTTTGGCCTCCTATCGCTGCTGAACGGCGCAAATCTCCTCACACTCTCCTCGCAGCTCACTTGCGCTGGTTCAGCGCGGTGCAGGCAGCAGAACCCAGCGGTCCTCTATGGGTTGGTGAGTCCCCTGGGTATTTTCCCTCCTCAGTCAGCACAGCCAGTGGGTGGACTTTTTGCCTGAGAAGTCTGAGAGGGGCAATATGGAGTCTGTTTCACCTGCTTCCCCATGCATGTCAGAGGCAACAGGCAGTGCCTCATGCACCTGTGGTCCCTATGAACCAGTTGTCGGCAGTCCTGGAAACATTTCTTACCAGGATGGAAGCGGTGTGCGAGCGCAGGGGAGCAGGAAAGCGCCCTCTCCCCACATTATCACCACAAGGAGTGCTCGGATTCAGATATGGGCCTAGCTGCTGCTGCTCAGGACCCTAGCTCTGAATATTTTGATGGTTTTGAACAAGACATTCTGTGTGAGGAAGACTCCAGTTCTGAGTCAGAAAATAACAGGGTGCTTGTTAGTGAACTCATTGATGCTGTGAGGGACACTCTCTCTCAAGCTGGATGCTGCGGAACCTCAGGCGGAAGCTGTCTCCTTTTTGTTTCCTTTAAGGCCAAGCCTTCTAAAGAGGTTTTTCCTTATACACCTTTCTTTGATCAGGTTTGGGAAAAGCCGCAGAAGACTTTTATGGTCCTGCGGCGTCTATCAGGTACCCCTTTGAAGGGACATTACTTAAAAAAGTGGGCCTCTCCCCCAGTGGTCGACCCCCCCCGGTCGCCCGTTTAAACAAGGCCACCACTCTCCCGATGGAGGGGATGCCTGCATTTAAGGACCCCACTGACAGGAGGTCAGAAGTGGTGAGCAGAGCCAAGTTTTGCCTTTGTTGGGATTTGCCTTACGTCCTGTCGTAGCGGCGACCCTCGTGTCTCAGACACTCACAGAATGGGCAAAGATTTTGCACCAGACTGTGCAGGAGCATGATCTTCCTCCAGACACTATTGCGCTGGCCGACCAACAGGTGCAGGGCCTAGTGTATGTGTGCGATGCCACTTTGGACGCGGCCCCTTTAATATCCAGGGCCTCCGTCCCTGCGGTGGTGTTACGACGTCTTATCTGGTTAAACTTCTGGTCTGCTGACCTAGCCTCTAAAGGTGGTAGACCTTTTGGTGCTGCCCTGGATGACATTATTAAGTATGTCACGGGAGGTAAAAGCACTCTCCTTCCTCAGACTATCAAGGGAAAGGAGCCCCGCCGTAAGCCGGGTCCCTCCTTTCCTGCAAAAAAGGGTTAGCCCTCCCAGACTGACAACAGTGCGGCTGGTGGACAGAAGCGTCCTTGGGTGCGTAGGCCGAACAAGCCGGCTCCCAAGCCCGCCTCCGCATGAAGTCTTGCCCTCGCCTGACTCTGGGGTGGGGGGGACGACTTTGCAGGTTCACGGATCGGTGGACCTCCCGAATCTCCGACTGGTGGCTGTGCGAGGTGGTCACCACAGAAAAGAGTTCCGTTTCTGGTCCCCAGACAGATTCTTTCCCTCAAATCTCCCTCTGCTTCCTGCCCGTCGGGCGGCCCTCTTGGGGGCTGTACAGGATTTGCTCAGGTGCGGAGTAATTGTGCCGGTACCGGGACAATCTGTTTGTTGTCCCAAAAAAGGATGGGCTTCGGCCAATCCTGGACCTCAAGGCACGACGTGCTCCAGGGGTGGCCGGGTTGCTTTCATGCTCCCGCGGTCCTCTCAAGATTGAACAGTACCTGACTGTATCTCTCGCGGTGGACCGGGCCGACAGCTATGCAGTACTGCTCTGTGATGGGTCTGTCTGAAACAAGCCAGTGGGTCCCTGAAAAGGAACGGGTAAGTAGTCTCTCCTACTGCAGGTGAGTACATGCTGGCTGTGTTTCTTTATATGGGGGGTTTCTCCCTGTCTTCTCCCCCCCCCCCCCTGTTATGCTGCTCACTGGTGCTTGGGGGGTCACTCTGGCCTGGCTGGGCGCTCATGTCTGTAGTGGGTTCTGGAGAGAGGGGCAGTTTTTCTGGTGTGTGAGGTGATTATTGCGTGGGCCATCAGCGTTGTTTGAGGTGGTTATTGCGTGCGCCATTAGCGCGCATTAGAGCTTTGAATTTCGTGCTCGGCGGCCATCTTGACTAGGGCTGCAACTAACTATTATTTTCATAATCGATTAGTTGGCCGATTATTGTTTCGATTAATCGGTTAATAAACGTAAAAAAAAGGTAATTTTGCTGCGATTTGCATTTTTTTTATTTTTTTTGCCAGATTACAAAACACAAATTGCCGCAAAAACACATTACATGCTTTTCTGCAGCTTCTCCATTGAAGTATATTAAAACAAAAAAACAAAATAGCACCGTTTTGCGTTAAAAAAAGTCCTTGCCCTTTCCAAATACGCAGCAGCTGAAAAAATCATGGATGTGAACGTGTCCCATAGGAAACCATGTAAATGAACTGTAGTGCGTTTCTGAAAAAAGCACCAAAAAACACAAGAGGTGTGACCCAGGCCTGAGAGGTTTAGTAACATAATGGGGTTAAAAAAACTAAAATTAGTACAAAAAGAGCAAATAATCGCTACTGAAAGGGGTTAATTTTTTACTGTGGGACAGTGAAAGTAATATTTACAGTAGCGATTTGCTCTTTGTACTATAAAGGGCTAATTTTAGTTTTTTTTTAACCCCATTATGTTACTGCCCGATTAATCGATTATGAAAATTGTAATCGATTAATTTCATAATCGATTAGTTGTCGATTAATCGATTAGTTGTTTCGGCCCTAATCTTGACGTGGTTCAATGGCGCAGTTATAGCTGTGGCTGGCGGCCATTTTCTTGTAGCCGCCGTGCATTTACTTTCGGTTTCGGCCTCTAGCGGCGGCGCTGCGGCACGAATCTCCTCACAATCTCCTCACAATCTCCTCACAGATTCTTCACTCTCCTCAGGCGGTTTCTTCAGCAGGACTGAGCAGTCCTTTAAGGGTTGGTGAGTCCTCCGGGTATCCCCTCCTCAGCCTCAGCGTAGCCAGTGGGTGGACTGTATATTCACTGTATAGTGTATAAGGTCTCAGAGGGTGGTGGTATGGAGTCTGATACACCTGCTCTCCACACTTGCCTGGGGCAACTGGCAGTGCTGCACAGTTAAACATGTTCATATGTTTCCTGCACCTGCGGTCCTTATGGACCAGTTGTCGGCAGTCCTGGAATCATTCCTTGTCAGAATGGAAGCGGTGTGCGAGCAAAAGGAGCTATAAGCCCCCTCTCCCCACAAAAATCTTTAGTGAAGGAGTGCTCTGATTCAGATACGGACCTAGCTACTGTGCTCAGAACCCTACCTCTGAATATTTAATGTTTATGAACAGGACATTCCCTTGTGAGGAAGACTCCAGTTCTGTGTCAGTGAATGACAGGGCGCTTGTAAGTGAACTCATTGATGATGTGAGGAACGCTCTCAAGCTGGGTGCTGTGGCTGAGGTACCTTCTGTGTGCAGGCAAACGCATCAAGCCACCCAGCAATACTAATAGTGCCAGGCAAGAGCATTTAGTGTTTTGGCCAGTTTTGGTTTATTTTTTTGTTTCAGCAGTTGAGCTGGATCAAGCCAAGTGTCAGATCAAAGTATACAAATTTATCTTGCAGAGAACTACCTAGAGAGCTCAACAGCGCCATGGTAGTTCATTGAGAACTACAAGCCAACAGCCGCAAAGTGTGTCGGTACTTGTAGATCTCCTCCTATTCACAGAACTTGTGTGGATTTTTTTTTTCTTTAATTGTGAAAGTGAGTTGGGGGAGAAAATCCCTGGCTCACTGACACTAGAGGCGGCGGGTTAGGGAGAGGCTGCAGCAGTGGAAACATGTTTTAGGATGTAACATGTTCCCAAAGGTAAACTTATCCATTAAAGCACTTTGCACTAGAAAAGCAACACTTTCATGGTCATTTAAGCTTTCCTGAAAAATTTTCAATGCATCAATAATGTAAAAAACACGTAATAAATGCTATAGGTGCATTATTGAACATTGCTTCATTCTTTATAATTCACACATGTAAGAAAGAGCCCCACAGCTTCATCACACGGGTGGTTTGGCTGTTTTTTTTTTTTTTTGCTGCACCCCTACTGCCTAGCAATGCTTATCATTGATTTTAAAATGGGAAGTGGATAGAGCTGTACATATGCATTGGGTTGCCTTGCTGTGAGGCTACAAAATGCTGCCTGCAGCTGCTTAAATTGTCTCAAGTGCAGTCTTATGTGTCACACCTGTAATAGTTATATGTTTTTAAGATGTGGTCGCAAAGCATTGATATTGCTCAGGCACATGGCACATTTGGGGAGTGTCATTTGACGCAATGTGAATGTACCTGCAATGCATTGGCCTATTAACACTATAGGCGCCTTAGTGTGCATGAAAGGCAGCAAGCAGCATTACACCACCCGTGTAAACTTTTTGCCTAAGAAACCTACTGCTTGTTTAGAATATGTAAATAGTTTAAAGTAGTATTAAACCCAAAACCAAAAATGTAATATTGCAGTTTACCAGTCCTTACATTTTAGGCTTCCCCCCACCCCCTCTTTATTTTTCACATGGGGATCTAGCCAGTAACACACCACCTTTTTTTGAGTGCCCCCAGGTATTTATTTATTTTAGGTCTTATAGCTGTGTTTGTAATGGGTTTCATATCTTGTTACAGGTCATCGGACTCTTAGATACTTTTACCCCTTCAAAGTCATTTGATGAGTTTAATGATGTGTGAGTATGAGATATAATAATATTTATTATTATTAATTTTGTATTTTTTTTGTATGTGTCGTACATAAAAAGTATCAAACAAAAAGTAGCCTACTCAGTGAGATTGAGTGTCAAGGTATGGTGCGGGTTTGGTCTGAAAACTTTACTTAGGCCTGTGCCCCTAACTTTCCATTCTGGGGTCCTATACTGATAGTAAAGTTTGTCAGAATTAATGACTTTAACCACCTCAATACCGGGCCTACTCTGGCACTTCTCTCCATGTAAAAATCTATATATATATATATATATATATATATATATATATATATATATATATATATACACATCTTTTCTTTTTTAAGCAGACACCCTAGGGAATAAAGTGGCGGCCATTGCAACTTTTTATCTCGCACGGTATTTGCACAATCGTTTTTCAAACGCCTTTTTTGGGGGGAAAAAAAAGTTTCATGAATTTAAAAAATAACAAAACCGTAAAGTTAGCCCAACTTTTTTGTATAATGTGAAAGATGTTATGCCAAGTAAATAGATACCCAACTTGTCACGCTTTAAAATTGCGCACACTCCTGGAATGGCGCCAAACTTCGGTAATTAAAAATCTCCATAGGCGACGCTTTATTTTTTTTACAGGTTTCCAGTTTAGAGTTACAGAAGAGGTCTAGTGCTAGAATTGTTGCACACGCTCTAACGCACGCGGCGATACCTCACATGTGTGGTTTGAATGGCGTTTACATATGTGGGCGGGACTTGCGTGTGTGTGTTCGCTTCTGAGCGCGAGCTACCGGAGACAGGTGCGTTTATTTTTACTTTTTTTTTTTTTTGGATCACTTCTATCCCAATTACAAGTAATGTAAACATCCCTTGTAATAGGAATCTATTGTGACAAGTCCTCTTTATGGAGAGATGCAAGGTCAATAAGACCCCCACATCTCTCCTCCAGGCTGGAAAGCATGAGATCGGGAAAAATTCACCGACCTCATGCTGACAGCCGCGATCACGGCTTTGTTTACTTCCGGGTACCCGGGCGTGACGTCATAACGTCTCTCCTGGTCCCCCAACTATCTGGTCACCGGAAATCTATCTTCGTCGTCCGGCGCCGGCCGATTCGTTCTCCGGGCCCCTGATAGCACGGGAGAGCCCGGAGAAGCACCGGATGGCGGCGGGAGGGGGGGACGTCCCCTCCCATCGACTATAAGAACGATCAATCGGCAGAACTGCCGCCATGATCGTTCTTATGGTGCGCAGAATCGCCGGCTGTAAATATCTGAATGATGCCTGTAGCTGCAGGAATCATTCAGATATCCCCCCTAAAGTCCAGGACGTCTTATGACAACCAGCGGTATTGAGGTGGTTAAAGCGGTGTTTAAAAAAATAAAAAAATAAAATAATCGTAAAAGTTCTACCTAAAAGCATACTCAAGGAGATGCCTCCTTTCCTATCAGCTTTCTTTGCCCAGAAACAAGGTTTTCTTTGCTGGCCTAATGCCGCGTACACGCGTCCATTTTTCTCGTCGGGAAAAATTAATTTTTTTCTCTGACGAGAAAAACGACCGTGTGTGGGCTTTCCATCATTTTTCCTGACGAGAAAAACGGCATTAATCACCACGAGAAAAATAGAACATGCTCTAATTTTTCTCGTCGTGATTCACAGCATTTTTTTCCGTGGCAGTTTTCCCATAGGGAAACACTGCCGGGGAGCCTACACACGGTCGTTTTTCTCGACCAAGAGAGAAAATGACGGGAAAAACAGCCGTGTGTAGGGAAACAAGCCGTTTCTCGTTTTTCTCAACGGTGTTTTCACCGTCGAGAAAATCGATCGTTTGTACGCGGCATTAGAATTGCCAATCGCCTTCTCCACTGAGATTACCTCCATGGCCAGTAAGGACACTTGGTTGGACAGGGGGATGGCAGTTTGTGGAGCTTAGGCATGCTGTCAGGGAAAGTCAATCGAGTGGCAATGTGAAACTAAAAGGTGTGTGTGTGTGTGTGTGTGTGTGTGTGTGTGTGTGTGTGTGTGTGTGTATAGACAGAGAGAGAGATTTTTTTTTTTTTTTAGATTACGTAAATATTTTCTTATGTACACCCAGCATAAGGATCTTTAGGCATTTATTTTCTTTAACCACCTGCTCTTAAAGTGTAACTTTACCCATAACAACTTGACAAAAAATATTGTCTTCTTTAGTAAGGAACATACATTCCACATGAATAATTATGCTACCAAAATGAGTGTGTGCTGTAAATTGCCTCCAGCATCGTTCCTGTTTCTTCTGGCTGGGAGCTGCCATTTTGCTGAAGCCCAGAGCCCCTGAACAGCAGTAAATCCTAAAGCGGAACTAAACCCACCCATTTAACGGTTTTAAAAAGATACATTCTTCACCCAAACTGGAGGGTTTAATTCTGCTTTAAGGCTGTTCGACCTCCACAAATTTAACAGTGCCTAAAAATGGAGAGCAAATTGAGCATGTGCAGAGCAGGGTGAAACTGTATTACTGTCATTTTAAACTGTATAGGCACTTATATTTAATGTTTTACATAGCTATCTATACCTGCAAAAGAAGACAGCCTTAAGTTATACTATATACAGTGGGGCAAAAGTATTTAGTCAGCCACCAATTGTGCAAGTTCTCCCACTTAAAAAGATGAGAGAGGCCTGTAATTGTCATCATAGGTATACCTCAACTATGAGAGACAAAATGTGGAAACAAATCCAGACAATCACATTGTCTGATTTGGAAAGAATTTTTTTTGCAAATTATGGTGGAAAATAAGTATTTGGTCACCTACAAACAAGCAAGATTTCTGGCTCTCACAGACCTGTATCTTCTTCTTTAAGAGGCTCCTCTGTCCTCCACTCATTACCTGTATTAATGGCACCTGTTTGAACTTGTTATCAGTATAAAAGACACCTGTCCACAACCTTAAACAGTCACACTCCAAACTCCACTATGGTGAAGACCAAAGAGCTGTTGAAGGACACCAGAAACAAAATTGTAGACCTGCACCAGGCTGGGAAGACTGAATCTGCAATAGGCAAGCAGCTTGGTGTGAAGAAATCAACTGTGGGAGCAATAATTAGAAAATGCAAGACATACAAGACCACTGATAATCTCCCTCGATCTGTGGCTCCACGCAAGATCTCACCCCGTGGGGTCAAAATGATCACAAGGACGGTGAGCAAAAATCCCAGAACCACACGGGGGGACCTAGTGAATGACCTGCAGAGAGCTGGGACCAACGTAACAAAGGCTACCACCAGTAACACACTACGCCGCCAGGGACTCAGATCCTGCAGTGCCAGACGTGTCCCCCTGCTTAAGCCAGTATATGTCCGGGCCCGTCTGAGGTTTGCTAGAGAGCATTTGGATGATCCAGAAGAGGATTGGGAGAATGTCATATGGTCAGATGAAACCAAAGTAGAACTGTTTGGTAGAAACAAAACTCGGCGTGTTTGGAGGAGAGAGAATGCTGAGTTGCAACCAAAGATCACCATATCTACTGTGAAGCATGGGGGTGGCAACATCATGCTTTGGGGCTGTTTCTCTGCAAAGGGAACAGGACAACTGATCCGTGTACATGAAAGAATGAATGGGGCCATGTATCGTGAGATTTTGAGTGCAAACCTCCTCCTATCAGCAAGGGTATTGAAGATGAAATGTGGCTGGGTCTTTCAGCATGACAATGATCCCAAACACACCGCCCGGGCAACGAAGGAGTGGCTTCGTAAGAAGAATTTTAAGGTTCTGGAGTGGCCTAGCCAGTTTTCAGATCTCACCCCGATAGAAAACCTTTGGAGGGATTTGAAAGTCCGTGTTGCCCAGCGAAAGCCCCAAAACATCACTGCTCTAGAGGAGATCTGCATGGAGGAATGGGCCAACATACCAGTAACAGTGTGTGACAACCTTGTGAAGACTTGCAGAACACGTTTGACCTCTGTCATTGCCAACAAAGGATATATAACAAAGTATTGATGAACTTTTGATATTGACCAAATACTTATTTTCCACCATATTTTGCAAAAAAAAAAAATATTCCTAATCAGACAATGTGATTGTCTGGATTTGTTTCCACATTTTGTCTCTCATAGTTGAGGTATACCTATGATGACAATTACAGGCCTCTCATCTTTTTAAGTGGAAGAACTTGCACAATTGGTGGCTGACTAAATACTTTTTTACCCCACTGTATATAATTTTTTTACAGAGCTTGCCACACAAAATTAAATGAGTTAGTTAAGCCCCTTTCACACGGGCGGACCGTATGTCCGTTTTTTCATCCATCTGATTTCGGATGAAAAACGGACGTACATGTATCCCTATGGGATAGCGGATAAACATCCGATGACATCAGTCTCCGCTATGGTCCGTTTTCATCCGATTTAGATAGAGGAGAGCGGCGATCTGACCGGTCTGTTTCTGCACAGTGTGCAGAGACGGACAAGTCATCCGCTGGCTCAGCGGGGATCAACGGAGCGATCCCCGCTGAGCAAGCGGATGTTCACGGGGCGGATCATCACGAGATCCGCCCGTGTGAAAGAGCCCTTAGTGTCTCTTTCCCCCTACTTTATTGCTGTTTTCAAGGGGCCTTATTA
Source organism: Rana muscosa (assembly GCA_029206835.1). Lineage (NCBI taxonomy): Eukaryota > Metazoa > Chordata > Amphibia > Anura > Ranidae > Rana > Rana muscosa. The sequence continues at coordinate 318,625,397 of CM055117.1, read as the reverse complement.
GTTTAAAAAGTAAAACAGTGTACACCTTGAGGTTTTTTTATTTTTATTCAACCAGCAGGTTGAATGAAAGAAAACACTCAGATCCTTGCATCCACACAAGCGATCTGGCTGGTTTTCCAGCAGGGGCATTTGACAGAAGCCAGTTGTAAGACTGGCTTCTGTTGAACAGACGGGGGTACTGATGAACCAGCTTATTTTTGGTTTGTTTTTACCCTGCTTAATGCCTCTTCTGTTAAAAAGAGAAAAAAAAAACAATACTTTCTGTGTGATCTATGCACATTGCAAGGATTTTAACAAACTTTGTAGCAGAATCCTACCTCTTTTTTGTTCTTAAAGGATAAGTTCGCTTTTGGAACAACAGTCTGGCCCTGTTAGGCCCCGCCCACATGGCCGCATTATTTATTCACAATTTCCTGTTCATGAATGCCAATGAATGCAGTCAGCCATTGTACCTGATGGCTTGTAGTTCTCAATGAAATGAGAGGGCACTAGTGAGCACTCTCATTACTCTCATTACTTCGTGCTCTCAAGTTACTTCCTGCCTGTATTAGGGGTACAGGCAGACAGTTATCCTGAAAGTCTGCAGGATCCTGCCATTGCACCCACAATCTACTGGTCGCAAGTGCAATGCTCTGCAGGCTACTTAGCAAAAAAAGACATTTTTATTTATTTTTCCTGTAAAAAAATTTGCATTTGTTTCATGTGTGTATTCTTCAAAGGGTGAACTTAGCCTTTAAGTTCAAAAGGCTTTGTGTTCAACTATGTTCTTGGAAAACTGATTCCTGAATGGGAGTGTCTAATCAGCTGATGCACTTCCTGTAAAAATTGCGGTGTGTACATCCATTTAGGAATACTTAACCATTGGTTAGTATCTCCCCAAAATGAAATTTCTATTGCAGAGGATGCCTAAAAGTTTACTTGTATCTTAGTACAGACTTCTTGGAAAATCAGTGAGCTAATCATACAAGCAGGAAATTACATTAATGGGGAAGTTCTGTACACCAGATGTGTATAAAATGCCTCTAGGTTACCATATTGCATTGAGTTTATCAGAAAATTACAATTGCTGCAGATTGAAAAGAAAAGGTAATTTTAATAACATTACTATGTGCCTTGCGTAGCAATTGTAACTAAAAAATTATAAATCTAGTATTTGAGTTACTTAATTTTTTTTCAAAAAGGGTGGAGTTACACTTTCAGGAAGCAAATGGTATTGTCCATGTTCTTTAGAAAACCCATAGACCCCTTTCACACTGAGCTGCCCAAAGAGTCAGCGGTAAAACACCCCTATTTTTACCGCCGACGCTATGGGTGGATTTGCGGCGCTTTTAACCCCTGCTAGCAACCGAGAGAGGGTTAAAACCGCACGCAATGCGCTGCTAAAGAAGCGCATTGCGGGCGTTATAGCCGCGCTGTCCCATTGATTTCACTGGGGAGGAGCGGTAAACACTCCGCTCCTTCACCGCTCCAAAGATGCGGCTAGCAGGACTTTTTTTTTACCGTCCTGCTAGCGTGTGAGCTCTCGGGCTTTCACACTGGAGTGAATGTAACAGCTGTTTAAGGGCGGATTGCAGGCGCTATTTTTGACGCTATATCGCCTGCAATACGCCCTCAGTGTGAAAGGGGTCTTAATGTTCTCTAACAGCAGTGTCCTAGGTGTGCCCTGAATTAAATGGTAATGTTTAAAACAAAGATTTTCTATCAATGGTAATTCATCAAATTTTAAACTTCCAAACCATTTGGAGGTAAAAGCTGACCTACATTCACACACCTGCCACATTATATACAGTAGTTGGAGAAAGTAGCACCGCACTTTTTGCTTTTCACAACTTGGTTTGTCCCCACCCTACTAATTTGTATTATGAAAGAGCAGCATAATAATGGGGAGGTCCTCTAAATCTTTTTGTTGGAAGTTTTTAATTAATTTTTAATGAGGTTAGCAGCTGTCAGCTAACTATCACTGTTTACCTTTTTTATATCTAGATATCTGGTGACACATCTAATGGGAGCAGATCTTAACAATATTGTAAAATGTCAGAAGCTGACAGATGATCACGTGCAGTTCCTAATATATCAAATTTTACGAGGTCTTAAGGTAAGTAGACAGTTCATAGTTGCTAAAGGTGATCTATACCCTTTTTTTTTTTTTTTTTTTTTTTTTTTTTTTACACCCTAGAAAACAAAGAAAAAACACACATGCTTCCCTTGCACCTATGTGTTGAAAGTTAAAAAGACTGAGAGCTGTGGCTTAGTTTCCCTATCACTGGTCTCGTTTAGACTGCTACAGTGTTGATCCAGAGTGTATTAAAATTAATACTAATGTTTAAGAGCTTATTACTTTAGCACTCATGCTATTAAGATTTAATGTGAGTTGATAACGGGTCGCATACATAAATTTCCAATTTTAGGCGGAAGAATTTTTGTTTGAATGCTGGATTTAATGATACAGTGGATATAAAGTCCCCTGGTAAAATGTCAGGTTTCTGTGATGTAAAAAAAAGAGACCAAGAGAAATCATTGCAAAACTTTTCCACCTTTTTAATGTGACCTCTAAACTGTACAACTCGGTTGAAAAACAAACTGAAATCTTTTAGGGGGGGGAGTAAAAAAAAAAAGAACGAAAAATAAAGTGGTTGCATAAGTGTGCATGGGAAGTGACGTCACCCATAGAGTTACTATGGGGCTTCTGTTATCCGTCTCCTCTGCACTTGTCTCTACAGTGAAGCCGCGGCTTGTACTCGCTCCATTTCCAGTACATCCTTCCTCTAGGTGCGGCTGGACCAAAGTCTTGTAGAGCGGGAGAATTATCGTTTTATCTCTGGAGGTAATCCCCTTTTTAATGCATGCCAATATTCTGTTTTCTTTGTTAGCAGCAGCTTGGCATTGCATGCCATTGCTGAGCCTATCATCTACTAGGACCCCCAGGTCCCTTTCCATCCTAGATTCCCCCAGAGGTTCTCCCCCAGTGTATAGATTGTATTCATATTTTTGCCACCCAAATGCATTTTTTTTAATTTTTCTACATTGAACCTCATTTGCCATGTAGTTGCCCATCCCATTAATTTGTTCAGATCTTTTTGCAAGGTTTCCACATCCTGCGAAGAAGTTATTGCCCTGCTTAGTTTGGTATCGTCTGCAAATGCAGAGATTAAACTGTTTACCCCATCCTCCAGGCCGTTTATGAACAAATTAAATGATAGTCCAATGTAAGTGTAGTGTGACCATTCATTTTTACTTTAGTGTCAGTTTTTGAGAGTGTAGTGTGACAATTCATTTTGACTTAACCCCTTCCCGCCGAGCGTACGCATATATGCGTCCTCGGCTTTAGGGGGTTATACCAGGATGATGCCCGCAGCTGCAGGCATAATCCCGGTACATTTTTTTTTTTTTTTTACAGCCAGCGGTCGGCTTTCCAGAGATAACAACCGATACGACTAAAAGCAGCTTGGTTGTTATCCCAGAGAAGCGGGAGGGGGCGTACCCCCCCTCCTTCCGCCGCTCTTACCGGGCCTCCCGTCCCACCAGGAGACCCGAATGACGATCCGCCTCTTCCGGTGTTTAGACAGACTTGCACAAAGCCGGAAACAGCTTTGTGACAGTCTCCTCTATGTAAACACGGAAGCAAGGTCACGGTTTACTCGGCTGCCAGTGGCGCCAGATTAAAAAAAATATACAGTATTCAGAATCGTCGTTTTCGGTGATCTGAATACTTTGAAGTGCAAAGGAGGGATCGGGGGTCTTTTAGAACCCCGATTTCTCCATAAAGAGTACCTGTCACCACCACCTATTACTGTCACAAGGGATGTTTACATTCCTTGTGACAGCAATAAAAGTGATCAAATTTTTTTTTATACACAATAAAAATAATTTAATAAAATTATTTTTAAAGCGTCCGCGCAAAGAAAACGCATACAGAAGTCGCGCCCGCATATGTAAACGGTGTTCAAATCACACATGTGAGGTATCGCCGTGATCGTCAGAGCGAGAGAAATAATTCTAGCCCTAGACCTCCTCTGTAACTCTAAATTGGTAACCGTAAATAAAATTGTGCACTTTTAAAGCGTGACATGTTTGGTATATAGTTACTTGCCGTAACAGTCTTTCACATTCTACAAAAAAAATTGGGTTTACTTTACCGTTTGGCTTTTTTTTTTATTCACAAAATGTCCTTTTCCCCAAAAAGTTGCGTTTAAAACACCCCTGCACAAATACCGTGGGACATAAAATATTGCAACAATCGCCATTTTATTCTCTAGATTCTCCGGTAAAAAAATAAAAGTGTGTGTGTGTTCAAAGTATGGATTTTAACACCAAATGTCAGAAATGGGCTTGGTCATGAAAGGGTTAAAGTGGAAGTCCATGCAAAAACTAAAATCCCTGCATCTATATACACTATGGATCTAACACTAACTTATCTAGCCCTGTAAAGAAAAAATGAGTATACATACCTTTTTTGGAAGCCGATCTGACCCACACCGACCTGATCTCCAGCGGCGGAAGCTCTGCAGAGGTCACGGCCAACAACGGCTGTGAAATGAATGGTAAGTGACGTCACCCATAGAGTTACTATGGGGCTTTAGTTGTCCGTCTCCTTTGCATCCGTCTCTACAGTGAAGACGCGGCTGATGGCTCAACGTGGGATCCGGTTGGGCTTTGTTTGCCACCAGAATAAAATTAAAACAAAACAATCCAAATGACTTTGAAGTGCAGACTTTCAGCTTTTAATTCAAGGGGTTGAACATAAATATCAAGTACAAATTTTAGGAACTACAACCATTTTTATAAACGGTCCTCATTTTCAGGGGCTCCAATGTAATTGGACAAATGAATGTGATCATAAATGAAATGTACATTACTCTTTCGTCCATGGACCGACACAGCTTCTCTATTGACAAAGTGGGTATTATCCGTTAATTAGGAGTGACTAGGCAGAAAACTTGTAAAAAGTGTTGCATCACACCTTCTACAGTACCGCCCAGGGGGTGGACCCTCTGGGTATATCCCCTCAGTCTGCATATCGCAGATCAGTTTTTTTCTGTCTAGCAAGGAGTAGGACATGGCTCCCTTCGGGCCCATTGGTCCGGGGGGGAAATATTTTTTTGCTACATTTTTTTTGTTTCCTGCGATCTTCTATCAATTGCCGACTGGGTGACAGGCTGGATCCTCGATCCTTGTAGTCTCCCCAGTTTCGGCCATCGAGCGCATGCCGACCTTAGCTACGTGCTGGGTTTTCCACGACATACCCGTCACTCCACGGGTGGCCGGTGAGCCTACACTCCAGGGCCTGCATTGGACCGCTCAGCTTCGGCTGACATTGCGGCCGAGTCGCAGCAGCCTGGCCGGTGAGCTTGCGCTCCGAGGCTTGCATCGGACCGCTCAGCTTCAGCTGACCTTTACGGCCGAGTCGCAGCAGCCTGGCCAGTGAGCTTACGCTCCAAGGCTTGCATCAGACCGCTCAGCTTCAGCTGACCTTTACGGCCGAGTCGCAGCAGCCTGTCCGGTGAGCGTCGCGCTCCCAGGGCATACATATGATCGTCCCCTTGGGTCCAATCACAGCATGCCTGGCCAACAGTCACCCTCCGTGCGTGGACGATGATCGGTTTGGAATGTCTTCCAGCATGATACATGCAGGATAGGTAAGTAAACTCCCCTGCCTCGGCTGGGTGATTTGGCTGGACATTACTGGAGAGACCAAGTAAGTGGTTGTGGCCCATTTCTTCCCTCTCTCCCTGCCCTTCCCTCCTCCCTCGGCTTCTAGCTAAAGGTTGCTGGGTGCTGGAATGGGAGAACCCACTGAGGGTCTTTACAGCCCCAAAGAGGTTTGCGGTAAGGAACCCGTTTGAGTAGAGTTTTCTGAAGAAATGGACTTCTCCACCTATAGTTGACCCTCCGGTGTCCAGACTTAATAGAGCTACCACTATTCCAGTAGAAGGGGCTCCTGTTTTCAATGACCCTGTGGATAAGAAGGCTGAAGGGCTCGCTACCTATACTCAGTGGTAGGCTTGGCAGTACGCCCGGCATTGGTGGGGGCCCTAGTGTCTCAGACACTTGCTGAATAGGCAACCTTGCTACTCCAGGTGTTAATGTAGCGAGATGCTCCTTTTGATGAGATAACTTTGGCCGACCAGTTGGTCCAGGGCCTTGAGTTTGTCTGCAAGTCAGACATGGATACTATTCCCCTTCTGTCAAAAGCTTCGGTTTATGCAGTAGCAATACGCCGCCTGATCTGGCTAAAAGGCTGGTCTGCGGACCAGACTTCCAAGAAAGCCCTGTTGGATCTGCCTTTTAAGGGCGACAGACTTTTTGGGGCTTCTCTGGATGACATCATCAAGGATGCCACAAGAGGTAAAAGCACTTTGCTTCCCCAAACTAGCAAGGGTAAGGGGCCACGGCAAGGGCCCTCCTTTACTGCACGCAAGCGGTTTTTTCATTCCCCCCCCCCCCCAGGGCGACCGGGAAAAGACCCCAGGTCGACAAGGCGCCTGCCCAAGAACAAAGGCGTCCTTGGTCCCGCAGACCCAACAAGCCTACGGACAAATCTGCGTCTGCATGAAGGCCCAGCTCTCAGGTGGGGGGGACGTCTTCGCAAATTCGCGACTCAGTGGACAGCTCTAGTCTCCGACAGGTGGGTTTGTGATGTTATCTCCTCAGGCTACAAGATAGAATTTCTCTCTTGTCCACCGGACAGATTCGTCACCTCCAATCTCCAGCTACTACCGACCCGTCGGGAGGCGGTCCAGGGTCTACTGGAACGCGGTTGAGTTTTTCCGGAACCGGAACGAGGTCAGGGTTTTTACTCAAATCTGTTCATTGTGCCGAAGGAGGGGGTTCGTCCAATCTTGGATCTCACAGCCCTCAATTGCTTTGTGAAGGTACAAAGATTTTGGATGGAGTCGGTTCGATCTGTAGTCACGGCTCTCCATCCGGGGGACTTTCTGGCCTCCTTGGACATCAAGGACGCATACCTGCATGTCCCTATATACTCCAGACACCAGAGGTTTCTGCGATTTGCTATCTGAAATAACCACTACCCGTTTGTGGCCCTCCCGTTTTGGCCTTGCCTCAGCACCCAGGACGTTCACCAAGGTGCTCGCTCCAATTCTGGCACTTCTAAGACAGCGGGGTATCGCTATCAATGGCTACTTGGACGACCTTCTACTGAAGGCCTCTTCAAGCTCAGAATTAGAGGTAAGCGTGTCCATTACCTGTCAGACTCTTCGGGACTGTGGTTGGATGCTAAACACGCAAAAGTCAGTCTTGGTGCCCACTCAACGCCTAGTGTACCTGGGGTCGATTCTGGATTCCTCAGAGGCAAAGGTATTCCTCCCTGTGGAGAAGTTGCAGACCCTCCGGGCTTCAGTACGGCAGCTGACTTCCAGGAATTGGTCGTCCCTCCATTTTTGCATGCGAGTGTTAGGCCTCATGGTAGCCTCCTTCGAGGCGGTCCCATATGCTCAATACCACACTCCAGTGTGACAGAAGGAAGTTCTGTCCAGATGGAACAGATGTCCATCATCTCTAGGTTATCAAATCCAAGTGAGCCACCTAGTCAGCAGATCCCTGGTATGGTGGCTGACAGCACCGGCTCTAATGGCCGGGAAGTCATTTCTTCCGGTTTACTGGATAGTGATCATGACGGACGCCAGCCTTACAGGTTGGGGGGGAGTCTGGGGTGTTCAGTCGACGCAAGGTCGCTGGACCCCAGAGGAAGCCCACCCTCCTGCCGATCAATGTCCTGGAAATCCAGGCGATCAGGCTGTGCCTCTTCAAATGGTCTCAGAGGCTGCAAGGGCATCCAGTCAGACAACGCCACAGCAGTGGCATATGTCAATCATCAAGGAGGAACAAGAAGCTCAGCTGCAGCATCGGAGGTCGCTCGCATCCTGAAGTGGGCAGAGAGGAGCATACCGGCACTGTCGGCCGTGTACATTCTAGGTGTGGAAAACTGGCAGGCGGACTACCTGAGCCGCCAGATGCTGGACCAGGGAGAAATGGTCCTTACACCTGGAGGTGTTCCAACTCCTCTGCCAAAGATGGGGCACACCAGACGTAGATCTTCTGGCTTCCCGACTCAATCGGAAGGTATTGAGGTTTGTGGCCCGGTCAAGAGACCCATGGGCAGACGCAACGGACGCGTTTGGTGGCATTGTGGGGTCAGTATCGGCTAATCTATGCCTTCCCTCCCTTAAGGCTTCTTCCTCTTCTGCTCCGCAGAGTGGAGGCAGAGGGAATTCCAATGATCCTAATCGCTCCAGATTGGCCTCAGCGTCCTTGGTACGCCGATCTAGTACGTCTGGTAGCAGACGTCCCCTGGTGCCTACCACTACGGAAGGACCTGCTATCGCAAGGTCCCATACTCCATCCTGCTTTACGGTCACTGGCTTTAACGGCATGGCTGTTGAGAACCAGGTACTGAGAGACCGGGGCCTGTCAGATTCAGTAATCTCTACTATGAGAAGTGCTCGGAAACCGTCCTCTAGGAAGGTTTATCACCGCACTTGGAAGGCCTACATCTCCATGTGTGAGGAAATGAAATGGCATCCGCGTACTTATTTGGTTTCCAGAATCCTGCTGTTTTTACAGCATGTGGTGGACCAAAGGCATGCCCTAAGTACGATTAAGGGACAGATATCTGCCCTGGCTTTCTTTTTTCAGCGACCTTTGGTGACTCACTCTCTCGTGAGTACATTTGTGCAGGGGGTTCGACATGTGGCCCCTCTGGTCCGTCCCCCGCTACCTCCGTGGGACTTGAACCTGGTCCTCTCGGTGCTTCAGAAGGCACCGTTTGAGAATATTAGAGATATTCCCCTGTTGACACTTTCTTATAAAGTGGTCTTTTTGGTGGCTGTTACGTCAGTTAGACAAATCTCTGAGCTGGCAGCCTTGTCCTGCAAGGCTCCCTATTTGATTTTCCACAAGGAAAAGGTGGTGCTGCGGCCGCAGCCTTCCTTTCTTCCGAAAGTCGTTTTGGCTTTTCATCGCAATGAAGACTTTGTACTTCCATCCTTGTGTCCTCATCCGTCGAATCCTAAGGAGTCGGCGTTGCATTCCTTGGACGTTGTCCGAGCTTTGAGAGTATACCTATCTGCTACTTCCCTGTTCCGGAAGTCGGACTCACTGATTGTTTCAGTGGCTGGTCCCAAGAAGGGCCAAGCATTCTAGTCGGCCACCATCTCTAGGAGGATCCGACAGTTATCCAGGCTTACGACATAAAGGGTCAAGCAGCCCCCTTCCCGATCACGCATTCGACCAGGGCAATAGGTGCCTCTTGGGCTTTCCGACATCAAGCGTCTGTTTCCCAATTATGTAAAGCGGAGACTTGGTCGTCCGCTCACACTTTCACAAAATGAAGCGACTTCGGGGGGGGGGTCTTCTTCCTCCGACTTCGGGGGGGGGGTCTTCTTCCTCCGACTTCGGGGGGGGGTCTTCTTCCTCCGACTTCGGGGGGGGGTCTTCTTCCTCCGACTTCGGGGGGGGGGTCTTCTTCCTCCGACTTCGGGGGGGGGTCTTCTTCCTCCGACTTCGGGGGGGGTCTTCTTCCTCCGACTTCGGGGGGGGTCTTCTTCCTCCGACTTCGGGGGGGGTCTTCTTCCTCCGACTTCGGGGGTCTTCTTCCTCCGACTTCGGGGGTCTTCTTCCTCCGACTTCGGGGGTCTTCTTCCTCCGACTTCGGGGGTCTTCTTCCTCCGACTTCGGGGGGGGTCTTCTTCCTCCGACTTCGGGGGGGGTCTTCTTCCTCCGACTTCGGGGGGGGGGTCTTCCTCCTCCGACTTCGGGGGGGGTCTCCCTCCTCCGACTTCGGGGGGGGGTCTCCCTCCTCCGACTTCGGGGGGGGGTCTCCCTCCTCCGACTTCGGGGGGGGGTCTCCCTCCTCCGACTTCGGGGGGGGGTCTCCCTCCTCCGACTTCGGGGGGGGTCTCCCTCCTCCGACTTCGGGGGGGGGTCTCCCTCCTCCGACTTCGGGGGGGGGGTCTCCCTCCTCCGACTTCGGGGGGGGGGTCTCCCTCCTCCGACTTCGGGGGGGGGGGTCTCCCTCCTCCGACTTCGGGGGGGGGGTCTCCCTCCTCCGACTTCGGGGGGGGGGGTCTCCCTCCTCCGACTTCGGGGGGGGGGTCTTCTTCCAATGTTGACACGATGCTCTCCCGCTGTAATGCCGTGTGCGTGGTGCGCAACGACTTATATAGGTATGGGGTGTGGTCACCGGGTGATGTCACCCAGTGACCCCACCCCTTATGACGTCCCAGTCCCGGGGCATGTCATGTCGTACCAGTGTGAACTTAAAATCAACTCCAGACCTTTTACATGCTTAATTGATGAAGCAATAACGAAGGAGTAGCCCACACCTGGCCTTGAAAGCTTTTTATTCAATTGTCCAATTACCTTTGTTCCCTTGAAAAAGGGGGTTGGCTTTTAAGAGCTGTAATTGCTAAACCCTTTCTCTGGTTTGGATGTACATACCCTCAAATTAAACCTGAAAAAGCTGCACAATTTTGGCTAAAATGAGAATCATGATTTTTTTTTTTTTTTGCTCGGAATAAAGAACACGATTCTCGTGGCGCAACATCATTTTTCACAATATACAAAAAAATTGGGCTAACTTTACTGTACTTCTTTTTTTTTTTTTTTTTTTTTTTATTCCTAAAAGTGTATTGAAAAAAAAAAAAAGTGTTTTGAAAGACTGTTGCGCAAATACAGTGTGATATAAAATATTGCAACAACCACCATTTTATTCTCTATAGTCTCTGCTAAAAAAATATTTAGAATGTTTGGGAGGTTCAGAGTAATTTTTTAGAAATATTGATTTTAACTTGTAAGCAGCAAGTGCCAGAAAAGGTTTTAGTCTTTTGAGTGGTTAAACATCCCCTCATCTACAGGCAGAAGTTCATTACTTTGATCTAAGAAGAAATGTTACTTTGTTTATAATTATCCACTATGTTGTGATAAAAGTTGTCAGGTGCCTGGATTTTTCTATCAGCTGTGAGAACTCTCTGCTCTTGTTTGGCCCCTTGCACACGCCCGCATTTGATGGGCGCTGGCGAGGCCGCATTTGATGGGCACGTCATTAAAAAGGTGGGGTATACCTGGGCAGGGGGGGGGGGAGCGAAAAATTCGGTTTCGCCTAGGGTGTGAAAAATCCCTGCACCAGCCCTGCATGTTTGGTATCTTTTATTGGCACAATATTTTTTATCTGTTAGAAAATTAGGAATTTGTGTGCACAAAAATTTAAGTGTTTTTTTTTTCTCCTGAAAATCAGCGCTTGATAAAACGCCTGCGCAAATATTGTGTGACACAAAAAATTGCAATAACCACGATTTCATTCTCCAGGGCCTCTACTTACAGAAAGTATTTAATATTTAGGCTTTCTAAGTAATTTTCTTGCAAGAAAAATGCTGATTTTTGACATGTGAACATTTTTAAAATTGTCCTGGGCAGCTAGTGGTTATTAGATTTCTTGGTACACTTTTTGTTTTTTTTATGGATGTCCATTTAAAAAAAAAATTGTCTTTTTATTACAGTATATTCACTCAGCTGATATTATTCATAGGGTAAGTACTACTGTGTTAATGCCGAAATATGTTTAAGCTATACTGCCAAGCGTGAACATACAAACGTCATGATGCTCTCTGGTAGTAGAGCTGTAAATGCACAAAGGTTTTATTTATTTAGAAAATTTTGATTAGAACAGCCCTTCCCCACAAAGTATGAATCGGTCAATGCCCAAGCTGTCAAAATGAACTGTGAGCTGCTATTTTGATGGTACCTAGTCCCATTCTGTTTTACCCCACAGGTTCACCTCATATCCACCCAGGTTTAAACATATGGGGGTATTTCCCAAAAATTAGCAGAGTCAGTTGGTATATATACTCTCCTGTGCTAAACTATTACAACAGATGCCTGAAAAGCTTTAAGCCCCGGACCATTTGGCTGGCCAAAGACCAGGCCACTTTTTGCGATTCGGCACTGCATCGCTTTATCTGACAAGTGCGTGGTCGTGCAAAGTTACTCCCAAACAAAATTTAAGTCCTTTTTTTCCCCCACAAATAGAGCTTTCTTTTGGTGGAATTTAATTACTTCAGACCCACCGTACGACTATATACGGCCTCTTTTTGAACAGGGATATCTCGGTAACGGCAGCAGCTTCTGCCACAACCGAGATATCCATCTCTTCAGGCGGCGGATTCGCCGCGAGATCACCGTTATCGGCGGCGGGAGAGGGTCCCTCCCGCCGATCTCCCGCACCCTCCGCCGCTTACCGGAGCCAGCGGCGGAGGCGATCCGGTCCTGTCTGTGGCTTGTCATGGATACGAGTCAGGACAAGATGGCCTCCACCCGTCTCCATAAGATAGCAGGGCGGAAGCGGCGTCAAAACGTCACTTCCGCCCATACGTCTTAGACAATTTATTTGTCATTTTTTCAAGTGACAATTTTTTTTTTTTATTGCATTTTAGCCTAAATATGAGTTCATCTGAGGTCTTTTTGACCCCAGATCTCATATTTAAGAGGGCCTGTCATGCTTTTTCATATTTATAAGGGATGTTTACATTCCTTGTAATAGGAATAAAAGTGATCCAAATTATTATTTTTTAAACTGTATAAAAATAAATAAAATCAAGTAAAATAAATAAGAAGAAATTATTTTTTTTAAAGCGCCCTGTCACAACGAGCTCGCACGCAGAAGCGAACGCATACATAAGTCCCGCCCATATATGAAAACTGTGTTAAAACCACACGTGAGGTATCGTCGCGATCGTTAGAGCGAGAGCAATAATTCTGGCCCTCCTCTGTAACTCAAAACATGCAACCTGTAGAACTTTTTAAATGTCACCTATGCAGATTTTTAAGGGTAAAAATTTGACGCTATTCCACGTGCGGGCGCAATTTTAAAGCGTGACATGTTGGGTATCAATTTACTCGGCGTAACCTCTTTTACAATATAAAAAAAAATTGGGCTAACTTTTTACTATTGTCTTATTTTATTATTAAAAAAAAGTGAATTTTTTCCAAAAAAAGTGCGCTTGTAAGACCGCTGCGCAAATACGGTGTGACAAAAAGTATTACAATGACCGCCATTTTATTCTCTAGGGTGTTAGGAAAAAAATGTATAATGTTTGGGGGTTCTAAGTAATTTTCTAGCAAAAAATTGAGGATTTTTACATGTAGGAGCGAAGTGTCAGAATTTGCCCGGGCCTCAAGTGGTTAATCACCTTTTTTATTTTTTGCGCTATAAACAAAAATAGAGCGACAATTTTGAAAGAAATTCTATATTTTTTTACTTTTTGCTATAATAAATATACCCAAAAAATATATAAAAAAGCATTTTTTTTTCCCTCAGTTTAGGCCGATAGTATTCTTCTACATATTTTTTGTAAAAAAAAATCGCAATAAGTGTTTGGTTTGCGCAAAAGTTATAGCATCTAAAAAATAGGGGATAGTTTTATGGGCTTTTTATTAATATATTTTTTTTTTTTTACTAGTAATGGCGGTGATCAGCGATTTTTTTTATTTTATTGTGACTGCGACATTATGGCGGACACATCGGACACTTTTGACACACTTTTGGGACCATTGTCATTTTTACAGAGATCAGTGCTATAAAAATGCACTGATTACTGTAAAAATTACACTGGCAGTGAAGGGGTTAACCTGTAGGGGGCACTGAAGGGGTTAAGTGTGTCCTATGGAGTGATTCTAACTGTTGGCGTGGCTGCAAGTGACACGTCACTGATCCCTGCTCCCGATGAGAGGGAGCATTCGATCAGTAACATGTCACTAGGAAGAACGGGGACATAGTGTAAACACAAAAACATCTCCCTGTTCTTCAGCTCTGTGACCCAATCGCAGGACACCGGCGGACATCGAAAGGGTCGTGCATGCGCCGTCAAATTAAAGGACGTGTATATATATATATATATATATGCCTATTTGCCCAGCTGTGCCATTCTGTCGAAGTTTAAAGGATCAGTAAAGGAAATTTTTTTTTTTTTTTTTATTAAATAACAAACATGTCATACTTACCTCCACTGTGCAGCTCGTTTTGCACACAGTGGCCCCGATCCTGGTCTTCTGGGGTCCCTCAGCGGCTGTCTCGGCTCCTCCCCGCAAGGACTCCACACCTTCATGCGAGCAAGCTCGCATGGTGTGGAGTTATTGCGGGCGCGCTCCCGTGATACAGCGGCGGCCATAGCCGCCGACTGTATCACTCGGCCCCGGCCCCCTGCGTCATTGGATGTGATTGACCGCAGCGCCAGCCAATGGCTGCGCTTCTTTCAATCCATCCAGTGCAGCCAATCGACGGCCAGGCTGAGAACCGAGGAGGATGACGGGGAGGAGTGCGGGACTTTCGAGGGGTAAGGTAAGTAATAGGATGCATTAAGGTGAAAAAACATTTACCTTAACAACCCCTTTAAGTTCGTGCGGCGGTCCTTAAAGTGGGATTCCACCCGCAATTATTATTATTATTTTTTTTAACGTCGGCAGCTACAAACACTGTAGCTGCTGACTTTTAATAAGGACACTTACCTGTCCTAGGTGCCCGCCATGATGCGCCCCCCCATGCCGATCTTTCAATCATTGCAGGTCCCGCGCCGCCATCCTCACTAAGGGAAACAGGCAGTGAAGCCTTGCGGCTTCACTACTCGTTTCCTACTGCGCATGCGCGAGTCTCGCGCCGATTTGTGAATGGGCGTCTGCTCTCTGGGATTACACACAGTTCCCAGGAGGCAGCGCGCCCCATTCACCAGAAGACAACGCGAGGAGGATGCGGAAGAAGACCCACCGCGGATAAAGAAGAGGCAGCTTGGGGACTTCCACATAGCAACCGTTATTTCGGGTGAGTAAAAATTTTATTTTTTCAAATTTTTTTTTGCAGCATTTTTGTGTAATTTTTTTTTTCAGGGTGGAACTCCACTTTAAGCGGTTAAACAAAATAATCAGAAGGCTATCTGGTATGCCAGTTTTGGCTGCTCTCCTTTGTATTTGCAGCTCCTCTACATTGGCAATCTACATTTATAGAGTTATAACAAAAGACCTTGCCATGCATCTGCGCTTTTCCACTCCTCTGTTCATCTTTTTTGCAATTTTCTCATCACTGTGGTTGAAAATTAACATGAATTTGTCCCCGTTAATGATTAGAAAATGTAATGCATGTTCTCAAAATGAAAATTTTCAAGCAAAATTCTGCTAGTGTATGGCCAGCTTTAGTGTTTTTAAAGCCCCTCGGAGCTTTAGTGTACTCACTAAATATTAAAATTTCTGTTTAGAAGTACCTATGTTTTGCTATACAAATTCATTTTATATCCAATGTTTTTTTCTTTTATCTAAAGGACTTGAAACCCAGCAACCTTGCTGTTAATGAAGATTGTGAGCTGAAGGTTTGTTATTCCTTGCACAATTGTAACTATAAAAGTGTTGGGTGTGGCTCTATGATTGTGCTGTAAATCCCTGTTTTAAGAGCTAGTAATGTTGATGGCTTTTTAATATACTCTAGATTCTGTGGTCTGATGACTTTACGTAGAGCTCCTACAGTAGATGGTTTGTGATATGGTCTGCTCATCCAGTCAACTGAGCTATTACCGTATATAAAATTCTAGTATGTTCCAATATATGTAGTCGATTGAGTTTCCTGCTATTGATCCCTATAAACTGCTGCATTGGCGCTGTTTTTTGGGTACCATGATTGCAAGATTGTATACTTCTGATTGTTGATGCTTTTATAAATCTGCCCATTGTAGGCGTTTGTTTTTAACCGCCTCCCATCTGACCACTGTATATGCTCTCTAGAGCACACAGAAGCGGGATCTGTGACTGCTGTGCCCGCGGGACACAGCGTTCACCGATTGTTGTACCTGGCCGCTGTGAGGGGCCCTGGAACCATGTGATCACTGTGACCAATCGCAGTTACAGTAGTGACTAAAGCTGTCATTGTTTACTGCTGTGCGATCACAGTGGCCCTGTTCCATGTGATGGCTGTGATCAATCACAGCGTCACAGTAGTAAACAAGATTATTGAATAAAACCTTTGAACAGTCTTGCTTATTACAATGATGATCACTGTAAAAAGCAATCTCCTCTAATCGTCAAATAGTTGCCACCTTCCCAGAGCACTACGGTGTCACTAGGTTAATGCTGCACTGCTCTGGTGACAGTATGTGTAATAAAAAAATAAAATAACGTATTACTCTTTCGTCCATGGACCGACACAGCTTCTCTATTGACAAAGTGGGTATTATCCGTTTATTTAGGAGTGACTAGGCAGAAAACTTGTAAAAAGTGTTGCATAACACCTTCTACAGTACCGCCCAGGGGGCGGACCCTCTGGGTATATCCCCTCAGTCTGCATCTCGCAGATCAGTTTTTTTCTGTCTAGCAAGGAGTAGGACATTGCTCCCTTCGGGCCCATTGGTCCGGGGGAAAAATATATTTTTTTGCTACTTTTTTTGTTTCCTGCGATCTTCGATCAATTGCCGACTGGGTGACAGGCTGGATCCTCGATCCTTGTAGTCTCCCCAGTTTCGACCATCGAGCGTGTGCCGACCCTAGCTACGCGCTGGGTTTTCCACGACATGCCCGTCGCTCCACGGGTGGCCGGTGAGCCTACGCTCCAGGGCCTGCATCGGACTGCTCAGCTTCGGCTGACCTTACGGCCGAGTCGCAGCAGCCTGGCTGGTGAGCTTATGCTCCAAGGCTTGCATTGGACCGCTCAGCTTCGGCTGACCTTACAGCCAAGTCGCAGCAGCCTGTCCGGTGAGCGTCGCACTCCAGGGCATACATATGATCGTCCCCTTGGGTCCAATCACAGCATGCCTGGCCAACAGTCCCCTTCCGTGCGCGGACGATGATCTGTTTGGAATGTCTTCCAGCATGATACATGCAGGATAGGTAAGTAAACTCCCCTGCCTCGGCTGGGTGATTTGGCTGGACATTCTTGGAGAGACCAAGTAAGTGGTTTCTTCCCTCTCTCCCTGCCTTTCCCTCCTCCCTGGGCTTCTAGCTAAAGGGTGCTGGGGGTCACCTAAGGGGTTCCACTGGAACAGGGCTGGCTGTAACTAACATTTAAAAGAAATGTAATTTCTGCTTGCCTGTATGTGCGTCGTCCTCCATGCTGTCGGCGGCCATTTTGCTGTGGTCTATGCCGGGTTCGGCCTCTAGTGATTGCCCGGCGGCCATCTTCCTGTGGTTTCGGCGCCATTTTCTTGTAGTTCCACACCCACTGACCTCTATCGACCGGCGGGCATGTTTGTAATGATCCACGCTGTATGTATATATTGCCGTTCGGCGGCCATCTTTTTGTGGTCTATGGCTGCTTTTGCCTCTATCTTCGGCTCGGCGGCCATTTTCTTAGAGCCCATATTATCTTCCATACAGACACTTTGGCCTGCCATTTTGCGAGTGTCTCTGGCCTCTAGGGTGCATTACACTGGCGCGAAAAATTCACACAGGAAGCGCTGATAAAAGAAGCAGACTGACACAGCAGCGGTGGGACAGCATCACAGGCGCAGCACACGGCAGCATAGCGGTACCGATCCAAGGGTCGTGAGTCTTCTGGGTGACCCAGCATCTCTGCAGCGCAGGAGGGTGGCCTATTGATATCTTGCCTGGAGCCCTGTGGGTGTCAGCGTGTGGTCAGCATGGCATCTGAATCAGATGTCTTCTCCCCTGAAACACCAGATTTAGCAGCTGGTGCCCCTGAGGTGTCTATGGACGCTATGTCGGCAATCCTAGAGGCGCTTGCTGCCAGGGTGGAAGCAGCACACGGGAATTCAGGGGGTAGTAAACGCCCCCGTCCCCTGCAATATTCTGGGGATATTTCTGAGACAGAACCAGGTCCAGCTACGGCTCATGGCCCAGATTCTGACGCATCAGAGACTGCAGACCGTGACCGATCGGACAGTGAGGATGTCTCCAAGTCCAGGTCAGTGCGCGAGACGGCTTTGGTATCTGACCTTATTACTGCAGTGTGGGATACGCTAAAGTTGGAAAATACTGCAGAAGCAGCAGAGACTCCGGTCCCCTTTAGGTTTCGTAAACCTGCCCGCACTGCTAAGGTGTTCCCTTGTGTGTCTTATTTTGACAAACTCTTATACAAGGAATGGGAGAACCCACTGAAGGTCTTTACAGCCCCAAAGAGGTTTGCGGTACGGTACCCCTTTGAGGAGAGTTTTCTGAAGAAATGGACCTCTCCCCCTATAGTGGACACTCCGGTGTCCAGACTTAATAGAGCTACCACAATTCCATTTAGAAGGGGCTCCTGTTTTCAAGGACCCTGTGGAGTCAAGGCTGAAGCACTCGCTCGCTACCTATACTCAGTGGTAGGCTCGGCAGTACGCTCGGCATTGGCGGGGGCCCTAGTGTCTCAGACACTTACTGAATGGGCAAAATTGCTACTCCAGGGGTTAAAGGAGCGAGATGCTCCTCCTGATGAGATAACTTTGGCCGACTAGTTGGTCCAGGGCCTTAAGTTTGCCTGCTGTCAAAAGCTTTGGTTTATGCAGTAGCAATACGCCGCCTGATCTGGCTAAAGGGCTGGTCTGCGGTCCAGACTTCCAAGAAAGCCCTGTTGGATCTGCATTTTAAGGGCGACAGACTTTTTGGGGTTTCTCTGGATGACATCATCAAGGATGCCACAGGAGGTAAAAGCACTTTGCTTCCCCAAACTAGCAAGGGTAGGGGGCCGCGCCAAGGGCAAGAGCCCTCCTTTAATGCACGCAAGCGTTTTTTCGTCCCCCCTAGGGTGCCAGGGAAAAGACCCCAGGCCGACAAGGCGCCTGCTCAAGGACAAAAGCGTCCTTGGTCCCGCAGACCCAACAAGCCTGCGGACAAATCTGCGTCCGCATGAAGGTCCGCCCCCACCCAGCTCTCGGGTGGGGGGACGTCTTCGCAAATTCGCGACTCAGTGGACAGCTCTAGTCTCCCGACAGGTGGGTTTGCGAAGTAATCTCCTCAGGCTACAAGATAGAATTTCTCTCTTGTCCACCGGACAGATTCGTCACCTCCAATCTCCAGCTACTACTGACCCGTCGGGAGGCCCTGTATGGGGCGGTCCAGGGTCTACTGGAACGTGGGGTAGTTATTCCAGTTCCAGAACAGGAACGTGGTCAGGGTTTTTACTCAAATCTGTTCATTGTGCCGAAGGAGGGGGTTCGTCCAATCTTGGATCTCAGAGCCCTCAATTGCTTTGTGAAGGTACAAAGATTTCGGATGGAGTCTGTTCGATCTGTAGTCACGGCTCTCCATCCGGGGGACTTTCTGTCCTCCTTGGACATCAAGGATGCATACCTGCATGTCCCCATATACTCCAGACACCAGAGGTGTCTGTGATTTTGCTATCGGGAAGAACCACTACCAGTTTGTGGCCCTCCCGTTTGGCCTTGCCTAAGCACCCAGGACGTTCACCAAGGTGCTCGCTCCGATTCTGGCACTTCTAAGACAGCAGAGTATCGCTATCATGGGCTACTTGGATGACCTTCTACTGAAGGCCTCTTCAAGCTCAGAATTAGAGGTAAGCGTGTCTATTACCTCTCAGACTCTTCGAGACTGTGGTTGGATACTAAACACGCAAAAGTCAGTATTGGTGCCCACTTAACGCCTAGTGTACCAGTGGTTGATTCTGGATTCCTCAGAGGCAAAGGTATTCCTCCTTGTGAAGAAGTTGCAGACCCTCCGGGCTGCAGTACGGCAGCTGACTTCCAGGAATTGGTCCTCACTCCGTTTTTGCATGCAAGTGTTAGGCCTCATGGTAGCCTCCTTCGAGGCGGTCCCATATGCTCAATACCACACTCCAGTGTTACAGAAGGAAGTTCTGTCCAGATGGAACAGATGTCCATCATCTCTGGATTATCAAATCCGAGTGAGCCACCTAGTCAGGAGATCCCTGGTATGGTGGCTGACAGCACCGGCTCTAATGGCCGGGAAGTCATTTCTTCCGGTTTACTGGATAGTAATCACGACGGACGCCAGCCTTACAGGTTGGGGGGGAGTCTGGGGTGTTTAGTCGGCGCAAGGTCGCTGGACCCCAGAGGAAGTCGTCCTGCCGATTAATGTCCTGGAAATCCGGGCGATCAGGCTGTGCCTCTTCAAATGGTCTCAGAGGCTGCAAGGGCGTCCAGTCAGGATCCAGTCAGACAACGCCACAGCAGTGGCATATGTCAATCATCAAGGAGGAACAAGAAGCTCAGCTGCAGCATCGGAGATCACTCGCATCCTGAGGTGGGCGGAGAGGAGCGTACCGGCACTGTCAGCCGTGTACATTCCGGGTGTGGAAAACTGGCAGGCGGACTACCTGAGCCGCCAGATGCTGGACCGGGGAGAATGGTCCTTACACCCGGAGGTGTTCCAACTCCTCTGCCAAAGATGGGGCACACAGACGTAGATCTTCTGGCTTCCCGACTCAATCGGAAGGTATTGAGGTTTGTGGCCCGGTCAAGAGACCCATGGGCAGACGCAACGGACGCGTTGGTGGCATTGTTGGGTCAGTATCGGCTAATCTATGCCTTCCCTCCCTTAAGGCTTCTTCCTCTTCTGCTCAGCAGAGTGGAGGCAGAGGGAATTCCAATAATCCTAATGGCTCCAGATTGGCCTCAGCGTCCTTGGTACGCCGATCTAGTACGTCTGGTAGCAGATGTCCCCTGGCGCCTACCACTACGGAAGGACCTGCTATCGCAAGGTCCCATACTCCATCCTGCTTTACGGTCACTGGCTTTAACGGCATGGCTGTTGAGAACCAGGTACTGAGAGACCGGGGCCTATCAGATTCAGTAATCTCTACTATGAGAAGTGCTCGGAAACCATCCTCTAGGAAGGTTTATCACCGCACTTGGAAGGCCTACATCTCCATGTGTGAGGAAATGAAATGGCATCCGCGTACATATTTGGTTTCCAGAATCCTGCTGTTTTTACAGCATGGGGTGGACCAAAGGCTTGCCCTAAGTACGATTAAGGGACAGATATCTGCCCTGGCTGTCTTTTTTTCAGCGACTCGTGAGTACATTTGTGCAGGGGGTTAGACACGTGGCCCCTCCGGTCCGTCCCCCGCTACCTCTGTGGGACTTGAACCTGGTCCTCTCGGTGCTTCAGAAGGCACCGTTTGAGAATATTAGAGATATTCCCCTGTTGACACTTTCTCAGTGGTCTTTTTGGTGGCTGTTACGTCAGTTAGGCCCCTTTCACACGGAGGTCCGTTCAGGTCCGCCTGTTAGTTTTTTAGGCGGACCTGAAACGGATCCTCCATGTACCCCTATGGAGGCACGGATGTCAGCGGAGACATGTCCGCTGACATCCGACCCGCTCCGCTCCGCCAAAGTGTGACGGAGGAAAACCCTATTTTTCCTTCCGTCGGAGGAGCGGATCGGATGACAACGGACTCTACGGTCCGTCGTCATCCGATTCCCCATAGGGGAGAGCGGCGCTCTGACAGGGCGGTCCCTGCACAGTGTGCGGGGACCGCCCAGTCATCCGTCGGCTCAGCGGGGATCAACGGAGCAATCCCCGCTGAGCAAGCGGAGCTTCACGGGGCGGATCTGCACGGATCCGTCCCGTGTGAAAGAGGCCTAAGACGAGTCTCTGATCTGGCAGCCTTGTCCTGCAAGGCTCCCTATTTGATTTTCCACAAGGATAAGGTGGTGCTGCGGCCGCAGCCTTCCTTTCTTCCGAAAGTCGTTTTGGCTTTTCATCTCAATGAAGACATTGTACTTCCATCCTTGTGTCCTCATCCGTCGAATCCTAAGGAGTCGGCGTTGCATTCCTTGGACGTTGTCCGAGCTTTGAGAGTATACCTATCTGCTACTTCCCTGTTCCGGAAGTCAGACTCGCTGTTTGTTTTGGTGGCTGGTCCCAAGAAGGGCCAAGCAGTCTTGTCGGCCACCATCTCTAGGTGGATCCGACATATAGTAATCCAGGCTTATGCCTTAAAGGGTCAAGCGCCCCCCTTCCTGGTCACGGCGCATTCGACCAGGGCAATTGGTGCCTCTTGGGCTTTCCGACATCAAGTGTCTGTTTCCCAATTATGTAAAGCGTCGACTTCGTCCGCTCACACTTTAACAAAATTCTACAAGGTTGATGTAGGTGCATCTTCGGATGCCTCTTTCGGCCGCAAAGTTTTGCTGGCGGCTGTTTAGAGTTGCAGCTCCTCCGTTGGAGTGCTGTTTTGTGTTTGGGGTGAAGTTTATTTTTATACTGTTACCACCCCTCGTTTTTTCTCTGACACTGCTTTGGGATGTCCCACTTTATCAATAGAGAAGCTGTGTCGGTCCATGGACGAAAGAGTAAATAGGATTTTTTACTCACCTTAAAATCCTTTTCTCTGAGTCCATGGACCGACACAGCACCCACTCCTCCTTTTTTAAGTTTGTACTGCTTTTTGACGAACTGATCAGACTGAGGGGATATACCCAGAGGGTCCGCCCCCTGGGCGGTACTGTAGAAGGTGTGATGCAACACTTTTTACAAGTTTTCTGCCTAGTCACTCCTAATTAACGGATAATACCCACTTTGTCAATAGAGAAGCTGTGTCGGTCCATGGACTCGGAGAAAAGGATTTTACGGTGAGTAAAAAATCCTATTTTTTCAAATTGTAAAAAAATGTATAACTTTGACGGCTCCACCAGTCCCAGTGTCTGGAGTACTACTGAACTGGGGATCTGCTGGGTCCCTTTTTAAAAAAATTGAAAATCAACACAAACACAACAGGGAATGTGCCAAGCTTCATTAAAACTTCAAAAAAGCATTGTTGAAGCATCACAGGAGCATCAAAAATACATCACAAAAGCATTTTGAAGCGGTAGGCGCTTTAATGTGTGTTACATCAAAATGTATTCTACTACATGTCTATGGTAAAATAACCCCAATCAGTGTATTTGGTCTGTGTGAAAGTTAGTCTACAAATGAGGTGTGTGTGTATGTATGTATGTATGTATATATGTGTGTGTATATGTGTGTGTGTGTATATATATATATATATATATATATATATATATATATATACATACTGTATTTATTGGCGTATAACACTCACTTTTTTACCCTGAAAATAGAGGGTAAACTGTGCCTGCGTGTTATACTCAGGGGGCTGTGGAATTTTTTTTCCTGAAACCTCCCTCTTAAAGTTGGGGTGCGTGTTATAAACCGATAAATACAGTATATATAATGTGTGTATGTATGTGTGTGTGTGTATATATATATATATATATATATATATATTGTGTATGTATTAATGCACCCTATATATGACCCTGAAATGCCACCACAGTACAAATACCCCATGACCCATTTTTAGAAAATAGGCAGTCCAAAGTATATGTGGCTGTTTAGCATTCCATTTGAATTTAAAAGAATATTCTACTCCTCAACAATACTAGTTGTTTTTTTTTTTTTTTTTTTTTTTTATTCACCATTGGGCAATAAGGAAATCGTATACTGTCAGTTTACCCAGCAACCAACAGAATTATTAGACACTAGCAAAAAAAAAAAAAGAACCCCTCTACCTAGCATTCCTTTTTTGAGTTCTTGGAGGATGAATGTTTCATCTCTGCTGGGAAAAATATAATCATTCATTTTTGCCTGCGTTTTCTTTGGTTCTTCTAGTTTTTTTTTCTTTTACGTTCACTGACTGACACAGCTCTTTTACTTTAGACCATCGGGTTGTTACGCCACCTTCAGGAGAGGACTAGGCAAAACATGTTAACGTACAAAAAAACAGAACTTTCTAGTTCCGTCCAAGGGGCGGTCCCTTCAGTAACAACCCCCCCCCCCCGCCTGCACCTTGCAGCCTGTTTTTTTCTGCCTAGTGAAGGAGAAGGACCTAGGAACCCTGCGGGCCCATCGGTCCGTGGATTTTTTCTGCAGAAGTTTGCCTTTTGCGCAAGATTAGGATCCTGGGATCTGCCATCAACAGCCGGCTGGGTTACAGGCTGGATAACCTTATCCTTGTAGTCTCCCCAGCCTGGCCAGCGAGCGTGTGCAGACCAGAGCTCCGCGCTGGGTCGGCGACGACATGCCCCTCAGGCTTCAGGGGCGGCCGGTGAGCGTAATGCTCCGGTGCACACATATGACCAGGCTACTGATGTCTGCGTCACAGTGTGCCGGGCCAGCAGCCACCCCGTACTGATCGGAGAGTGGGTCTGTGATGGAATGTCCCCAGCTCGTCCGGAATGGTAAGTACAGCTCTCCCTGTCCCAGGTGGGGCTGAGCAGCTGCGCATTCCCTGGGAGGTCGATTCGGGGGTCCCTCTCCCCCTCTCTTCGCTCCCTATCTCTCCCCCCCCCCCTTCTATGCTGATCTCTGCCTGTCTTTCCCTGCATACAGTTGTTTGACGGCCATCTTTGGTGTGCCCAGGGAGAAGAATGGTCAGGAACCATTTTCTTGTAGTTCGACGGCCATTTTCCCTGTGATTATGTCCTTTATACTGGACGCTTGGCGGCCATTTTGTTGTAGCCTGGCACGTTTTATATGCTCAGCGCTGATCCAGGAGGCTCAAAACGGCGCGGTTTCCTCTCACAGACACCTGGGAGCTGACACAGAACACAGGCACACCTAGCTGGACGGCGCAGAACTCGGTCAGGGTGGTGAGTCCTGCGGTAGGGGCCCCTCAGCCTGCAGCAGTTAGGAGGGTGGGACCATTCACTGTCCTATGTCCCCAACAGGCGGCAGACGGGGTGGGTCAGCATGGCTTCAGAACCTAGTGTTTCTTCCCCCGAAATCCAGGCAATTGCAACCGGTTCGCCTGCAGTCAGTGCGGTGCCTCTGGACGCTTTGTCGGCGGTCCTTAACTCGTTCGTTACCGAGATGGAGGCGGTGCGTGGGCGCAAAGGTGGTAAAAAGCGGCCTCCGCCCCCCCCCCCCCCCCGTCCTCCGAGGAGAGCTCTGACGCAGACTCGGGCCCCGCTGAGGCTGGTGACCCCTGCTCTGTTTCAGATGACGCTGACCAGGACCGATCGGACAGTGAGGATGAGTCCCCATCCGGGTCCGCGCACGACAAAGCGCTAGTTAGAGCACTTATCACAGCTGTGCGTGATACCCTGAAGATTCAGGATACGGCAGATTCCTCTGCTGAAGTAGTGGTCCCTTTTGGGTCCCGTAAGCCAGCCTTATTTCGAGAAGTTCATATACAAGGAATGGAGGCGTCCGCAACGGACCTTTTCGGTCCCAAAATATATGGCGGTGCGTTACCCCTTTGAGGAGAGCCTTCTACAGAAATGGTCGGCTCCTCCGGTCGTGGACCCCCCCCCCTGTATCCAGGTTAATTAAGGCTCTCAGGCCACGTAACATAGTCACTGAGCAACCTAGAGATGTAATATGCCGCCTACATTACTATACAGATAAGAACACCATAATGGCCAAGATGAGGGGTATCCCCAACATTGATTTTGATGGAGCGACTCTTAATATCTTCTCGGACTTGTCCAAAGAAACCTTGGATCGCCGCAGAGTTCTTAAACCACTCTTGGAACATTTACGTTCTAATGGGATCACTTATAGATGGGGTTTCCCAGCGTGCCTCATCGCTAACAAAGATGGTCGCTTTCATACCCCTCCGGTTTCCAGAGGAACTACCACAATTTCTAAAGGTCCTTAATCTTCCATCAATAGACCTCCCGAACTGGCAGGATCTGATCCCTAAGTTCTCGCATATTCAGGACTCTCATTGGCAAAAATCTCCTACTAAAAAAGGGCGCTCTTCCGCGCCAAGCACTGAACAACAACATAGATGAGTAAAGAGTGATTAGGCCTATATGCATTTTTTTCTCTCTGACTGAGTATATCTGTAAGCTATTATGTTTAAAGAAATGAGATTTGGCCGTTAAAGTTAAATGTTCTAAAAAGATCTAATGCTCATGGTTTGTTGTGTATTGCTGGAGCAAAAAGTATTTTCCCGCTCACTATTTTTACGCACAGCTGAATGCTGGTGGAGCATAATGCTCCTATGTGTTGTCTATACAACACGCTCCCCTTCCCTTCTTTCCTTTTGGGGTTGGAGAGAGCGGGTAGCCCTCGAGTTTTTTTTATCCGTTCTCCTAAGGGAGTTCTGGATGGCTACCCGGTCTCTCTTCCCCCACAGGGACCACCGCAGATATCTGCGTGACAAATTAAGGTTTCCCACACGTGTCCGGATGGACATCTTTGTTTATGTAAATTTGTTTTTTCTTTCTTTTTCTTTTCAACATATACCGGTCTTTTTTTTTTTTATTCTTCCCTTCTCTAGGCCGGCATGCATGGATAAGTAGACTTAAGGGTCACGCTCTACTGTGATAATGACCACACTTAGTTACTTCCTATAATGTAAGGGGTTTAAATGTCGCGGCTAAACAACATCAGGTCACCTGTGAATTACGGAAATTGGCTTCTTCTATTGTGTACCTTCAGGAAACACATTTAACCCATACTACGCAGGTCAAATTGAACTCTGTATATTTTCCCCAGTGGTATTATAGCCTTTCAGATACAAATAAGGCGAAGAGTGTGGCCATTGGTTTTAGTGGTAGTGTACCCTTTCGTTTTTCAGATATGCAAGCGGATGACCATGGCCATTTTTCTTTTTTTAAAGGGTTTCTTGGGCACCACCCAATGTACCTTAGCAAACATATATTGCCCGAACCAAAACCAATCTACCTTTTTCTCTCAAATTCTCATTGATTTATCACACTTTGCCGAGGGATTAATCGTACTGGCAGGGGACATAAATATGTCTCTAGATCCTGTTTTGGACACATCCCATGGTCGTTCTAATATCTCTTTTAAGCGTCTGTCTTTCGTTAAAAAGAGACTTATAGACTGGCAATTGAGAGACGTATGGCGTATTCTACATCCAAAAGAAAAAGATTTCTCCCATTTTTCAAAGACTCTTCAGTCTTACTCTCGAATAGATATTTTTTTAGATCACTATCATCTTCCACTATTAAAATCCGCGGATATAGGCATAGCGACACTATCAGATCATGCACCTGTGTCAATGACCATGCCCACTTTACCCCAGCGCACCAATAATTGGAAACTCAACGATTCTCTTCTTTCTAATGTAACAGAGGTTTCAATGTTTGCCTCTCATATATCGCAATATTTTAGAGACAACAAACCTTCTGAGACATCCCCTGCTATCATATGGGAAGCTCACAAGGCAACTATGAGAGGCCGATTCATAGAACTTGTGGCAAGGAAGAAAAGAGAGCATGGTCAACTACTTGAGCAGGTCCTTCATCAAATAACTGAACTCGATAAACAACACAAACTCACTTTACATATATCCCATTTAGAAGCTCTTACGCTGAAATGAGAAGAACTAAAAAATCTGCTTAATCTAGACACTGCTCGGAAATTCCAACGTTATTCGCAAAAACTCTGAGTGGGGGGATAAACCTAGCAGACAACTAGCAAGATCCCTTAAAGAAAAACAGACTAGATCATTTATCCCTAAAATAAAACTATCTAATGGAAATTTAGTCCACGCGACCCCTCATATTGCTAAAGCTTTTAGGGATTATTATGCAGATCTTTATAAAGTGCAGTGTGATTCCCCATCTCTGACCTGGGAAGGAGAGACGTAGCCTCATGTTAGCATACTTAAAAGAAGCGAATTTGCCTAAAATTCCAAATTCATCCCTCAGAGAACTTGAATCTGAACTTTCGGTGGAGGAATTTCAGGCAGCTCTGAAATCTTCACCGATGGGTAAGGCCCCGGGACCGGACGGTTACACTACCCGATACTACAAAACATTTAGCGAGGTTCTCTTGCCCCAGCTCACTGCCTATGCCAACTCAATCTCACAGAACTCGGGACTACGTCCGGAATCTCTTACAGCTCACATTTCAGTTATCTTAAAGCAGATAAGGACTCTACTCAATGCAGTAGCTACAGGCCAATTTCCCTATTGAATGTTGATATCAAATTATATTCAAAGGTAATGGCTAACAGACTACTCCCCCTTATACCCAGTTGGATTTCTACAGATCAGACGGGCTTTATCCCACATAGAGAAGCCAAGGATAATTCTCTCCGGGCGATATCTCTTCTACAACATGCTCAAAGGTCGTCCCAGTCCACCCTATTTGTATCCACAGATGCAGAAAAAGCGTTTGATAGGGTGTACTGGGATTACTTAAAAATGACACTGCGACATTTAGGGTTGGGACCCAAGATGTTCTATCGCATTACCTCCCTTTATTCTAATCCCACGGCACAAATCCACATAAACGGCACTTTGAGTGAGTCATTTCAACTATTTAATGGGACTAGACAGGGGTGCCCCCTTTCTCCCCTTTTATTTGTCCTTACCCTGGAACCCTTTCTGGCAACTATAAGACATAATATAAATATACATGGGATTCAAGTAGGTAATAAAACTCACAAATATGCGGACGATATTTTATTTTTTATTCAGCAGCCCCGTATCTCGCTTCCTAATTTAATGACAGCTTTTTCTACTTTTCAGACACTTTTTCTAATTTTAAAATTAACCTTTCCAAGTCCGAAATTCTAAATATTAATCTACCAGGAAGTGAGGTGGAAAGTTTAAAACCCCTCTTCCCTTTTAGATGGGTTCAACGTAATATGAAATATCTGGGAGTGAATCTTGCGCCTCATATTCAGTCTCTTTTTAAATATAACTATATCCCATTATTGAATAACATTAGAAAGGATCTACAAAAATGGAATACGGTGACACACTCATGGCTGGGTAAGGTGAGCGTAGTTGAAATGAACATTTTGCCTAGAGTCCTTTTTTTTTTTTTTTTTTTTTTCAAATGATCCCATTGGGTGTACCTATAGGTTTTTTTTTCCCCTATTACAGGCCATGGTCTCCCGCTTCATTTGGAAGAACAGCCACCCCAGAGTATCCAAGGAAGTGTTATTCCGCTCCAAGGATGCTGGGGGATTGGCCCTTCCAAACTTTAAGACTTATTATAATGCTGTTATTCTATCTAGAATTGCTGAGTGGAAATATGCGGCTAATTCCAAACTCTGGGTGAGCTTGGAATATGCTCTTAGTAACACAGACCTAGCAACTATACCCTGGTTACCACGTATACACAGACACCTTGCCCCAAGTACCTCTATATTAACCACTTCCACTCTTGATGTATGGGATGCCTTGCATAGGAAGATTTCATGGTCATATGCTTCTCCATTGCTACCACTTTTGGAACACGATTATTTTTTACCTGGTCTATTAGACCCGGGATATAGGACGTGGTCGTCAGAAGGACCACTTCTATTACACCAGGTTCTGCGAGCAAATGCTCTTAAGCCTCTTGAGGAAATTCTTGGCCTCAAGCCGATTACGTTTCTGGACAAATGGAGATATAACCAGTTACAGGGCTTCCTTAGAACCTTGCCTCAGCCGCTCAAAGGGATACAGGACTTAAACAGTATTGAGGAAATCTTCAATTCAACGGAGATACCGGAACACAGTATCTCGGTATTTTACAAATCACTTATTAAGCTCCAAGGGGACAATTGCCCTCCCTTCTTTGCTAAGTGGAAGGCAGACCTGGAATCCAGTATCCCAGATAGCCAAAAGGACAAAGTCCTGCATCTGACTCGTATCTCTTCAATTGCATCAAAGATGGCTGAGGTCAATTACAAATTGTTAACTAGATGGCACTATACCCCATCAAAGCTTCATCAGATGTTCCCTGCCAACTCCCCACTGTGTTGGAGGAACTGCAGGAACAGAGGAACTCATGCTCATATATGGTGGTCGTGCCCACTTATCCACCCCTATTGGTCTAGCATCATTTGTATCATCCAACAAATATCCAGTATTAATCTTCCTGTTGAGGCATGGGCCATCCTCTTCCATGCTACTAAGGAGTCTGTCAGAAAATATAAAGGTTCTCTAGTTCCACACCTGCTTAACACGGCTAAAGCACTTATACCTACCCTTTGGGGCCAGCCCGAGATTCCATCTGTGAAAAAGTGGTTTTAAAAAATATCAGAGGTACACCCCATGGAAGAAATTACTCATCGTAACAAGGACACTTTCCAACGACATACCGTAATTTGGACTCCGTGGATGGAGTTCAAGGACACCACAACCTATAGAGAGATACTTGCACAATCTCACTGAGACTCAATCTATATTTACTGAATAAGCTATTTAAATCCTAAGGTTTATCTTTTGGGGCTATTGTCGGGCCTATTCCTTAAGAATTTAAAATGTACTGGGATATGTATACTACTAGATGCCATGCATGCCGGCTGCCTACCCTTCCTCTCCCCCCTTTATCCCTTCCTAATTCCCCCCCCCCTTTTTTTTTTTTGCTAAACACTTAGAGAGAGAATTTAATGAAGTTGTGATAAATCATTTATGATCAATGCACATGGAGAAGGGGGGTGAATTTTTTTTTTGTGTATAAGGGGGTTTTTTTTGGGTTTTTTTCTTCTCTTCTCCTTTCCACATATAAGTTGGATCACTTTATCAATATAGTCAACCGTAATTTTTTTTTTTAATAGTCCATTAATGGACCCTAACACCAGGTTTTTAGTTTGAAGTAGTTGTTTGCAATCGCTTCATTTTAAGGGGTATCAATATTAGAGTTTCATCATATAAGATATTAGGGGGAGAATAAGGGGATCTTATTCCCCTATCCCCCCCTCCCCTCCTCAATTTTCCACCCCCCCTTTTTTTTTTCTCCCTCCCCTTTCTCACATATTGGTGAGGCCATTTATCCCTGTTACCTTTTATCTCCATATACATGTTTTGTCACTCCATCAACACAGCCACTTGTAAATTCATCTTTCAGTCATTTATATAGTCCACTTTTGGACTCTAAGGGTCCTTTCACACGGGGCGGATCCGTGCAGATCCGCCCCGTGAAGCTCCGCTTGCTCAGCGGGGATCGCTCCGTTGATCCCTGCTGAGCCGACGGATGACTGGGCGGTCCCCGCACACTGTGCAGGGACCGCCCTGTCAGAGCGCCGCTCTCCCCTATGGGGAATCGGATGATGACGGACCGTAGAGTCCGTTGTCATCCGATCCGCCGACGGAAGGAAAAATAGGGTTTTCTTCCGTCACACTTTGGCGGAGCGGATGTCAGCGGACATGTCTCCGCTGACATCCGTGCCTCCATAGGGGTACATGGAGGATCCGTTTCAGGTCCGCCTAAAAAACTGACAGGCGGACCTGAACGGACCTCCGTGTGAAAGGGGCCTAATACTTGTTTTTTTTAGGAAGTTTTTGGAATCACTTTTTGTCACCCCACATTAAGTATTTTCATTTAAAAGGGCACTAACATTAGAGTTCTAACACATAATAAACTTTAAAACACTTAGGGGAGAAGACGAGGGAATGTATTCTCCCCTTCCCCCTCTACCTCTCCTGCCCCCCCCCTTTTTTTTTTTTTTTTTCCTAAGCACCCTTCTCCCTCTTCTTTTCCCAGCCCTGATTCCCCTAGTCAGTATGAAGTGTGGGGCTCCAGGGCTGGGCTTTTTATATAGGAGCATAGATTATTATTTTCATTTTTTTTTATTTTATTTTTTTATTTTATTTTTTCTCCTCTCTCTTCGGGAAATATTGAGTCGGTATATGTGTTTCATGTATTGTAAAGTGTGTTATATGTTGTTGAAAAATTAATAAAGATATAAAAAAAATAAAAAAAAAGGTAACCACGATCCCGGTAGACTCCTGCCTTTTAAGGACCCCACGGACAGGAAGGCCGAGGCAGTGGCCCGTTCCTTATTTGCGGTTGTGGGGTCAGCGATGCGACCAGTACTGGCCTCCGTGCTTGTGTCAGACACTGACCAAGTGGGCAAAACTTTTCCCCCGCGAATTGGGGGAACAGGCTTCTCCTGTCTGCGTGGAACTAGCAGACCAGTTAGTATAAGGCCTTAAGTACGTTTGTGATGCGGCCCTGGATACCCTCCCTTATCCAGGGCTTCGGTGTCAGCAGTGGTGCTGAGGCGCCTGATTTGGCTAAAATGCTGGTCTGCGGACCAGGCATCTAAAAAAGCATTGACGGATCTACCCATTCTTGGCGAACGGCTCTTTGGAGCCTCGTTGGATGACATCATTAAGGATGCCACCGGTGGGAAGAGTACCTTACTCCCGCAGACCAGGAAGGCTAAGGAGCCACGCCGTAGGCAAGGGCCCTCTTTTTCCGCTCTTTTTCGTCCCTCCGGGGCTTCGGCTAAACCTCCCCAGCCCGACAGGACGACCTCTGAGGGACAAAAGCGTCCCTGGAACTGCAGGCCTGTGAGCAAAAGCGCTACCGCATGAAGGTTTGCCCCCGCCCGCCACGCGGGTGGGGGGTCGCCTTTGGGAGTTTGCAGCCCGGTGGGCCTCTCAGCTGTCTGACCGATGGGTCTGCGAACTGATTTCCTCTGGCTACAAGATAGAGTTCCTCTCTTGGCCACCAAACAGATTCTTCCCCTCCAGCATACCCGTGCTCCTGGCTCGCCGGGAGGCCCTCATTGGGGCGGTAAGGGACTTGCTGAGTCACGGGGGCGATAGTACCTGTTCCGGAGCTGGAAAAATTCCAGGGGTTCTACTCCAGTCTGTTTGGACGCACCCCTTCCTTTTTGGGAACTACAATCTTGGACCTAAAAGCCCTCAATTGCTTCGTGAAAGTACAGAGGTTCAGAATGGAATCGGTTCGCTCAGTAGTCGCTGCACTCCAAGGGGATTTCCTGGCATCCTTGGACATCCAGGATGCGTACCTGCACATACCCATATGCCCTTGGCATCAGAAGTTTCTGCGATTTGCCAATGGGGATGCCCACTACCAGTTCGTGGCTCTCCCTTTTGGCTTGGCATCAGCCCCCCGAGTCTTTACCAAGGTATTGACTCCAGTTCTGGCGTTGTTGCGACAACGCGGGATCGCGATCATAGGCTACCTAGACGATCTCCTCCTGAGAGCATCTTCCGCCTCAGAATTAAAGGAGGATGTGGCGATCACCATGCAGACCCTGCGGGATTTTGGGTGGCTGTTGAACCTAAAAAAGTCGGTACTCTTACCGACTCAGCGTTTGGAATACCTGGGCTTACTGCTGGACTCCGTGGAAGCGAGAGTGTTTCTCCCTCCGGACAAGCTACAGACTCTTAGAGCCGCGGTAAACCTGTTGGTGAACCGCAGGTGGTCGTCCCTACGCTTCTGCATGCGAGTCCTGGGGCTCATGGTGGCCTCCTTTGAGTCAGTAGCGTATGCTCAGTTTCACACCAAAGTCTTGCAGAAGGAGATCTTGACAAAATAGGACAAATCTCCGTTATCCCTGGATCGGCGGATTCAGGTGAGCCGGTCGGTCAAGGACTCCCTGCTCTGGTGGCTGAGATCCCCGGCACTTTGGTCCGGAAAGTCGTTCCTACCTCTACATTGGACAGTGATCACTACGGACGCCAGCCTGTCCGGCTGGGGTGGAGTACTGGTAGTACAGTCGTCCCAGGGCCTCTGGTCGGAGGAGGAATCCAAGTTGCCAATCAATGTGCTCGAGCTACGTGCGATCAGGCTATGCCTCTCCACGTGGTCAATGAGACTTCGAGGACGTCCGTTTAGGATCCAGTCCGACAACTCCACAGCAGTGGCATATGTCAATCATCAAGGAGGAACGAGAAGCTCGGCCGCCGCACGGGAGGTCGCTCACATCCTTCAGTGGGCAGAGCGACATGTACCGGCCCTGACGGCCGTTTACATCCCGGGAGTGGAGAACTGGCAGGCGGACTACCTAAGTCGCCAGATGCTGGACCCAGGAGAATGGGCGCTGCATCCGGATGTGTTCAGGCTACTGTGCCTGCGGTGGGGCACACCAGACGTGGATCTCCTGGCTTCTCATCTCAATCGGAAGGTGCTGAGGTTCATGTCCAGGATAAGAGATCCTTGGGCAGACGCGCTGGTGGCTCCGTGGGGTCAGTACCAACTGATCTATGCTTTTCCTCCACTCAAGGTACTACCACATCTGCTCCGCAGAGTGGAGGCCGAGGGGATTCCAGTCATTCTGATTGCCCCAGATTGGCCTCAGCGTCCCTGGTACGCAGACCTAGTGCTCCTGGTGGTGGACGCCCCCTGGCGTCTGCCGTTACGAGAGGACCTTTTTATATCAGGGTCCAATTCTCCATCCTGTTTTACCATCGCTGGGTTTAACGGCATGGCTGTTGAGAGCCAGGTGCTAAGGAACCTGGGCCTATTGGACTCTGATTTCAACTATGTTGAGAGCTCGGAAATCTTCGTCTCGGAAGATATATCATCGTACCTGGAAGGCCTACATCGCTATGTGTGAGGAGAAAGGCTGGCGTCCGCGCTCCTATTCTGTATCTAGGGTCTTGCTGTTTCTGCAGCGAGGAGTTGACCAGAAATTGGCTTTAAGCACCATTAAAGGACAAATATCGGCCTTGGCTGTCTTTTTTTCAGCGACCCCTGGCATCTCACTCTCTGGTGAGCACCTTTGTTCAGGGGGTTCGGCATTTAGTTCCTCCGGTGCGTCCACTGTTACCCCTGTGGCGTCTGAACCTGGTGTCGGCGCTTCAGAAGCCGCCGTTTGAGAATATCAGAGAGATTCCCTTGTTGACTCTTTCCCAGAAAGTTGTTTTTCTTGTGGCCATTACATCGGCCAGGAGGGTGTCGGAACTGGCGGCTTTTGTCTTGCAAGTCGCCTTATCTGGTTATCCATAAGGATAAGGTGGTGTTGCGTCCGCAACCTTCTCCTGTCGAAGGTGGTTTCGGCTTTCCACATCAATGAAGACATTGTATTACCGTCTCTGTGCCCTAGACCGACACATCCCAAGGTGGTAGCTCTCCATTCCCTGGACGTGGTCCGAGCTTTAAGGGTATATTTGTCTGCCACGGCTCCCTTTTGGAAGTCAGACTCTGTTTGTTTCTGTAGCTGGTCCGAAAAAAGGCATGGCGGTCTCGTCGGCCACCATTTCCAGGTGGATCAGACATATTGTGGTTCAGGCCTATGCCTTGAAGGGGCAGGTGTCCCCCTTTCCGGTCACGGCCCATTCCACCAGGGCAATTGGAACCTCTTGGGCTTTCCGACATCAAGCGTCTGTCGCTCAAGTGTGTAAAGCGGCGACTTGGTCGTCTATTCATACTTTTACAAAATTCTACAAAGTAGATGTCAGTGCATCGGCTGATGCCTGTTTTGGCCGCAAAGTTTTGCAGGCGGCTGTGTAATTTGCAATTGCACTTGATTTTTGGCAAGAACCACAGTTACTTTTCAGTCAATGCACTGTTGCATTGTTACCGCAAGTTCTGAGGCGGTTAGATAAGGTGGTGTCTCCCCTGTTAGGGAGCACTTCTGTTTTTGTGGGTGAAGTTTTTTATGCTTTTTCCCACCCCTCGTTTGACACTGTTTGGGGACGTCCCGATGGTCTAAAGTAAAGGAGCTGTGTCAGTCAGTGAACGTAAGAGAAAATAGGATTTTTGTACTCACCGTAAAATCCTTTTCTCTGTAGTTCACTGACACTGCACCCACCCCTCCTATTTTTTACGTTATACTGCTTGTTGACTTACTGAGGCTGCAAGGTGCAGGCTGGGGGGTTGTTGCTGAAGGGACCGCCCCTTGGGCGTAACTAGGAAGTTCTGTTTTTTTGTACATGTTAACATGTTCTGCCTAGTCCTCTCCTGAAGGTTGCGTAACAACCCGATGGTCTAAAGTAAAGGAGCTGTGTCAGTCAGTGAACTACAGAGAAAAGGATTTTATGGTGAGTACCTAAATCCTATTTTTTCTTCAATCAAGCGTCCTTGCTAGTTTACTGATTGTGCTAGTCTGTGTATGGCAGCTATTTGGATCGACCATTCCTCAGCCTGGCTTTGGAGTGCTGTACCTGGACTCCATTGGATTGGACATTATTGGGGCCAGACTGAAAATGACCTTTGGTTACTTCCACTTGGAGAGACTCTTTCCTGGACCCTGTTCTGACAACAAGCTGTGGAACATTTTCCAAGTCCAGTCATGGACAATTGCTGAAGTGCTTGCCCTGTCCATGAAGACTCGCTGTGTGAGCACGCTGGTCGGGCTGAGCATCAAGAGCTACCTGGTTATCGCACTGCTGGGTGTCCTTTTACATTTTTCACTCTGGCTGTACAGTGGAAGGAGTTGACGCTAAGGGATTGAGTGCTGACACCATCCACTGGGTGTTAATGGTGCATGCTTGGTCTGTGCTCTTGTTCCCACCATTAAGCATCAGGGAAGCATCCTGCTGCTTCTGTCTGCAAGAGAAACTTGTGGAGTAACGATCTTCAGTCTGTGCCTGTGGCCTGCTTATTTTGACCTTGCTTCCAGACCCTTGTTGGCCACCAGTTGCCATGGTTTGTGAGTTTGAGGCCTTGCCTCCTACTCTGAGTTTGGTGTTGCAGTTAAATATCGGTCTAGGCACAGAGGGGAAGTTCCTGTTAAAAAAAGGGGAACCCTGCTTGGACCCGCCTAATGTTTCCAGTGACATGTATTCTGTACCCCCTGTGGGGTACAGAATACATGCCCACTACTTTCTAAAATCCAGTGACTCTATTGTTATTGGGTCTACTTCATCCTTCAGCTCTGTCAGTGAGTCCCCGGCCTCGTCGGGCTTCTAATGTAGTTGCACAAGATTTTGTGGCCAAATGTATCCAGTTGCAGACCTGCACCTTTCCCTGCAGCTCAAATTTTTAATTTCCCTGTGCCGCTGGAAGAAGCTGGACCTCTGAGTCACAGCGACCATCTACCAACAGTCTCTCTATGATGAGATTGCTTTTTGAAGAACCACAGTCTCCCGCTATTACCTCAGATGTACAAGTGACCATTTCAGCCCTTGTTGGTTCATTATGTAGGACTCATTTTGGAGGATCTTTTAGAGCTCTTTCCTAGCCCTTGCGTTTGCAAAGACTTTTCCCCTGCACCCACTAGTCAACGTTTTGCTTTATGCAGTCTGGAAGCACTCCTGAAGGGTTCTGAATCCCATCTGACAGTTTGTTGGAACTGTTCTCCAAGTGTGAATTTTGTTAAAGGGTTACTAACAGCAACATTTTTTATTTCTTTTATTTTGGTTTGAATGGTTGGGAGGGTTATAACCCCTGTCGGGATTTCCCTTCGCTGCCTGCCCCATAGTGAGAGAAAATCCTTCCAAAGTGAGGGATTCCTGCTGTGTCAGTGAAGTAACAAAAATGGTGTCCCCATTGGAAGATTTCCTCTCCAGTCTTATGTCAACCTTTGGGAATTTCTTATACTTAATTTTCGATGATATCAGTAAACAGGACAAATAGAGAAGGTAAATATCTCAAATGGGGGCACAGACGGCAATAAAAGTCTGACGGGGTTTCTCATCACTCTCCGCTCTATCCAAAACTAAAAAAAGTTTTTGGCTTTAACCACTTCCCGCCCAGTCAATAGCAAATTGACGTCCGGGAAGTGGTTCTGTTATCCACACTGGACGTCATATGACGTCCTGCGGGATAACAGCCGCTGCGCGCCCGGGGGGCACGCATCGCGGCGATCGGTGGAGCGGT
The DNA here is from genome assembly GCA_029206835.1 of Rana muscosa. NCBI lineage: Eukaryota > Metazoa > Chordata > Amphibia > Anura > Ranidae > Rana > Rana muscosa. The sequence continues at coordinate 318,587,993 of CM055117.1, read as the reverse complement.
GGGTCAGTCTGACCCACTGCTACACTGATCTCTGTAAAAAGCCTCCGTCGGAGGCTTTTTACCATGTGATCAGCTGTGTCGAATCACGGCTGATCAGGAAGTAAACAGGAAGAGCCGTTGATCGGCTCTTCCTCACTCGCGTCTGACAGACGCGAGTAGAGGAGAGCCGATCGGCGGCTCTCCTGACAGGGGGGGGATCGCGCTGATTGTTTATCAGCGCAGCCCCCCCTCGGATACCCACACTGGACCATCAGGGAAGCCCCCAAGGACCACCAGGGAAGCCCTAAGCATGTGGATGGCCCCCATGGCCATCCACATGTAGTAAAAAATATATATATAAAAAAAATGCCAATCAGTGCCCACACATGGGCACTGACTGGCACGATCATACCAAGAAACAAATGTGTGGTGGCTGGCATTGCTAGGCAGCAGTGTCACCAGTGCCACCTACTAGTGTCCATCAGTGCCCATAAGTGCCCACCTATCAGTGCCCGTCCGTGCCACCCATCAGTGCTGCCTATGAGTGCCCATCAGTGCCGCCTGTGAGTGCCCATCAGTGCCGCCTGTGAGTGCCCATCAGTGCCGCCTGTGAGTGCCCATCAGTGCCGCCTGTGAGTGCCCATCAGTGCCGCCTGTGAGTGCCCATCAGTGCCGCCTATGAGTGCCCATCAGTGCCGCCTATGAGTGCCCATCAGTGCCGCCTATGAGTGCCCATCAGTGCCGCCTATGAGTGCCCATCAGTGCCGCCTATGAGTGCCCATCAGTGCCGCCTATGAGTGCCCATCAGTGCCGCCTACCAGTGCCACCTATCGGTGTCGCCTCATCGGTGTCGCCTCATCGGTGTCGCCTCATCGGTGTCGCCTCATCGGTGTCGCCTCATCGGTGTCGCCTCATCAGTGTCGCCTCATCAGTGTCGCCTCATCAGTGTCGCCTCATCAGTGTCGCCTCATCAGTGTCGCCTCATCAGTGTCGCCTCATCAGTGTCGCCTCATCAGTGTCGCCTCATCAGTGTCGCCTCATCAGTGTCGCCTCATCAGTGTCGCCTCATCAGTGTCGCCTCATCAGTGTCGCCTCATCAGTGTCGCCTCATCGGTGCCCTTCAGTGCCGCCTTAGCAGTGCCCTTCAGTGCCGCCTTATCAGTGCCCTTCAGTGCCGCCTTATCAGTGCCCGTCATTGAAGTAGAAAAGGTACTTATTTACAAAAAAAATTAACAGAAACAAAGAAAAACATAGTTTTTTTTTAAAAAAAATCGCTTTTTTTATTTGTTGCGCAAAAAATAAAAATCGCAGAGGCGATCAAATACCACCGAAAGAAAGCTCTATTTGTGGGAACAAAATGATAAAAAATTTGTTTGGGTACAGTGTAGCATGACCGTGCAATTGTCATTCAAATTGCGACAGCGCTGAAAGCTCAAAATTGGCTTGGGCAGGAAAGTGTATAAGTGCATGGTATTGAAGTGGTTTTTAAGTTACACTATAAACTGTGATCTATACCAGTGTTTCTCAACTCAGTCCTCGAGGCGCCCAAACAGGTAATGTTTTCAGGCTTTCCATTATTTTGCACAGGTGATTTGATCAGTTTCACTGCCTTAGTAATTGCCACAGCCATTTCATCTGAGGGAAATCCTGAAAACATGACCTTTTGGGGTGCCTTGAGGACTGGAGTTGAGAAACACTGATCTATACCCATGGTATATCATCTAGTGACCCACCATAGAAGAAAAGTCACTAAGCCAGTAAATTAGAGGCTCTGGCTTCTAGTCCCCATGTCAGTTTGACAACTGGAGATTTATCCTACCCTGGCCAGCGCCCTCACCCTCTGAAAAACGTTCTCCTCTTGGGGCATTAGGTGATCAGCGGTACTTGGCAATCTCCAGTGCCATCCATCTTTTAAACTGCTGGTCAGCTGGAGCCAGCCTTGACTGTCCTCTGCCCTAATAGGATTTTGTATCCTCAGTGTCGCCCCCCCCCCCCCCCCTACACATGGTATTTCTAAAATTTCTGCCGCAGTGCCTTTTTCTTGGCATAACCATTGTGGGATACTCAGAAGACCTCTGAAGTGAGTAGTCACCATGGACCTTGGTGGACAAACTTTCGAAGGGCCATACACTTGCAAGATGCAGCCAGGTCTTGTTCTGCAGATTTTAGTGTTGGAAACTACCAAGCACTTGTAATCTCTAGGTAGTCTAATTCCAGCTATAGAGAGTTATGTGGGTCTCCAGTTTTACATACAATGGTCTCCTATTTGCTAGAGAGGAGGGGACTCAAGAAGAGGTGTTTCAGGGGCACTCTGCATTTCCTTTGCAAGTAAATATAAACCTGTTTTGTAAATGTTTTAAAAATAAATAAATAAAGAAACGTAAAGAAAAATTGGCTTTTCTGGTAGTAGATAAACACCTTACAGTTCCCACAAGGATGTTCTTTAAGAATTCTGTTTGTAAAGGCTTCCTTTACCCTTGCAGGTCCAGTCCTTCAGCTAGCAATTGCCCCCATGTCTATTTGCCAGACTATTGCTAACTTGGAAATGAATAAAGAAAATCCTGCATTTGATGACCCAGTTTCTTTTAACCATTACAGCGGATTCCCTCAGCCTTCTTATTCTGTGCTGACTCTCGAATGTACTTTGCAAAGTCTCTAGGTTAGAATCTCATCTTGTATATGCAGGATTTTCACTTTTACAGGCTGTCTGCCGCCTTATACACGTCTTTTGATAATGAATACCTGTTTGGGGAATTCCTTGGTAGTTCATCAAAAAAGTCATTGGGGGAAAAGTACTCCACAAGAAAAATTTAGATCTGACACGCCCTCCTCGGCCCATTCTGTCATTTCCATAAGGTACAAAATTTAATTTCTATAGTTCTTCAGCGATGGCAAGATGGGCTTCAATTCGCCACTGTTTTTTAATAATTTTTTATTTTTATTGTATTTGTAACTTTAAAGGTGCGAACAGGAGGGGGGTGTAAGTGTTGGTGGTCAACTTCAAAGGTTATGTCTTATGTGCATCTGTCATTGTAGTTTGTTTTCTACATAATGGGGATTTGAGCATCTCTCATTGCCCGATTTATGATAAAAGGTTATTGTGTTCATTAGATTCTTGATTTTGGGTTGGCGCGCCACACGGATGAAGAGATGACTGGGTATGTGGCAACAAGGTGGTACCGGGCTCCAGAAATCATGTTAAACTGGATGCATTATAACATGACAGGTAAAGCCTTATCTTTTTATTTTATTAAATAAGATTTTCACTTTCACATGCAAACAGCAAAATTGCTGATTTGTGGAAACGTCTGTTTCTGCTAAAAAATGATGTAAAAATAAGTTAAAATTGTTTGTTTGAAATGTATAATGCCTGCTGCATTGCCAGTTGTTATATTTAAAGTGATACTAAAGTCATTTTTCTCCCCTTCCTCCTGTCGAGTGCCCCCACAGCAAGCAGTTTTACTATGGGGGCAGCCAAACCACAGCTTCGTGTCAGTTCAGACACAGAGCCGCGATTCAGCCCTGCCCCCTCTCTCTCCTGATTGGCTAACTGACTTTGACAGTAGCGGAAGGCAATTACGTCACTGCTGTGTCTGTCAATAAGGAGGGAGAATCTCGGACAGCCGAGGCACTCGTGCACATCGCTGGATAGAGATGGGGCTTAGATAACTTGAGCGGGGCTGCTACACACAGAAGGTTTTTTATCCTAATGCATGGAATGCATTAAAATGAAAACAACCTTCTGCCTTTACAACCACTTTTACTTTGAGACTGATAATTTTCAAAATTCGCAGCCCTTATTTTCCTTACCTCTGTTTTGGTTGCAGGGTTTTCTGCTTCCTCTCCTGCAGTTCAGTCAGTGTATGAGTTACTCTTGTTTTTCCTCTCAATTTTCTATTGGCTGGTACAGGACAGTTTAGTCAATGGTAGAGGACAGAAATACATTGGAGGTTTACAGTGCCTTGAAAAAGTATTCATACCCCTTGAAATTTTGTCATGTTGCAACCAAAAACGTAAATATATTTTATTGGGATTTTGTGATGGGTCAACACAGTGGCATATAATTGTGAAGTGGAAGGATAATTATAAATGTTTATTTTTACAAATATGTGGAAAGTGTGGTGTGCATTTGTATTCAGCCCCCTAATACTTTGTAGAACCACCTTTTGCTAAAATTACAGCTGCAAGTCTTTTTGGGGATGTCTCTACCAGCTTTGCACATCTAGAGTGACATTTTTGCCCATTCTTTGCAAAATGGCTCAAGCTCTGTCAGATCGCATGAAGAGCGTCTGTGGCAAGAATTGAAAATTGCCTTTCACAGATTCTCAATTTGATTTAAGTCTGGATTTTGAGTCATTCTAACACATGAATATGCTTTTGATCTAAACCATTCCATTGTAGCTCTGGCTGTATGTTTTAGGGTCGTTGTCCTGCTGAAAGGTGAACCTCCACCCCCATCTCAAATCTTTTGCAGACTCTAAGAGGGTTTTCTTCTAAGATTGCCCTGTATGTTCTGTATCTTCCCATCAACTATGACCAGCTTCCCTGCCCCTGCTGAAGAAAAGCATCCCCACAACATGATGCTGCCACCACCATGTTTCATGGTGGGGATGGTGTGTTCAGGGTGATGCGCAGTGTCAGTTTTCCAGCACAAATGGCGTTTTTTTGCTTTTAGGCCAACAAGTTACATTTTGGCCTTATCTAACCAGAGCACCTTCTTCCACATGTTTGCTGTGTCCCCCATATGGCTTCTCACAAACTGCAAATGGGACTTTGGGACTTATGACTTTCTTTCAACAATGGCTTTCTTCTTGCCACTCTTCCATAAAGGTCAGATTTGTGAAATGCACGACTAATAGTTGTCCTGTGGACAGATTCTCCCACCTGAGCTGTGGATCTCTGCAGCTCCTCCAGAGTTATCATGGGCCTCTTGGCTGCTTCTCTGATTAATGCTCTCCTTGTCTGGCCTGTCAGTTTAGGTGGACGGCCATGTCTTAGTAGGTTTGCAGTTGTGCCATACTCTTTCCATTTTCGAATGATGGATTGAACAGTGCTCTCTCTGCGAGATGTCCAAAGCTTGGGATATTTTTATATAACCTAACCCTGCTTTAAACTTCTCCACAACTTTATTCCTGACCTTTCTGGTGTGTTCCTTGGCCCTCAATATGCTTTTTGTTCACTAAGGTTCTCTAACAAAACTCTGAGGGCTTCACAGAACAGCTGTATTTATACTGAGATTAAATTATACACAGGTGGACTCTATTTACTTATTGGGCAACTTCTGAAGGCAATTGGTTCCACTAGATTTTAGTTAGGGATATCGGAGGGGGCTGAATACAAATGCATGTCACACTTTTCAGATATTGGTAAAAAGACTTAGAAAACTATTTATCATTTTCCTTCCACTTCACAATTATGTGCCACTTTGTGTTGGTCTATTTATTATATAAAATCCCAATAAAATACATTTTAAGTTTTTGGTTGCAACATGACAAAATGTGGAAAATTTCAAAGGTTATGAATACTTTTTCAGGGCACTGTATGATTAAGGCAACTATCTAGTTGTAGTGATTGTGTTTCGTTTTTAAGTTTTCATAATGTCTTTCAGTGGATATCTGGTCCGTTGGATGTATAATGGCCGAACTCTTAACGGGTCGAACCCTGTTTCCAGGCACAGACCGTATCCTTTCGTTCATGTAAAAAAAAAATATATATTAATGTTGTATTTGACAAATGTCTGCATTTCAGAAATATTTAGCCTTTTATTATACAGCAGTCTAAAATAAAGGCACTTATCTGACTGCTTATTCAAGGAAACTTTAACTTGTGATGCTTTTTGGCAATACATAGCAATCATGGGTTCTTTTAAAAATATTTTAATAAAACTTGCATCCCAACCCCAAGACTCGGTCCACACTGGTGCAATGCGGGAAACCCTGCGATTAAGTGCCTGTTTCCGCATCGCACTTGAATTGCAAAGTGGTTCACACTGAAATCTGTGAACCGCTGGGGGTGTCAATGTGAATTTAATGACATCCCCAGATCAGATCGCAGTGCGAACTGTGAAATGGTGCAGGAATCAAGTTGCATAGGTGTGAACACCCATGTGATCTGATTCCAGTGTGGACCAAAAAAGGGTCCTGCAGTTTTGGTGTGAATGCGATTTCAGCCATACAGTTTGTATGGCTGAATTTGCATCGCACAGACATTGCATGTGAGCTGCACAGCAATGCGGTGCAAGTCACATGCAATGTCTGGCATCGCACTAGTGTGAACCGGCACTAAAACAAAAATGGTTCCATGTTGTGCAAATACAAAAAACTGGGTTTTCGCAGATTAAATTTTTTTTTTTTTTATATATACTTGGTGTTACTAAACCCAGGACCCTGCATTCCTCAACAGCAGTATATAGCGGTCTTGTGACTACTATCGGTGTCCAGCAGAGCACTGGTTAAAGCTTGTAGGAGGATTTTTAGTTCTACTGACTGTCCTATTGCATGACCCTTGACCCTCTCTGGACAGTGCTGATTGGCCCTGTGCTGATCATATGCACCCCCCCCCCCCCCAGAAAAAAAAAACTCTTTAGCAATAACACACCAAACTGAGCATGTGCAGAGTACACAGCAGATGGATTAGGGACAGTAAGAGAAGGGGAGGATCAGAGAAGACAGGATCAAACAGCCTTTTTACACAATATTTTACACAATGCAGAGGATTAACCCCTTAGGTTCCACAGTGAGTGTAATGAGCATGCTTTACTGCATATACAGACTGATTTTATTGCTGTGGGTTTAGTAACGCTTTAACTGGAAAATATAAAATCTGCTGTTCTACAAAAATTTTTTTTTTTAACCACTTCTCTACTGTGCACGAAAACCCCCTTCCTGCCCAAGCCATTTTTCAGCTTTCAGCACTGTCACACTTTGAATGACAATTGCGCGGTCGTGCGACGTGGCTCCCAAACGAAATTTGCGTCCTTTTTTTCCCACAAATAGAGCTTTCTTTTGGTGGTATTTGATCACCTCTGCGGTTTTTATTTTTTGCGCTATAAACAAAAGAAGAGCGTCCAGTTTGGGAAAAAAAACACAATTTTTTACTTTTTGCTATAATAAATACCCATTTTATTTTTTTAAATAAAATTTTCCTCAGTTTAGGCCGATACGTATTCTTCTACATATTTTTGGTAAAAAAAAAAAAATCGCAATAAGCGCGTATTGATTGGTTTGCGCAAAAGTTATAGCGTCTACAAAATAGGGGATAGATTTATAGCATTTTTTTTTTTTTTTTTTATTAGTAATGGCGGCGATCTGCGATTTTTTTTTTTTTTTTTTTTTTTTTTTTTTTATTGTGACTGCGATATTGCGGCGGACACATCGGACACTTTTGACACATTTTTGGGACCATTCACATTTATACAGCGATCCCTGCTATAAAAATGCATTGATTACTGTATAAATGTGATTGGCAGGGAAGGGGTTAACCACTAGGGGGCGGGAAGGGGTTAAATATGTTCCCTCAAAGTGTTCTTACTGTGGGGGGAGGGGACTGACTGGGGGAGGTGACCGATGGTTGTCCCTATGTACAAGGGACACACCATCGGTCCCCTCTCCCTCACAGGACGTGGATCTCTGTGTTTACACACAGAGATCCACTTTCCTGCTCGTTTCCCGGGCAATCGCAGGTGCCCGGCAGCAATCGCGGCCGCCGGGCATGCGCATCGGGGCCTTGTGAACGCGGCGGGCGCGCGCGCGCCTCCTAGCTCGTTTTAAAGGGAGGACGTCATATGTCGTCCTCCCAGAACGAGAGTGTCCTCCGCCCGCCGTCTATTGACAGTGGGCGGGGGACAAGTGGTTAAGGCAATACTGTGCAATGACAATTATTACTTTTACAGCTAGGTCTTGTACAGCACTTTAAATTTGTCAGCTGTGTTTATATTTTAGTATCTGAACTTTTAATACAGGTGATCAGGTATTGAAAATTTGGTGTTTGGTAAATAAGATGCTGCAGACTGAGGCTTCATTTTTGTTATAACTGCTGTCAGTCTTCAGGTCCAAAAGGACATTATAAATAGTCCTGAACATTGTCTGTAAAAAGTTTCAGTGCAGGAGTTTCTCAGTTTCAGCAGCTTGTCAGATTTTGGGAACAATTGTGATCAGAAAAAAAGAAATGCATACAGTAATTGCTTGCACTCGCCTACCCTGCAAAAGCAAATAGTGTTCTGCATCTCAAGTTCTTAATAGGTAAGGGAAAATTTGCCTGCATATTCATTTTATTGGTATACATTAAAAAATATTTTCTGTATATTTGTAATGCTGTTGATTCGTCCAGTCGTATTGATTGAGTTGTATTGATCTACCACTTCTCAGTCTTTTTTTATTTGTGTGCGCTTGACACTCTCTATCTGTGGTTGGTGCATGAGCGTTGAGTATTCCTTGTATTATGTGTTGTTGCTATTCCTGCTTTGGTGTAAACCATCCCGTTTTCATTTCCCATCTTCAGTAATGTGTCTGTGTAACCCTTTCCAAACCCTTTTTGTCTCTAAAGTAGTCCTGTATGAAGGGGAAAGCTCATCCCTACCGTTGTCTGGTTTGTGGCAATTGCGTCACTTGTCACACTTTTTCCTTCATAGCCCACCTGTAGATATTGATCAGTTGAAGCTCATTTTGAGGCTGGTCGGAACCCCTGAGCCCGAGCTACTGCAGAAAATCTCCTCGGAGGCTGTGAGTCTTATGTTTGTGTCACAGAGATTAAAATGTGTCCCAGATATTTCTAAGCATTTTCTGCACCCTGAGCTTCCATGGTGAATACTGATATTAGAAGAGTTCCTGATCATTGATACGAATAGCTCTTGCACGATTACATAATTCCTCTGTATGATTTCTTATCACTTCTATAAATTAGAGTCTTGTGCAGAAATCAAGGTGACACATAAGTGTCTATGTATTGTCCTTGGCCTAACACTAAAACAAACATCCTAATCATTTTTTCTAAAGTGTGTTTAAATAATGAGCACCCCTCCTAATGAAATTACTAAAATGATTACATATTTGCATGCCCACCATCCCCTTTCCCCCTTCATCCTTACCATTTTCACACTAAAGCTTAAAGGGTAATAATCATAAAACTGTTTGTGAAGCAAGTGAATTTTTTTATTTATTCTTTTGTTACATCTGTAACAGTACTTTCTGCCTAATTATTTTTTAGTGTTTGGACTGGGATATATATATATATATACGGTATGGGGGAGGCAGATATGAAAAATGCAATTGCACATTCTGCCTAAAGAATAGAGCACAAGAGTATGACTAAAATGAGATTCCAGAACGTGTATTTTTCCCATCAGTACATTGATGGTTTTTACATCATTTGTATTGGTTACTACAGATTTTGGGGTTTTGGGGTTTCAAAATAATTTGTAATGGCAAACGCCACTTTGCACCTGACCTAAAAAGCATTGCTAAAAAAAAAAGAGGAATAGCGGTCTTCATACAGTAGTTTCTATACTGAAATAGATGCAGACAAGGAAATAAAGGAAAGCAGGGCATGGCTGTCCTGTGCTTTTGCATGTATTTCCTGCCTGGCATGAAGGCAGACTCTTGGTCGTAGCCGTCATTGTTTATTTAATAGAAGAAACCTTTTTAAAAAAAACTGTACAAACAATCCCTTTTTCAAAACATTTTGGGTCTAGGCTTGAAAAAAAACGTATAAATGGCAAAGGGGGAAAAAAATGGTTTAGAACTTAACAATATCCTCAACTTGGTTTCATGATCACACCCTTTAAGCATTTTGCTGTGTTCCTGATCTGCATGTCTGTGCCTTTTTATTGTGTGGTTAGTGTAAAGAGTGTGGATGGTGATACTTTTTCTTAAGCATGTGTATTTTGGAAAAAAAATAAGCATGGTTATTGAATTTGTGAGCAGAATTATTAAACTATTTGGAAGTATTAATTTGTATTTGCATGTGGATTTGCACATTTTAAAGTAATTTTTTTATTTTTTTAGTAATGTCTGAATTTTGTTTACCCATAGTTCTGAGATTTAGGTGTTTTAATATAAAAACTGGATAATTACATTTGTTTTCATAGCACAGCATTTTCCAAGAACATTAAGAATGCTGTGCTGAAGCTCTGTTATATAGAGCATTGTGTGATATTGCCCTAAGGTGATATTCCCAGTTGCTGACAGCGCAGTATGTTCTACTTATAAAGCCCTTGACGAGGCCCCTAAGATATTAATCAGCTGCAGCAAATCATGCGTCTGACTGGAACACCTCCCTTGTATCTGATTAACAGGATGCCCAGCCATGAGGTGAGGTGCCTATATTTGCTACATAATGTATAGCTAAAAACAAGCTGCGTATAAAGTCTGGGCTGTGAGTTAAAACAAGGGGAAGGTAGGACAAAGCTATACGATTGGTGAGCTCAAATACCCTGGCTGCAAGTTCTGAAGTCGTGTGGAATCGAGGCGTTGAGCGCTTATCCAAGCACATGTGTGATCCACTGCAACCAAGCACAAATTGGCTTTGATCTTCTAGTGAGAAGACTAGTCGAATCTAGTTTTGGTTTGAATTAAGGGCTGGTTCCCACTGGTGCGATGTCTGACATTGGATGTGATTGGCACCGCAAATCGCATACGATCTCTGTGCGATGCGTTTTCAGCCATACAGATAGTATGGCTGAATATGCATCACATTTGGACAAATCTCGCACAGGACCCTTTTTTTTTTTTTTTTTGGTTCGCAGCAGAATCAGATCGCATGGGTGTTCACACCCATGCGATCCGATTCCTGTCCGAATTTGCAGTTCGCACTGCGATATGCAAACTGATTTGGGGGGTGTCATTAACTTTCAATTGACACTCCCAGCAGTTTGATGGGGCAGTGTGAACTGTCACTGGGAGACATGCAATGCGGGAACCCGCAGTGGATTTTCAGGGTTCCCGCATCGCTGCAGTGTGAACCGAGCCTAGTACACAGTATTTTTGCAAAATTCAGAAACCTAATTATGTGAGATCTGCCCTAAATATGCTAAATACAGCTCCATTCGAACTCTGCATGCCATAGAATTGCTTTTTTACAGTATCTTTTTATAGTGTAGAAATCCTATACACCAATGGTTAACCGTGCCACTGATTCCCATAAAAATTACAACACTATCCCTAAAAATAACTCAAGATTTTACTTGACTGGAGTGGCTTTTACACCCATTTTAAGTACTCCATCCTGGCATGAAAATAGTTTTTTTGCTGCCAGCTTTCTAGTAAAGCAGCTCATTCTCTATTTGCTCCGAAATGTGGCAGTTGAGAACAGTCTGTGCTAAGTTGGCTTAAGTAGGGTGCTGAGGTGACATTAGATTCTACTGTTACTCTTGTTTGCCACCTTGTGATAGCAATGAAGTTAAAAAAAAAAATGTACGTTAGAATAAAGAAGAACCTCCAAAAAATTCTGAAAGGCCCCCCAAATAAACATGTGCTCAGGGTGCACTTGCATATGAAAACACATATTGGAGATCACCGTGCCGGAGTGAGAGCAATATTTTTAGGAACGATATTCACTGTTGACTCTAAATCTATGCGCTAAATCTATAGATTTGATAAAACAATTATTATTTAATAGCACAATTTTTGTGTCGTAAACATTTCAACTGCTAAACTAACTAAACTTTCAACTGTTTGGTGGTTTTAGGTAATCTTCAGGCCTAAAATGGGCATTTTTAACGTGTGCAAAAATTCAGAGAAAAAAAACTTCATATGGGAAAGGCTTACATTGTGAGCTGGTTTCCACATTATTGGTCCACTTACAATGCTTGCTGTCACTTTCTGTAGTTGACATGACCTGTCATGGAACCGCAGAATACTGATTAAGAAGCAAAAGCAACCATGAGTGCAAGTTTAATGAGCAACTTGCATTTCCCATGAAGTGTCGGTTTTCTTATTTCAGATGCAGTCTTTTTTAACTGATCTTTTTGATCTTTTTTTTTCTGCCATTGTCAGGCACGAAACTATATCCAGTCACTGGCATACATGCCGAAAATGAATTTTGAAGATGTCTTCCTAGGAGCCAACCCTCAAGGTTTTTAAAACCATTTATTACTCAGTTTTTACATATATTATTCTTTATTACCTACTGAGAGTTTTCTTTGCTGGTTGAATATTGTGTTACTTTTTCTTAAGTGGTGGTGTTAGGCAGAAATTTGCATCTCCAGCTGTGGCTTGATAGCAAATACTAATGCACAGTAGTAGTAGTGAGCAGAGGCTGTTATGGACATGCAGCTCATTTCAGCAATTACAGTTTTGCTCATAAGTTTACATACCCTGGCAGAATTAATGATTTCTTGGCCATTTTTCAGCGAATATGAATGATAACACACAAACTTTTTTCACTCATGGTTGGTGTTTGGCTGAAGCCATTTATTATCAATCAACTGTGTTTTACTCTTTTTAAATCATAATCGCAACAGAAACTACCAAAATGACCCTGATCAAAAGTTTACATACCCTGGTGATTTTGGCCTGACAATATGCACACAAGTTGACACACAGGTTTGAATGGCTATTAAAGGTACCCACCCTCACCTGTTATCTGTTTACTTGTAATTAGTGTGTGTGTATAAAAGGTCAATGAGTTTCTGGACTCCTGACAGACTCTTGCATCTTTCATCCAGTGCTGCACTGACGTTTCTGGATTCTGAGTCATGGGAAATGTATTGTCTGCGGGAAAAGGTAGTTGAACTGTATAAAACAGGAAAGCGATGTAAAGATATCCATGGAATTGAGAATGCCATTCAGCGGTGTTTAATCTCTAATCAAGAAGTGGAAAATGAGGGGTTCTGCTGAAACCAAAGGTGGCCCTACTAAAATTTCAGCCACAACTGCCAGGAAAACTGTTTGGAATGCAAAGAAAACCCCACGAATAGCGTCCGATGAAATACAGGACTCTGAAAACGTGTGGCTGTTTTAAGATGCACAATAAGGAGGCACTTGAGGAAAGATGGGCTGCATTGTCGAGTCGCCAGAAAAAAGCCATTACTACGCAATTGCCACAAAGTATCCCGTTTACAATACGCCAAACAGCACAGAGACCAGCCTCAAACCTTCTGGCACAGTCATTTGGAGTGATGAGACCAAAATTGAGCTTTTTGGCCACAGCCATAAAGGCTACATTTGGAGAGTAGTCAACAAGGCCTATGATGAAAGGTACACTATTCCTACTGTGAAACACGGAGGTGGATCGCTGATGTTTTGATGCCGTATGTTATCAAAAAATACTGATGGAACATTTGCATTCATCAGCTTAGGAAGCTGCGCTTGGGAGCTACTTAGACACTCCAACATGACAATGATCCAAAACACAAAGCCAAGTCGACCTGTCATGGGCTTCAGCATAATAAAGTGAAGGTTCTGGAGTGGTCATCTCCTGACCTCAATATCACTGGGGAGAGCTGGACAGGTAAGTGTCCATTTTTTAAGTCAGCAGCTGCAGTATTTGTAGCTGCTGGCTTTTAATTTTTTTTTTTTTTTCGGGTGAACCTCCCTGGCGGTAATCTCGAGTCTGGCTCAGGGTGCGTTTTTACTACCAAAAGCGGTAACCCCGAACCAGACTCAGGCTGCATCGAAGTATCCAGGGAGAGTTACTTACCTTGTTCCCTGGATCCTGCGATATCTCCCCGCAGTGTGTGCGAGCCGTGTCTCGCTCGATTCACACTGCCAAGCTCCGTTTCCTGCGACGCACGGGGACGAAGTTTGGCGCAAAAAGTGAAAAACACAGTATAGATGCAGTATACTGTACTCTTAAGATTACAGTACTGTATCAAATAATTACACACCCCCTTTGTCCCTAGTGGTCTGTCCAGTGCCCTGCATGCAGTTTTATATTATAAAAACTGTTCTTTCTGCCTGGAAACTGGAGATTGTCCATAGCAACCAAAAAGTGTCCCTTTATGTCAAAATTGGTTTTAGACCAGCTAGTAAACAGCGATAATAAATTAGAATCACTTGCAGAATTGAGCGATAGCGATTTGTAGGGAAATTCGTCATCAAACCCAATCTAATGACAGCGACAATTCTGCAACTGAGCAAATTTCAGTGTTTTTGATTACATTATTGAATATATTTTATTATTATATTAGTTATAATTATTTATAGTTATTATATTATTTATGATTTTGTGTTTCAAACTTTATCATACCCGGGATGTCTACTAGACTCTGGTTTGGACTGATTTAAGTGAGTTATTCCTAAGAATTGCAGGCCTACAATATAAAACGCCAAATTTCCATGCAAAATAATTGTACCGCTTTCAGCACTTAAAATCTGACAGAATCATATCGCCAGGGAGGTTAAAGGGGGCAATACATAGTATTAAGAGCTGGGGTATGTAAACTTTTGATCAGGGTCATTTGGGTAGTTTCTGTTGTCGTCATTATGATTCAAAAGGGAGTAAACACAGTTGATTTGATAATAAATGGCTTCAGCCAAACACTATGAGTGAAAAAAGTTTTTGTGTTATTCTAATTTTCTGAAAAATAGCCACAAAATCATAAATTCTGCCAGGGTATGTAAACTTATGAGTACAACTGTACACGAACACAGCTCAATGTATTTTAGGTTAATTGAAATGTATCACAGCATGGAATTGCCTGTGCTTACCATCGAATTGGTTGCTGCCCAAGCATTAGGCATCAAACTATCTGAGGATGCAACAATTGTAATTTACACGTCTCTACCAAACTGCACAGCCAGGCAGATTAATCTGCTACGAGTCAACTTTTATTACTGTCTTAATGACCTCCCTGCCAGTTGGGCATAGGAGATAATGCAAGTTATGCAATGGTACTTGGCTAAACCAGAAAATGTCTACCTGACCGCAGTGTTGCAGACATGCAAATATTACAAGACAGATTTGTAATACTATTTAACCAGTCTGCAGGCAAAGTCATAAAACCATATGTATTTCAAATATTATGAAGTTCTAATTTAGCAACTATTCTCTAGGAATTGTAACCTCCTCACATTCAAAGACGTGTCTTTCTAAAAAAAAAACAAAAAACAAAACGTTAGTTTTGGGCTTTGGAGCAGGATTTTAAACACAAGTTGATTCAGAATCCAGGCCTTAGAACTGGATTCCAGCTGTTACTGACAGTTGATGGTTCCTGTACAAGTGTTGGATAAACTGCAGCCGTGGAATCCAACCACCTTTTGAAAATGGCTCTGTCCTGTGCCATTTTAAAACAATGGCTGGAAAAACAGTGGTTAAAGTGGAACTAAGCCCCACTGTCCTTTTCAGCCAAGGAAGCTGACATCATAGTCTGTTCTGCAACTACCATGATGCTGCACTTGTGATCAGTTATGACACCGGCCATTTGATGGTTTGACTGTTTTCTTCAGCGCAAATGTGACAGCGTTCCTGGCATGCCGTAATTTAATTTGTTTTTTTTAAACTTAAATTGATGGGTTTAGTGCTACTTTAAAACATTACAAATCAAACAGTATATAATGAAAAAGATCTGCGTCAAAACAATTAGTAGAGGCAGATATATAGGCAGTATGGCTTTTCTTTACATATAAAGGGAAGCTTAATCTGTAAAGTAAAGCTTGATCCTACTTCTCAAACCTTGCTTATTGGCAGTAATGCCACCTATTACAATAACCACTTGAGTTACCACATCTGTATACCTGCTATTAACCATAGAAGTTTTTGCATTTAATCTGTGGGCCTAATGAATTGATGACGTTTGCTACATATGATACCCAAGTAATACAGGGCTTTCTTTTGTACTTATTGTCTATTACTATGTATTCTAAAAAAAAAAAAAAAAATCACCTTTCTTTCTCGTACATCACGGGACACAGAGCGACATAGTCATTACTAATGGGTTATATAGATACCGTCAGGTGCTGGCACTGGCAACTTCCAAAACCGGAAGTACCCTCCCCTATATAAGCCCCTCCCATCCGGGAGCACCTCAGTTTTTTGCCAGTGTCTAAGGTGTTGGCCAAGAAGAAACATGTGTTTTTCACTGAGCTTGCGTACAGGTTCTTTTGGGCCTCTGTAAGCTATTCCGGATCCGACCAAAAAAGCTTCATAGCTAAACGGTCGGTACCCGGGCCTTGCAGAGAAGAGCAGGGTTTTGCCTGTAATGCTTCTCTTAGGAGAGCTGGACCCTGGGATCCAGAGCTCTGGTCATACCCACGACCAAGATGTTTTCTGTGCAGGGTGCTATACAGGTCCAGGGGAGTGGAATCCTTGGGAACCCGGTCCCTGAAGGTTTGATTACAATGCCTGCCGTGATAGGTGAAGTTTGGGCTTTTGTGGACCAAACAAAGTCCTGCGGCGGGGAACAGGTAAGTGGGGGCCCCCAGGAACTTGGTTCTATTGGGGGACTACCAAGCCTAATTTGTCTTTCTGTCTGTTACCTAACGGTATTCCCGCTAATATCTGTGCATGCCTGTAACTACTAAAAAAAATGTAATAATTTTAATAGTGGTCAAGAAAAAAAAAAATTTTTTTTATATATATTTAATATATTAGACTGCGGTACCTGTGTTTGTCCACTAGAGGCCGCTGTGGAACGTTTCTTGTCATGTGGACTAGTTTCTTTTCATCAGAGCAAGTCCAGGCAGATGGTGAGTTCTCTTATGGGAAACTGCTTCCTCTGCCATGTTGCAATGCTCGTCCATCCCCCGGCCTGCGGCAAAGAGGGGCCCTGGCTCTTGTCCCTAGTTTCCATTTTCGAAATTAGCGCCGAAGGCGCGCGTGCACGCGCCTCTATATATAGATGTGAGCCGGGAAAGAGGGCGGAGCCTGGGGGATGACGCTCTGTGCGCTTCTGCGCATGTGCGGGCGTCCCAGCATGTTAAAAACCACAATTTTGTGTGGTGAGCTGGCTATGGAGTGCAGAGACAGAGCTGGCAACATTTAAGAAAGGCATACAGCAAGCGGTTGATGCAGGCATCCCCTAGAAAGGCACATTAGTAGACACCAACTGTTTCTTATCGCAGCATTTATGCTAGACTATTGTCAGTAAGTGGTGTGTTTCGGCTGGAATACCTCAGCTTTGTGGCTTAGGAATATGCCGTCTAAAAACTCCGGGACTAGAAATTCCAGGAGGCATAGGGAGTCTCCATCGGGCTCTGAGGATCTTGGGCATGCTTCGGCTGCACCAGTCTCCCCTGAAGAATCAGAGGTTAGTGACCGTGGAGCACCCTCAGGAGTACCTGGTACTGTGGCTGTCCTCAGTTCACCTGCTCCTGTGTATGTAACAGAGGAGGTTTTTTCCTCAGCTCTGGGAGGGCTGGAAGAGAGATTGTCAGCATTGATCGCTGCTTCCCTGTCACAGGAAAAAAGCGCCCGATCTCCGTCTCCTCCCTCAGAGTGCCTGTTAACAGAGCAACAGTCCCATACAGGGATCGACCTACCTGAAGGGGATCAGGATGAGGTCGATTCGGTTGTAGAGGAATCAACAGTGGAAGAGCCATTCTCAGCATCACATGCTGAAAGGTTATGGGTTCAGTCCCTGACTAATATGGTCCGATCAGCATTTAAAATGCCCCTTGCGGAGCCATCATCCACTTCTGTCTCCTCGTTGGGGTCGCTAAAAGCTCCCCAGACTGTTTGTTCCTTTCCGATCCATCCTTTACTGGAGGGGCTCATTTACCAGGATTGGGAGCATCCTGATAAAATATTTACTCCCCCCAAGAGATTTCCGGTGGTCTATCCCATGGAGGATAAGTTCATCAGAAAATGGAGGGTCCCTACAGTGGACGCAGCCATCTCTTGTGTGAATAAATCACTGACATGTCCAGTGGATAATGTCCAAATGTTCAAAGACCCAATAGATAAAAAATTGGAGTCCTTATTAAAATCTGCGTTTTCTACAGCAGGATTGGTGACACAACCAGCAGTGGCAGCTATTGGGGTCTGCCAAGCAGTGAAGGATCAGTTGAAACAGGTCTTAAGGGACTTGCCAGATCAGCAGGCTCTTGCCCTAGCCGATCTACCTAGAGCCTTATGCTTTGCGGTGGACGCTATAAAGGATTCAATCCATCAGGCCTCCCGCCTTACGCTGTCTGTAGTACATATGCGCAGGCTTCTATGGCTCAAAAACTGGTCTGCTGAAGCTCCCTGTAAAAAATTGCTGGTCAGCTTCCCATTTCATGGTGAACGCTTATTCGGGGAAGACCTGGATAAATATATCCAGAGAATTTCCAGCGGTAAAAGTACACTTTTGCCGGTTAAAAATAGAGTTAGAGGTCCCTCTTTTAAGAGGCCTGCTTCTCCAGTCCCTAGGACATCGGCTGTGAAACAGTTCCGACGGCCTCCTCGGTCAAATCCCGGAGGTAAAAATCAGGGACAATTGCAGGGTAACAAGAAGCCCTGGAGCAGGAGAGGTACAAAACCTCCCCCAAAGTCAAATGCATGAAGGGTTGCCCCCACTCAATCGGGTGGGGGGAAGACTTCAGTTGTTCACAGAGACCTGGCGGGACACGATCAGAGACAGATGGGTGCTTTCCGCAGTAAATCTGGGATACAAATTGGAGTTAAAAAACTCCCCTCCTTCCCGCTTTATAAGGTCAAACGTGCCAAGGGATCCCCAGAAGAGAGGATCCCTCCTGTTGGCACTAGAACAATTATTGCTTCAAGCAGTAATTATAGAGGTTCCCCTGGAAGAATGGGGGTTCGGGTTTTACTCAAACCTCTTTACAGTCCCGAAGCCAAACGGGGACGTGAGGCCCATATTAAATCTAAAAGGGCTAAACAAATTCCTACATATCAGGACTTTCCGGATGGAGTCGATCCGGTCGGTGGCCACTGCCCTACAAGGGGAGGAATGGTTAGCCTCGATCGACATCAAAGATGCTTATTTACACATTCCCATCTTTCCAGCCCACCAAAAATTTCTACGCTTTGCGGTAGAAGGGCGCCATTTTCAGTTCAGAGCCTTACCCTTCGGTCTGGCCACAGCACCAAGAGTGTTCACAAAAATTCTGGCCCCATTATTGGCCAATCTAAGAACACGAGGTGTAACGATAATGGCATATCTAGACGACTTGTTGCTGATAGACCACTCAGTGGAAAAACTAGAAGTGGTTGTTCACGAGACAATCAAGTATCTGGAATATCACGGTTGGATTATCAACCGAGACAAGTCAGCCCTAAAACCAGTCAAAAGTCTGGAATACTTGGGGCTAAGGCTGGATTCAGACCAGAGAAAAATTTTCTTGCCTCAAGAAAAGGGGTCGTCTTTGAGGGATCTGATCCACTTAGTGGGTTCAAAAAGACAGCCATCCATACGCCTGTGCATGAGGCTGCTGGGAAAAATGGTGGCATCATTCGAAGCAGTACCCTACGGTCAATTCCATTCAAGGAATTTGCAAAGGGCCATACTGTCAGCCTGGAACAAAAAAGTTCAGGCTCTGGACTTACCAATGTCCTTGTCCCCTTCCGTTCGCAAGAGCCTCCGCTGGTGGTTGGTTCCCCAGAATCTGGAAAGAGGGAAATCCTTCAGTCCGATTTCCTGGAAGGTGGTCACTACAGATGCCAGCCTTATAGGCTGGGGAGCAGTACTGGAGCAATGGTCTCTCCAGGGCAGATGGTCGGATGCAGAAAAGGCCCTGCCCATCAATCTCTTAGAGATACGAGCAGCCCGGTATGCCCTAGTAGCATGGACATCCAAACTCCAAGGGTCCCCTGTCAGAATTCAATCAGACAATGCCACAGCAGTGGCATATATCAATCATCAGGGGGGCACCAGGAGTCGTGCAGCCCAGAGGGAAGTAAATTACATCCTGAGATGGGCAGAAAGATATGTCCCAGCCATATCTGCTGTATTCATTCCAGGAGTGGAGAATTGGAAGGCGGACTTTCTAAGTCACCAACAATTATGCCCAGGGGAATGGTCCCTTCATCCCGAGGTTTTCCGGACAATATGTCAGCGGTGGGGAACACCGGATGTAGATCTGCTAGCATCCAGATTCAATACAAAAGTGGACAGGTTTGTCTCTTGGACAAGGGATCCCCTAGCTTGCGGCTCGGATGCCCTAGTGTTCCCTTGGGATCAGTTCAAGCTGATATATGCATTCCCACCGCCACAATTGTTACCTCGATTACTCCGCAGAATCAGGGTAGAAAAGAAACCAGTGATTCTGGTGGCTCCAGCGTGGCCCCGAAGAGCATGGTACGCGGAGATTGTAAAGATGTCTGTGGGGAGTCCTTGGACCCTCCCACATCGTCCGGACCTGCTTTCGCAAGGACCGATATACCACCCTTCCTTACCAGCCCTAGGTTTGACGGCCTGGCTATTGAAGCCCACATTCTAAAAAAGAGAGAGCTCTCTAATGCTGTGGTATCTACCATGATCAATGCCAGGAAGCCGGTATCCAGGCAGATCTACTATAGAATCTGGAAGGCGTACATCGCCTGGTGTGAGGCCAAGAAATGGCATCCACGTAAATACGTAATAGGTAGGATTCTGGACTTCCTACAATGGGCTGTAGATAGGAAGCTTGCCTTGAGTACTATCAAGGGTCAGATTTCGGCCTTGTCAATATTTTTTCAAAGGCCCTTGGCTTCGCATTCACTAGTCAAAGCCTTTATACAAGGAGTGATGCGTATTAGTCGTCCGGTTAATATTCCCATATGTCCATGGGATCTAAACTTGGTTCTGTCGGTTCTACAGAAACAACCATTTGAACCATTACAGCATATTTCCCTGGTTCTTCTCACCAGGAAATTGATTTTTCTAGTAGCCATTTGTTCGGCTAAAAGAGTGTCGGAATTAGCAGCTATGTCCTGTAAGGAGCCATATCTGGTTATCCATAAGGATAGAGTAGTGTTACGCCCTCATCCAGCCTTTCTTCCTAAGGTGGTATCGAGGTTTCATTTGAACCAAGATGTGGTTCTTCCTTCCTTTTTCCCCAAACCTACTTCGGTAGAGGAAAAGTTATTGCATTCTTTGGATGTAGTAAGAGCAGTTAAAGCTTATCTAAAAGCCACTGCTCAGATTCGCAGAACGGATACTTTGTTTATTCTGCCGGAAGGCCCCAGAAAGGGTCAGGCAGCGTCGAAATCTACTTTAGCCAAGTGGATTCGACAGGTCATAATACAAGCCTATGGCTTGAGAAGGAGACCGCCTCCGTTCAAAGTTAGAGCGCACTCCACGAGAGCAGTTGGAACTTCATGGGCAGTGCATCACCAGGCCTCCCTGGCTCAAATCTGTAAGGCCGCAACATGGTCTTCAGTTCACACGTTTACTAGGTTCTACCAGGTGGACGTTAGAAGTCAGGAGGATGTCGCCTTTGGGCGCAGTGTGTTGCAGGCCGCAAAAGATCCTCATGTCTGATAGCGCTCAGCTTATATATGGTGTATCCCCCCCCTCATTGGGCATTGCTTTAGGACATCCCATTAGTAATGACTATGTCGCTCTGTGTCCCGTGATGTACGAGAAAGAAAATAGGATTTTTATAACAGCTTACCTGTAAAATCCTTTTCTTGGAGTACATCACGGGACACAGAGCTCCCGCCCCTCTTTGGGGACACTTATTGCTTTGCTACAAAACTGAGGTGCTCCCGGATGGGAGGGGCTTATATAGGGGAGGGTACTTCCGGTTTTGGAAGTTGCCAGTGCCAGCACCTGACGGTATCTATATAACCCATTAGTAATGACTATGTCGCTCTGTGTCCCGTGATGTACTCCAAGAAAAGGATTTTACAGGTAAGCTGTTATAAAAATCCTATTTTCTCATCATCCATGGACTGACACGGCGTCTCTTATTCACTGTACACGTGGGTTATGTCCCTGCTTCCGGACATAACCCACCCCCTGCAGTCAGCAGACCTCCGTTTTTTTTCTGCCTAGCAGGAGAAGACGTGGCTCTCTCAGGAGCCAGTCTCCTGGAAGATTTTACTTTTAATTTTTATTCCTTTGGGAATTTTATTATTTTATTTTTGAGACCTTCAATCAACTGTCGGCTGGGCAACAGGTTGTGTACACTAGTATCCTCGTAGTCTTCCCTGTCCGACCATCGAGCGAGCTGATCCTCGCCTTGTGTGCGTGAGACTCAGTTCACTACATACCCCATGACTCCAGGGGTGGCCGGGTTGCTTTCATGCTGCCGCGGTCCTCTCAAGATTAAACAGTACCTGACGGACTGTATCTCTCGCGGTGGACCGGGCCGACAGCTACACAGTACTACTCTGTGATAGGTCTGTCAGAAACACACCAGTGGGTCCCTCAGGGGATGGGTAAGTAGTCTCTCCTGCCTGCAGGTGAGTACAAAATGCTGTCTGTGTCTCTCCTGTGGGGGATTTTCCCGGTCTCCCCCTGTGTTTTATTGTCACTCTCTGTCACCATTGCTGGCGCTGTGCTGTGTGGGGTGCCTGGGGGTCATACTGTCTGCATATCGCTGGGGGCCTTTTGTGTTATTTTGGGGTTCGGGCGCCGTTTGGCACTGTGTGTGTGTGCTGTTTTTCATTTTTTAATTTGATCTGCGCATGTTGGCCATTTTGCCGCGGATCGCCTCAGTGAAGTGCGGCGGCCATTTTCTTGTAGTCCACACGCTTTCCAGCGCTAGTTTGGCCTCTATCGCAGCTATAACAGCGCAAATCTCCTCGCAATCTCCTCACAGCTCACTCGCGCTGACACAGCGCGGTACAGACAGCATATCTGAGCGGTCCTAGTCCGGTCTGGTGAGTCCCCTGGGCGCCCCCTCAGTCAGCACAGCCTGTGGGTGGACTTTTATCTGAGGAGTCTCAGAGAGGGGCAATATGGAGTCAGTGTCACAGCTTCCTCTTATTTATTTGAGGCAACAGGCAGTGCTCCAGCACCTGCGGTCCCTATGGACCAGTTGTCTGCAGTCCTGGAATCATTAATCTGACCAGGAGAGAAGCAGTGTGCGAGCGCAAGGGAGCAAAAAAGCCCCTCTCCCCACTTTATTTCCCCAAAAAAAAGGGGGTGTGCGCTGATTCAGATATGGGCCTAGCCACTACCGCTCAGGACCCTAGCTCTGAATATTTTGATGGTTTTGAACAGGACATTCCTTGCGGGGAAGACTCCAGTTCTGAGTCAGTAAATGACAGGGCGCTTGTTAGTAAACTCATTGCTGCGGTGAGGGACACTCTCAAGCTGAATGCTGCGGATGCAGAACCTCAGGCGGACAGTCTCCTTTGGTTCTTTCAAGGCCGGGCCTTCTAAAAAGGTTTTTTCCATATGTACCTTTCTTTGACCAGCTCATTGATAAGGTCTGGGAAAAAGCCGCAGAAGACTTTTGTGGTCCCGCGGCGTTTGTCTATCAGATACCCCTTTTGAAGATGCCCTACTTAAAACGTGGGCTTCTCCCCCAGTGGTCGACCATCCAGACGCCCGGTTGAACAACTTGGCCACCACTCTCCCGATGGAGGGGACTCCTGCATTTTAAGGACCCCACTGACAGGAGGTCAGAAGTGGTGAGCAGAGCCAAGTTTGCCTTGTTGGGGTCCGCCTTACAGCCTGTGATAGCGGCGACCCTTGTGTCTCACACTTACGGGATGGGCAAAAATTTTGCACCAAACTGTACAGGAGCATAATCTTCCTCCAGACACTATTGCTCTGGCTCACCTAATGGTGCAGGGCCTGGTTTATGTGTGTGACGCCACGTTAGACGCGGCCCCTTAATATCCAGGGCCTCTGTCTCGGCGGTGGTATTGCGTCGTTTTATCTGGTTGAAATGCTGGTCTGCTCTAGCCTCTAAGAAGCTTCTCACGGATCTACCATTTAAAGGTGGTAGGCTTTTCGGTGCTGCGCTGGATGACATCAAGGATGTGACGGGAGGTAAAAGCACTCTAATTCCTCAGACTAGCAAGGGTAAGGAGGCCCGCTGTAAGCAGGGTCCTTCCTTTCTAGCAAAAAAGTTTTTTTTTCGTCAGAGTCCACGGGTAGGCCCTCCCAGACTGACAGCAGTGCGGCTGGTGGACACATGCACCCCTGGGTGCATAAGCCAAACAAGCCGACTCCCAAGCCCGCCTCCACGTGAAGTCTTGCCCCCACCCGACTCTGGGGTGGGGGGACGACTTTGCAGGTTCACGGATCGGTGGACCTCCCAGGTCCCCTACCGGTGGGTGTGCGAGGTGGTCACCTCATGTTAATTGTGCCGGTTCTGTCACAGGAGAGGTTTCAGGGATTCTACTCGAATCCGTTTGTCGTCTCAAAAAAGGACGGGGTTCGGCCTATCCTGGACCTCAAGGCCCTGAATGCCTTAGTGAAGGTGCAAAAGTTCCGCATGGAATCCATTCGCACAGTGATCAATACACTCCGTCAAGGGGATTTTCTGGCGGCCTTGGACATCAAGGACGCCTACTTGCATGTTCCAATCTGCGCAATTTGCCAGAAGTTTCTGCGCTTGCGATCGGCGAAGTCCACTATCAATTTGTGGCTCTTCCTTCGGCCTAGCCTCGGCACCGAGGGTGTTCACCAAGGTGCTTGCGCCGGTTCTAGCTTTACTGAGGTGGCGAGGCATCGCTGTCTATCTGGACGATCTTCAGATAGAGCAGAAAGTGGCTCAGAATTAGAAGACAGTGTGACTATCGTCCGTCGGACCCTCAGGGACTTCGGGTGGCTCCTGAACATTCAGGAGTCAGTCCTGGTCCCGAATTAGTGTCTGGAGTATCTAGGTCTGATTCTGGACTCCTTGGAGGCAAAGGTATTCCTACCTCCGGGGAAGTTACTGACACTTCAGTCTGCAGTGCGGGTGCTGACATCCCGAAAATGGTCGTCAATCCGTTTTTGCATGAGAGTCCTGGGACTCATGGTGGCCTCTTTCGAGGCCGTTCCGTATGCTCAATCACACACCAGGGCATTGCAGAAGGAGATCTTGCTCACTTGGGACAAATCCCTGTTGTCTTTGGATCTTCCGATCCAGGTGAGTCCCCTGGTCAGGGCGTCCCTGACATGGTGGTTGGGGTCCCTGGCTCTTCGGTCCGGGATGTCGTTCCTCCCCATCCAATGGACGGTGTTCACGACGGACGCCAGCCTGACAGGCTGGGGTGGAGTCTGGGGAGTCCTGTCGGCCCGGTCAATGTTCTGGAAATGCGGGCCATCAGACTGTGCCTCTCTCCGTGGTCTGAGAGATTGCAGGATCGCTCCATTAGGATCCAGTCGGACAACGTCACGGCGTATGTCAACCATCAAGGGGGGGGACTCGGAGCTCAGCTGCGGCTTCCGAGGTCGCCCGTACCCTGAAGTGGGATAAAAGAAGCGTGCCAGCTCTGTCGGCCGTTTACATTCCGGGCATAGACAATTGGCAGGCGGACTATTTAAGTCGCCAGACGCTGGACCAGGGAGAGTGGTCCTTGCACCTGGAGGTATTTCAACTCCTTTGCCGACGGTGGGGCACGCCGGATGTGGACCTGATGGCCTCTCGACTCATTCGCAAGGTGTCTAGGTTTGTGGCCAGATCCAGGGATCCTTGGCGGATGCCTTGGATGCGTTGGTGGCCCCATGGGGGTCATCATCACCTGATATACGTTTATCCTCCGCTGCAGTTGCCCCCTCGCCTGCTGCGCAGGGTGGCGACTGAGGGAATTCCGGTGAACCTCATTGCTCCGGATTGGCCTCTGCGTCACTGGTACGCCGATCTGGTACGTCTCGTCGCGGACATTCCCTGGCAGTTGCCAATCAGGGAGGACCTTCTGTCTCAAGGTCATATATTTCATCCTGCTTTACAGTCTCTGGCTTAACGGCATGGCTGTTGAAAGCCAGGTGTTGAGAGACCGAGGTCTCACGGACTCGGTCATTTCGACCATGTTAAGGGCACGGAAGTCCTCCTCCATAATGATCTCTCACTGTACCTGTGCGCCATGTGCGAAGAGCTGGACTGACGTCCTCGGACGTATTCCGTCCCTAGAATCCTGCATTTCCTGCAGCATGGAGTGGCCCAAAAGCTCGCTTTGAGTACCATTAAAGGGTCAGATTTCGGCCTTGGCCGTCTTCTTTCAGCGACCACTAGCGGGTCATTCCTTGGTTAGCACCTTTGTGCAGGGGGTTCGCCATGTGCTCCCTCCTGTCAAGCCCCCCCCCCCCCCCCCGTGGGATCTGAATTGGGGCTCTCGGTTCTCCAGGAACCTACCTTTGAGAATATCAGGGATATTCCCCTCTTGACTGTTTCAGAAAGTGGCCCTTTTAGTGGCAATTACTTCTGTTACACGAGTGTCTGAGTTGCGTCCGCGACCTTCTTTTTTGCCAAAGGTGGTCTCGGCCTTTCACCTAAATGAGGACATTGTCCTCCCGTCATTGTGTCCTCATCCATCTACATCCCAGAGAGTTTGTGCTTCACACATTGGACGTGGTACGAGCCTTGCGGGTGTACCTGTCTGCTACTGCTTCGATTCGGAAGTCTGACTCACTGTAACTGCCTCTGGTCCGAAACAGGGCCAAGCGGCTTCGTCTGCCACCTTTTCTAGGTGGATCAGACAAACCGTCATTCAAGCCTATGCTCTCAAGGGGCGGGCGCCTCCCTTTCCGGGCACGGCGCATTCCACCAGGGCAATTGGTGCTTCCTGGGCTTTCCGACATCAAGCGTCGGTTGCACAAGTGTGCAAGGCGGCGACCTGGTCGTCTGTTCCTACCTTTTCTACGTTTTATAAGGGTAATGTGGCTGCATCTTCGGATGTTTCCTTCGGCTGCAAGGTGTTGCAGGCCGCTGTTTAGAGTTGCAACTCCTCCGTTGAGGAGCTCTGCCTTGTTTTGGAGTGAAGTTTTTTTGGTTTTTCCATTTATACTGCTCCCATCCCTCTTGACACTGCTTTGGGACATCCCACGTGTACAGTGAATAAGAGACACCGTGTCAGTCCATGGATGATAAGAGAAAATAGGATTTTTGTACTCGCCGTAAAATCCTTTTCTCTGACATCCATGGACTGACACGGCACCCACCCTTCCTTTTAAGTTTGTACTGCTTTGTTACGAACTGAGGTCTGCTGACTGCAGGGGGTGGGTTATGTCCGGAGGGACCGCCCCCCTGGGCGGGGCTGTTCAACTCTGGCTTTTAGAATGTATGTATAACATCTCACATTCTGCCTAGGTCTTCTCCTGCAAGCAGGGACATAACCCACGTGTACAGTGAATAAGAGACGCCGTGTCAGTCCATGGATGTCAGAGAAAAGGATTTTACGGTGAGTACAAAAATCCTTCTTTTTTTTTTTTCCCGGTTTGAGCTGCAGTCGTTTAAAAAAAAGTTACTGTAGATAAAAACAGCAAATTTTATTTCGAGTTTTGACTCGCGTATGACAAGTACATTTCAGGTGTAAAAATAGCTGAGCAAACTAAAAACACTTGAAGGCCTAGTTCACCTGTGACATTAAAAAAATATGTATTAACACAGCTTTGACTGTATATTAGGATGCTGCACACGTTCTTTACTTTTGATACTGCTACTGTGTGATGATTTTTAACTTAAATTGGATCAAGCTTTATGCAAAAACAAAAAACATTGTAACAATATTACAGGTCTTAGTTAAATAGTAGCTGCTCTGAGCACAAAATAGAGTGCAGCAGTAATCGTGCGAACTATGCCAACAGTGAGGTGTTTGGGGGAGCTGATACAAAGTTCACTAAAGGCGCATGCACCGTTGTCAGTGTACAGTTAGGCAAACATTGCTAGCAAGCAAGGAAAGAGCTTTTATGGTAAGTAAAATATATTGTCTCTCCTGCCATAATAACCTACTTGCATAGCGATGTGGACAAGCTCCATAGGGATTATGGTTATGCAGGCTAAAAATTCAGCAAGCTTAGAGATTGTAAAGTCTTTTTTTTTCTTTTTCTGCTGTGTTTAAGGAAGAATGTTATACTTCCCTGCTCCGTGCAATGGTTTTGCACAGAGCAGCCCTAATCCTCTTCTGGGTTCCCCTACTGGTGCAGTAAAAAACCTTCTGCCTTTACAACCACTTTAAAGTGGTTGTTAAGCCACTCTAACATGTATGCACCATCAGCGCTGTCTCCTATTGTAGTGTCCCCCTCTGTGTGATAAAAAAAATGCTGTAAATGCCTCATTTCAGAGCCGAGATCTGCAATCACATGGCTGGCCAGCTCTCTCCAGTCTCCCTCTGACAGATGCAGTGGGAGTGGCTGAGATTCTCCCGACTGACATCAGTGGGAGGAGGAGAGAGCTGGTCGGTCATGTGATTGCTTATCACCGCTCTTAAATTTGGTATTTACAGCATTGTGTTTTTTTTTTATTATTTTAAAGCACACACAGAGGAGGACACTACAATGGGAGATGGCGCTGATGGTGCGTACATGTTACTGTTATGCAAGCAGGAGGAGTGGCGGGACTGAGCTAACAGGTAGGGAGGGGCGAGGAGGACACAGGAGCAGAGAGTAGACAGATAGCAGGGCTGCTGATGACAGAGGCACGTAAACTGACCACGGTGTCAGGGCTCAGCAGCCGTGATGCACTGTGGTCAGTTTACATAGGGGTGGGCAGAAACTGTCAGGATCAGTCAGGTTTTTTAGTTGTTACAGGGGGCCAAATGACACAGCACAAGCACGTGTCATATAACATGCTTTAAAGGAGCAGGATTCATTTTTTGGGAGGTTAACAAACGCTTTAAAGTGATATTAAACCCAAAAGTAAAAATGTAACGTATTGCAGCTTTTTCTTCCAAGCTAAAAACATTTTTAGCAAATACAGAAAATACCTTTTTGATCTTGCCAGAAATGCAATGTCCTTGTCACTTTCTGAGCTGCACCGAAAAAAAATCTTTCCTCCAAGGTCTATCTGTCCAGTAAACTACTGATTGCTCTGTTCACCCCTACCCATGTAATGGCGAGGAAGCGATGCAGAATGTTTATAGTCTATATGGCGAGCAGCCTAGGGTGACAACCATGGCTTCCTGCTTAAACACAGTAGAGTGATGTAGCCGCCTAGGAACATGACGTGTAGGATTTTCAGGTGAGGATAAAGGAAAATAAGCTTGGGAAAAAATTAATGCATCCACCAGACCAATTGCTTGCTAGTAAGCTGCAATATATTATTTTTTGTTTTGGATAAACTTTTAGTATCTTGTGTAAATCACAGTGAAGATATGTGATCACTTCAGTCATGCTGCTTGGCTTCAGTTTTCTTCAGATAAACTTTGGAAAATGATAAATTGTATTAATCTCATGTATTTACTGTTTGTATTTTAAAGCTTTTAACTTCTTTATAACTAATCATGGATTACATTTTCTTTCCAATCCTGTTGTGTCAGCTGTAGACCTGTTGGAGAAGATGCTTGTTTTAGACACAGACAAGAGGATAACTGCAGCAGAAGCTTTAGCCCATCCCTATTTTGCTCAGTACCATGACCCAGATGATGAACCTATAGCTGAGCCATATGACCAAAGTTTTGAAAGTCGGGAGCTTGATATAGAAGAATGGAAAAGTAAGTGTACAAAATACCTTTCCCATTCAAAATGATGTGGTATTTTAGATTTTAAGCCTCTATGTATTTCAAAGTTTTATTGCAACTGTCCAGATTTGGCCTCCCTCTGCAGCAAATTTCTTAATAGAGCCATGTATAAAGAGATTTGTAAAAAGTCCGGTTTAGACTGCATTTTTTTTACAAGCATAGTACAGTCATTTTCCTCTCCCACAAGAAGGCTGCTTGAAATGCACCATGTTTTGGGCCCATCCATAGCCTTCCTGGATGCATATACCCAGCCAAAAATGAAATTGCCTTTGTTGTTTCTTGCCAGGCATGGGACATTCCCTGTATTTCATATAAGGCAGAGGGGGTAGATATAGTGTACCTGACTCTCTGCAACTCTTTTGGCACGCACTTCTTTTTAGATATTTGCATTTCTGTTGCAGTTATGCCTCAGGTTAAATTTTGCTTAGTTGTACCATGTCTAGCAGTATTAGGTTGTCTTCAATTCCTGGTCACAATGAGTTTCCTTTCAATGCCTCCCATCGCTCTATGGCAGACCTACAGAGAAAAGGGCCAGGAACAGGAAACCAAGGCCCCAACATAGTATGGGGGCTGGATGGGTTGTTGAAAACCCCTTGGGGATTCAACCTCTGTTAGCATTCACAGCAGTCTCCTCTCTGACACACTCTCTCCCTCTGTGTTACCAGACCATCTAAATTTACTGTATTTGGGGGTCTGGTGTTCAATCCTGTTTTTCAGTTGCTGGCTTTGATGACCTGGCTGTTGAAGCATAGGTCCTTCGAGATTGGGGCCTGGCAGGTTCCGGTCATCCCTACGCTTTTAAGAGCCAAAAAATCCACTTCTCAAAGTCTATCCCCACATTTGGAAGACTTTACTGCTTGAGTGGTGGAAGGTAGTGCTCGCCAGTACTATGGTAGTTTTCGCCGGTGGGATGTATCCTCAATTTAATCAGGCCGGGCTCAGATTTGGCATTGCATTCTATGATGAAGGCCTTTGTACAGGAAGTCACTTATGATGTTCCCCCTAGACATTGCTCTGTGGGATTTGGTTCTTTCAACGCTAAATGCCTTCTCTTTGAACCCATTAGAGATATATCCTTGGCCAACCTTGCAAGATGTTTTTTCTGATCTCCCATTACTTCTGCCAGAAGTGTGTCAAAGCAAAGACTGTCTTATCTTCCTGATAATTCACAAGCATCAGGATGTCCTTTGGCCTAAGGCAGGGGTCTCCAAACTATGGCCCTCAAGTTGTTCTATTTACTATTTGTTACCTGGTGGATGTTCAGGCCTCAGCAGATGCTGCTTTTGGTGCATCAGGCAGCTGTTTGAATTGTCTTGACCACCTTCTTTTTTTTTTTTTTGATTGTTCCGAGGGGTATTTTGACTAGTTGGTTTTGTTGACTTTTTTTTTTTTACCCTCCCCCTCATTGGTATTGCTTGGGAATGTCCCAGTTGTCTCTGAATTTGTATTGCACTGTATAAGCAAGAAAATAGGATTTTTGACCTGTAAAATTAATTTCATAAAGCACAGTATAGGACGCAGGCCACCCTCTCCTCTGTGGCCTTTGATTGCTTGTTACAAAGCTGAGGATTGTTGAGAGCAGGAGGGGTTGTATGGGGTTCCTCAGCTTTTTTTGCCAGTGTCCATACACCTGACGATACCTACCTATAACCATGTCTCTGAATCTGCCTTTGTCCTGTACCCCAAGAAATGGATTTTACAAGCAAGTCAAAAGTCTAATTTGTCTAGCACTTTTTTTTTTTTTCAATGCTCTTTATTTTGCTTCTAGAGCTGGTTTCTCTGATTGCAGCTATCATGAACCTCATGAAGGTGTGCCCTCAATTTGATAGGGGGAGGGGGTGTTTAACATTGGGAAACTTGCATGTCAGATCCCGAAATATAAGAGGTGGTCTTCCCAGGTTACAAGCTTTGCTCCCTGCCCTCTTGTCATTTTCTCACCTCCAATCTTCCTGTGTTACCAATAGGGCAGAAACAACTAATTAATCGATTATGAAAATAGTTGACAACTATTTTCATAATCGATTAATCGGCCAGACGACTAGTTGGCCTGCATGCAGAATGCATTATTTGTTTACAGATCAGGAAATACAGTGCAGCACACATTCAGCTCAGTACACCGTCCGTGCATGTTAGTAAGTGCCTGAGCATTTGTGAATGTGTCAGGAGCAATGCCTCATGGGTCATATAGTCCTGGGCAGGAAGTGAGTGGTTCTAAAGGCAGAAGTTTTTTTAACTTTGTTATAGGGGCACTCTATACTAAAAAAGGAAAAGGAATGCTGCTGCCCTTAAGAAATAACTGTGCGGCTGATTAAAATCATAAGTCTTCGAGCTATCACATCAGCTGTGCTGCCACTCTCCACAGGTCAGGGGAAACCCAAAAAGAACAGAGGGCACACCAGCTGAGCCAATTACCTTTGCGACACTTTAATATTGCAAGATGTTAAAAACATACTCACAAACGAGTGATAAAATCAAGCAAATTGTATGAATCCACCATTAGTTCCATCAAGCAAGATCTGCTGGCCAGTAACAGTTGTGGGATCTGGAGTTCAAAGGAAGCTGATGCATTTCGAAGGGTGTTACCTCTTCTGAGCTCAGAATTCTTTTTTGGAGGAAGACATGGTTTTTGTATGGCCAGCATAATTGACAGAATGCGCAGGTAGCTTTTTATCAAGCCACCTGCTTATGACAAGGTAGTCTGTCATGCATAATATATTACAGTTCTGTCTGAAAATCTGCAAAACAGTCCTAAATTTTATTTTTTTAATTATTAACCACTTCAGCCCCGGAAGGATTTGCCCTCTTCCTGACCGGACAATTTTTTGCGATACGGCACTGCGTCGCTTTAACTGACAATTGCATCGTCGTGTGATGCTGTACCCAAACAAAATCAGTTTAGGCCGATATAAATATTCTTCTACATGTTTTTGGTAAAAAAAAAAAAAAATCGTAATAAGCGTATATTGTTTTGCGCAAAAGTTAAAGCCTCTGCAAAATAGGGGATAGATTTATGGCATTATATATATATATGTGTGTGTGTGTGTGTGTGTGTGTGTGTGTGTGTGTGTGTGTGTGTGTGTGTGTGTGTGTGTGTGTGTGTCTGTGTCTTTTTCTAGTAATAGCAGTGCTCTTCCCTTTTTTTTTTTTTTTTTTTTTCTTGCAGCACTGCGACATTGCAGCGGACAGATCAGACACTAGTGAAACTTTTTTGGGACCATTGACATTTATACAGCGATCAGTGCACTGATTACTGTATAAATGTCACTGGCAGGGAAGGGGTTAACACTAGGGGCGATCAAGGTGTTAAATGCATTCTCTGCTAGGTGTTTCTAGCTGGAGGAGACGACCGATCGCTGTTCCTAATTACTAGGAACAGACGATCGGTCTCTACTCCCCTGACAGAATGTGTGTTTACATTGACAGATCTCCATTCTGTATGTCAGGAGTGATCGCGGCCGCCGGGCATAATTGGGTATAACGACGGTGACTGGTCGGCAAGCGGTTCCATTTTTTTTTTTTTTTTCTGGGTCTGATGATATTTACCAGATTCAAGCTCTAAAAGTATATACAGTATATCTCTTCTGTCTGTTATTCTCCGAGTGGAGTAGTGATTTTGCTCCCTAACCATATAGCTGGTTATTTATATTTACCATTGCATAGCTATTTAAGAATAAATTGCCTTATATTTTAAACTTTACATAATAACTAAATTATACACCAGACTTTTGTTAAGGTTATTATCTGATTAATCGAAACTAATTGATTATGAAAATAATCGTTCATTGCAGCCCTAGTTACCAAACCGGGAAGCCATTCTGTGATCCTTGTTGCTTTTAGATTGGCCTTGGCAGACCTGGCAAGACTCCTGGCAAACGCCCTGTGGGCCTGAC
Source organism: Rana muscosa (assembly GCA_029206835.1). Taxonomy (NCBI): domain Eukaryota; kingdom Metazoa; phylum Chordata; class Amphibia; order Anura; family Ranidae; genus Rana; species Rana muscosa. Next base: position 318,554,706 of record CM055117.1, on the reverse strand, counting down.
TAGATTGTCTAGATCTTCTGTCTCAAATGGCAATTTACTATCTTGCTTTATGGTTTCTAGTAGGGCTGTTACTGATTAAAATTGTCGTGTTCGATTAATCAATTTTTATTTAATCGACTAATTTCGATTAATTATAACGCACATACAGATCCAACTACTTTTAGCTGATCTCCTTGCAGGCCGATTCCCAGTGCCGCTACCAACCACTGGAAAAATGGATGGTGGGATACAAAAAACACACAAAGGCAGCGCTCGATGGGAATAGCATTAAAACTTTTATATTCTTCAAGTAGGTAACAAAATAAATATTGCACTGAAGATAAAATCGATGTAGCTACATAAACTGTAAAAATGGTGCGAGTAATACCAAACGGTAGCAAAAGCAGTCATAAAAACATGTAGCTAAGTATGATACTGGTATAAAAATCAGTCCGTCGGCATGTAGATGTCCTGTTAAGGGAACTATCACAGCTCCCAGTGGATGGCTGTAGAATCCCAGGTTGATAGAGGGAAGTGTAACAGCCCTTGCGTTTTGGCAGATGGTAAGGTCCTGCCGGCATGCAGATATGAAGGCACAGCAAAGGAGCCCTTCAGATGGACGTGGCAAGCCCCGCCGGTGTCCGTGACAGAACTGGATCTCCAACGGAACTCACTGAAGCCGGTGGAGAGGGGAGTACCGATCAAAAGAATTAATCGAGGAATTAATAGTTAATTTCCACAGCCCTACTTTCTAGCTTTATCAGAAAAGAGAGAGGGGTCCAGGTAGCAGTATAGTGTAGCAATTAATTTTATTATGGGATTAAATTAAATTCCACTCACAAATCTTCAATGTGCATGTCTCGTTGAATAAGGTGCACAAGATCTAGGATCCAGAAAGGAGGATGGACAGGTGCCAATATATGAGGACCGCTGCAGCCAGGGATCCATTACTTGAGACGATCTGAGGACCGCTGTAGCTGCTGTCTTCCCTTCACAACACCACTGAGCAGGAGCTGTTGAGTGCTGGTGCTTGTAGATGCATGTTTCAAGAGCAAAAAAAACCCTTCTGACTTTAACAGCATACCTGCAGATATTTGTTTTAACTATTGCATGAAAGAGTCTGTTGATCAGAAAAAATTAATTACTCCAAATTAATCTTCTGTGACAGTAAAACATGAAAACCTTCATAGGGGATAAATACTTTTTATAGGTATGGTATTTTAAAACCCTCTAGATCTCCACCTTTTAAGAACTCATTTTTGTTGTCACTAGCTTTGAGTTTTAATAGCATTGCCATACAGCACAACTTTTATTGAATCTAGCTTAATATTGTCAACAGGCTGTGTTCATCCATATTTATTATGATGGCCTTTCCTGTGTGTGTGTTGTTTTTTGTCAACTTGCTCTTTTGGGAAAGTTTTATTGAGTATAAGGGCTGTCAAAACACACTGTACAGTGTCCTGGCAGCAGAACTGATCCTTTGTGACCGGTAAACAGTGGATTCACTTGAATGCATGTCAGCATAGGTGTGTCTGCAATATATTTAGCATGCTATTTATGTTTTATGGAATTCAAAATTAAGTTTGAGGTGTAGCTTCTATAAAGTGATATGCGAGAAATACATATTAAACAAAAACTTGAATTCTATTTTAAAGTCGCAATTTAATATATTTACTGGAATAGAATTTATCATATACGGAAGTCTGTTCCTTTTAACAGGCAAGGTAGCAGAGACCTGGATATATTTTTCAACTTTATTTTTTTTAACTGCTTATCTACCATATGTCTTTAAATGGCAAAGTAATGGATTTTTATTTTACCCTTGGACTGCTGCTGCACCCATTAATGGCTGTGAACAAGCCATTCTTGAATACATTTTTCTGAAACTTGTGGCAAAATCTAAAATATTCCATGGACTTAACATTCCTCTCGGTGAATAGCTTGGTGTGTCTACTTTCCAAAAAGGGGTCATTTGGGGGTTTTGAACCGTCTTGGCATTTTATGCCCAATGTTAGAAGCTTATGCCACACAAAGCGGAGGCCCTACAGATTAAAATGGTGGGTGTTGAAATTTTGTTTTTCACAAAGTATTTGTGCAGCAATTTTATTCTTAGATGCACTTTTTTGAATTCTAATGCACAAAAACACTATATTGCCCAAATGTTTGAAATATAAAAGATGATCTTATGCTGAGTACATAGATACCAAACACTACATGCTTTCAAATTACGCAGAATGCCTTTTTAAAGCCTTTACAAGTTACAACTTTAGATTTACAGAGGAGGTCTACTGCTAGAAATACTGCCCTCGTTCTGATGTTTGTGGTGATACCTCACATGCATGGTGCAATTGCTTTTTACATACAACCCAAGACCGACGCTTGCGCTCACCTTTGCGCGTGTGCATGGGGGACAGAGGTGCTTTTGTTCATTTTTGCACTGTCCCTTTCATTTATTTTTATTTTTTTATTGTTCTCGCAGGGAATGTAAATATCCCCTATGATAGCAATATGTAGTGACAGGTGCAGTTTTTTTATTTTATTTTGGGGTCTATTAGACTCTAGAGCTCTCCTCAGTAAGAATGAGCTCTAGCGTGTTCGCACACCCCACGTGCAGAGCCCGCCAGGAAGTCGGCACTGCGCTGCGCTAATCACAGGCAGTGAGACATTGTCCCGATGCGCGGCTGCAGAGATCGGGAAATGTCTCACTGCCTGTGATTGGTGCAGTGCCGACTTCCTGGCGGACTCTGCACGTGGGCTGTGCGAACACGCCGGAGCTCATCCTTACTCCTCAGCCCTTAAAGCATCTGACCACACCAAGATCAGTGTGATAAGATGCTGATGATTTCCCAATGGCACTGTTTATATCCAGCAAAGCCAAAGTCATGAAATGCTTGTAGCTTCCGGTTCCTTAAACCATAGAGATGATTGGAGCTGTTCTGGTCTCCGATCAGCTCTATGATCAGCTGGCGGAACCACCGGCTGCATTCTCAGGTTTCCTGTAGGTATTACTGCTTGTAAAAACAGTCTAGATTGGCTAGAAAGCCGACTGCAGACTGAAAAGAAACAATACCAAGATGATACCTAAACCTGCAGGCACCATTCTGGTATAACCACTCAAAGTCCAGCAAACTAACAGTACGTCGCTGGTCCTTGGGCATATATTGTAATGTTTTTTATTTTTTCATGCAGCCTGTGGGTTAAATGAAACAGAGAATGTAACATTAACATTGATCGGTGGTATGCCTACCATTAGAATACTGCCCTGCATCCACCCACTTCTAATGATGGGCATTTTTTTTTTTCATTCCTCCATTCACATCGATCGATGTGGCTGAAGAAACCTCTGCCAAGAACGGGAGGCAACACAGACCACTTGATCCAGAATAAACAAGGCTGATAACTGTTGTTCGAAGTTGTTAACGAAGGGCCAAATTTTGTGGAACCGATCGTGTTCAGGGTCAGCCCGAGGACGACAGAGTTCATTGTCATTGAAATGCATGAACCACAAGATTTTCTCATATCTAATCCTGGTTATAGAAGCAGAGAAGACGAGCATATGATGAATTGGGTCAGTGGACCAATATGACTGCAACTCACTCTTTTTAGTAATGCCCATGATTAGGGATAGGCCCAGAAAGGTTTCCAGGCAAATTCTCTGGCAAGTGACAAATTTGGATTTGTGGCGATAAATTGACAAACGTATAAATTGCTGTGGTCCACAATGGATCTGTACAGATCTTCCGTGAAAAACAGCTCGTAAACTTGAAGGGTACTAAAATCCACTGTTTCCACCTGAATTCTGAGTTGTCCAGTGAATGGGGAAAGTACGGGCACTCCAGAAGTAATGGGCTGCCAATTGGGATTCGCAACATTCGTATGTCTTTTTTTTTATGTCTCCCTGTCGTGGTGTATTCTAACAGCTGTAGCTTACATCAATCATCAATTAGGAAAAAATCTTGTCTTAGGCAGAACTTCACATACTGGTTCCACTGTGCAAATTCCTGGCTTGAAAAATTGGCAAGAGGAATTTCTCAGCCGTCAACAGCTGAATTCAGGAGAATGGGCTCTTCATGCAGAGGTGTTTGCAGCGATTTTTCTGCATTAGGGGATGCCAGATATGGATCTCTTGGTGTCCAGATTGAACAACAAATTGCACAGGTTAGTGTCCAGAACCAGGGATCCTCTGGCGTTTTTCAGTAGATGCCCTGAAGACTCCTTGGGACCAGGTTTTCCTGATTTATGCCTTCCCTCAATGTCTACCTCTTGTTGAGCAGGATAAAAGTGTAGGGCAGGCATCACAAAAAGGCGGACCATGGTCCGAATGACAGTCTTATTCGGAATGCGGCTCTGCCACTTATCAGCCTGGCTGTCTTCTCCCGGCTGGCATCCTCCTTCCCCTCCAGTCGACGCCCTTACAACATTCATCGCACAGCATGTAGAAGGCAAAAGGAGCTGCATGTCTGGACAGAGGGCGTGACATGCATTTCAAGTTAACAAGCCAGTGATTTATTGCTAGAATGCAGGGCAGTTCTACCAACCAATCGCCTTCCTGTTAACATGAACATCATGTCCCACACTCTATCCAGGCATGCCGCTCCTTCTGACTTCTTCATGCTGTGTAAGGTAGGATCGGAAAAGTTGGAGGAGTGTTGTGAATGGCAGAGGGAAATGTAATATAAGAGAGGGGGCATTCATATAAAGGGGACTGGATTGCAAGGAACAAAGGGAAGTGGATCAGTATAAATAAGGAGGGGGTGCTGGGAAGGGAGGTTGTGAAGGAGACTGGGGTGCTAGGAAGGGGGCTGTGAAATGAGCTGAGATGCTAGTAAGGGGGGCTAAGGACACTGATGTAAAGGGTAGGGGGCTGTGATGTAAAGAGGACAGTTAAGTAAGGGGGGGGAGACTTGGATGCAAAAAGCCTGCGATGTAAAGCAGGCACTGTAATGTAAAGAGGGGCTGTATTGTAAAGGGGACTGTTCTGATGTGCAGGGGGTACTGTGGTGTAAAGGGGGGGCTGTAGTGTGAAGAGGGCTATGAGCTAATGGAATGGACTGATGTAAAGGGGAAACTAATGTAAGGGCGAGGGGCTGTGATGTGATGAAACCGAGTCAATAGTGCAAACATGACGCTCGGAACTCTGTTGGTTGAAAATTTTAATAAGCGGACCTCCATGAATTTTAATTCAGTACTCCTGGAGTAGGGCATTCCAGAGATTGAGATTGCACTGGCTTGGCTATGAATAATGTGGTATGGCGACGACATGTCTTTTGTAAAATGAGCCGTGGACTCTTCAAGATTGGCCAGATTTGCTGTTACAGGGTTCGATCTCCCATCCTGCTTTTATGGTTGCTGACTATTGAAGCCCAAGTCCTGAGGGATAAAACTTGCAAAGCTTGTAAGTTTCATCCTTGCAGGCACGCTCCTGAGTCCAGCATTCGTCGTCCAAAGCTGCCGAATGTATGTCTCGGCCACGCCCCCCGGTGACCTCGTCATTGGACTTGATTGACAGCAGCGGGAGCCAATGGCTGCGCTGCCATCAATCTATCCAATCAAGAGCCGGGACCCAGTGGAGAGAGGGACAGCACGTCCCCGGCGAGGGAAATTCAGGGCTCAGGTAAGTAAAACGGGGGGCTGGGGGGCCGGTGACTGCCAGGTGTTTTTTTTACCTTAATGCATAGGATGCATTAAGGTGAAAAAACACAAGGGTTTACAACCCCCTTTTAACCTTCCAGAGAGATTCCCTTTTCATATAATACATGCAATGTCCTCTTTTTGGTGGCCATCACCTCTGCTCGCAGGGTCTCGAAGTTAGATGCGCTTTCTGGTCCTTTACCAGGATTAGGTCACATTGAAACCTTGGTCCTATTTCCTACCAAAGGAGCTTTATTTTTATTTATTTTTGTCCTTTTTTTTTTTTATTATTTCACGTAAATCAAAACCTGGTGCTGTCGTAATTTTGTCCTAATCCTATGCATCCTAAAAAAAGATGCTTAATTGTTTTAGCGTTTCCTCCTGTTCAAGTTTATCTGAAGTCTACAGCCTAATTTCAGTCTGTTTACCTGTTTGTTCTGCCTGAATGTCCTCACAAAGATTAGGCTGTTTCTCAAGCCACTATTACTAGGTGGTTTCATCAGCTAATTTCTCAGGCCTATGTTATCAAGAGCAAGGTTCCTCTTTTCCCAGTTAAGGCTTATATTACACCAGGAGTGTCAGTGCTTCCTAGGCTATTACGCACCAGGCTTATGATGTCCAGGTACTTACTGGGGAGGAGACCGATCTGTGTTCCTCTATAATAGGAACACAGGATCTGTCTCCTCTCCCCTGACAGGATGTGGGTCTGTGTGTTCACACACACAGATCCATGATCGTTGGTGCCCGGCAGACATCGCGACCGCTGGGCATGCGCATCAGCTCCTTGGTGACGTTGCGGCGCGCGCGCGGGCCCCCTATGCTGGCGGTAAGCATAGGACATCATATGACATCTGCCCGGGATGGGAGAGCCACCTTGCGAATGCCATATGACTATGGGCGGGGTGGGAAGTGGTTAATGTTCTGCAGCTTCCATTTGCTGGGGATACATATAAAACTCCTCCCTCTTAGAGTTACCATACAACACTTTGTGCAGCTGGTGTGGTCCCCATGTCAGAACACAACTGCACAGCAGGGGAGATTGCTGTACTAGCAAGTGGATTGTTAGTACAGTGGCTCCTCCTAAACTGTCAGTGTGTTTTTTTTTTTTTTTTTGTTTTTTTTTGAGGGGGGTGTGGTTTCGTTCAGTACGCAGGTTTGAATGAAAAAAATAACTTGTAGTGTTACTAGGCTTAAGCCTTCTACCTGCTCAGTAGATGCAACAGATAAAACATAAGTGCACCTAATTGCACAGTTCATGATATTTATTAAATAATGATCCAATGCACATATTGGATCATGCAAGGGCTAACATATATAATATAATATAATGCAGATATTCCTTATGTCTGGATCATGAAACTGCCTCTCCTTTTGCTAGCCAGAAAGAGAACCACTCTAGGAATTCTGCCCTGTGTGCGAAGTATGGTAAATGGTGTGCCGAGATAATTAGTGCCCTTAACTACCTATGATTCTGGATTGTATCCAGCTTAGCCACCCAGAGATTTATATAAGTTATTAGATCTGCTGCGACAGAACCTCACAACTTTTAGAAGGAGAAAAGGAATCAATATACACAGACTAAGCAGTAGTTTGACATATTTATTATTTTTTTTAATTTTTTTATGTACTCTTGACTCTTAAAATAGAATGACTGACTCACCCCTTTGAGGTTTTTGTTGCTGTTTTTTCCATAATGGGAAGATTTGCCCTATTTGTCCTGGTGACATTTCTTGGGTTCAGAATTTGATGGGAAATTGAAAACTTAAAGTTTTTACAGGAACTAGAGCTGTGAAAAAATCCATCCCAAATGTGGATATCTGCTTGACAACTGGTGACAACTACAAGAGGCTGCCCCTTCACTTTGGGAAGATTTCTTTCTTGCTTCCTGTTGTGCCTAAAGAAAAAGGAAAAATCTCCATGATGAAACGGACACACAGAACAGGGACTCTTAACGATTCCCTACTGCAGCCAATTTTTATTTTTTTTATTTTTTGCCGTTATGTACACTTTTACCTTAGACACTGACAGTCAAGCTGTAAGTGGAAGGCCCTGTAGTTTAAGTCGGTATCCAACAGCTGTAGAAAGTAGGCTCATATTACCTTCTCCACAGGTCTTTAAAAATTGTACAGAAAAATGGTTGGGAAAAAAATATGTATTCCTCATCGCTTCAAAATTATCAGACTGAACAGACCTTAAAGCATATCTATGGTCAAAATGTAATATCATATATTTATTTCCACAGTATTTTTCAATTGCTTCTAGCCTACCCCTATTACTCTGAATGATCTTGAAGTTTGTAGACTTCCCGTGTGAAGATCCCCCACACATTTGCTTCCTGGAATTCTGTGACATGTATTCATTATTTCCTGTTGATGGGCACTGCTGTGTCTCAGAATTCAGAGCCTGCCTTCTGAACTACATTTTAACATGCAGATGCCACTGTTTATTCTTGTACGTCTTGACTTTTCTTGTAAAAGGGTTGACTTTGGCCTTGCCACTTCTCAAACCTTCTAGTTCCCTGAGACCTACACCACATAAGACCAAGTGTGAGACTTGGAAGGAGGTGAAGCTAAACTAACTTTGGGTAATAACATCATATCATATATTAGAGCGTGGGTGGGGTATTAAATTGCTTGTCTTCCTTCCTTCTATAATTGAGAGGCGACAGTCTACTAGTTGGTGCCAATATGGACAACCAGTGAAAAAGGAATTAGAAATTAGTAATTCTTCAATTGCTCTACCTTTTTTTTTTTTGTTTCCACATCTAGGTTTAACATATGAAGAAGTACTTTGCTTTGTACCTCCACCACTGGACCCTGATGAAATGGAATCTTGAAAGAAGCTGTTCCAAAGGTGTTTTGCCGCTGTGAAGACGTTGGTGGAGGGGTCCGTTTACCACCTCCAGCTGTCAAAAAAAGTGCCTATCAGACTGTGGATCTGAGTGACTTGCATACATACATCTCTATATATATATTTTTTTTTCTTTACTGGGGAGAGTTATTTATATGGAATCTAACTATTGTTGCATGTTCCCCTAGCCCTCCAGCTGCCTCTCACTTTTTACAAGTATATTTCTTCATCCTCTACACTCGCAGTATGACCTGTGCCACAGACCATTTTGGAAATACTTGTTTAAAACAGTTGTGTTCAGTGCTCCTTATGTCTTAATATTTGTGATTTTGAAAGTGGATAAAAGGCAGACCAGATAAAGGATACAAAATCTGTGCATTTTGAGCAAACGGATTGATGTTTTTTTAAGCCCTCACCAAACACTCTTTCATGGCTTGAACTTGGACTAGGTTAAAAAAAAAAAGTTTTGAACGCCTAAGAAAATAAACTTTTTTTCATTAATGCTTAATTTGTGAATACAAAGCCATTTTAACAAAACTTTTCTTCTGCAACAATATTTTAAATTGGAATGGTGAACAGTTCTTTTGAGATGAGCATGTGCGCTTTGTAAGGTAGGGATGGACAAATTGTTGCAGAGTTTGGGAGCCAATAAGTCTGATCCAAGAATAACCACCACCTTTGACAGGCCAGAGAATGAGAACAGATGACAACACTAGGAAAGACTTACAAATGTTAGATGCCACCTTTTTTGTGTTTATTTTTTTTATTATAAATAACATTGGTTACTTGCAAACAGGGATGCTGTAAGATCTGATGGCAGTGAAGCAAATAGGCAGCACTCTGGGGTAATCAGTTGTGACACTATTGGGCATGTCACATTTTAATAGAAACCAATGGACGGTCATTTCTCCTGTTCTACTTACTGTGGGATACTATACACATTGCTCATTTAGCATCTATGTAAGAAAATGTTTTATGTTTGTTTCCACAAAATTGTGTTCTAAGCAAATAATTGGAGCTAATCTGAACTTGTGTCTAAAGTGTTTTAAGAGTTTAAAAATAACTATCTCGACTTCTAAAAAGTCGGACACAGGAAAATCCGATGTAAAATGCATTGTGCTCCAGTATCAAAATATGATTTTTTTTTTTTTTTATGTAAAACTAAAAGACTATATCATTGAAAGTTTATAGATATATTTATGTTTACTATATATATTAGTACTGTTAAATGGTAATATTCATATAAAGTTGTTTACTATTTTTTTTCTTTGAAGTCTTTTTCCATTTGATAGATTTTTGTTTTTATTGGTTTTAATTTTTCCTTTCTTTACTAATTTTCTATATGCTGGTTAAATGTAACAAAGGGTAAAATCAGCTGGTAAATGGTAGTTAGAAACTACTATGTTCCTTTTAGAAATTGTGGAATATTCAGTCTTTGCGTTTGCACACAAATAATTTTCTGTAATTCATAAGTACAACAGTAGTTTAAAAAGTAATTAGTGCCTGTGGGGAAGCACTTTAACGCCCATATTGTGTTTGTAAGCCTCCATCCTTTCTTTCATTTATAGGACCACTATACCTTTTGAGAGCAAAATTAAGAATTTCCTTACTCTAGCTCTCCTAGGCCATTTCTCTGGGAGACGGATATGTATACTGCTGGAGATGGGCAGGCTAAGCCTGTGTAACAAGCATGTCATCATTGTCTGCAGACTAGAAGTTTAGTTATTCAGACAAAGGATGAGAAAGATGAAGAATTGCTACTTTACAAAAGTAGCTTTCCCCTTCCACCGTATGCTGAATAATGCAGACCAGATCTGGGCCACATAAGCTTCTGGTTCACAGAGAATATATTTCTTCATTTTATTTTTTTATTTTTTTTTCAAGCACGTGCATGAGTGTTTGTTCATATGCAGACACTTTGAAAGAGCTTTATTAGGCAATGCCTACCTCTGATTATCTTAACTTTACCTTGTGAATTGGCCTTTTAATTGTCATGTGGATCAACCATCCCTTCTGTGTAAGCTTGAACTATGCAGTGTTCTTTATAAATGTGCCCATGTGCATTAAGCGTAAACCTTTCCTTGTAAATTAAAATGGGGGAATAAAAAAAAAAACAGCCTTACCTTGCTTTATATGTGGTTTAACCAAATTGCAAGACAGGAGCTGCTGTTTAGATTTGTGGGAGACAGTGCTATTTTTTTTTATATTTTTTTGCAGAATCAGACCAAGGTGACCTTCATATGGCTGTGTACTTGCTGTAGATCTACGCCAACAAGTGGAAAGCACTAAGTTATTGAAATGTCTGCTTGGATCAGGGCTGTAAGGCTCTATTCCTCAAGTTTCATTTTTTGGGGAAATTTTATTAGTGTTTGGTTTAAAAATGTGAACTGTGTAAGAATAACAGCACTCGAGGCCTGGAGTTGTACAGTCCAAACTTAGATGTTTAACACTAAAAGCAGTGCCGCCATGTGCTTCTTGAGGTAGCCACTAACTGGCCTCTGATAAAGGTCTTCCTTACTCTTCTGAGGAAAGGGTCATTACTGTGAAGTTACACACTTGTAACGGCTGGCTAGTTGGCCAGCATTATTGAGAACCTTGGCTCATTCACTCTTCCTGAAAGCTCCTTCTCGATCACTTTTAATATAATGTGGGGGCAGGGTCCTTAAGGTTATGGATCTCTAAGCCTGAATACATTTGTGACTGTATTTTACTGCCTTTGCTACACCAGTGCTGTTAAGAGTGCAGGAAAAACACTTTTTGGCACACAAACTCAACATACAGTATTTTTTTTTTTTTTTTTTATGCTCCATCATTATAATGCCAAACATAACTTGCAGTGCTGTAAGTACTACCCTCATTGGACTTTTCCATATGCCCATATTTTATAGTATTGGATTTAACTGGGATTTTTCACTTTGTGACTACAGTTGCAGATATTTGGGGGCAGATCGCTACCAAGTTGCCATGACTGAATTCTGATTGTTTGTTTTTTTGTTTGTTTTTTTGCCCCTTCTTGGCAAAACCGTTCCTTTTTTAGTTTGAATGGAGACCCGTTGGAGATCAGAAAATTTCAAGTATTGCTACGGTCCCGTCCCCCCCCCAGGTCCTGGCACAAATTTATTTTTATTTTTTATTAATGACTTTCTCTTCATCGCTCTATGATAAAACCCACTCTGTGCGGTGGATCTCTGCAAAATCTTAATGCATGTCATCAACCTTATTTGCTTTTCTAACCATCTCCTAATCCAATATATAATATCGGATGCTCTTCTCTAGGCATAGTTGCAGCTGTTTTTTTTTTTTTTTTTTATATATTTTGTAATATTGAATAAAAGATGGTCTGGTAATGTTGATTTTTTTTTTTTTTTTCCTTAGTCTTGATTTGTGCTTTTTCATAAGTTTGCCACAAAGTCATTGTATTACCTAATTGGTATTCATGATGCTATTGGTTTAAAAACTCTGGAGTCTTCCAAGAGCAGCCGTGTAAAATGTTTATTTTGAAATTGCGCAACTCGATTTTAGAGGATTATTAAACTTCTGAAAACTTTGGGATACACCACAACTCATTTTAATTAGTGAAGGAAGTGAATACTTGTGCAATTAAGAATTTTTCATTTTATATTTATAGTTTGGAGAACTATCACTTTTCCACTTCATCAATATAGACTGTTTTATATAGAAAATGTATTTTAATTCCACGTTGAAGCAGTAACAAATTTTGGAAAAGGCCAAGGAGGTAAATACTTATTTATGGCACTGTACACACTTACAATGAGTATTTAAGATATTGATTATGAATGAATTGTTAAAAACTGTTGATGCTCTCATTTTAATTAAATAGCAGTACAGTTTTCTATGCATACAGTAGTTTTAAATGTACCACTAGGCTGATCTAGGGTATCTTTGAAAATATTTTAGCCAATGTAAATTCAAGTAGCTGGCATTAAGATTGTGTATAATTATACAAATGTTCGTCAATATTACCAAATCATATTTAGTGAAGGGGCATTTTGTATTTGTTTTAACATCCTCTGTATGGTACTGATCCTTTGCCTCTTAAAATAATGATTTATCTTGCTGAACGGATGTTTTCATAGTTTCCTAAATTGCAAGTGGCATACCTGTGAGCTTGCTTTGGCAAGTCAGAACATGTCAAAGCAAACCCACAGATGTCATTTGTGTACAGATACTATTATTCTCACAAATCTTGTGTCCTTCTTTTTTTTTTTTTTTTCTAAAATGGAATTAAGATGTTTACATTGAACAGAACTGCTGCACTTACACAGAAGACTGATATGGAGCTACTCAAATGTTCACTTACATTTTGCTATTTTCTTGGTCTCCTCTGTGATGGATTTGCCATAAATAAGCACTGGTCAAATAAATCTTATTTTTAAAATCTGTCATTGGTTATGTTGTGTGCTTTATTTATGTACTGTACATCAGCTTATTTCAGGAGTCCCATATGATCACACTGAAAATCTTATTTTTTTATATACCTAAAACATCCTCTTTCTATGCCACATTTCTCTATTCTATCCCTTCCACATACAGCAGATGGTGCTGTTTCTATAGTTAGAATAGTAGTCTCCAAGTGGTAGACTAATTTTCTGGCTAGGTTTGTATTCCCTATAAATGTATTTCTTATTTTAGGGACACTGGGCAGGAATTCTTGAATACTATATGTAGCATAACAAAGGAACAGAAAAAATGTAAACTGGGTAATAAAATGTGTTTGTATTCATGTATTTTTAATGGACCATGGAGGTTACTAAGGATTGGGTTTAATGTAGGGCCGAAACAACTAATCGATTAATCGACAACTGATCGATTATGAAATTAAATCGATTACAATTTTCATAATCGATTAATCGGCCAGTAACATAATGGGGTTAAAAAAAACACATTTGTCCTGTATAGTACAAAAAGAGCAAATCGCTACTGTAAATATTACTTTCACTGTCCCACAGTAAAAAATGAACCCCTTACAGTAGTGATTATTTGCTCTTTTTGTACTCATTTTAGTTTAACCCCCATTATGTTGCTAAACATCTCAGGCCTGGGTCACACCTCTGTTTTTGGTGCTTTTTGCAGAAACGCACTACAGTTCATTTACATGGTTTCCTATGGGACACGTTCACATCCATGATTTTTTCAGCTGCTACGTATTTGGAAAGGGCAAGGACTTTTTTTTTTTTTTTAAACGCAAAACGGTACTATTTTGGTTCAATATACTTCAATGGAGAATCTGCAGAAAAGCATGTAATGTGTTTTTGCAGCAATTTGTGTTTTGTAATCTGCCCAACAACAAATTGGCCAAAGAAAAAGTAAAAATGCAAATCGCAGCAAAATTACCTTTTTTTTTTTTTTTTTTTTTTTTAAGGTTATTAACCGACTAATCGAAACAATCGGCCAACTAATCGATTATGAAAATAAGTAGAGACACATGTCCGATGCCCGAATAGCTCACGCAACGAACATGAGTCCCCAGTGGCAAACAGTGCAAATTCTATGAGAATCAACAGAACTCATAGTCACTCATGAGAAAAATTAATCTCCACCCTTAAGTGGTCCTAAAAATGGGATGTAAATAGAAAGTAAAATAATTAAAACCAATTATAAAAAGAGGCAATGGGTTATTGCAATAATCCATATACCTCATATTGAAAACAGACTTAATTGGACTGTTGAGGAGGAGTAATTCACACAAATTTCTCTGCAGTGAATATGAATCTAAAGTGAAATCCTGGAGAAGATCCCTCCATAAAAGAAATTAATCGTGACTGGCATCTCTAAAAGGCAGCTGAATACAGATTGACCCAGCTTTTCGATCAGAACATGGCAGTCACAAAGATATTAAATGAGAGTCCATAAAGTGTGTCTATACTTGTGTGGTATATCACAGTCCTCTGTCCTATTTTGATGTAACAAAATACTCTAACCATATAAATTAAGGTTGGTCCTCACTAGATAAAGTCTATTCCCCAAGTGAACCTCAACATAGCTGGTACAAGGATTGCACACATCAGGGCCTAGTTGCTATGTTAATGTTCAAGGGTGGCTACTCTCACAAGTCTAGTGTATGTACGAAGATGGTATTGATGAAACGTATGGTAGGTCATCCGAGAGCTCAGATCCAGTTCACAAACAGCAAGAACCAATGTAAATGACACTTTAACTATTGTCAATAAAGGCATTGACATCTATGTCAATGTTGAGACCATATGGGGTGTAACAACGTACCCTATGGATCCAGGACATTTCCATACGTGATATTTCCCTCACCAGAGAGCCACCCCTCTAATATGGACTATACCCATCTATTCCCAGAAACAATGTGTTAGCAGGATTGTGTTGGTGGTGCAAATCATAATGCCTAGAAACTGAGTGGTATTGAAAGCTGCTTTTAATGTTGGCAATATGTTCTCCCAGGCGCACCTGCATAGTTCTTTTAGTCCTGCCTATATATTGCATCCCGCAGGGACATTGCAACAGATATACCATACCTGTGGAACTACAAGTAACAAGACTCAATCTTTTGCTCCCTCAATGTGCTTCTTGACATGAATGTGTCTGTTTTTTTTCGATTTAATCTTATTGAGTGCACGTATCTGACACCTACGGCATTGGTGATACCCTGAGATGTTTTGAAAAAAAATACCTTTTGGGGGGGGTGGATCCACCATGTTAGGTGCTACTCTGTCCCTAAGAGAGGGGACGCTCTTGAAGATGACCTGTGGAGCTGCTGGCAAAAAAGTGTTGATACGGTCACTCCCCAACAGGTGCCAATGCTTCCGTATGACCTTTTTGATTAAGAAGTGCTGCGTGGAATAGGTCGTGATGAAAGGTATGAATGGTTTATCTCCCTTAGTTCTAGGGCCTCCATTCAACAAGGATGATCTCTCCAACCTCTTTTAATGTGATTTCTAAAGAGCCCAAATCGTATCCCTTCTCAACAAGCCTATTCTTTAAGATGTTTGCTTGGAGAATGTGATCAGACAGCTCCAAACAGTTCTGCCTCATCCTAATGAATTGGCTCTTGGGCACTGATTTAAGCCAAGAATCTTTATGGCAGCGTCCCATGGGTATGTAGGCATTACGGTCTGTTTGAAATACGATATTGTTTTGAAGCCAGTCCCACCTTTTAGTTACTATAAGGTCAAGAAGTGGATTTGGTCCTGGCTGGCTTCATGAACAAAACGTATGCCTCTGTCATTATTGATATTCAAAAAGAAATCATCCAGCTGTGATGCTGTGCCATCCCATAGGAAGAGGACGTCATTGATAAACCTTGCCCAAAAGGTGAGATGAGGGTTACGGTCCTTATAGATGACGTCCTCCTCCCACTTGGCCATAAAAAGATTAGCTAAACTGGGGGCATTTTTAGCACCCATGGCTACCCCCTGCTTCTGTCTGTAAAAATTCTGACTAAACCAAAAGTAGTTATGGTTAGCCACGTACTCGAGCAGGTCCATGATGGGCTGTTCTTCTGGTATTGTTGAGAAGAGGTCCAGGTAGTATTTGACTGCCGATAATCCCAATGAGTGTGGAATGACAGTATACAGGGATGTTACATCCGCCGTAACGATCCAAGTGTGCTCCATTAAATTTTTGATTAGCCAATAAATTGATTATATGCCTGGTGTCTTTGAGATATGATGGCACCCGTTGCACCAATGGTTGCAAAAAATGGTCTATATACTTGCCCACCCGGGATGTGATGGAATCTATACCACTCACTATCGGACGTCCCGGGGGGCAAGTAAGACTCTTGTGGATCTTCGCATGCAATAAAGAATTGGAACCCTTGGTGCCCTAGGAATCAAAAAGACTTGTTCCTTTTCTTTCAGAATGCCTGATCGTGCACCCTTCAGTACCAATTCTTCCAATGTCTTTTTATATTGAATAGTTGGGTTTCCTGATAAGGGAATGTATGTGTCCTGATCCCCAACAATCCTAGATGGTTTCTGGAGATAGTCCTTTCGATCCAAGATGACTATCCCCCCCACCCTTATTTGCAGGTCGAATAACCAACTGTTTGTTACACAAAGAGTCCAGTCCCTTCTTCAGGTTCCTTTCCATCTTATTAACTATTTTCACGGATTCCAGATCTCTTAGGACCACATCACGGAAAACTCTTAGCGACGGTGCCAGGGTTCCTGGGGGATTGAAGGTAGAAGCATTCGACAATCCTGGATATTGGTATTCATGCAAGACTGGTCCCCCTTGACGTGTTGGGATGCTTGCAAAATGTCTTAATATTGATTCTCCGTACATACTTGTGTATGTCCATGTATGTTTCAAATTTATTTAATTTTCTAGGAGGAGCAAATTTTAAACCTTTATTCAATAAAACTGTCTCAGATTTTGTCTACCTGGGAGCTCAGATTGAAGATACCTTCCCCGATTACATCTTTGACTTTTTTTGATTGTGCTCTCCTCCCCCCTCTTGATCCTCTTTGTTTTCTATGGGTCTCTTGATGCCCTGGTTGGCTCTGGGAAAACCCCAATGATATTGTTCCTGGGTTTTATCACTCTGCCTACTTGAATGGTCTCTGGAGGACCATGAGTATTCCTGGTCCCTTTAGTCATATTCTGCCTGACTTTGGTGTACAGGACTGTCTCTATCCCTTAAGGGAAAGAAACGGTTGCGAGAGTCCACTCCATTGTTGTACTCCCACTCACGCCTATTAGGCACACACTTCGTGGGCTTTGCAGTCCGCGATGTGTGTTGTGAGGGAAGTATGATGAGCCATGCATTTGAGCGAATCATCATCTCTATTGGTATGACGTCACAGACAATATGTTTATACAAGCTGCCTAAATATAAGGGGTTAAGCCAAGACTGACATGCGTAAGGTCTATTCGTCACACAGAGTAAGGGCAGCTTGCCCTCTGTGAATATGGCAATTTGTGCGGCGGAGACGCCGGGAGCTCAGATCTGGGCGGGCCCTGTCGTGTGTAGAGTATAATTGGCGGTGAGTCAGTATGCCGCCCGTGCCCCTGGACGACGTAGGGAGGAGCGGCGTGCTGACGTCACCACAACAATAACGCAGAGTCCCGGAAGGAATGGGCTGTGAGAGCCGGCCGGCTACACGATTATTCACATGCTTTTTTAGCTACACGTAAATGTAAGTGTATTTCTTTTATATGTTCTATTACATTTTTACTGGATTACGCTATGGTGGCTTTCTTTTTCATCTTGCCATGAGTCCATCTTGACACTATGGCCCCTTTCACACTGGGGTGGGCATGTGCGGTGGTGGTATAGCGGTGCGATTTTCATCGCCGCTATACCGTCGTATTTAGCGCGATATTCAACCGCTAGCGGTGCGGTTTTAACCCCCGCTAGCGGCTGAAAAAGGGTTAATACAGCCCGCAAACCACGGCTACAGCCGCAGTTTGCGGGTGGTATTACCGCGGTGTCCCATTGATTTCAGTGGGAAGGAGCGGTATACACACCACTCAACCGCTCCAAAGATGTGGCTTGCAGGAGATTTTTTTATCTCCCGCCAGCGCATCGCCTCAGCGTGAAAGCCCTCGGGCTGTCACATTGAGAATGCTGGAGGAGGAGTATTTCAGGCGTTATTTATGCGCTATTTTTAGCGCTAAAACGCCTGAAATATGCCTCAGTGTGAAAGGGGCCTATGAGAAAAACTGTAGACATATCCATGAGATGAGCGGGGATATCTGATTGAGCCATCCAGAGACCCTGGCAGGGGTACTAGCCATCTGTGTATACTGATCTCTTGCAGGGATCTGTGTTTCTGGTAAGCGGAAGTTTTACTAGAGGTGGTGGATTCCTTTCTGTCTAACAGCACTTTTCTCGGGTGTATCCATGTTTGATGTCACCGTTGGTTACTAAGAGCGGTATCTACATTATTGGCCTTCAGTGTTAACATCCCAGTCACATTGACCTTTATGTATTGATTCGTTTTAATGTACTATATGCATTTCGTTAAAAATTCTTAAGAGATTGGTGTAATAGGGGCAATGAACCCCGAGATCTATTATCCTATTTTCAACAGTTGGGTCACCCAACTTTCCATCTCATGTGCAGGACTCTATGGATGCCAGAGACTGGATACATTGTTTTGGTATTCACCCTTTTTTGTTGCGCAGCTTGATTTTTTCTATGATTAGATAAGATGTTTACAGCGGGTAAAATAAGTATTGAACACGTCACCATTTTTCTAGGTAAATATATTTATAAAGGTGCTATTGACATGAAATTTTCTCCACATGTCTGTAACAACATATGCAATCCATACATACAAAGAAACCAAAACAAACAAGTTAAAATAAGTTATGTTTAATAAAAATGGAATGACACAGCTAAAAAAACATTGAACACACTAACTGAAATATATTTAATACTTTGTACAAAATCTTTTGATAATGACAGCTTCAAGATGCTCCCTGTATGGAGAAACTAGTCACATTTATTGCTCGGATGTCATTTTGACCCTTTCTTCCACACAACAGTCTTCAAATCTTGAGGCCAAGTTCACACATGTGTAATTGGATGTGGGTTTTTCCACATCCAATTGGCATTATGGGGAGGGTGACTGGCTCTCAATGGAGCCGGTTCACCCAGCTCCGGGTCGACCATGGTCCGCATTAAAGAAGGGTCCTGTGCATCTTCTAGGCTGCTAATTCAGGCCAAAATTCAGACCCAATTCGTACTCGAATTGGTGAACAGGGATACACTGGACCACATGCTGTGAGCCGCAGTGTAAGTGAACAGTGCCTCAGGGATAGTGGGCCTCTTCTTTGAACTCTGATCTGTAGTTCTTTCCATGGGATTTCTTTTTGATTCAAGCCCGGAGATGGGCTGGGCCATTTGAGCAGTTTTATTATCTTTCTTTGAAACCGCTCGAGAGTTTCCTTGGCTTTGGGATAATTGTCTTTCTGAAATATCCACCCTCCTTTCATCTTCATCATCCTTGTAGATGGCAGCTTGTTTTTATTAAGCATGTCTTGGTACATTTTTCCATTCGTGCTTCAATGACAGTTTGCCAGTACCGTATGCCGAAAAACAGCCCCACATCATGATGTTCCCACTTCCAAACCTCACTGCTGGTATGGTGTTTTTGGGGTGATGTGCATTGCCATTTGACCTCCAAACATGGTGTGTTATTAAGTAAAATTTTGGTCTCATCTGACCAGACTATATTGTCCCAGCATTTCACAGGCTTGTCTAAATGTTGTGAAGCAAACTTTAAACAAGCTTCAACATGCTTTTTCCCTCAGCAATGGAGTCTAGCATGGTGAGCGTGCATACAGGCCATGGCATTTGAGTGCATTACTTATTGTTTTCTTTGAAACAATTTTACCTGCTAATTCCAGGTCTTTCTGATGTTCCCACTTCCAAACCTCACTGCTGGTATGGTGTTTTTGGGGTGATGTGCATTGCCATTTGACCTCCAAACATGGTGTGTTATTAAGTAAAATTTTGGTCTCATCTGACCAGACTATATTGTCCCAGCATTTCACAGGCTTGTCTAAATGTTGTGAAGCAAACTTTAAACAAGCTTCAACATGCTTTTTCCCTCAGCAATGGAGTCTAGCATGGTGAGCGTGCATACAGGCCATGGCATTTGAGTGCATTACTTATTGTTTTCTTTGAAACAATTTTACCTGCTAATTCCAGGTCTTTCTGAAGTTCTCCACAAGTGGTCATTTGCTCTTGTACAACTCTTCTGTTTCTTTCACTTCTCTGTCAGAAATCTTGTGACGAGCCTCTGGTCGTGGGCGGTTTATAGTGAAATGATTAGAAAAATTGGCGAATTGAGAGGCAATTTGGACTTTCGTGGTACAGTATAGACTTACACAGTTTAGATACAAAAATATAAATTTATTATACAACAGATTATCAATAAAAAAGGGTAGGCAGACGATGCTGAATATTTCTGGAGAGACGCACGCTAGCACAATCTGGAAAAGAGATTGAATATCAAAATTTCCGCAATGGGTTTACGGAAAAAAAAAAAGAATCGTGTCCAGTTGCAAACTACTTGTTTCACGGTGACCTGCTTCTTCAGGTGTTTCAGAGAGTATTAGATCTAAAAGAAAGGCATATAAACTAAAACAGCATGTGTACAAAAAATAAAATGGGCAATATATTCGGACTGCAAAAAACTGGGGCAAATTGCCGAAAGCGCTGCCATCATGGTGAAACATCATATATCTACAGCCTAAATTAAGGTATGAAGAATACGATGTCTATGCAATAATCCCTAGAGAAGGGGCGGGGCCAAAAAAAGTTGGTTCAAGAGCAAAAGATACTCGCCAGCACCAAAAGAACTGGGCATCACAAGGCCAAGGAAGGCAATCTACCGGGCGAGTGCAGGAACCAGATGAAGATACGAAAATGTAGAAAACGATTTCAAAGAGAAAAAAAAAATAATATACTCTATAGATAAACATCCCAAAATGGGTGTTTACCATGAGGTCTGTAACAGGGATGGGATATCATCCCAGTCTCCCACATGAAAAGAAATCATTCTGATATGTATAAAGTATAATAGAAAAAAAAATACAGACCTACAACTTTTTCGTATAAATGTATATGGCAAGGTGGAGGGCTGAAATCCAAGGTTGATCATTGTTTCGCAGGGTTGAAAAGGTGTTCTACATAAAATTTAAAGCAAACCCTAAACAACAAGGTAAGGTGAAAATTAAACCATAAGTCATATGCTGTATATCCAAATATATCGGAACCAACCCATAGATGGCCGTGTAGACACTCGCCCAGTCTGAAGTTCAATCCCAAAAGGAATCAATATTTCTGTTGGAACCATTGATATAATGTCTGAAAAACACTGATTCCAGCAAAAAATCCAGACGACGGAGAAGTACACTCAGGTAGGAGTGTTATCGCAGCCATGCAATGGTTTCAGTCAGGCGCATATCAAAATAACCTAAGACAAACAGGCATGTAGGTAAACATCAGAATCAGAAATAATGCCGTTGCTAAATGTTTGAACTTGAACCATAGACTAAAGGAGAGGAATACTGACCAGTAAGCCCGCTCCACCAAACGACTCCGCCGCCATGCACCCTGCCACAAAGCAAGCATAGGGAGACCCGCTCCCATTAAATACATCTGACTGTTTTGTATAATTTTTATATTTTTGTATCTAAACTGTGCACGTCTATACTGTACCATGAAAATCCAAATTGCCTCTCGATTTGCCAATTTTTCTAGTTAATTATAGGACAAAGGTACTTTATTATTTCCTTAATTTAGTAGCATTCCATATTTTTTATAGTGAAATTATGTTCTTTCCACCTCCTGGATTATGGCCCCAACAGTGCTCACTGGAAAATTCAGAAATTTAGAAATCCTTCTGTAACCAATGCCATCAGTATATTTTGCAGCAATAAGGTTGTGAAGGTCTTGAGAGAGCTCTTTGCTTTCACCTACCATGAGGTGTTTCTTGTGACACCTTGGTACTGAGACACTTTTTTTTTTATAGGCCATCAGTTGAGACTGAACTAGTTGATATTACTTTGCACTGAGGGGGCATGGCTTGCAGATGGCGGAATAGGGAGCAACGCTCATAGAGCTCCGTCCCTCCACCCCACACACCGCCGCTTAGCTAGGGATGCAATCCCCCTAGCCCCAATGCGACCAGCCACTACCTTGTAACTGGGGATGAAGAGGAGAGAGAAGCCGACGCAGAGACCAGAGATACAGCAACCAGAGATCGGCCGTTTCTTCCCCCATACGCGAGCCGTAGCTGCTAGAAAGTTCAAGGCAGCACCACGTGACACGGCAGAAAGTGGGGAGGATCAGCGCGGGAGCGAGTGCGGCCAGGAGACAGGAACGAGTCTAAGGCCTCGTACACACGACCGATTTTCTCTGCAAGAACCAGCAAGAAACTTCCTGGCAGAGAGGTCTTGCCGAGTAAATCGGTCGTGTGTACGCGGCTATCGGGTTTCTCGTCGAGAAAACCGACAAGTAACCTCGACGAGAAAATAGAGAACCTGCTCTCTATTTTCTCGTCGAGATTCTCCTCGGCATGTTTCTCGACGAGAAAAGTGAGTGTGTGTACACTTACCTGTCCTCCCGGAAGCCCGCGCATGTTCGAAATGAATTCGACGCATGCGCGGTAGCTTCCTAGGCATACGTAGGGTATACCAAGATGGCGGCGACGGCATCGAATGTGACGAGCGCATGCTCGTCGTAGTCGATGACGTCACCGCGTACGCTCCATTCAAAGAACCGCGGGTTCTTTGAAACGAGCGTGTGTACACTCGGCCGGGACAAGTTTCTTGTCCAAGAATCTCGTCGAAAAAAACGACATGTTTTTTTCAACGAGAATCTCGGCCGTGTGTACGAGACCTAAGTCCTGAGGAACATATACAAGCCTCCACACAGACACAGGTTGTTATGCAAAGGGGGGCACAGAACGAGCAGGGGGGGACATGAATCCAACCCACGGGAACAAGGAAGGACCTTAGAGCCCTCCTCCAGGCTCTACCGACTCGCGCCGACATTAAGGCGCTAGCGACCCATGCCGACATGGAGGAAATGGTAACGCGCATAGAGGAAATGCACCGCAGGGGGATGAAGCAGGTGCACGCGGAAATACAACACCTATCAGAGAGACTGAAGGGAGAAGAAGACCTGAACCGTGTTCAACACCTGGAGCAGGTACAGAATACACATTTTAAATGTTTCTGCTATGCAATTGTAGTTGGAGGAATATGAGGACCGTAGCCGCCGCCAGAATTTGCGGTTCAGGGGGATCCCCAAAAACAATAGGAAGTGAGGCACTACAGGCAACGGTCCTAGCAATATGCCAACAGTTAGCCATCCCCGCCCTCTCCCAAGCACTGGAATTTGAGAGAGTACATAAAACTTTGGGGCCCCCTTCGGTAAATGTGAACCGACCAAGAGATGTTATCTGTCGCTTCCACTGCTATGCACATAAAGAATTAATAAGTCGCAAAGCATGGGAGGTGGGGGACATAGAGCAAGATGGAGCCAAGCTGAAGATATTGCCAGACTTATCAAGGGCAACCTTGCAACGAAGGGCAATGTTACGCTCTCTCTTGGATAAAGTCAAATTATTAGGGGGAACCTACCGGTGGGGGTATCCCATCTCAGTGACTATAAGGAAAAACTCTCTGACATTTACTCTGCGACACCCAGAGTAACTACCAGACCTGTTCTCTTTTCTGGGGGTAGAGGCTTTCCCGATACCAAACTGGCTAGAGGCAAAACCAGGCCCCTTGAGAAGCAGGGAGTCGGCAGGAGGCAATATCGGATGACCCTGCCTTGTTCTTGCTACACCTCTCACAAATACCAACTAATGCCGCGTACACACGACCGCTTTTCTCGACGAGAAAAATGGCATTTTTTTTTTCGCCGAGAAAAACGATCGTCTGTGGGCTTTATGTCGTTTTTCTCGTCGAGAAAAACGGCATAAAAAACGACGAGAAAAATTAGAACATGTTCTAAATTTTCTCATCGTTTTTTCCATCATTTTTTTCCGCGGCAGTTTTCCCATAGGGAGACACTGCCGCGGAGCCCACAGACGGTCGTTTTTCTCGTCAAGAGAAAAAATGACGGGAAAAACGACCGTGTGTAGGGAACCCTTGGAACCGAAGCGGTTCCCTCGTTTTTCCTGTCATTATTCACGGCGGTTTTTTAACCGCCGTGAATAATGATCGTGTGTACGCGGCATAAGACATATAAAAATTCGGTCCTATGTCACTTGATTAATGAGGCCAAGGCAGGTATTGCTCGTTGCTGGAAGAACCCTAGGCCACCGTTGATTGCAGAATGGCTCAATAGGGTTAGAAATGTGGGGGCTATATAGAGGACTTGGTGCTCTCGGCCCAGGATAGGAAAGAGCAATATAATAAAACTTGGACACCATGGAATGTATTTGTATACTCAGAAAAGGGGAAGAGACTGTTGGGGAATACAGGAGGGGAATAAATCTGCCAGGTCTATAGTATGCTGTGGAAGCCTCGTTGCCTCACTGGGGGGGGGGGGGGGGGGGGGGGGGGGGGGGGGGACCTGGAGAGGGAGGGGAAAAAGGTGGAGGGTGGGACCTGGGGGGGTTTTTTTTTGTTTGATTCCTTTTCTTGGTTTGTTTTGATAGATTGAAGAGGTAATGAAGTCGTATCTGATATGGGGATGGGGAAGGGGAGGTTATGTAAAGTATAAAATAAAAGGGACTAGTGGGTAAATACATTGACACTTAAGGGAACATGATTAATAAGACTTAGAGGGACAATTGAAGTAAATAGGAGGAAGGGATAGAACCCGGCTGGCCTGTACTGGAGGATATAGGTAGGGACCAGACTATGTAAATGTGTGATATGATGAGAAATTATCTGTATTTGTATATGTAATGGAAAACGATGCAATTAATTATCTGTACACCCCTTTTCTTTTGAAATATAAATAAAGAATATTTAAAAAAAAAGATATTACTTTGCACTGACCAGGGGCAGGATTGCTTTCAGACGTGGTGAAAATTTCATGTCAATGGCTCCTTTACCTAGAAAAATAGTGACGTGCTCAATACTACTTTTACCCGCTGTATATACTATATATCAGGGATATGCAATTAGCGGACCTCCAGCTGTTGCAAAACTACAAGTCCCATCATGCTTCTGCCTCTTGGTGTTATGCTTGTGGCTGTCAGAGTCTTGCTATGCCTCATGGGATTTGTAGTTCTGCAACATCTGGAGGTCCGCTAATTGCATATCCCTGCTATATATGATGTGTGACCATAATAAATTACTTTCTTTAGGGGAGAATTTATATATTTTTGTCTTATTTACTACCAGACTGTATTTTAAGGCAGATATACAATTTTTTACGGTCTCAATTACCTTTTTATAAAAAATGTTTTGGGTTTTTTCATTTTACCTTTTTAATTGTCCCTATCTCAGCAATTTTTGCATTCTGAACCGTTTCCTGCTCACTCTTTGTAGGAAACAAATGCCCAATATTTTTTTAAATAGTCTACTATGGAATTTCAACATAAAATCCGAATAATTTGCAGTTTTATGTTCCTGATAGAGCCTTTGCCTACAGAGCACCTTTAACAAATTTCTGCCTTGTAAGGATTAAGCCATGTTAAATTTAAGGTGGCCCTGTATTGGGGGGGGGACAGAGGCTGCGTTGCATTCCTTGGATGTCGTCCGAGCTCTGCGGGTGTACTTGTCTGCGACTGCTCCATTATGGAGGTCGGATTCACTGTGTGTGTCGGTGGCTGGTCCTAAGAAGGGTCTGGTGATTTCGTCGGCCACCATCTCTAGGTGGATCAGACAGATCGTGATTCAGGCCTATGCTCTAAAACAGGGGTCTCAAACCTGCGGCCCTCCAGCTCTTGTGGAACTACGAGTCCCATCATGCCTCTGCCTATGGGAGTCATGCTTGTAACTGTTTAGCCTTGCAATGCCTCATGGGAATTGTAGTTCTGCAACAGCTAGAGGGCCACCAGTTTGAGACCCCTGCTCTAAAAGGACGGCGCCTCCCTTCCCGGTTACGGCGCATTCGACCAGGGCAATAGATGCCTCTTGGGCTTTCCGACATCAAGCATCCGTTTCCCAGGTATGTAAGGTGGCAACCTGGTCGTCCGTTCACACCTTCACTACATTTTACAAGGTTGATGTGAGTGCATCTTCCGATGCTTCCTTCGGCTGCAAGGTTTTGCAGGCGGCCGTTTAAGGTTGCAACTCCTCCGTTGAGGAGCTCTGGTTGTTTGGGGTGAAGTTTGTTTGCTGTTTTCCCACCCCTCGTTTTTTTGACACTGCTTGGGGACGTCCCATGTGTCAAGATGCTGCTGTGTCCGTCCATGAACGGAAGAGAAAATAGGATTTTTGTACTCACCGTAAAATCAATTTCTCTGAGTTCATGGACGGACACAGCACCCGCCCCTCCTTTTTTGTTTGTACAGATTTTTTACGAACTGAGCTGCAAGATGCAGAGAGAGGGGATGTATCCAGTGGGACCGCCCCCTGGGCGGTACTGTACTGTGTGATGTGTTTTAACACACGACATGCTGTTTTCTGCCTAGTCAATCTCCTAACAGGAGGATAATACCCATATGCCCAGATGCTGCTGTGTCCGTCCATGAACTCAGAGAAATGGATTTTACGGTTAGTACAAAAATCCTATTTTCCTCAAATGTCCTCAGAAGGAAGAGGGAAATGGTGACTTTTTAAAATTTGCTATAAAGGCCATGGGCTCGCAGTCCCTCAGTCACCTCTGATCCTGATTCAGAATCTTCCACCTGGTCAGATTTGGAGGAGGACATAATCAGAGCAGTCACTTCCTCTGATTTGGACGAATCATCTGTGGAAGAAAGTCCTTATATCACAGTTCTGTTAGTACCAAGATTCAGGTTACCCCAAAGCAAAGCTCTTACCTGAAAGTGATGACAATTGGCACACTGCCTGTTCACTACTTGTGCTCATAATAGAGGATGCTACCTTGTGTGCTCTTGTTTGATCCAGCTTTCTTTGCTCTGTGTATTACCATGTATGACATGGCTTGCTCTGCTGTCTGCTCTGTGATTGTGTACCGTTTGGACTCTGACCTACTTGTGTGTACCCGGCTTGTCTAAACTACGCTTCTGCCTTACCCTCCTGTGTTATGCCACACATTTCTACTTGCTGGCTTTTACAAACATCTGGTGCCAGAAAACATTAGATTCCTGGTTTCAGGATGTTTTCTTCCGAGTACAAGTTAGAGTTTCAGAGCCAACTTCTGCCTTGTTTTTTTGAATAAAATGTGTACAGTGAAAATAAAATTGTGTGATTAAAATCCAATAATCGCAAACAAATTCAATAATTCAAGATGTGTGAACAGTTCAAATTCAGGAAAAATATAGAGGAAACGTCCATAAGGTGTGGATGGGCTTGCCTGAATGATATGCAGTCACTGCAAATGATTCCCTGCTGTTAGTATGCCATCCTAAGTCAGACATGCAGGTGAAGGTTTCAGGTGTTTTTCACATGGATTCCTATTTCAGTAATGCTCCATGCAACGTAACTCTCAAAAGGAACCAGAAACAGTAAACCATAGCGCAATATGCTGTTATATTGTGAATTGCGATAAGTGCCAAATAACTCACATTTGATCAGTAGGACAGGGAAGAGTAAAACAAGGTAGGACTTTGCAGGCAACACACGAAAATGGAATACAAAAAAGTTTTATTTATCACAAAAATGTTAACCAAAGATTAAAAAAGACCATACAATGTATATAGCAGTAAAGGGTCCCTTGAACGTCGATGCGTTTCGCCGCGAGGCTTCGTCAGGACGGACAAGAAGGGGGGGGCGGTTTTTATACACACTTGGGACAAATCTCACTATCTGGAATGAGATACATAAGAATTAATATACAGTATATACAATTAAAAATAAATAAAAAAGATATCTTTGGAGCTAGAAGACTGCATAGCCTGTCCTCCATGCGCACCACGATCCAAAAGACAGAAAGCAGAAAACAGAAAGCAAAGAGCAAACAGCAAACCCAGAGCAAAACCAACCCCAAAGTATAGACGATACCTCAGAAGGACATCCGGATAGTAAAATGTTGTTCAAATACTACCGATTCATATGTGTAGTATGGTAATGAGTATACGTGTGGTTTAATAGGGAAGATATTAAGATAAAAATGTATTTAATAATCAAAAATCCGTTAGAGCAATGTAGCATATAGCAATGTATATAGCACAGAGAAGTCCTACCTGCTGGTCAAAAAAGTTATCAAGCAATGATATTCTCACAGGAATATAGATGGAGGGGCCTGACGCTCACAGCTAATATAAATAGCTGAGCAGATCTACAAATACCAATGGGTATAATCAGATACATGCATAGAACAGAAAAATGTGTAAGAAATTTAATAATAAATAATTACCAGCTACATCAAATAGGGTATGCCCAGGAATGGGGGTGGGGGGCGTTCTAGTATGGAGAGGAAAAAGACTTTCTATTCACCAGAGTCCTATCGTAAGCACTTTCAATGAGGGTGCAAAAAGCCCAGCCAATGCAGTGGTACATATGTCACTACAGGGTCTGGAAATAAAAAGAATGAATAATAACTAAATGGGCAGCTCGTGCCTATATGATATCGCCAAGATGTAGGAGGCGGCTTACCTGGCTGTTAAACTTCGCACCATAACACCCCCGGGAGTCAGCTTCGTGCTGAACACAGCGGACAGACTATGCTGGCTGTCATATTTGTAATGGAGAAGCCGCGCCAAAAGACGCATAGCGTGCGGCGCGTTGACGTCATGCGCCTGCGCCGTGCTGACATCACTTAGATGCGCCCTGCATTAGAGCATAGGCGGAAGTGTCAAGCACGCCATATTGGAGTAGGGAGAACAGCGCGATGGAGCAAAACAGCGAAATTTAAACTGGGAAGTAACAAGAGATGAAACACATAAAGTATAACTAAAGAAAATTAAATTAAACACTGAGCATGGCAAACGCCATATTGGATCAATAAGATGCACAGAGAGGGCAAAGGCAGGCGCCAAGAAGCACACAAAGATATACTCACATTAACATAATTGTGCGATAACACAGTACATAAATTATCAGTCTCCATAGAGACAGTCATTCGCTTAGGATAAATTCCATTAGTGCGATGCATACAGTTGTATAGGTTCCTATATCTTTATCACATACAAAAAGAAACAGAATTTTTTTTTCTCTTTATATACCACATATACGAAAAAACAGAGAACCTTTCTTGTAGAAATAGGTATGTTCTCTCTGAACCGGAACACGATCAGGGACCGAGAGACGTTCTAAAAGTGTGGAAAAATGGGAGAGTGTATCCTGGGGGACATCCAAGGGAAACATTGGGAGGGGAGGGCACTGTAAATTAGTATATTTAGTATATTTTATAAAAATGGTTTAAAGCTGACCATGTCATTAAGACCAGGGTACTTAGTCGCTTTTAATCTGTGTTTCTCGTTGTAATACCTTCTGGTCAAAGTTGCCACCCCGTGGGTCCTCGTAGAACTGATCCAGGGCGGCAACCTTGAAAACCTGGGGTTCATATCGGTACCTAAACGCCACATGATGGCCAATGGTGGTGTTCAAAAGACCACTAGTTACGTAGTAGACATGGTCTTTAATTCTTCTCCAGAAAGCTCGAATTGTCTTCCCGATGTAGAAGGATCCACAACAACAAGAAATAATGTAAATAACTCCCTTAGTCTGACAAGTGATATGGTGTTTGAGGGAGTGGGTCTGGCCATTAGGTAGAGTTATCCTTGGGCCCTCAATTAGGAGATCACAATAATCACACTGGCCACATTTGTACAGTCCCTTTAATTCCCGGGGTTTGCTGTCAGACCTCCTGTAATTACTTTGTACCAAACGGTCCCGAATCGAACCAGCCCGTCGAAAGGTGATTTCTGGGCTCGTTCCAATATATTTTCTTAAAACGAGGTCGGCAGACAAGATATGCCAGTGTTTTTGCATGATTGACCTGACTTGAGCATGCTGGTCAGAGTATGTAGTTATAAATCTCACTACATCAGGGGTGTTTTTTTGGGGGGCTCTGGCAAGTATGGCATTTTTAGGTTTAATAAAGGCCTTTTTGAAAGCTTTCTTGAGGCAATTTCTGCTGTAACCCCTCATTCTTAGGCGTGTATAGAGGAGATCAGCCTCCTCTTTGAATTTGATATCATCAGTGCAGTTCCGTCTTAGACGTAAATACTGCCCAAATGGTATGCTTTGAATCAATGAACGAGGATGCGAACTGGCAGCGTGTAGAATCGTGTTCCCCGCCGTGGGTTTACGGTACAGAGTGGTTTTAATTAAACCTTCTTCTGTAACATATATATCGATATGTCCAGATACGCAATCCTCGTTTGGCTATATGCCATGGTGAATTTAAGATTGTGTCTGTTGGTACTTAGCATTTGCATAAATTCATTCAAAGTGGTTAGAGATCCCGCCCATAGCATTAATACATCATCAATAAAACGAAACCACCCCAAAACTGAGCAAAAAAGATGTCCAAATTCATCATTGGAAAACAGCTCACGTTCCCACCCCCCCAGGTACAAGTTTGCATAAGATAGGGCACAACATGTGCCCATTGCGACTCCTTGTACCTGGAGGAAGTGGGACCCATCGAACGAGAAAACATTTTTGGTCAAAATGTGCTCCAACAGTTTGAGCACAAAGGAGTTTAAGCCAGTAGACTTGGGACCTCTTTCCTTTAGGAACCTAGAAATGACTGCAAGTCCTAGTTTATGTGGAATGGATGAATAAAGTGCTTCCACATCTATGGATACTAAAAAGCATCCTGGGGGCACATTGAGGCCATCAAGGGTTCTGAGGAGGTCTGGGGTGTCCTGGATATAGGAAGGAAGAGTAGTTACATGAGGTCGCAGATATTCGTCGACAAATTTACTGGCTCGTTCCGTCTTAGCACCTAGGCCAGATACTATCGGACGGCCGGGAGGTCTAGACATGTTTTTGTGTGTTTTAGGGAGTAAATAGAAACATGGGGTCTTTGGGTAAGGTACCTGGATGCCCTCATAGATCTCCTTGGTGATCAAGCCCTCGGAGAGGGCGGACTGAATGGTGTCGTTGTATTGCTGGTTGTATTTTTCTATGACATCCTCGGAAATTGGTCTGTACCAATCCCGGTTTCTGAGGATGTCCCAGCACATATTCCTGTAATTTAGCTCATCCATGACCACCACATTGCCGCCCTTGTCCGAGGGCTTGATCACCAAGTGAGAATTACGACTAAGGCCCAGCAGGGCCTGTCGTTGAAGTGTTGAGAGGTTCTGGTGAGCCGATCTGGCAAGGGCCAAAGATTCAACATCCCCAATGGCCTGGGTCAAAAAGGCCCAGACATTGGAGTTGATGTGTAGCGAGGGAAAATTAGTGGATTTCTTCTTTACAGCCTTGCTCAGTGATTCAATATCGTTTTGATACTGGGTGTTCTGAATACGTTGGCCTCTCGCCACTTCAGTTTCCGGGCTCGTTTCACGGATCTCAGTTCCCTCGCTCTCATCTAGTAGTAGAACAAGGTTCTTGAGGGCTCGGAACTCAGCCATCGTGAAATCCTTCCAGATCTCCTGATGGGAGATTTCCATTTGTCTAGTACAACGCTCTTTGTCATACATAAATTTAAAGGTCAATTTCCGGGCAAAAAGGTATAGGTCTTTTATGAGCTCAAATTTGTTAGAAGAGGTGTTGAGGCAAAAACTAAGACCCAAACTCAGGAGGTCTGTTTCTATCTCACTAAGGGGGTAGGAGGACAAATTAATCACCTCCAGGCGAGATGCCTTGTTCTGTGTCCCCCCATGTGAATTGGTTGCAGTGGGTGGTAGAGCAGTAGGGAGATCAGCAGGAGAAGAGGGAGGAATAGATAGAGTAAGATCAAAAGGGGTAGATTCGTCGGAATCGTTTGAACGACAAATCCGAGGAAAGAAGTGATCTATACGTCATCTCTTATTGTCCTTGGCAACAGCACCGGAGGTGGCCAAGTTGTGTGTCCTGGCCATCGCCTGTGCTGCTCCAATGATGTGTTGACGAATATCAGATTCAACCCGAGAGGTCACGGCAGGGATAGAAGAAATCTCAGAGGAGGCACCCAGTGATGAGTTGGGGAACATAGAAACCCCTCTATTACTATGGAGGTTTGAGTCTGGACAGATGTCAGTGGAACTGTTTACTTTTGGTCGCTCATTATCCCTAGTTATGTGTTTCTTACTTGGAGTGCCAGTCTGGTACCCACCACCGTCTTGAGGTCGTTTCCTTGAGTTCCGTCTCCCCTGTCGTCCTCGACCACCTGTTCGTGAATTCTGTGAAGTGAGAGAATTGGCAGAGGAGTCAGTCATATTTATCTTTATCATTTGTACGTCTATTATTCCTGGATGGACCAGGTCCCCTTCGTATACCTCGTTGGCTATTAGTAAGGGGCCAATTGTAGGCATATTTCCCTGCAAAGGCCAATCTATCACGCGCAAACTTGTCCTCCTTTTTAAGAAGTAGATCCTTTGTGAAACCTTGTATATGCTCTTTGTATATGCTCTTTGAGACGCATATCAAAGGGTCCGAAGTCTGTGTCACCCAGTGTGGCTGCATTCTCATCATATATCCTCTTAATTTCACAATCTACCACCTTTAATTCTTGCATGTAATATTCAATCATGAGCTCCATCATTTTCCTTGAGCACAGTTGGAGATTCAATTCCCATCGAGCCTTGAAATCAGGATCAAGGGCCCAGATGTTCGGAAAGACCTGTATTCTCAGTCCTTTAGGATTGAGATCAGCGCAATATGCTGTTGTTATATTGTGAATTGCGATAACTGCCAAATAACTCACATTTGATCAGTAGGACAGGCTCTTTGTACGATCAGATACACTCTAGAGCTCTTTGTCTCCTGGGTTTGTCACTAGGCTCCTCCCCTACACGTTACGTCACTTGTCACGTGACTATATCAAGGGTTGCCTCGTGACGAGCGAGTTGTGCTTATAAGTCCGGCCAGCGCGTCAGGTTGCCATAGTGACGTCGGGAGTAAGTGGGATCATCATGCCGAAGCGCACAATATAATCAATTTATTACAACGTGATAACAGACATAGAAAGACATGATTAAAAGTGGACATAGTCTTAAAAATAATAATCAGTATAAAAGGACATCACTCTGCATGAATACTACAGGCCTGATGGGTGACTTCCTTATTCTAATACATACTAACACTAGATAATAGTAGGGGCTCCATCTAGTGTTCACAGTTCAGATTACCTAAATAATGGTTCCCCATTTAACCATATGTAAAATTACATTAAAAAGATAAAAATCCATATATATTAAAACTAAAAATCAGCACTAAAACAATTTAAGTCAAAATCAATGTTTAAGCCATTAAGAGCGAGCATACCCATTTCATATATCCATCTAGACTCACAGTTACTGATTTCTCTGACTTTGTGGCAGCCCCTCCAATGGGGTTTATATTTTGCTATTGCCCACAATTTAAGATGTCTAGAGTCTTTATTATGGTAGGAAGCAAAATATTTTGTACGTGTTCACGTATACGTTTCCACATAGGCCTTTTGGTCCTCCCTATATATTGCAGGGAGCAGGAACACTGTAATACATAGACCACACCCTCAGTCCTACATGAGATGAAATCTTTGATATCATACTCTTTATGTGCGTGGGTAGATAAAAACTTGGAGCATTTTTGGCTATTTAGATTGGTATTTTTGCATGCATAACACCTCCTACACGGGAAAAATCTCTTTCCCTTGGTGAAGGTGAAACCATTAGAATTTTTTGGGGGGTCCGACACATTTTATAAATAGTAGGTTGATTTTAGCGCAACTACACACATTTTATTCACTTCATCAGTGTCAGAGCACATTTTTTGGTTGCAGCTTTTGTCATTTGTTTATCATCTATTTATTTGTGGTTATTTAAGTATTTACACCAGCGCTTTAGTCACTACATATTTACATTGCCTTGTTTTTTTGCTGTCAAATGTGCCTTTGTCTCTTAAACGCATTAACTGCAGGATCAGGGAGTTGTGATACAGGTCCCAGTGGAAAAGAGATACCAGGGTTTCTATTCAAACCTCTTTACAGTTCCCAAACTGAACATGGTCAGACCCATTTTGAACCTCAAATTGTATTTTTTTTTCTAAAGGTCTTAAAGTTCTGAATGGAATCTACAAGAGCAGCCATGATGCCCCTCCAGCCAGGCTGATTGTTGGCATCAATCGACATCAAGGATAAGTACCTCCACACTATTTTCTTCGTTTTGCAGTAAAGAACAAATATTTTCAGTTTGACTCTCCCATCTGGCTTAGTCATGGCTTCCTGTGTCTTTCCCAAAGTATTGCATCTGGTACTTAACTTGTTTAGGTCTAGGAAGATTTATGTCCTAGGATACCTGGACAACTTGCTTTTGCAGGAAAGGTCATCTCTTGCCTCCAACAGAAAATCCAGATCTTACAAATTTTTTGTTGTATCCTCAACCCTCAGAAATCAGGCCTGGACACTTCCCAGCATCTGGAATACCTGGGTTTGGTTCCATATAGGAATGAGCTTCGAGTTTGACTTGCGTTCGACTCGAACATCGGGTGTTCGCTCGTTCGAACAGCGAATTTTATGGGGCGTTCGTGAAAAATTTCAGCGCCACGGAACGCCCCATAATGCACTGTGAGTTCGCAGTGCATTGCTGTATGATAATTGGCCAAAGTATGCATCTGACCTGCATGCTTTGGCCAATCACAGCACGCTCCTCAGTGAGAGACAAAATTGGTCAAAGGCAGGGTGCCTTTGGCCAATCATGGCTCAGGGGAACTAAGTCCACGCCCCACACTATATAAGGCTGCTTACACAGCGCTCGTATAGTGTGTTATAGTGGACGGCGATAGAGAGATTGAGCTAGATTAAGCAGGCAGGTTAGTTAGTGGCAGTGTATTTGATATATATATATATATATATATATATATATATATATATATATATATATATATTAGGGCTGTGGAAATTAACTATTAATTCCTCGATTAATCGATTTAATTGTTTTGATCGATCAAAATTCTTTGGGCTTGCTGTGTCCATCTGAAGGGCTTCTTTGCTGTGCCTTCATATCTGCATGCCGGCAGGACCTTACTATCTGCCACACGCAAGGGCTGTTACACTTCCCTCTATCAACCTGGGATTCTACAGCCATCCACTGGGAGTTGTGATCGTTCCCTTCACGGGACATCTACATGCCGACGGACTGATGTTAGCCCCTCCTCATCTGGATTCAGCAGTGGTATCGTTGTACACATTTTTATACCAGTATCATACTTAGCTACATGTTTTTAT
Source organism: Rana muscosa (assembly GCA_029206835.1). NCBI lineage: Eukaryota > Metazoa > Chordata > Amphibia > Anura > Ranidae > Rana > Rana muscosa. The sequence continues at coordinate 318,519,398 of CM055117.1, read as the reverse complement.
CACTGCTTTTGCTACCGTTTGGTATTACTCGCACTATTTTTACAGCTTATGTAGCTACATTGATTTTATCTTCAGTGCAATATTTATTTTGTTACCTACTTGAAGACTATAAAAGTTTTAATGCTATTCCCATCGAGCGCTGCCTTTTGTGTGTTTTTATATCCTGCTATCGATTTTTCCAGTGGTTGGTAGCTGCACTGGGAATCGGCCTGCAAGGAGATCAGCTAAAAGTAGTTGGATCTGTATGTGCGTTATAATTAATCGAAATTAGTCGATTAATCGATTTAAAAAAAAAACCGATTAATCGAACACGAAAATTTTAATCAGTAACAGCCCTAATATATATATCTATATCTATATATATCACAGTCAGACTAGTGTGTGTGTATATTAGACATGTGCGATTCGTTTCATACGAATCGAAAATTCATACGAATTTATGAAAATTCGTACATTCGGAAGCATCCGAAATACAAATAGCTATGCTTCTGAATTTTATACAAAATTTCGTTGACGAATTTCAGATCCAAATTCCGTTACAACGGAAACGTGACTGATGTTTTGTTGACCAATCAGAGGTTTTCTTCTGCTGCTGAGTGAGGGTTGGGAAAATTACCTTTTTTAATATGGGAGTGGGAGACTGGTACTGTTAGTCGATGGG